>CM076973.1:48995914-49078414 GCA_039105355.1 Benthosema pterotum
CCCCCCAGCCCCCCCCCCCCCCACCCCCCCCCCCCCCCCCCCCAATTCAAATGAGGAAGCACCACTTGAACGCTCCTTTGCACCTTTACAATATAATCCACCCACACAGTTAAGCAATAAGATAAACCTTTGCTTCACCCCAAATGTGATCTACACAGAATAGGACATTTATAATCACCACCATCCATGACCAATCTCTTTCTCAATTTACACATGTAGATGTTGCAGGGGTGCCCAAAAGGAAGATCGTGATCTACCAGTAGATCACACAGGCCATGCAGGTAGATCACATGACCAGTGTCCCTAAAATGTATAGATCTGTAACTCTTGAGAGCGTTAAAAAATGAAACCAATTGGACCCGTACGGGTCCATTTGGTTTTCATTTTACGTGCGTGCGCGTGCGTGCGTGCGTTGCGTGGGGGTGTGTGTGTTGTCTGTCGCGATGAAAAGAGAGCTGAGCCAGAAGGCAAAGCTCTCCATCTATCAAGCAATTTTCGTTTCTACTATACACTACAGCATAATCATGGTCATGAGTCATGACGTGTTGGTCGTGACCCAAAGAATAACATCTCAAATACAAGCAGCCAAAATGTTTTTTTTTCTTTGACTTTCTTCTTTCTGTCACCCCTGCTTGAGTCACACGAGAGAGACTCGGAGCAGGGCCACTTCGTCTTTGCTTGGAAAGGAGCCAGCTTAGTGGTTCGAGGAATCTGGTTAGATTGCCTCTCAGGCATCTCCTTATAGCATACCTGGGCATTATGCTGCCCGGGGGGCAAATGTGGCCCTTTGGCTGACTCTGACCGGGCCCGGGGACCACCAGTGGTCCTTGAGAGAGTTCCAAGTTAAATATGGAAAGTTGCTTAACCAGATGTAACTCTTTAAGAGTGTATAAATGAAACCAAATGGACCCTTGCGGGTCCATTTGGTTTCAATTTTACACTCTCAAGAGTTAAAATATTCATCATCTGAATTAGCCAAAAGTATACACATTCAATCAGAGAATGTAAGAGAATGGTCATTTGCGTTATCCTGTATTGTTTTCCAAATCCAGCCTGGAATTGTGGACAAAAAAGAAATCTTGAAGAAAGGTTTGGGATCTGTGGGACTAAAATGTCATCAAATGGTGGTCCGTGGCTCAAATACTGAATAAATAGTGGGCCCTGGTGTCAAAATGGCTCGTCTTACTCTTACTTTTATCTTGAAATTAAATTAATATTATGAATACTTTAGTTCAGCCTTGGCCCTCCACAATATGTTTTGTATCTCATTTGGCCCCTTGGGAAAAATAAATGCCCACCCATGCCTTATAGGGAGGTCCTTGATGCATGTCTCGCTGGGAGTTGGCCCAGGGGGATCAGATGGAAGGGTTATGTCTCCAAACTGGCCTTGGAACACCTCGGGAAGTCACTAATGTTGCTCTGGAGAGAGGGACGTCTGTAGTTCTCTGGTGGAGCTGTTGCTCCTGTGACCTGACTATGGATAAGTGTGGTTGAAGATGAATGGATGGATCAAAAAACGTGGACCAGTGAGAGTGAAATTGTCTTTATCACATGACGGTCCGTTCACACCATGTAATTTGTGGGCAGGTAATTAGTCACGTTGGCAGTGATTAGCTCAGGCCTGTCAGTGCGTTCCTCCCTCACTGAGATAATTTCCAAAGGCGGAGAAAGACAATGTTTCATCTTCAGAAACATCATAATCTGAGAGAGAGAGAGAGAGAGAGAGAGAGAGAGAGAGAGAGAGAGAGAGAGAGAGAGAGAGAGAGAGAGAGAGAGAGAGAGAGAGATTGGGTGTCACAACATGTGAGTAATAATGTCATTATTAAGCCTGATTTAGATTCCATTACAACAATGTTATGTTGCATTGTTACTTTTGGCTCGACATTGAATTGAAAGACGCCACTCTCCCTGCGTTGTGAAAATCCACTTTAAATTTCTTGTTGTACTGTTGAAAAATAGACCATAGGGGCGATAACAACAACATCAGCGGAGGAGGAAGCAGTGTCTTGCGTAAGTTCCCCATTGTAAACAACTATCAGAACTCAATTTCCCATAAGCCTTTGCTCACTAGCGTGATGGACCTTTCTTACAATGATGCCATCAACACGCATTTCATATCCATGTCTGTCTCGAAGAGCGCCCGTATGACTATTAGACAACATACAGCATCTCGGGCATCTCGTTATTGGGAGGGAAACTGTTGTTAATCTACTCATGTAACTCGTGTGTTCCTAGTGAATTAGGTGTGGTTCTATCAGAATAGTTCATTTTGTGCGCTCTGATCCATATAAAAGGCTTAAAGGGAATTCAACCCATTTTCAACATTTCTTTTCTGAGAGCGTACAAATGTAACCAAATGAACCCTAACGGGTTCATTTGGCTCCATTTGTACGCTCTCAGAAAAAAAAAAAAGAAGCATCTAAAGAAATCCATTAACATGGTGAAAATACATCTTGATGATGTCATCGCGCTGTTTCATTTCTTGGGAACACAGAATGTGGGAACTTTTTTTTATCATGTCCACCCAGCACCTCTAGGGTATACTAATGACATATTAGAATGTTGAAAATGGGTGGAGTTCCCCTTTAACTAAAGCAATGTGTGTGGCATGCACTACACAGAAATCAAGTGGAAGATCAATGTGTTCAATGTGTTCAATCATCAAAAAAAAAAAAAAAACATGCTCCCATGGTCTATTTCATGTTTCGCTGCGTCTCTGGTTGTCAACACTTGGTGTGATGGGTTGGGTCTGTGGTTTGGAGATGGGAAGGGGGGTTGTGCTTGGAGATAGGACTTACTCTTCGGAGACACCATGGAAGAGATTTGCATACATTAGAGCAGCCAGGAAAGCAAATAAAATCCTTTTCTTGTCTCCAGAGCACCTTCGACAAATGCATGTGCACACACACACGGCACACACACACACACACACACACACACACAACGCACACGCACACGCACACACACAGAAAAACTCATCTCCAAGAAGCAACCCCCCCCCATTCAAATGAGGAAGCACCACTTGAACACTCCTTTGCACCTTTACAATATAATCCACCCACACAGTTAAACAATAAGATACCTTTCTTTCAACAGTTTGCTTCACCCCAAATGTGAATCTACACAGAATAGGACATATATAACCACCACCATCCATGACCAATCTCTTTCTCGATGTACACATGTAGATGTTGCTGTATACCAGGGGTGGCCAAAAGGAAGATCATGATCTACCAGTAGATCACACAGCCCATGCAGGTATAGATCACATGACAGTCCCCTAAAATGTATAGATCTGTAACTCTTGAGAGCGTTAAAATGAAACCAAATGGACACTTATATACGGGTCCATTTGGTTTCATTTTACACTCTCCAGAGTTAAATTATATTTAAACATCTGAATTATGTAATTTCAAGAGTCCACACAATTAGAAAATGGAGAATAATTGTTATTTTGATCAACGTTTTGCCAGTTCTCTTTCCCAATTGTGGACAAAAACGTGAAAGTTATTAGCTTTGGGTGCAAGAGACTAAACTCAACATGACGAACTGTCAACTCAAACCCCAAATACTGTTTCCAAACATCAGTAGTAGCATATACAGGAAAACCTTCCAATTCTCCCCCTCTATTTTTCATTATAAGTGCATTATTCTTAAATACTATAACAGTAAGTAACACCATCACCACTATTTCAAAGTCAAACCTTCTTGGGGGGCCTTGAAATGGATTTGTTTTATGTGTAGATCTTGTTCAGCCGGTCATTTTGAAAGTAGCTCTCAAGTCAAAAATGTGCGGGCACCGCTGCTGTATACAAACCTGTTTCCCCAGTAATTCCCAGGAAGATGACCTTAGTGTTCTTGTCTATGAAAAGGTTTTTTTTTCCTACTGTCAGTATAACAGTAACTCACTCCACTCTGCTGCACTGAAAAGGAGAAAGACACAAAAAAAGAGTGAGATTTCATAATTACTCAACTTTTATCAGTTCATTTCAAGTTCCCCCAGTTTGCATAGATGCAGTAAACCCCCTGAAGGGTGCGGGCAACATAACGAATGTCATCATGAATCTGTGAACATTCTTCACGTTATGATAGGGGTTTTCAACAGGTGGTCCGGGGACCACCAGAGGTCCTTGAGAGGGTTCCAGGTGGTCCCCAGGCTAAATGATGGAAAGCTTATGTACCAGATGTAACTCTTGAGAGTGTAAAAATGAAACCAAATGGACCCGCAAGGGTCCATTTGGTTTCATTTTTACACTCTCAAGAGTTAAAATATTCATCATCTGAATTAGCACCACTTAATTAAGAAGTCTACACTGTTTTGTTTGCAAAATCAAGCCAGGAATTGTGGACAAAACCAAAATAATTCTTTAGTTGTAGGTCTTTGGGATGAAAATGTAATCAAATGGTGGTCTGTGGCTCAAATGCTGAATAAACGTTGGTCCCTGCTGTCAAAAAGGTTGAAAACCCCTGTTTTATGATATTAACCAAAGATGAAACAACTCAACAACAAGACACCTGGACTGGCACAGCCTAATAGCATGCTGCAGGTTTGAGTCCAGAAGCCAATGACCTTTGCTATTATTATTAAAAGACCCAAAAAAAGGAGCGATAAGCGTGGACCAAGCAGGAAGGCAATACGGAGTAGGAATAATATGCACAATGTGCATGGAAATATGGGAGACTGAACTTGAGAAAAAGGAAGACCGTGGAATTGTGATAGTGTCTGTTATATTTATGCGATGGTGTGTGTGGCAGCACTCATTGAAGACTCATACACTGGGTTGTCAGTACCCAGAGAGATTTTTGGCATGAATTTCTAGCATACTGAGAAGTTTCATAAGCATATGGCACTGTATGTCAGAAGCAAAACAGTAAAAAGCACTATTGATTGCCTGGACCAGCGGTCAGCAACCCAAGATGTTGAAAGAGCCATTTTTCGCCCCAAAATGAAATTCGAAATCTGTCTGGAGCCACTTTTTATTTTTATTTTTTTCCTGAGAGTGTGCAAATGTGAACCAAATGGACCCTGACGGGTCCATTTGGTTCCATTTGCACACTCTCAGAAAAAAAAGGTCCTCAAAGAAAAATCATTAACATGGTGAAACACAACCTTTGTTCAGAAATTGAGTGTTTAAAAAAAGGAGTTCTACAGAACTCCATTTCTAGTCCACACAACATCTCTAAGGTATATTAATGACATAGTAAACTGAGTAAACCTTTGAAAATGGGTGGTTCAGATTGAAAGCTCCACCTCTGATAACTGCTGGGCTTTTTTGACATGGCCAAGTGCTACTTTAACTGGCTACTGTCAGACAGCGCAACACGTTTTGGGTGACTGAAATGTTTATATTATGTTGGTGCGAATCACCCCAGTGTGTGTATGTAATAATGCTACAGCCACTGAGCCACTAGGGCTGTGTTCTGGAGCCGCATGCGGCTCCTGAGCCGGTTGCTGACCCCTGGCCTGGACCGTATGGGTATAAAGTCCATGTGTAGTCATTTCCGTGAATTTAAATGATTTCCATATAATTCAAAGGGTTAGAGGTCAAAGATCAGAACGCTGGTGCTGGTAGTAAAAGTTGCATTTTCAAAAAAATACAACCGGCAAAAACAAAAGGGTACCAAGTCTCGTCAGGACTGCTTGGTCCCCTAATTAAAGGGCCATAATGTACATGCCAGCCTTTGTTTCACCTTTATGTTACGCTGCTATGTAGGACAGAGGCACACAGAACAAATTGTAATGCTACTACTGTCTACTCAAGCCTAATTGTAAATACTGTATAGCCGCAAGCAGCGATAAGACAGGACTAAGCAAGCAGCTAAGGCAATAAGCAGTCAGAACAATATGCACAAATAAGCCATAGAAACAGGCCAAGGCTATTACAGCTATTGCATAATGCCAGCTTGACCACATCAATCTCTCTGAAATAACTAAATGGCAATTGATCATCGACCAGCTCTCAGTGTGTGATGCATTTAGAGCATGTTTTGACTGCTCAGCAACATTCTGCCATTACATTTGATGGCTCCTGTGCAGGTCTATATGATACAGTGTGTGTGTGTGTGTGTGTGTGTGTGTGTGTGTGTGTGTGTGTGTGTGTGTGTGTGTGTGTGTGTGTGTGTGTGTGTGTGTGTGTGTGTGTTAGGGATGTGCCAATGTCATGTTATCACTGACGTCAATACTTTCTCATTCTGTATTAAAAGGTTATAATAATTTTGTTCATTCTGAAAAATACATGTGACAGTGAGTCTGCACTGCAGACTTAACAAGTCAGATTTAACCTGAATAACTTATAACGTATATATTTATCAAATAATCTGAGAGATTTGTCGACCCGTTCAAGATGTTACTTTGGGCTTGTTCATCTATAAAGTCAAACTAGTGGCTTAATCAGACCACTTATTGAGTAATCAAACTGATGCTGGTTAATCTAAAAAATAGAATTTAAATTAGCCATTTAAATTAGAAACATCCAGAGACCATGTCTTCCAATTTCAGTGAGATTTGGACGAAATATATAGAAATGTAGACAAACAGTTAATGGAATAAAACCTATCCTCACAGAAATGAGTGCATCATGACCGCAGGAATCCATGGAAAAAAAAAAGTGGTCTGTTATAGCACCACCCTATTGGTGTCCAATAAAGTTAGTTAGTTAGTTAATTCATTTTGGTAAATATTGTGTACCATCTCTCCAAGTTGTGTAACTAGCCCTTACGGGCCCCAAGGGAAAAAAATCACTTGAACATGAACGTTTGCATTTTCCCATTCATGTCAATGGGGACATTTAATGCACAAATAAATTAATATCAATTATAGTAAAACATTTCTCTTGGCAAAATGCAAGCACACCATTCCAGATTTTTCCGATCGAGTTATTTGGCTCAAGTGTATACCGTGGGAGGAGTAGCAAACCAAAATACAGTGCATCCGGAAAGTATTCACTCTTACCACGTTTTTGTTTTGTTACTGCCTCATTTGAAAAGGGATTAAATTTGTTCAATCAACAATACGCCATGATTAAATCATTGTGTAAACTGGAAAGACACATGCATATACTGTAAGTATTCAGACTTGATTTAGTTTTGTTAAGGCAACTTTGCTTTATGGGAATGATGCTTGCCTGCAGTTTGGCACTCTTGTATATGGCATATTTTCCCCCTTGCTCTCTGCAGATCCTCTCTGTCAGATTAAAACCTGGAGCATCTCTGCACAGCTATGTTCAGGTCGTTAGAGCCCTGATACACCTAGCAATGTTTTGATCAATATCAACAAGCAACGTCAACTATCAACGTTGACTTTTCACTTTTCTATACAAAATGATCAACTCCTAGTTGTTCAGAAAAGTCAGATCATTATCTACTGGTCAACATTTTGGAATCCTCCAATCACAGCCCTCATTGGCGTCACCTGATCCTTTATCCTAGACTCCCACAAACTTTTCTGAAACCATGGCTGATGCTGCTGCTGTTTCACTGCTGTGGACAAAAACAAGGATTTTGTAACTTTTATTTCGCTAAATGAACATTTCGAGTTGGGTGGCAGTTGCGTGAAAATGATTCAATGCAAACTAAGGCTTCTTTTTTTCTGAGTGTACAAATGAGTGTACAAATGAACCCTAGCGGGTCCATTTGGTTCACATTGGTGGAATTCCCCTTTTAATGTTGCCTGTTGCCATGTGTCTCATCATGTTGCCCGTTGATGTTGACATTGTTAGTTGATATTGATCAAAATATTGCTAGTGTATCAGGGCCTTTATAGAGATGTTCAATGGCGTTCAGTGAGGTCTGGGCTCAGGCTGGTCCACTCCAGCTCCCACTGCCATCCTCCACCATAGCGATGCATTTGTCAAGTGATAAGGGATGCCTGGTTTCCTACCAGACAGAAGCCTTTCCTCAGTAAAAGGCACATGGCAGTCTATTTGAAGTTCGCCAAAAGGCATCAAAACGACACCTCAGACAATGACTAACAAGATTCTCTGGTCTGATAAAACCAAAATAGAGCTTGTTGGCCTGAATGCCAAGTAGTACAATAAATCTATAGAAAATACAGAAGCCACTTCAAACTAATAGAGAGAGAGGGACAGACAGATAGAGAGAGGGATAGAGAGAGGTTTGAAAAAAGCCTTTACATTATGTCATCTATTCACATGTTCTGTGTTTGTTTTATTCCATTACCCTTAAGTAGCAAGTGACATATCAAACTATTTTTTTCATGACTCCATGAATCCATTCCAATCATTATTTATTGGTGAAATCTCACCATATAAACAGCCAAAATGTGCTGACCTCAGCACGACTATGGTATATTTTTCTCCGAAAAATAATACTTGGAAAGGATCAGCATCATGAAAAAAAAGGCATTAGTTTGAGTTCAAATTACGTTATTGCTGCATTAAAGATACGTCTGGAGTAAACCAGGCACGATCGCTTATCACCTGGAAAATATCATCCTGACGGTGAAGCATGGTGGTGTCACCATCATGCTGTTGAGCTGTTTTTCAGCGGCAGGTAGGGATGTCATGGTATCCGGTATTACCGGTATTACCGCTACGGTGGCACAAAACCGGTACTTTGCTTGCCCACCGAATGTACCGAAAAAAAAAAAAAAAAAACTAGATGTAACTCTTTGAGAGTGTAAAAATGAAAGGTGTCTTGTTTCATGTTTACACTCTCAAGAGTTAAAATATTCATCATGTGAATTAGCCCACTCTACACAACTAGAGAACGTAGAAGAATTAATGGTAATTTTGATCTGTATGTTGGACTGTTTTGTTTCCCAAATCCATTCTGGTATTGTGGACAAAAGGAATATTTAGTTCATGGTCTGTGGGGCTAAAACGCTGTCGTATATATTAATAATGTTGATTGAGGATTTGGCCTGCATGTGCCAGGACTCTGAGAACATCTAGTGGTCAAACTATTAAAACCGATAATACCGGTATAAAAGCAATCTATAAAAATGGTGTTGAGATTCTAACACCGTTACATGCCTAGCGGTAGGAACTGGGAGACTTGTCAGGATAGAGGGAACATGAATGGAGCCGTTTACAGAGACATCCAGAACCCAAACCCGCTCTAGAAAGCTAAGAATCTCTGACTTGGTCAACGATTCACCTTCCAACAGGATAATAACCCCAAGCACACAGCTACGATAACCCTGTCTAACCTGACAGTGATTGAGAGGATCTACAGAGAAGATTGTGGGGAAAATAGCCCATATTCAAGAGTGCTAAGCTTTTAGTATCCTTCTGGCTTAAAGATATTATAGGCAACCTTTTAGCCAAGAATCTAAATATAAACTGTATATAGCTATATTTCTACATAGCTATATTTTCCCTCTATGTTGCTTCTACTTTGATGCTGCAGCTGTTTCCCTGCTTCGTTCTGCAGACAGTCCAGAACTTTGTACTACAACGTATATCAAGAGTGTGAATATTTATGTACACATATTTTTTTCCAGTTTCCTATTTTTAATTAAAAAAAATGGGGAAAGTGTGTGGATTACTTAAAATGAGGCTGTAAAAAAACAAAATGTGCTAAAAGTGAAGGAGTGTGAATACTTTCAGGATGCACTGTATACATACTGTATGTTACATATGTTTTTGTAATCTTTTGAAAGTTGTAGTCATTGTCAATGTCGTGTTCGTCGCCACATATAGAAACACTTAGTTCACTGTGACATGTGTGTGTGTTCCCCAACACAGTTCCATTCTGTAGAAAATGTCATGAGAATGTCTCTGAAGTGGAAATCAAGAAATGTTAAAGCTCGTAATCCTCATCCTTTGCCAGGATGCGTGGGGAAAGAAGCCTCGTTGTTTATCCAAAACATATTCCTATGTGTGTGTGTTTGTGTATAAGAAAGTAGAACAGTTCCAGTGTAGAGTCCCATAAGGTCCTGGACTTAATCGCCTCTGCTTGTGTGCTGGACTCTTCTGAAACCAGCAGAAAATCCACTGTCTGTTTAGAACCTCAGAGCACGTAAAGACACACTCCTTCCTTCTGTCCGTCCAGGGAATGAAGCAGCACAGTGAGACGCAGTGTAAAAAAAACAACAAAAAAAGGATCCAAAGGATCCCTCTATTATTCCATTTTGTCCCATAATGACCACCCCCCTCTGATGTCCATACAAAAAAGGGAGCTTTATAATCCAAGCGCACGTGACACACTCACACAAAAGCAGCAGTGGAGACATAATACGTATGAAGTCATGTCACACCTGGCATTCCCTGGCCGGCTGCTGTTGGCAGGTGCAGGCGTTGGAGCCGTACTCGTTGATGATGACGAGCGCGCCGTCCATGTGGCCGGGCTTGTAGTCCACGTAGTACTCTCCTCCCGACATGGCCGTGCCCGCGATGCCGGCCGCCATCTGCTGCATGCTCTGCTTCTGCTTCTGCTTGCGCCGCCGGCCGCTCAGGCACTGGCGCGCCTGCCGCACGCCGGCCGGGAAGCACTTCCACGCCACGTAGAGCACGAGAACCACGATCAGGAAGGAGAAGATGAGCGCCATGGCGCCCGTCACCACCTTGTGGATGTGCATGGTGCTCTCCAGGTCGTCCAGCGGATGCAGCGACTCTCCCGCTGCATCAGCAGGGGGCGTAAACACCGTTAACAAGCCCTCCCCACCGCCGCCACCGCCGCCCTCGTACGGGTTTGTGGGTGTCAGTAACGTGACGGGCCCACGGTGGGCTCCTCGGTCCCACGTGGAGGCGAATGGGCGCACCGTCATCCCCGCCGGACCACTGTCCTCGTCGTCGTCCTCACACAGCTGGAAGGCGTACACGGCATCCATGACTTCCTCGCCCTGTGCAGCGTCGGGGCTGGAGCACAGCAGCCGGTCGTCAGTTCCCACTCCGTTCCCTCTGTTCCCACCGCCACGGGAGGCACTCAGCCACTGGGCCAGCGCGCACACGTTCCGCCCGCCACACTCCCACTCGTTGCCCGCCAACGTTACACTCTCCAGTGTGCGCCACGACTCCACCACACGCCAGTCCACCGTCGCCAGCCGGTTGGAGTCGAGCGCGAGGCGCCGCAGTGCCGGTAGCGACACTTCCGAGAAAACGCGTGGTTCGATGTGCTCGATGTGGTTGTGCGACAGGTCGATGGTCTCCAGGTGGCGCCAGGTCCAGTCGGGCAGCGTGGTGACCACCACCGTGGCCAGGTTGTTGTGCAGGTAGAGCGTGCGCAGTGAGACCAGGCGTGGGAAGTGCGCCATGTTGACTTTGGTCAGCTGGTTGTGCTCCAGGTGCAGTTCAGTCAGCTTGAGGAGGCCTGCGAAGGAGTTACGCGCCAAGCTCTGCAGCTGGTTGTGTGCCAGGTCCAGGAACTGCATGCTGCGGCAGTCCTGGAAGATACGCACAGGCACAAATGTGAGCATGTTGTGGCTGAGGCGCAGGCTGGTGAGCTTCCTGAGTCCATGGAACAGGTCAGGCTCGAGGGCCTGTAGCCTGTTGTGTGACAAGTCCAGCACACGCAGGTTGGGCAGCGGACGAAACGTTCCGTTGGGTAGCGCCTCCACATGGTTCTCGCTCAGGTCCAGCTCCTTGACGCGCCGCAGGCCGTCAAAGGCCCCTTCCTCCAGCGTGTCGATGGTGTTGCGGTCCAGGTAGAGCCAGGTGAGCTGCGGCAGGGCAGTGAAGTGGCCCCAGCGCAGCTCCGTCAGGTTGTTGTCACGCAGGGACAGGCCCTGAGTGGAGGAGAAGGAGCCGGACCCACCGAGACTCAGGTTGAGAGGGAGTTCCGTGAGGTTGAGCCCCTCGCAGTAGAGCAGCTTGCCGTCACAGTGGCACAGCCGCGGGCAGAGTGGTGTCAAAATGATACCCTCCGTCAGAGACAACATCCTCAGGAATACCATAACCAGCGCAGAGCAACGCCACAGCGCCAACCGGCCAGCCCCAAAGCCACCGGGGGTTTGTTCTTGCGTGCTCAGAGGCCACTTTAGGTACAGACCAATTGGGAGTAAATCCATTAGCGTAAATATCCAGGGATGGTGCCTTATCCGCTGCCACCGCCGAGAGAATGTCCAATGAGTCGGTCCGGGCGGTGTTCTCTTTTTTGGCACCTTCTGCTTCTTTCACCTCGTAATTAATCTTCTTCGGTACATCTCCCTTTTTTCTTTTTTTTTTTGTTTGTGAGTCGCAAAAGCAAAGGCGACTTGATTGTATTATGCAGTTATTCTCACAAAGTATAAATCCACATCAGACTCGAGAAAACAAAACAGAATGGAGAACAGTAAGGGGCAAGTCTCTGCGCTCATGTTAGATATCAAACGGCATGTGGAGAGCAGAGAGGAGGAGGAGGGGGTGACGGAGGAGGGTGGTGAAGGTGGCGATAAAAAGCTGAAAAGATTCCTTACTCACCCCCCTTATCCACAGTGAGCTGACATACATCCTCCCCATTCACTAGTCCCTTTGTGCCCCCCCGACAAACACTAATTATGGTGGTGGTATAGATTTGTCTCCTCTCTCCTCTCCTCTCCTCTCCTCTCCTCTCTTCTCCTCTCCTTTCCTCTCCTCTCCGTCTCTCCTCTTTTCAGTGGACAACAGCAAACACCAGATCCTTTTTCTAGTTTTCGTCTGGTTGAAAAAAAAAAAAAAAAAGATCCAGGATGAAAAAGGGAAAAAAAGGGAATCCAGGTAGATTTCAGCAAGCAGCCAGAGGTTGGTAGGAAGTAGCAAGTTGCTTGTCTGCATTCGCGAGGCGAGCGCTGCTGCTCTGCTTTCCCTCTCTGTTGCTTGCTCCTCCGCAGTCCTCTGCTGAAACGATCAGGGAGGGGGAAATCTTAAAAAAATAAAATAAGGGGGATCGCCACCTGTTTTCTCCTCCCCGTTTTTCTTTTTTTAATCTGTCATCATGGCAAACGAACGATAAAACACATCAGTCACTGACCTGTATTAAGGTCTACATCCACTGAAGCAGGAGGAGGAAGGCGGTCATCATTATTTTTGTGACGTCTCAGAAGGAGAGGAAAGGAAAGGAAAATAGGAGAGAAATGAAGAGAATGTTCTTTTGTTTTATAGTGTTGGTATTCCTTGTTTCAGCGTCTCATCTCTGGCTTGAACGCGTCCTTCTTCAGTGGCTTTTGACTCCTGTCCATCCCTAAACGTCTCTCTGTCTCTCTTTCTGTCTTTCTCTTTCTCTCCCTCCTCCCTCTCAGTGCTTTATGGAGGGAGGATTAATTCTTCTTAATTCACAGCCAGGCAGTAGAACCAGTACAGTGCTGGGTCTTGCAGCAGCAGCACAAGCAATCTTCTGTTCTTTTCCGTCGTATCAGCCACTCACAATTCAGACTGGGAGCTCTCCTCTCTCCTCCGCTCGTTCGCACGCTCGCTCGCTCGCTCTCTTTTCCATTGATCACTCACACACTTGTTTGTGCTGATCTCTCTCTCCCTCTCCCTCTCCCTCTCTCTCTCTCTCCCTCTCCCTCTCCCTCTCTCTCTCTCTCTCTCTCTCTCTCTCTCTCCCTCCCTCTCCCTCTCTCTCTCTCTCTCTCTCTCTCTCTCTCTCTCTCTCTCCCTACATATTCAAAAGGGGCTGGGCTTAAAGCAGACACTTTAATGAAATGCACTTGGCTCTGTACTAATTTGATGCATAAATAAATGCTGCATTCTCATGTATGTTGTGCCGCACATGGTTTCCAGCTACAGAGAACGTCACAGTCCTGTTGGTGATGCAGATATAGAATAATATTCCATACAGTACAGTGTGGAGCTGTCCTACAACCACCCCAGTCCTCCAGCAGAGAGAACCGTTGCCCAGCATGTTAATATAGTGAGAAGAAGAGGCTCATTTTGCAGAATACATGATTAATTAAACAAAGAGTAACCGTAAAGTGTGTGTGTGTGTGTGTGTGTGTGTGTGTGTGTGTGTGTGTGTGTGTGTGTGTGTGTGTGTGTGTGTGTGTGCGCGCGCGCGCGCGTGGCACATGACATTTAGCATTTAATCATGTTGTGTTTAACCACACAGTTACTATATAGCAGACACACACGGCATTGTACATCATGGTCAATTTAAGTAAATTAAAGGCTGGCACACGCACGTGCAGATATGATCTGTTGTGACTTACAGTATAGTGTTATAGTGTAACAATTATCGTGGAATATTTCTTACAGCCTTTTTCATGCACTCTCTCTCTATTGGGAGCGTGGCTATGAGGTGGAGACAGATCTGATCCCAGAACATGTGTATAATGACTGCAAATTGACAAGCACTTATTCAATGTGACCTCCTTTGTCAAGGTTATAAGGAACAGTCTATACGTGTCCTTCAATATCCATTGTAGGGGTTATGGACTGTCACTCCTGTCATATATATATATATATTTTTTGCGTAGCTACATAGCCCTCATGTGCCCTGCAGTATAATAATAATATAGGCTAATTAATATGCAAGTCAGCAAGGACTTTTCTCACAAGGAACTGAAATTAAATAGAGTAATACCGGACATCTTGATAGTGTGGATGAAACCATTTGAATAAGTTCAGTATAAGGTCCATTGGTTGCAGTCTCTTGCTACACAGTAGATTACAGATACTGTAGTCATTATTCAGTTAACGCTTTAGTCATTATTCAGTTATTCTGTGAGCGGACGCTAGTTAAAGGGGAACTTCACCCATTTTCAACATGTTACGTCATTACGTCATTGATGTACCTTCGAGGTGTTGGGTAGACATGATGAAAAAGTTCTCCCATTCTGTGTTCCCAAGAAATGGAGGTCTGAAGAAAACCACTAACATGGTGAAACATGTTGATGATGTATTTCCACCATGTTAATGGATTTCTTCAGACCTCCATTTCATTAAAACATCTCAAGCATGCTAGAGGAATTTATTAGACGACTGTCTGACATAATTGTGCACTCGAAGCTTTGATTTTCTATGTTTGCAAATCAATACTTTTCTCTCCTGCTGTATAGTTTTCAATCTGCACTTTAAAGTGGACTAAAACATGCTCAACGGCATAACCTTTGTCATGCTGAGATATTAAACATGTTATATTTCCGCGTCCAAAGCCAGTTATATGTTTTTTATACGTTTCATTCCTATTGATCCAAAGGCATGGTAAATGGATGCCAGCGATGTCAAATACTATATCAGAATGAGTCATAGTCAATAAGCTTAATGTCCCACACATCAATATGGGTTTAGACATTATGGGCTCCACTTTTGTTACCGCTAAACCCCTTACCCCTTAACTTCTTTGCCTTTTTACACTACAAGTTGTATTAAAAAAAAAAACTACTTTTGTTTGAATGGCCAGTCTACAAACGCACGATGGGTCAATAGATAGGCACGTTGAACTATTCCAAAAAGTTTTTCAAAATAGTAAAAAAAAAAAAAAATGATAAGGGGTTTAGATGGTAACGAAAATTGAGCCCTGTGTGTGCTCTGTGCGGAGACACAGGTCTGAGTGGTGCAGATTTACTGTATACTTGAGTACAACTATTGTACTTGTATGTCAACATTTCAGAGGCAACTATTGTACTTTTACTCTACTGCATGATATTTTAAAACTTTGGTTACTAATTTCGTTAGGCTATAGAAATGCATGATCATTCATAGAATTTCAAGTCAAGGAGTGGCGCGCTGCGAGCTTGTAGATCTGATATTTTTCAATAGCTAGTCAGTGTGTAACATAATGCTTTGAACACCGAAACGCGTTCAGTTCAGAATGGGTTAATGATAAAAACATACAGTAAATCAGTAGAAATGTTGTTTCCATGGTTTCATTCACAGTGACTTCACTGTCCTCCATCCCTCTATCCTCCACCCACACAGCCTCCACCATTAGCTAGTGAGCTTTCTTTCTTTCTTTCTTTCTTTCTTTCTTTCTTTCTTTCTTTCTTTCTTTCTTTCTTTCTTTCTTTCTTTCTTTCTTTCTTTCTTTCTTTCTTTCTTTCTTTCTTTCTTTCTTTCTTTCTTTCTTCAAAAAGATGTCTGAATATTAGCAAATTGTTGGTGAATGGTATATATTTTGTTTCCTTCCATAATTTTGTTGTTTAGCAGGCAATCATGTTTCCACATTACCGTATATGTGTTGGTTTGTTCCGTAGGCTACTATAATAGACCTTTCATTAAGCCCCGCCCTCTCCCCAGTGTCCACCCAAGGCTAGGACATTCATTCCACTCATTCATTCCAATGTAAATATCATGGACATTACACATTAAATACTGGTTAGTTTTTTGGAACCAGACCTTCAAAATCTCTTCCAAATCTTTCAACAAGGCATGCCCTATGAATGTGGAAAAATGTGTGCATGACATTTATTTTTTAAAACAATGTATTATTATATAGGAAAGCTATTGGTGGAGAGGTTTGTCTATCACATGTTATGCTTAACCCCCCCCCCCCCCCCCCCCCCCCCCCCTGCCGATTATTTTCTGGAGACGGCTCTGGTGGTTGGCCTTTCCTCTTTTTGTGTTCGTATTAACTCCGGGACCGCCGATCCCGCGGTCGTCGTTGTTTTACCGTGAAATTATGCACGCCGGTCACGACAACAGCACGCACGTAAACACGACAAAATGTAGATTTCATTCTTTAATCCATCTTAATATTATTCCATCATTAGTCCCAGCGCATCGTCTGATAAAGATCCCGTTGCTGACTCTCATTTGGGACAGAATTGCCACGACAACTTTTTTTTTGTCCCATTCGCACCCATTCAATTCAATGCATTCAGAAGCCTTTTCTGGGGATCTCCAATGTCACTGCCGTGGCGCACGGGTGGATCGTCTGTTGCTAGACGTCACCTTGCTTTTGACCGGGAACTTTTTGTGCGGAACTTTTATCCTGTCGGAGGACAGGATAGTCAAGAGACCAGAAACAGCATTTTTGGCACTTCAAAATAAGGGTTTTTTCTTACCGATTACACTGGCTTGAGCTGTGGCATAGGGCAGAAAACCACGGACACACGGTCGCGGTCGATGTGTTAAAGATGAGTCTGACTTGTAACAGAGCCTCATTGTGGTTCCAATGAACGCAGCTCTCAAACAGCCTCTCCGTAAGGTGTTTCTAATGATCCAGTTGATAGTAGAAGAATTCACAAGTGCTCTCTCTGTATTCATGCACACTTGACCTTCAATGTGCTGAAAACCTATCCAGGCTATTATACTTTTAAATGGTATAATATTGCCCGAGGAGGAGGCGGAAGCATCTCACTCACTTGACCCATCCATATTGGAATCGGAGTACCGATGGTGGTCCTATGTGGTATGCAAACCTCAGGGGCTACATTCATTTTAATTTATTTATTTTTTTCTTTAATTTTGTTTTGTATTTCTCTAGGCTTTTATGACCTCAATTACACCCAAGAAACCTGAACTTTGAACATCCAATGGATTGTCTGTGGTCTGACGTTTTCCCTGCAGGTTTGGCATGTCGGCATGTTGTCGAACAAAAGTATACTAAGCAATTCAGAAGAATAAAATATGATTAAAACTTTGTGAAGTCAGATGTGACTGAACAAAAAAATATGTTATTGTGGAATTTATGAGCATAACCACGCATTCATTAATGAATTAATGCATGGTTAATTCATTTAATTAATTTCCCAGTGAAAATACGTAACAATATGCACTACAAAATATGCTGAACGTAATTACATTCCATTTATTAGGCACTGCCAAAAGAACTCGTATTATTTCTTATGTCTTTGTACATTGTAATTCTTTTCCATTCATTACGTGAAAATGGAACTGTCTTGTCCTGTGCTTGACCCATACCATTTTCTCTTGCCCCCTCAACATGTTCTCTTGCCCCCCCCCCCCCCCCCCCCCCCCCCCCCCTAAATGGGACATGTTACATCCGCCCCTGCTCCTCACACTTATTCAAGTCTTCTATAGTTTACTGGTTTGAAGTTTGGTGTATAATTGGGCAGAGCTTTAAACTCTCACAGTTTAGCGGTGACTAGACAAATGACCCTGCTATAGTATGTACCACGTTGGTTCTCCTCTTCCTCATTATTATTCTTAACTCTGCGCTGTGTCTCTGCGTTTGTGAATTTAAAACGATCGTACGAAGGTCAACTGTCGTTCTTAAGGTGAAACCAAAACAAAATTGTGCTTTGCGCGTTATCAAAGCTTTTCCGTACGAGTTGCAACAACTGAGCTAGCTTTCAGCCATTTTGTCCTCGTCCCCAATACGAATAATAATATCTCAAACTTATATAGCACTTCTGTGAGTAACCAAAGACAAATATTGGTATGGCATAAGACAGAGGTTTTCAACCTTTTTCATCCCAGGGCCCACCATTTATTCAGCATTTGAGCCACGGAGCCACCAATTGAGGATATGTTTAGACCCACAGACCCCAAAACTAAAGATTTCTTTTGTTTCTGTCCATGACCAATTTTAACTCTTGAGAGTGTAAAAACATTTTTACGTTCTCAAGAGTTACATTTGGTTAAACAACTTAGCTGGGGACCACCTGGAACCCTCTCAAGGACCACTGGTGGTCCCCGGACCACCTGTTGAAAACTCCATAAGAAAAAGAGAAAACAACACAAAAAAACACATATTTGTAATGTGTGTGCATGCGTGAGTGCGCGTTTGTGCAAGCCACCATGCGTTCATGTTTGACATTCTCATGTCTAATGGCCGCTGTCGGTGTCACCGCAGTCAGTTGACAGACACACGCCACGCTCATAATTAACATCCTCTACTGTTATTATGGATCCATTATTTAAATCTCTCCGTCGAGGCACAGAGGACGTCCGACCGCTTTGACGAGCACAACCCCCGAACCCCAACCAAGACAGCTGATGACTAATTGGCTTCCTTGCAGAGATAATGTATGATGTTGGGGGGTCTCAGAGGAAAGGGGTGGAGCCAGCAGTAGGTTGAGGGTGTCAGTGCATTGGACAGGCCTGTCATCGGAGCTTCCGTTCCCGTCCCTTTTCAGCTTGACAGCACAGTTGGGGCAACTCCATTTTCGGACAGCAATGCAACACGCACGTGCGCACACACACACGCACACACACACACACACACACAACACACACACACACACACAATAAATAAACAAACTTTGATATAAGGCAGTGGTTTTCAACCAGTGGTCGCTGAGAGGGTTCCAGGAGGTCCCAGCTAACCAGATGTAACTCTTGAGAACATAAAAATGAAACCAAATGGACCCATGGGTGCGATTGGGACAAAAAAAAAGTTGTCGCGGCAATTCTGTCCCAAATGAGAGTCAGCAACGGGATCTTTATCAGATGATGCGCTGAGACTAATAGATGGATTAAAGAATGAAATCTACATTTTGTCGTGTTTGTTCGCGCCATTGTCATGACCGGCGTGTGTATTTTCACGGTAAAACAACAAAGACCACGGGATTGGCGGACCAGGAGTTAATTAGCCCAATTCTACACAACTAGAAGATTAATGGTCATTTTGTTCTGTACGTTATCCAGTTTTGTTTTCCAAATCCAGGCTAAAATTGTGGACTAAAGCAAAAAGAAATCTTTAGTTTTTGCTGGCTGTGGGGCTAAAATGTCCTTAAATGGTGTTCCGTGGCTCAAATGCTGAATAAATGGTGGGCCCTGGTTATCAAAAAGGTTGACAACCCCTGATATAAGGGGTTGAAAATGGTTTAGACATTGCAGTCCATGTTGTGAGCAGCATCTTCTTGTCTATTCTTCTGTGTTCCTCTTGGGTTTCTGAGACGTTGCTCAGACATATTCTCTCTCTCTCTGCTCTTCCTTTCTGTTTGATGGGACTAATATTGACCAGGACTTCAGTAAACAAAACACAGAGATGTACAGATGTCTCTGCATGCAGCTGAGGGTCCAGGGTGGTTGTCAACAGGTGGTCCTTGAGAGGGTCCCAGGTGGTCCCCAGGCTAAATGGGTGTAAAGTTGCTTAAACTAGATGTAACTCTTGAGAATGTAAAAATGAAACCAAATGGACCCTTGCGGGTCCACATTTGGTTTCATTTCACACTCTCAAGAGTTAAAATATTCATCATCTGAATTAGCACTATTAATTAAGAAGTCTACACTGTTTTGTTTGCAAAATCCAGCCTGGAATTGTGAACAACACCAGTCTTTAGTTTTACGTCTTTTGGTCTAAAATGTCATGAAATGGTGGTCCGTGGCTCAAATGCTGAATAAATGGTGGTCCCTGGTGTCAAAAAGGTTAAAAACCCCTGCACTGCATCAGTACTCACTCCTCCTTTCAGTACCCAGTATATTTTGGTATTTTAATTGAAAAACATTGACAGATTTTTATTTTGGACATTAAAGAAACAAGAAAATCCCCCCCCCCCCCCCCCCCCCCCCCCCCCCCCCCCCCCCCGAAAAGGTATGGGCAGAAGCATAAAGCTTATTTGGTACATGCTAGTGCAAAGTAGTAGTACTATTTATTTTTTGCAAGTAGAAATATATCCGGATCTTGGGGGGTTAACATACGTCTCTGGTTGGCCCACCATGGACATAACAATAAAATTATAATTAGTTGTTTTCATTGTTTTTGAACAACAATATTGAATTGTTTGTTCCGACAGAAAGTGATACATGGCCTGATGTCTTAACCAATTACTTCACTATAATTATGTTTCCCTTCACATTGTGTGAATGAAAGCTCATCATTTTTGTAACTTCATCATTAATTAAGCACAGTGTTTTTGAGGTTTGGCCTTATAATTTAGATGAAAACATCTAGTGAGTCTGTTACCAAATACATTTGTAAACATTTAAAAATAACAGCTTGCAGCTCTTTTGGACTTGATGTAATTCCATCCCTTGGATGGAATTTTGCTTGTGTTGTCTCTGAGCCAACTTCTGCAGCACATCTGCTTAAATTGTAGAATCCCAGCTCTGGTCTGTAGCTCCACTGCTTCTACGATTCTGCCCTGCAATAGAGATATGTACCGTTAAAGGGGAATTCCACCCATTTTCAACATTCTAATATGTCATTAGTATACCTTAGAGGTGCTGGGTGGACATGATAAAAAAGTTCCCCCGTTCTGTGCTCCCAAGAAATGGAGGTCTGAAGAAATCCACTAACATGGTGAAACATCTGGATGACATCATCAAGATGTATTTTGTACACCATGTTAATGGATTTTTTTAGACGCTTCTTTTTTCTGAGAGCGTACAAATGGAACCAAATGAACCCGTTAGGGTTCATTTGGTTGAATTTGTACGCTCTCAGAAAAAATGTTGAAAATTGGTGGCATTCCCTTTCAAGTCTATGTTAAATCGGCCATTAAACCCGACCAGCATCTATTCTCTTGTGGATATCTCAAGAGTGTTTTACCTACTTACCAATACAAACATGGCTTGTGTGATAAGAAAGCCTACATTCCTTGGTGTAAGCATTCTGAGACCCCCGTCACACGTATAAAGGCACTCTTTTGTGAGAGAGGTGAAAAATAAATGTGATTTAAAATTGACTTATAGGCTGCTGTACATAGCTCTACTGCGAGGATGGAAGATAGAATCATAGAAGCAGTGGAGCTATGGGCCAGAGCTAGTAGAATCCCTATTCTACACATAACATTGAGTGAAATGAGTAAGTGTTGCGGCTATTTGAAAGCGTAAGAAATTTTGAGCGTCTAACAGCAGGGGACCTATACACTATACACGTCCTTGGGAATCTGTGCAGTCGAGTATGAGTAGAGAGGGTTTAAGTGGTTAAGGGAGAAATCAGTGCAGCATCATCTTCACTGATTGGCTGGCGTGTCGCGGCCTCAGTGTCAGTTGATTGATTCTATTGGTTTAGAGAGATGGAGTCCAACTCTGCAGTGGCAAGTGAACAGGGGTGTAGTGTACTTTTATGGATACAATCAGGCATTGTAAACAAATCTTTCTCAACATGCTATACTTGTTTTGATAGCGTGTCTGTGTGTGTTGCGCAGGTGCACGCAAATGCGCACGCAAATGGAACTGTACATGCAGGTGTCTTAAAGGGGAAAATTCCACTCATTTCCAATATTTTACTATGGCATTAATACACCTTAGAGATGTTGTGTGGACATGGTAAAAAAAAGTTCCCCCCATACTGTGATTTCTAGACCACCATTAGCATGATGAAATACATCTTGATGACATCATCAAGATGTGTCTCACCATGTTTATGAGTTTCCTTTTTTTCTGAGAGTGTACAAATGGAACCAAATTTGTACACTCTTCCACATGGACCCGCTAGGGTCCATTTGTACACTCTTCCACATTTGTACACTCAATGAAAATGGGTGGAATTCCCCTTTAAGAGGCATCTCCCCACTTCTAAAAGTCCCACTGCAACACTGTGTACACTGATATGGTAGAGAAACAATGGTGTGTTTTTGTCTCCACCAGGCTGAAGGCATGGTGACGAGTATGTTTTGCATTACGTCTGTGTGTCCAAATAGGCACCATCCGTGTGTCCGTCCGTTGCCAGCTAATCTCCCAAACCACACACCCGTTCGATGCCAAGATTTGCACACACACTCCGTGGATGCCAACCACAAACTGCTGCTCCAAATTCTCCACAGCAGCCTGTTATAGCTAGTCTGACGTCAGTCTGAATTGTCATTTCGTTTCACTTCATTATTCAGACTGAAGTCCCTCTCTACCACAGCAGTTTCTGGGATGGGCGTTACCAAAGCAGCAGTCTTAACAGTGATTGGTTCATATGAACCCCTAAGAATATTGGGAAAGCAGACGACGTTGGGGTCAAAGTGATTGACAGGGCTGTTGGCCAATCAGGTGCTGGGATTGGATTTCCAACCCGCACAAACGGCCCCAAAGGCAGGGAAGCCAGTCCTTGAATCACAGGAAAAAATAAGCTAGATTTTTTTTAAGGTGCTGATTCAGGGCTGAGCCAGGCTATGTTATAGCACCACCAAGAGGCCGATTTTTCCTTTTTTTTCCTCTCTTTTGTGTGTGTGTGTTGTGTGTGTGTGTGTGTTGTGTGTGTGTGTGTGTGTGTGTGTGTGTGTGTGTGTGTGTGTGTGTGTGTTGTGTGTGTGTGTGTGTTGTGTGTGTGTGTGTGTGACACATTATGTCAAAAATTGCACACTCTTTTCACAATGGCTTGTTATAGTGGACATTTGCAAAACACATTTTTTGAACAAAATGCCTCAAATCATCCAAATGCCTAAGTCATTACAAGAAATCGCACCCTTTCAACATTGGCCTATTATAGCGCCACCGGGAGGCCACAACCTCACCTGGCCTGGTGGAGACCTGTGCCCAGAAGGGCACTTTTCTATTTTCCAGCTTCCATCCTTGGTGCATTTTTACAGTTACTGCAATAATAGATAAGAGGCTGTGGGCACAGTATATCTTGGTTATAATCACAGCTGTGGGTGTTGTTAAACGCCCTTACGCCATGATATCATATGATATATCACGGCCCTCTGCTGTATTATCACTGTTATTATGATTACACTGTTACCTAACAGACCTTTTGCATGGATTATTGTGACTGAGACAGCAGAGGGATAATTCCAATGGGCTCCGTTTGGGGACTTCTATAATTTGACCGTGTTACACTGTGGCTTATAGGCCTTTTAAAGCTTTTAAATCGTAGTTGATGTTCCATAATATTCATTTAATTATAGGTATAAAAAAAAGATATTTTTCACATTAAAGTGCTTATATTTAAAGTGATTTGAGCTGTCAATCAGCTGTGGCGGCTGATTGATTCAGTCGATTGTGGTTTAATATGGAGGCACTTGATGCTGTCGTGATGACTGGCATTTTACATTCGCTGAAAAGAGCAGATCTACGAGTTCAGAATGTTGAGTTTGTTGATCTGCTATTTTCCGCATGCAATGGAAAGGTGAAGTGACTCATACTGTATCCCTTGTTTGCTATTTCTTTAACATTTTAGTCATAGTTTCAGTTGTCTTATGGCGTTCATATGGCATTGTTAATTTAACTTTTCGTCAGTGAAAAAATCCACTTATTAGTCGATGGAATTGAAAGGTCCTTTAACCAACATGGCTCTGTATGGTCTCTGTCCTTCTGTTTTGGCACAAAACGAGGAAAATATAATATTTTAAACGTTCAGTTAAAGTCATTGGGTATTTGTATATATCGGGGAGGCTAATCAGTCTGTTATGATATTATTATGATGTCTACATGGATATAATCTCATATCTTTACAGAGACAGCCCTTGTTTCTGCCCCTGGCCTCCCCACCTCCTATAGCTGTAAACCAGTTGGCATTGACACGGTGGAGCAACAGATTACTATAAATGATAAAGGATTACTGGGAATGTCTGCATGCTTTATCGACAGGCTTCTGTGTGTGTGTGTGTGTGTGTGTGTGTGTGTGTGTGTGTGTGTGTGTGTGTGTGTGTGTGTGTGTGTGTGTGTGTGTGTGTGTGTGTGTGTGTAATCCATTCCTCTGGTTTTGATATCCATCCCCTGCTTCTGTCACTGCATGGTGGGCACAATAATGGTTTTATCCATTGCTTCTGGGCAGATCTTTTTTAATTCACTTTTTTGGGGGGAAATAGTAGTCTGTTTTGTTTCATATTTATCCTCCATGCAAAATGCAAAGTTTAACATTCCTAAGAGAATGTATGATGACAGCAGTTGATTATATTGCATGCCTGTTGCCCACATTTTTTCATGTTGTGTTGTATATTTGAATCGATCTACAAGCTCACTGCAATGCGTCACATTGTGAACCCACAGACCAGCTATTTTCAGTGTTTGCTGGGCATGGCTCATGTACCGTGAGGTTCATAGGCGTGCATACATAGACGTCAAGTGGGGTTTGAGCACCCCCTAGTGGCCCTCTCTGGACCAACATGCCCTTTTTAAAAGAGCAAAAAGATGCTGAAATGCTGTTTTCTATGCGTTTTTAACCCCCCAAAACTCAATTTTGCCCTCCTGGTTACATTTGAGCACCTGCCCTTGAAACTCTCTGTGCACGCCAGTGGTGAGGTTACTGGTTCAATTCCTGTTGGAGTTAATGTCCTCGAACCTCTTATTGCTCCAGATGACGGTTTTGGTGCATGTGGGCCTGTCAATTGGTGAATGCAGGCATTAAAGTTCTCAGTACTGGGTACTGATTTCAGTCCTGAGGATTTCACAGGGGTCATTTAATTAGCTCGGTGCTTATTTGCAAAAGATCATTTTCAGTCTCAAGATTTTTTTTTTTACTTTAATGCCTGTGAATGTAATACACAATATATATATGCTTTAGATTAAAGACCATGTGTGACTATGTTTACATGTGGACACTGTGGACCATCATTATCCATCATGTCCATTACTCTATGCCACAGGACTCCCGGACAGGAGGATGGCCTCATTTCCATGTCTCTTAACAGGGTCATGTTGTCCTCTCTGGGTTATCATGTTAATTATGCATGGTCTAAGTGGGTGGAACCGGGGGGAGCTCCGGGGGTCCCTCTCCCCCACCACCCTCCCATTCACCTTCCTGGTGGGACGTCCGGAAGGCCAGGTTAGAGCCAGTTCTCCCAGACTATTAACAGCTGTTGCCAGGCAGAGCACATGCACAGGTTGATCCCATGGCCAGGGTTCACCTTTGCAACTTGAAATATTTTTCCCCTTAAAAAACTAAAAAACAAAAAGGCATGTAATTATTATCAATGCCTATTATTAATGCCACTCAGAGGTTGCGAGCGGCGCGGAGCGGCCAAGAATTCCGGTCATCGCTCTCAGCGTATTTGGTCCCACTCGCAATCTGCTCACGTGGACCCCCTCCCAGACCGCTCCCGCTCCGCTCCCCACTCATTTTCATTTGGGCATCTCCACGCTCCGCTCAGCCCTTCCGCTCAGAAGCAAAATGTGACGGGTGGAAAAAAAAAGGCTGCTGCTTTTTCTTTGTTGAAAAACATCGTGGCTATTGCCCCCCCCCCCTCACAGCATAAACATTTAAGACAGGCTATTTTGTTTCCAAAATGCTATACGGGATAATAGGTTATTGATGATGTTACACTGTGGGGGAATTGGACATAATTGGGGGGGGGGGGGGGGGGGGGGGGGGTCGCAGCGCTCAAATACGGTGCCGTTATGATGCGCAGTGCTTATACAATAAATAGCTAGGTGACGCATTTATGGCAAGATAGACAGCAAGACAGTCAGGTTATTTTATTCTTTTTTCCATCATGATCATCATCTCCTCCACCTCCCGCGGCATTGGGGAGAATTTTAAATGCTTTGATCGTGTTGCTGGCACTGTAGACCTATAGTCGCCACCTGAACCACACGTTCATGCTGTACTCTGCACTGAACACGTGCGCCGTTGTCTGGACTGAGCGGCTCGGAGCGGAGCATAATTGCCGCGCCAGAGCGCGTTCCGACCCATTTTAAAACACGCTCAGCGCTCACTTAAAAATCCATGCAGTGCGATAATCGCTCACGAGCTCTGATGCCACTTAAAGGCAACTCCACCCCCGGATCTTATAATGCTTTGCTAAAATACAGACTTTTCTTTAGTCATGCAGGTGTCATGTTCACGACCAAACCAACCAAACCAGAGATTTTGTATAATGTGGTCCTGTGGAACCGAATGCTTTATATCAGGTCGAGTGAGGATCAGGTCGAGCGAGGATAGTTGTTCTCTGAAAATATACTTCTACTAACACACACATATTGTCCCTGCATCCTCTCCTCAGGTGGCTCCTGATGGTTGCCGTGTATGCTGCACTGTGGTATGCGTGTTAGCAGACAGACGGACAGAGCCCAGATGAAAAGGGTGAGTGGGAGATATCATAATCGTTTCATCCTCCTCCTCCTGAGTCATTATTATATATACCACAAATAACACTCTCATCTATCAGCTGCATGCGATGTGCTGTTATGTGTTTTGATGTAGGCTACATTGTGACTTTGTGTCTGAGCTCCCTGTGTTAATCACATAGAATGGTGACTAAAGGCTCATACACACTGCACTGATTTTTAGGCCGATTTTAACCTGATTTTGGACTCGGTTCTGGGAGGCACTGCCTCCCAGAACTTCCTACAGTTCCCAGAACTTCCCACAGTGCCAGGGGCGGATCTAGGCATGGACATGGGGGGGCAATGCCCCCCTAAATACCCAGTCTGCCCCACCAAACACGATGGCATGCAAAACAACCCAAGATATTTCAAATTAAAGTGCTTATATTTAAAATTATGTGAAACACTACTACTGCTACTAACTAACTACAGCTGTGGCACCACTAAACCAACAGCATTTCATCATTGAAAACAGAAAACTCTCTGAGTCAGACCTTTAGCTTTATGCATGCTGCGTGTCTGTTGCAACTTCAACAACAACTGAGGTTATTATTGATGCTTTTACTTGCCTAATACAAGTCCTGTAACTGAAAAGGTTATGGGCGCTGCTTCATCGCAGCGATGAAGCCACCCCACACCAGCATGTCTGATGCCTGAACTCCACATACTGTAATAAAAAATACAGGGACATACAGAGACATATGCAGTAATCTTCATATATGGGCATAATAAACCCAGACAGGTGGTAGGAATAGGTACTGACATGGTACAACATATTATCACATTATAGCTCAGTGCTCTATAGCCACACGGCGGTTACAAAAACAGAAAAAATGTGCCCTATATTCCAGCTACTGCCTTTACATGAGAGGCAAAGTCACAGACTCACACACACACACACACACACACACAACACACACACACACACACACACACACACACACACACACAACACACACACACACACACACAAATAATTGTGCATGTCATGTGTTCCCACTGTGACCTTGTGTGTTGCGTACTCAGGGCCGTTGCTAGCCATTTGGGTGCCCTAAGCACAAATGCTTTCTGGTGCCCCCCCCCCCCCCCCCCCCCCCCCCCCCCCCCCCACCCCCCACTCCCACTCCCAACAAAAAAGACAAAAATGTTGTATTTCTCACAGGGCCACCGTTTCACATAAGCAGTGATGGGCCATTAGCCATCCTGTTGTTTTCAGAACGATCCAACACCTCCAGTCTCCAGAACCAGTTAAACAGGTTTTGACTCATTTGATAACAAAAGGCTGAATTAATGAAGTCTAACACCTTGGAACAACCTTCCTAATGCCATTGTAATGTATAGTTCCCCGAATCCCCCCACCACTACTCATTGTTTCTCAGTTGCAAGGGCGATTTTTTTCATGGGTTGACACCAACACTTGCCTGCTTGCCCAGGGAAAGTAAAAAAAAAAATGGTCGGGCAAGTGAAGACTGCTACCTGGTTGCCCGATCGGGCAAGTGTGCAACTTAGTGCACTATAACACAACACAAGATAAATTTGTCTTGAAGGCAGTCATTGCACTCTGCCTCTGTGTCTTTCCCTAGTTCTAGCTATAGGCCTACACAATTCCAGGCTGGGTTTGGAAACAAAACAGGCAAATTAACATACAGATCAAAATGACCTAATCTTCATTCTCTAGTTGTGTAGACCTGGGCTAATTAAGATGATGAATTTTAACTCTTGAGAGTGTAAAATGAAACCAAATGGACCCGCAAGGGTCCATTTGGTTTCATTTTTACGTTCCGATGGCAAGTGCCTCCGAGACCTTAGTGTCAACCCCTGTTTTTCCTTCCCTGAATTCCTGGCCCAAGCTATAGCCTGGACCAGCAAATTAACCACAGCCCCTGTGAAATCCTACTGAAATTTTCATGTAGGCTGCACCCTTGCAGCCTACACAGAGAGGTGGGGGCGTGTGTAGGGTGAGGTGGTGGTGGGGGGCATCCCTGACCAGTTATACTTAGGGCCTCCAAAACCTAGTAGTGGCGCTGCGGCCCTGAATAAGCCCGCAGCCTGGCTGAGTATTTTAGTTCGTATTTTCAAACAATTACAGTTCGGTCAATTCTCGATCATTTCTTACCATTCAACATGTTAATTATGTTGAAAAAACATGTTCCATGTTTTTTGCTGTATGTGGTGAGCATTTATCCCAAGTCTGCAAAACGTTATTAAACTAAACATTAGTAAATTGCAAAAAAAAAAGTCGGGAAATTCGCGGCAAAACAGACATCTTTTGACCATTCATATCTCCTTCAATTCTGGACCATTTTGTACATTTCAAAATGCAGCGTGACGGGCAAAAATCATTCTCTCAGATGCTGTATAGGATATGCAGGTAGGTCTTCTCTCCGAAGCGGAATCAAGACAAATGTAACCGTCGGGATTTCAGTGGAAACGTGAAAGCAGCAGCATTGTCACAAGTTAATTAATGTATTTAATTATATCATATGCCTTACCTAAACACAAGCAAGTGACCGACAGCAGGCAGCTGTCTAGAGCTGTTTATAGGACAATCCATAAATAAGGAGATGAATTGAACTGGCGGTTCTGTGGACATCTCCAATGCTGCGCAGTGCGCACAGTCTGTGCCCGCACGTGGCTTTGAAATCCAGCTATCTATTTCCCAAATCTATTTGACGAAATTAGCTTAAGGGACTGCGTGACAAACAGGGGGGCACCATGTCTCTGGAGAGGGGCACAAAGCAGATTCAACAGTTTTCTCGGGAAAATGCATATTTATAGATTTTTATTTTTATTTTTAATTGTGCCCTGCCGGTCACGTGGGGCCCAACGCACTGCGCGTTATGCGCGTTGCCCTCCCTACGGCCCTGTGCGTACTCACTATGAACTCAGCAACACAATCTCACCCCAAGTCATATAAATAACACAAGGCCACTTTCCTTAGGTAACCTACAAACAAACAGAACCAAAATTCTGTTCATAATATACTGAAATAAACCTGACTCAACCATGTCCGAGTATGATGTGTTATGAAGAAAATAGTAAATACTTTGCCGAAAACTTCTGGGTTTGTTGTCATTTATAAAAAAAACACACCTCCGTCACACAACCGTGATATATGAACGGAAAAAGGTACAAATTTCAATGTTATAGGTTATTGAGGAGAATATGAACAGACTTAGGGTACTCCTATGAACGGAACGGATTGCACCCGCTATGGGTGTCAGTTCCTGCTATTTATATGACTTGGGACTCAGACAGGAGTGTGGGTTTAATTAGGCCAGTGGCAGTGCTGTTATGTTATGTTCTGATGACTCAGCACTTTGCCTAACGTAAGCCTCTGCTTCACATGTCCAGCAAAGTTAGAGTCCAACCAATTAAACAAATCTCACTGGCTGCTGGCATTCTGTTCGACAAACAGAATATGTTTGACTAGAAAGAAAAGCAGGTGGACTTCCTCTGGAAACTGGCTCCTGGTTAAGGCAGTGGGTGCTGCTCAGCTTTGAAAATAACTTAGTAACTCTTAAACCAACTAAATGGGTCACTCAAAAAAATATCAGATGTAATTACTCGTGTTTATATAGGCACATTTCAGCAAGCGTTCTCCTTCATTCTCAGTTGCTGCTTCGCCATGGTAATCTCTGGTGTTTATATGCCAGACTTTGCTGAAAGCGATCTTCTGAAACATCCCCACAGCTCTATCAAATGGAGCTCACCTGAGGTTCAATTTGAAGGAAAAAAAAAAGGGTGTGTGGGTACATCGCAGATCTATAAGCTCAAAGCACAGGGCACAAGTTGTGAGCTTGTAGATTTACTTTGTGTGCTTGTTTTATTGGACTTTATTTATTGGTGTTTGCACAAAATCGAGACTGCGTTCAGGGTGAAGCTGTTATTGTAAATTGTTCATCAGATTGTTAAACACATCAGATAGTCTTCATTCCCCTGTCCGACCATACACAGGCATATAAACCCCTATATATATCCCCTATAATACAGATTGAATGTTACAGTGACAGTGGCTGTGTTGAACCAGTCCTTTTCTCCTGTTTTTAAGCTTACTTTATCCTCCTCTGCATGGTGTGTATAATATAGTCATGCCATGCTGTTAGCTAATTGGCCATGTGTTCGCATTGTGTGATTCCCAGTGGCCTGCATGCTGCCTCTCTCGCATTTGTGGAAGCCAGAGTTTAGAAGATTTTTTTGTTGTATTGCTTACAGTATAGCGTCTAACAATGGTGCCCAAAAGGTAGATTGTGATCTACCAGTAGATCACAGGCCATGCAGGTAGATCACATGACAGTCCTCTAAAGTGTATAGATCTGTAACTCTTGAGAGCATCAAAATGAAACCAAATGGACCCAACACAGCAAGTTAGCTCTCCTGAGCTAACTTGATGTGTTATTAACCAACACTTTAGGACACATATAGAGCTATGTACATTGAGGTGAGTGTTTGGATGGCTGGCATGTAGCATGTAGCATGTAGCATGGTGGTGGAATAGTGCCTTAATTTTTTATAGTGTGTTGATATTCTGAACACATAGGCTATTATACAAGGTTGTTTTCTTTATTGAATTATGGTCTGTTATTAGACGCCAATCTTGGCTGAGACGTGGGTTGGCTGTGTTTTTGAAATAATAATATAAAGGCTAGTGAAACCGCTTTTATCAATGTATTAAATACTGTGTACATGAGCCTGCAGGAAGCAATAAGCAAACACATTTGTGTCACCGAGATAATTAAAAGCAAACTGCGCGTCTGCAGGTCTTTCGAAAGCACAAGTACATAAACCCCTGCCAGGTTCACATTGTTTAGTGTTATACTCAACGTTGGTGGAACAATTATCAATAACAATAATCTTAATTATGTGAGTGAAAGATGTTGTTATCTGGCAGCTCTCTCTCTCTCTCTCTCTCTCTCTCTCTCTCTCTCTCTCTCTCTCTCTCTCTCTCTCTCTCTCTCTCTCTCTCTGTTTCGCGCCAGTGTTCATTCACAAGCATAGGCCTATTTGGAATGGCCAGGAAAATCTCTGTTCAGTCGGTCGGTCGGTCAGTCTGTCTGTCTGTCATACAGCCAGCCAGTGAGTGGGTGAGCCAGCTAGTGCTGGGCTACCTTACACTAGCAGAGTGTATGTTTCATGGTAAAACCATCAATCACAGTAAACCAGGGGTTTTCAACCTTTTTGACTCCAGGTAGCCTTGCCAGGCCATGATGTCAGGAGGCCCAGCTGAGCCATTGAGGCCCATATAGGTCAGGAGACTATCTCCTGTTTCTGTAGCGTGAGGCAGCTTGATGTACAAGTACACCCCCTGGACATGACGCTAGTATATCGCAGGGACTTACCCCCAATCCAGCCCTTGATGTTGAGTGCCAAGCAGGGAGGCATTGGGTCACATTATTAGAGTCTTTGGTATGACCCGGCCGGGAATCGAACCCCGACCTCCCAGTCTCAGGGCGGACACTCTAACCACAAGACCACTGAGCTGGTTAATTACTGATTTGACTCAGCATTTGAGCCACGGACTACCATTTGATGACATTTTCACACCAAAGACCAAAAACTAAAGAATTCTTTTGGTTTTGTCCACAATTGCAGGCTGTATTTTGCCAACAAAACAGTGTAAACGTCTTAATTATGCGGTGCTAATTCAGATGATGAATATTTTAACTCTTGAGAGTGTGAAAATGAAACCAAATGGACCCGCAAGGGTCCATTTGGTTTCATTTTTACATTCTCAAGAGTTACATCTGGTTAACCAACTTTCCATCATTTAGCCTGGGGACCACCTGTAACTCTCTCAAGGACCACTGGTGGTCCCCGGACCACCTGTTGAAAACCCCTGCACACTATCAATATGCATTCCCTGCATCCTGTAAGTTAATTATGCCCAATCCCTTTAAATTACATGAATTACATGATTGTTTGCTTCTGCCTACTTACTTTATCGGTACAATTAATCAAATCTTGTGTTGTCTCTTCGATGCATGGTGAGCTTGTAGATTGGATATTCACTCCTTGTAATGTTTCACAGCTGTAGTATGCACTACTAGTGTGGCAGTACAACCTTGAACCCCTCAGCATATTCCCCCTGACTACTGTCTTGAGAGATTATACCTTTAATAAAGTTGACGTAGTGAGTGTGCAGCACATTTCGAAACGCAAACAGCAAGTGCTTTGCACGATAAAATCAAATATTAAAATGACAAACCGATCACAGAACTTGCTTATGGCATCACTTCTGCACCTATACAAACCACTGCGGGCAAGGACATAACTGCCGACCTCAGGTTTTAATGCACAGGCTCATAAGTAATTAAATTGTATAGTCTACGGATACAAAAAAACAGTACTGTATAGTTCATACCTGGGCATTATGCGTCCCGGGGGCCAAATGCGGCCCTTTGGCTGACTCTGACCGGTCCGTGAAAGGGTTTTAAACAAGTGGTCCGGGGACCATAAGTGGTTCTTGAGAGAGTTCCAGTTAAATATGGAAATTTGCTTAACCAGATGTAACTCTTTGAGAGCGTAAAAATGAAACCAAATGGACCCTTGCGGGTCTATGTTTGATCTATGTTTGACTGCTTGGTTTCCCAAATCCAGCCTGGAATTGTGGACATAAGCAAAATAAATCTTTAGTTTTGGGGTCTGTGGGGCTAAAATGTCATCAATTGGTGGTACTCTGTGGCACAAATACTGAATGAATAGAGGTCCCTGGTGTCAAAATGGAAATTAAATTAATATTATGCAGACTTTAGTTCAGCCTTTAGTCTTGGCCCTGCACAATATTTTCTGTTTCTCATTTGGCCCCTTGGCAAATATAATTGCCCACCCCTGATATAGTTGCAAGAACACATGGTGCATAGCTGCTGATTTCTGTGTTCTTGTATACAATCCTCCATCCTTTGGGAATAGAAAGAGATGGAATTCTTCTACATCTATTTGCATCTATCTACATCTATCTCTCCCTCTGTTCCATACCGTAACCCGATGTAAAACAAAGAATCAAATCTCTGTCTCTCTCTCAATGCCTTTGTCACCATCAGGCTATAAACGTTATTGTTTCCCATTAGTCGTGAAATTGCTTTCCATCAAACGCTACGGCAGGACAGGAATGCCTCTCCTGGTCGCTGTAAAGTCAGGTGAGCAGTTGGTGAGCAGACATGACCCATCATGGCAACCAGTTTATTAGAACAAGTGAGCTCTAGCAACTGGCAGCGGTATGGTTACGGTGATGAACTCTGCGGCTCATGTAATTGTCCCTCAATATTACGGCAAATGGGCCGGAGCACCTATACATCGCATTGTAACGTAACTTTATTCAGCTTTCTTCAATACTTGTCAATACTTGGTCAAGGACATACCTCCAGGGCTCACTCTGATCTGATCTGGGCGTTTCAACTGGACGTTCAAACGCTGTGGACCCAGGGGCGGATCTAGGCATGGGAGTGGGGGGGCAATGCCCCCCTAAGTGCCCACTCTGCCCCACCAAACACGATGGCATACAAAACAACCCAAGATATTTCTAATTAAAGTGCCTATATTTCAAATGATTTGAAACACTACTACTGCTACTAATTAACTACAGCTGTGGCACCACTAAACCAACAGCATTTCATAATTGGACACAGAAAACTCTCTGAGTCAGACCTTTAGCTTTAGGCATGCTGCGTGTCTGTTGCAACTTCAACAACAACTGATGTTATTATTGATGCTTTACTTGACTAATAAAAGTGCTGTAACTGAAAATGGTATGGGTGCGACTTCATCGCCCGTGTCGCGAAGCGAATTGGGAAATGTTACATCCGCCCCTGTGTGGACCCTGCTATTGAACACTTTATGGACATGGCAACCAAAGTGCCTTGCCCTCGCCTTGATTGGCGCGTGAAACGCGTCCCAAGGACCTGCGTGGTTTCCCTTAGTATGCAGAACGTCCCGTCCAACCACGTCTCTTTATGTTGTTGGATGTAACGGAGATGATGTAGTGTTTCTATGCCTGCCTTTACAACGTTTTGTGACATTGTGGGGAAGGATGAGATTGAAGGATCTCGGTCTTTAGAAGCCTCAGCAGGGCTCTCTGCCGTGAGTAATAGTGGTGCGTGTGCACGCACCCATGTGATCAAGGTCACTCATGTGAAAGAGCCCTATCCTCGGAGAAAAGAGCCTCCAGCTATAAAAACAGATATGATCCCCATTTCAACGTAACATATTGCTGTCATGTCCTTCGTGGCCAAGACTCAGGCAGCACAAATCTCCCTTCATGTTAAGACACAGAGGAGCGCTGCGGCTGCCCCATGAGTCATTTGTCTTCCTGCCACAGCCAATCAGCCCCGCTACGCTGCTAATAGCTAATCAACCCCCCGCTACGTTGCTATACAGGAGAGCAACGAATGTACAGGCCAACAGGGGGCACCAGGGGGTCACTGGGGACGCATTAGATAATAAGAGCTTGTAGAGCTGCTATTTTGTCTGTTTATTTTGTTTTACGTTTTTTTTGCACACAATCAAGATTTGATTTAAAGAACAATTCACTCTGAAAAAAATATTATTATTAATATAAATGACGTTTGGAAGATTTTTCAATAGCAAAGCCAAACCCCTGGACTGTGGGCCAACATGGAGCAGGTCACTGTATACCAGGGGTTTTCAACCTTTTTGATGCCAGGGCCCACCATTTATTCAGAATTTGAGCCACGGACCACCACTTGCGGACCTTTTAGCCCCACAGACCCCAAAACTAAAGATTTCTTTTGCTTTTGTCCATCTTCTAGTTGGGTAGACTTGGGCTAATTCAGATGATGAATATTTTAACTCTTGAGAGTGTAAAAATGAAACCAAATGGACCCGCAAGGGTCCATTTGGTTTCATTTTTACGTTCTCAAGAGTTACATCTGGTTAACCAACTTAGCTGGGGACCACCTGGAACCCTCTCAAGGACCACTGGTGGTCCCCGGACCACCTGTTGAAAACCCCTGCTGTATACCATAACTTTTGAGAATGTGCAGAACCTGCGATAAGGGTTCCAATTAGCACTCGAGGTCTGATTTTGGTCGCATTGGAACCAAACATCCTGTTGTTTTGGCAACTTCTAGATACTTCTAGCGACTTCCAACCTACAGGTCCCCACTACATGTGGCACTTAAAACAATCAGTGTTGTTCAGAGAGCTGTAGACGGCCGTGTTTGAATTGATTGATTGATATATTTTATTAGTCAACTAGAAAAGTGCCCTTCTGGGCACAGGTCTCCACCAGGCCAGTTCAGGTTGTGGCCTCCTGGTGGCGCTATAATAAGCCAATGTTAAAAGGGTTCCATTTCTTCGTATGGCTTTAGCATTTAGATGATTTGAGGCATTTTGTCCAAAAATGTGTTTTGCAAATGTTCACCTGTTGGTGGCGCTGTAACACGCCATTGTGAAAAGAGTGGATATTAGAGAGAATATTTTTCTCAGCCTAGTATTTTAGTGTGTTAAAGATTTTATGTAAATTGCCTGCTGTTCGTCATGTTTTTAAAATCGGCCTCCTGGTGGCGCTATAACAGAGTTGGAAATTTGGAGCAGAGGTTCATGGGTGGCATCCAGGGAGTCTGTGTGTAAATTCTGGCATTGATCGGGTTAACAGTTTGGGAGATTAGCTGGTAACAGACGGACACACATACAGATTTTTGCACAAAGATGGCAAAAATCGGCCTCGTGGTGGCGCTCTAACAGGCCGTTGTGAAAATTTTGAGGCAGAGGTTCATGGTTGGCATCCAGGGAATGTGTGTGCAAATTGTGTCATCAATCGCGTTTACGGTTTGGGAGATTAGCTGGTAACAGACGGACACACACAGATTTTTGCCAAAAAATTGCAAAAGTCGGCCTCCTGGTGGCGCTATAATAGGCCCTGGCCAAAAATTTGGAGCAGAGGTTCATGGTTGGCATCCAGGGAATGTGTGTGCAAATTGTGGCATCAATCGCGTTTACGGTTTGGGAGATTAGCTGGTAACAGATGGACACACACAGATTTTTGCCCAAAAATTGCAAAAGTCAGCCTCCTGGTCGCGCTATAACAGGCTGTTGTGAAAAAAATTGAGGCAGAGGTTCATGGTTGGCATCCAGGGAATGTGTGTGCAAATTGTGGCATCAATCGCGTTTACGGTTTGGGAGATTAGCTGGTAACAGACGGACACACACACAGATTTTTGCCAAAGAATTGCAAAAGTCGGCCTCCTGGTGGCGCTATAATAGGCCCTGGCCAAAAATTCGGAGCAGAGGTTCATGGTTGGCATCCAGGGAGTGTGTGTGCAAATTTTGGCAGCGATCGGATTAACGGTTTGGGAGATTAGCTGGTAACAGACAGACACACACACAATTTTTTGTAAAAAGAGGCCACTAATCGGCCTCCTGGTGGCGTTATAACATGCCGTTGTGGAAAACTTGCAGCAGAGGTTCATGGTTGGCATCTAGGGAGTATGTGTGCAAATTGTGGCATTGATTGGGTTAACGGTTTGGGAGATTAGCTGGTAACAGACGGACGCACACACAGATTTTTGACCCAAAAAATGCAAGCATTTGCCTCCTGGTGGCGCTATGATGGGCTCTTCTGGAAAATTTGGAGTAGAGATTCATCGTTGGCATCCAGGGAGTGTGTGTGCAAATTGTGGCATCGATTGGGTTAACGGTTTGGGAGATTAGCTGGTAACAGACGGGGACACACATATATTTTTGCAAAAAGATGGCAAAAATCGGCCTCCTGGTGGCGCTATAACATGCCGTTGTGGAAACTTTGGGGCAGAGGTTCATGGTTGGCATCCAGGGAGTGTGTGTGCAAATTGTGGCATCGATCGGATTAACGGTTTGGGAGATTAGCTGGTAACAGACAGACACACACACAATTTTTTGTAAAAAGATGCCACTAATCGGCCTCCTGGTGGCGTTATAACATGCCGTTGTGGAAAACTTGCAGCAGAGGTTCATGGTTGGCATCTAGCGAGTATGTGTGCAAATTGTGGCATCGATTGGGTTAACGGTTTGGGAGATTAACTGGTAACAGACGGACGCACACACAGATTTTTGCCCCAAGAAATGCAAGCATCTGCCTCCTGGTGGCGCTATGATGGGCTCTTCTGGAAATTTTGGTGTAGAGATTCATCGTTGGCATCCAGGGAGTGTGTGTGCAAATTTTGGCATCGATCGGGTTAACGGCGCCGGAGATTTCCTGGTAACAGACGGACTGACACACACACACACACACGGACGGAGGGCAAAACATATTCTCCACCATGCCTCCGGCCTGGTGGAGACAATAAAATGTGAGAACAGTACAAGATACAGTCAAAAAATTAGTATTGATCCTTCTGTTCGGGTCCCATGCATACAATACCAGAACGGAAAAAAACGTTAGGATCGCTCAAAGTACAAGGATGAAATCAATATGTATGATGTATAAAATGAGGGGGGGTAGTACTTGGTTTCATGGGGGCCAGTTTTGGATTGCAGCTAGCCGTAGGTGCTCTTTCAGAGATGTTTTGAAGGGATCATGTCTTCATGCCTGTTGGAAGGGCGTTCCACAATTTAGTGGCATAGAAGCGAAATGAGTTTAGGCCCTTGTTTGAACTGTATCTGGGCTGCACATGGTTAGTTGAGCTCCCTCTCGTGTACTTCATTAACATTAAGAAAGTCATTAGAATGCTGTTTGTGCTTCTCCCTTATATGGAGAAATAACATCAAGCAATTATGTCCTTCACTGAGCAGTGAAGGTACACTCACACATGCACGTATGTACGCACACACACACACACACACACACACACACGCACACACACACACACACACACACGCACACACATTACCTGCACATGAACACACACGGGAGCATGCAGGCACCATGACAACATTAGTCAGTGCGCTGCCTCGGGGAGTCGCATGCTAATGTGTCATTTAGTCACTGCAGGGGGAGAGAGAAAACGGTGGTTTAAAACTAAGCCAGATTAGTGACATCTAGGTTTAAAGTTTGGCACAACTGAATTAAAGCTCCTATGTGTAATTTTATGGTCAAAATAATAATTACATTGATTTTTGTTGTTTTTATCTTTTCACGAACGTTTTCCTTTAATTAGATCATCAAATCATGTCTTTTTGACAACTCTAGGGCCTGCAGGAGAAGAAATCCCTATATGCTTTGTCATTGGCTAACAAATAGTCCCGAGGGTACTATTTGTTAGCAAATCAGGACAAGCCTTGCTGAGCTGCCTATGATTAAGGGAAAAGGGAGGACTGGTGGAGTCAAATGTGGAGGTGGTGGAGGATTATGTTTTTTAAAAGGCCACTGCGGCTCCTATGGTTGTCATAGATGCTAAATATTTTCAGGAAGTGGTCTAATAATGAAACTGCCTAAGATAAAGAAGAAAATGAAGTAAAAAAAAATGCCATTAAAATTCTGAGATGTATTGGTTATATACAGTATACTTATACACACTAATAGATAAACCTTGCTTCAAAACAAATTAGGGCTTAATCTCTCACAGAAACGCTGTTTTAGAAGCCATCTTGGATGCCAAGATGCTAATAATGCTAGTGAGCAAAAAGTGTTTCCAGTTGTGCTTGTCACTTTATTTGGGTATTGCATGTTATGTTGGTAAGAAACAAAAAAAAGTCATAACAGCAAACTTCATGATGTTGTTGATGTTCAACACATCAACAACAGACGAGATTAACAACACAAATGCACAACACAACACGAAGGTCTCTGAGGCACTTGCCCATCGGGCAAGGGCAAGTCAGGTTCTACTTGCCCTCAGGTCATGGTCACTTGCTCCCCAGGTTCCAGGTGGTCCCCAGTTAAGTTGGTTAACCAGATGTAAAAAAGTGTAAAAATGAAACCAAATGGACCCTTGCGGGTCCATTTGGTTTCATTTTTACACTCTCAAGAGTTAAAATTCATCATCCTAATTAGCCCAGGTCTACACAACTAGAGAATGTAGAAGATTAATGGTCATTTTGACACAAGACACAGAGGCAGAGTGCAATGACTGCCTTCAAGACAAATTTATCTTGTGTTGTGTTATAGTGCACTAAGTTGCACACTTGCCCGATCGGGCAACCAGGTAGCAGTCTTCACTTGCCCCACCATTTTTTTTTACTTGCCCCAGGCAAGCGGGCAAGTGTTAGTCTCAAGCCCTGAAATGCACAACAACACAACACGACCAACCATCTGTGTATGTGGTAGCTTCTGGGCTTATTCACAACTCATCACAGTTTTATACAAATCTTTTTTTAATGGCTGTCTAGGGATGATTTTTGACGTCATCTTCAGTCAAGTCTAGAGCGATACTATCAGTACAATGTTTCCTTTATATGGTAATGTCCGCTTTGCATAAGATTTTTCTCCTTAGCAACAACAACATGCCCTGAAGAGATCATTGCTCAATTAGAGACACGCATGCATGAATCCACAATTACACCATCCTGGCCTGATGATGATGATGATGGTTATGGCCATGAATCATGGTTATAGTGAACGTGAGAAGCATACAACTTTCTTTCCCTGTCTGAGTGTGTGTGTGTGTGTGTGTGTGTGTGTGTGTGTGTGTGTGTGTGTGTGTGTGTGTGTGTGTGTGTGTGTGTGTGTGTGTGTGTGTGTGTGTGTGTGTGTGTTCTGGAGCATCCTTTCTAAAAATAAGTCATCTTGTCTCAGTTTCTTCCATGCCATGCAGTTCCCTCAGTTTTCAGCTTGGCAGAACAGTTAGGGCAACTATTTCCGAACAGCAATGCGTGCTGTGGCGATCATCGTTCACGTGCGCACCTCCTCACACCCCCCGTAGTTGTACATGTCCCCGTTCGTCCCTTTACGCACGCAGTCCGACGTCGCCGCGGCGACACACCCCCGACGCCGTTACGTGGTTTCCTTTCTATGAATGGAACATTCCAATATGGCGCGATGCCTTGTACGAGTGTTGTGTTGGTGAGGAGAAGAGGAGCGATCGAGTGCCGCGTTTATGTCCGCGCGTTGCGTTTATCATGAATGAAGACCAGGATCCAGGACGAAGATAGCCCTTGAAGTGCATCGATCACTGTGACCACTGGCTTGCCTATTCTACAGCGCAGCGCTGCCACGGACTGGTACCTAGCCCCGCCCCCTACACACAAACACAAACACACGCACACACACAACTCATTCAACTCATTCACCCCGGTACAGGCCGTGGGAATTTTCTTTTGTTTTATTTTCTTTTGGTGTTGATCAACAATTAACCCATTAACTGACTGTTTGAAAACATTGAGTGACTGTGGTACTGTGGACGAACTTTGGGGAGATAAACACATTCATTCATTTCATTCATTGAATATATAAGCATCAAACTGAGTTCTCTGTGTCTGTGTGGTTTCTAATGATTTATTCTGGTTTGTTGTGTATTCCAATATTGCTCGAATTGAAGTCTGTTTTGGATAACCTATCCCTGGTTATGGTTTATGGGTTTATTCATATGTGTATGTGTATCCTATAATCCTTTGTAAGGTTTGAATCTGAAATAATATTAAGCAGTTGCGTCGAACTAACTATAAGTTGGACATAATTGTGTTAGACCTAGTGTCTAACTGGCACCCCAAACTCAAACCGTTACAGTGCGCACGCACGCACGCACGCACGCACGCACGCACACACACACACACACACACACACACACACACACACACACACACACACACACACACACACACACACACACACACACACACACACACACACCATTGACCAGCTGCTCTAATGGAATGTATACATACTGTGGGGATTTTTATTTTATTTTATTGTAAACATTAAGTCCCACTGTATTTTGTGGACATGTCCCTACCTGTCCTCATCCATTACTTTCTAATGCACCGTCCCTGGTGCATTGTGTTCTATTTTCTCCCTCTCCCCCCGCAGGGAGGAGAAATAAGCATGTATCCTGGAGGGTAATGGAAGCAGTAATAGCGGAGTCATTCCAGTCTACTCTGGAGAGCGCTGGTTGTTGTGGATGGTGCACATGCTGTTGGAACGGTGGGGCAGAGGGGCTGATGGAGAGGGTCCTGGTGTGGGTTCTTCTCCTCGCTCTTACAGCCCCCCTCCTCCTAAATAAGTTGTGTTTTAGTGCAGCGGTGCGGTAAGGCACAGGCAGACAGCAGCGGAAATTGCTTCAGTGCAATGTGTTGCACCTCAAACCCTCCCTATAGCTAGTTAATGGTCAACATGTTCAACCTCAAACCCTTCATACTGTAGCTGTTAATGGTCAGAGAGAGATATTTACACCTGGTAGAGTCTGGTAAACCTAAATCTGTTAGCCAGGGTTATTATAGTTGTGGATTTTTCATTTTAGTTTAGTTCTAGTTAGTTTTGAATTTTATTTTCTAATTCAGTTAGTTTTCAGTTTTTAGAGCCGGTTTGCTAGTTTTTATTTAGGTGAAAATATTTAGTTTCAGTTTAGTTATAGCTTTAGTTTTAGTTATCTTATTTTTTCTGTACTTTGGTTGCCAGGTATAGGATTGAAAAATGTGCCAAAGTAGGAAACGGTTGGTATTCAAACGTTGCTTTGAGTTTCTTAGTAGTTTGGATGTTTGCACTCTCCCACAATATCCCCAGTGTTATGGAACTCAGTAGTAGATAGAAGATCTAGAAGCATCTCCTCCTCATGCTGGTCACCAACACATTGTGGATTTAAAAGCTTTATAAAAACTAAAACTAGGGTATTTTGGGTATAATCTTAGTTAGGTTTAGTTAGTTTTCTGAACCCACATTACAGTTTTAGTTTAGTTATCGTTTTTTACCTTCATTTTTATTTTTTATTAGTTTCAGTTAACTCAAATGTTTTTTGAATTGTAGTTTTTGTTTTTGTTTTTTAGTTAGTTTTAGTTAACTATTATAACCCTGATGTTAGCCTCCATGCATTTATTTGTTGCTCACTGTTCTACACAGTGCTCTTCAAATCCGCTGCTTTGCTGTTTCCATGTCCGCTGACTCTGTTTCTGACAGTGAAGTTGAGCGTGTTCTCCCTCTTTTTCTTCCAAACTGCACAGATGCAGTCTGCAAGGTTGTCTCAGACAATGGACTGGAGGTTTACTACAGATGGGAACTGCAAGGTTGCAAGTTCAATTCCCCTGGGCTCCCCCTGTAGAGTCAAAGTCTCCTTGAGCAGAGCCCCTTAGTGCTCCCGATGTGCAGGGTGGGTGCCTTGGATGATTTCCTCCGCCATAGGTGTAAGAATTTGAGTGAATGTATTACACAATCTGTGTAAAAACTGTGTGAATTGGTTGCATTGTCCTCCTCCATCCTCTCAAACAAGCATGTGTTCTGGGAGCCGACTTTGCATTGATAAGACGAAAACACGGAAATCCTCGATCAGCGTGGCCAGTTGGCCGCCTTGTTTTAAGCTCTGTGTCAGCATGGCGATGTCCTTGCGGTATGGTTAAGGTTTGTGTTAGAGGAGGAGGTTACTGACCAAAACTGCTGTGCCAGCTGCACTGAAGTGAATTTGAAAGGAGAGTATTTGTTCTCTCTGTCTCCACCACTTGAAATACTTGTACTGTATGCATGCAGACTAAATTGCAGAGGAGAAGATTTGAGAAGCAGACAGAATACCCTGGCCTGACCTGAAATGATTTGGGCCTAGGGGGCGGGGTGCCGTGAGATTTCCACGGCAGATGAGCTGATCTGATTTGATCTCACTAATACGTCATCATCTCTGGCCCGTCCCCCGCCCCTCCCCGGCAATGCTACGTCACATCATTTGGAGCGACGCCCACCCTGAAAGGTTCACTCCCCCCTCTAGGTCACTGTGGCTAACAAATTAGTCCAGGCTTTCCGTTTCCGCGTAACGCGGACGAAAATGAAAGCCTGGGTGTCGAGGCTAATGACAGACGGAGGTAGATCTTTCCTTGGTTTCTGTTTTATTCTCAGGGACAGAACACAGCAGAGCAGAGGCAGCCATTTGAGACAAAATTTTTACATGGCTTGTCATATAATACAGGATAAGTTCATGTTGAAACGTCTGCGTTTGGCCAGTGACTGCCTATAAACCCCTTTTGTTCTAAACTGGGCACATGGATGGAACACAGTAGGAGTCCTGACTCTCCAGACACCAACAGAATGTGAGCAAACTGTCAGCCTTCTTATCAATGGTGGACATATTGATACGCCATTGAAGTGGAATGCCAGCTTAGGTCCCCTAGCGGGGGGTGCTTATATTACACACTATAGGATATGGGCGTTGCTCAAGCAGCTAAATCTAAACTACAAAGTCTAAATTTAGACTGTCCCATGAATGTGAAATGGCAGCCAAAGCTATGGTTTGTTAATGAAAATCTGCTTCAGTAGGAAATGTCTATTGCCTCCATTGCATCGGATCCAATTAGGTAATTATGGCTTTATACCTCTGTATCTGTCTTCTGTAACCCTCCATTGATTAATTATCTTGGCGCCGTCCACGCGGGGCTCGTGGACATCCCGTTAGAACCCCTCCGCCGGTCACGCGGACGGCTTGTATCACGACGAGATGTAGATTTCATTCTTTAATCCAACTATTAGTCCGTGCGCATCGTCTGATGATCATCCCGTTGCTGACTTTCATTTGGGACAGAATTGGGGACAACTTTTTTTCCCCCGTCCCATTGACGTCCATTCAATCCAATGCATTCAAACGGCTCTCCTCCGGTTTGCCCCCTCAATGTCGCTGGCGCATGGGTTAAGCAGCCAGGGCTACACAGCACTTCCTGACTTGTGAGCCGGATGTTTTGGGGCAGATCGCCAGATGATCGATTAGGCAAGACAACAGACACAGCATAACAGAAACAGCACATCCTGTTTAGGAGATCTGAGCTTCAAAATAAGGGCTTTTTTACCGATCAAACTGGTTTGAGCCGCGGCAGTGGAAAGAAAACAAAGAAAATCCGATCGCGCTCAATGAGTTAAAGATGGATGCTGTGATTGTTTTTTCCACCCCAAGACGTGATCACCACCAGATATTATTAACAATATTATTATTACCATTATTATAAGGAGGAAGACGTTTTGTATTCAAAAAAGTGTACACTATGAGTTAAAACGACATTTAAACAGTATATCTGGACACACCAAGGGGTTCATTAAGTATCACTACATGCCCTGTTTCCATCCCGAAGCTAATGCTGCTTCCACTGAATGGCAAGTAGAGAGAGAACAGCAGACTGGGGAGAGGAGAGGAGATGCTGACAATAGGTTAGGGTGTAGATGTGTGTACACCACACACACACACGCACACACACACGCACACACACACACACACACACACACACACACACACACACACACACACACACACACACACACACACACACACACACTCTTGTGAAAATAAGCATGGCCAGTGAGCCTTCTTTGCACAAAGACCGACGGTCCTTTTTGGGGGGGAAATGTCAGAGCAGCTCACATACTTGGCTATGCCAAGTATGCCATAGTGGCTATGCGGTGAATTATAATTCGGTAAATGCCTTTCAGCACACAGAGACACGAGGGACGTGCAGGGGATCAATCCATTTAACCCATTTTGTCCTGACCCTCGATTCGAGTTTCGGACACCAGATTATAGCTGCAGCAAGATTCTAGCTTTTGACGCTATATTCTACAGTAGTTCTACACTAGATTCTAGTTATTGACACTAAATTAAAGTTTCTGATGGTAGGATCTACTTTTTGAAACTAGAATCTAGTTGCTGACGCTAGAATCGAGTTTTTACTGAAAAATCTGTGTTCCTGTGTCAGTGATGCTAATTTCAAGCCAAGGACCACCAGAATTAGCCATATTTGGCTGCGGACCCCCATCTGAAAACATGTTGTTCTATAGGGATCCCCCAGAAGCAAAAAATTGAGTTAAAAATGTTTGCTTCCAAAATAAGGTATTCAGAGATTTGCAGCACATTTTCACAATTTCTCAAAAATAGCAGATCTACAAGCTCATACGATATGAGCTTGTAGATCTGCTATTTTTCAATAGCTAAGACACCAAAACGCGCTCACTACCGAAAGGGGTTAAGAGACTGCTCCGAATTCAAGGAAAGAGACAGTCCCAGTATAATCCCATTTCATCATCACCTCTCTTTTCATTTATATTCTGTAATTTCATTCACCTCCCCGATGGGAAAGGAGTAGATCAAACTGACGGATATGAACACATTGAGGGATTTCCGTTACGCGTCAAGCCCATGGGCATGAGGACAGATATCAGTCTGAGGAAGGGAGGGAGGGAGTCAAGAGGCAGACAAATGGCTTTGACAGAGAGCCACGCAGACCCCTCCCTGTTCTGGGACCGTCCTTGGATAACAGGCACACAAAGTGTCCAGTGTTGCCAACTGCCAAAAATTTAAAAATAGCTCATTCAGGTGTTTAAATATAATTTAACTCTTGAGAGCGTGAAATGAAACCAAATGGACCCGTAAGGGTCCATTTGGTTTCATTTCACGCTCTCAAGAGTTACAGATCTATAAGGGTCCATTTGGTTACCAATGATCATTTCGAGGATGGGAGGAGGACTCTTATCATAGGAGGAAAAATAGTGAAAAAACGAGGGTTTTATCTCTGGCACCTGTCAACCAATTTCACCCCAACTCACCAGCCAAAAAGCAGAGTTTTTTTTTTTTTTCCACCAGGAGTTTTTCACTAATTTTGGCGCTAGGGGGGGTCTAAAAAAAGCTAAATATAGTGACAAATGTGCCAAGTTGGCAACACTGAAAGTGTCACAGTCCACCAATACAACACACTGAGGTTGGATTTATCTGATTTGAACCAAATGCATGCAGCTTTGAACTAAAACCTTTAACGTTGACATTGTTGGTCCTTCCCCTTTGATGCCTTCATTTTGACTGATACCCATCCATCCAAACTAGTAGGCTGTATGTTGTTTTGTTTACTTGTAGCTTTATATAGTATTTAGATTTATAGTTGTAGTTTCTAGTTGTAGTATATTGTCGTTTCTAGTAGTTGTATATGTTCTGTCTAGCTGTCTGTTAGCATCACACTACTGCCACTTTATCACACCTGGTTAGCTTAGCACAGGGGTCAGTAATGCGGCTCTAGAACACAGCCCTAGGGCTGTAGCATTATTGCATATACACTGAGGTGATCCGCCAACATAATATAAACATTTCAGTCACTGACAGCACCCAACACGTAATGTGCTGTCTGACAGTTACATCACCAGTTAACAATAGTGCTTGTTGGCCATGCCACAAAAGTCCAGCACTTATCAGAGATGGAGCTTTAATCTCAATCACCCATTCAACAGTATACTATGTCATTAATATATCCTAGAGATGTGAGCACATGATAAAAAGGTCAAGGTAAAAAAAAAAAAAAAAAACAGCGAAACACAGCTTGATGACGTCATCAAGTTGTGTCTCACCATGTTAATGATTTTTCTTTTAGGACCTTTTTCTGAGAGTGTACAGAAAAAAACATTTGTACACTCTCAGAAAAAAAAAGAAAATGGGTGGAATTCCCGTTTAAGGGGTTATTATTAGGTGGCTTACATTTTTTGCGGCTCCAGACAGATTTGAATTAATTTTTTGGTCAAAAATGGCTCTTTCAACATCTTAGGTTGCCGACCCCTGGCATAGCACCTTCACCTCAAGTTAGGTGTACAGTTAGCACTTTACTGGTCTGCTGCACTATTGTTTGTCTCGTCTATATTTTGTCTCGACTTTGTCTTATTGCAGTGTCTATTATCTTATTGCAGTGTCTATTGTCTTATTGCACTGTGGAAAATGGAAACGCTATTTCATCTCTGTATATGTCCTGACATACACTGGAGTGACAAATAAAAAAAACTAAAAACCTTGAAACTTGAGAATGGCCTGCCCTGCAGATCCATAGTTGTCTATGTCATCAGGCAGTCTGTATCTCTGCACATGACATAATGGTTGTGCACAGCACCATTACCACAAGGCAATTAATTTTGTGTCTGCCTCCTGACACAAAATTAGCCCTCCGTCTCATCTGTTGATCATTTTGCGAAGTAAAGGATTAATCCTTTATTTCTTTGTTCTTCATTGGCAAAGGCTTGGGGTAACTGATACCGCTGACAGATAACAGTACTGTACATATCTTTATAGATGTGAACATGTGAAACCTGGTGAAAGATCAGGTCTCCTGAAGACATCTTCTCTTGGCTACAATACATACAGTATCAACCAGGGGCGGATCTACTGTACAACTGTAGTTACTACTGTAACTACAGTTGTGGCACCACTAAACCAACAGCATTTCATCATTGAAAACACAAAACTCTCTGAGTCAGACCTTCAGCTTTATGTATGCTGCGTGTCTGTTGCAACTTCAACAACAACTGATGTTATTATTGGTGCTTTACTTGCCTAATAGAAGTCCTGTAACTGAAAATGGTATGGGTGCGGCTTCATCGCCCGTGGCGCGAAGCGACACAGGCGATGAAGCCGCCCCCCAAACCATTTTCTCTTGCCCCCCCAATTGGGAAATGTTACATTCGCCCCTGGTATCAACTAATGATGTTGAGTTACAGATTGGCCCTATCCAGGCCTCACTGTAGAAACACCTTGTGCGCTGCTCGGATCCACACGGCAGGAAACCAGAAGCCTAATTACTTCTAATCAGCTGTTCAAAGGCTCGACACGTCTCGCTAATGATGCCGTCTCCAAACTGTAGCCCCTATTAAAAAGGTTATCACTTTTATCACAATGAGCTGCAAGAATTGAGAGGTGGCGCGCTTTAATCAGTCACTTGGCGAAAATAAAGAGCGAGTGCACACAGGGGAATTCAAAAGCTTTGAAATGGCAGTAATTATGTCGCCCTGGCTGTCTGTGGTAGTATTAAAACTAGAGCGGCATCTAACTATAGCGAACCAGGTTAGGAAAGATGGAAGTTGAGATTGATGCCCCATCCGGCTATGTTGTACCCATTGTACCCGTGTCAAATGACCCGTTCCACCCATCTGTCTGTTCCCCTTTTATGCATATATGGATATCCCTGCATCAGTCTCTCTGTGCGCCTTTATTCCTATTGAGTTCTGTGTCAGACATGCCCAAAATATTATGTTGTGATGTCAGAACTGCTTCTTTTGTGGCGGTTCTGGACAACTATGGGTCTGACCGGCTCAACACCTGGCACTACACTCCTTGTGGGGATGTGGAACGCATGTGTCAAATTTGAAGTTGGTGGGGCTTATGGTTCTCAAGTTATGCACATTACAGCCATGACAGTAATGACAGTACTGACAGGCGTACAGAGACCTGCTGCATTTATTGATATACTGTAGATCAGGGGTGCCCGAAAGGTAGATGGTGATCTACCAGTAGATCACACAGGCTGTGCAGGTAGATCACATGACAGTCCCCTCAGTACTTGGACACTTATAGATCTGTCACCCTTGAGAGTGTTAAAATGAAAGCAAATGGATCCTTATGGGTCCATTTTGGTTTCATTTTACTGCTCTCAAGTGTTAAATTATATTTAAACATCTGAATTGCGTAATTTGCAAGAGTCCACACAATTAGAAAATGGAGAATAAGTGTTATTTTCACCAACATTTTGCCAGTTCTCTTTCCCAAATGTGCACAAAAACGTGGAAGTTCCTAGTTCTGGAACTGTCAACTCAAACCTCAAATACTGTTTTCAAACGTCAGTAATACCATATATAGGAAAACCTTCCAATTCTCTCCCTATATTTTTTTTATCATAAGTGCATTATTCTTAAACACTATAACAGTAATCACCACTATTTCAAATCGCAAGCATTCTAGTGGGCTTGAAATGAATTGTCAGTAATGGAACAATCACATTTTTGATGTGTAGATCTTGTTGAGCGTGTCATTTTGAAAGTAGCTCTCAAGTCAAAGAGTGGGCACCCCTGCTGTAGATAGATTTGATAGTATTCCTTTACATTTTGAATGCTTCTTGAGTCAGCGTTCCAGGTGTCTCCCTTGTCTTGTCTCTCTGAGTGAAGGGAGCAGATCAGTCCAGTGTTCAGGGAAGCATCCTTAATGATGCTGAAGGCCTTGTGAGGTGGAGAGGTTGGATTGATGGACGTGGTGAGACTGACACTTCACCACCCTCTGAGTTTGCAGTGGTTTCTGTATTAGAGCTCAGCTTTAGACCGCATACCAATTTACAATTTGGGCATTTAGCAGACACAAGTACCGTAATTTCCGAACTATAAGCCGCTACTTTTTTCACATGCTTTTGCCCCTGCGGCTTATACAACGGTGTGGCCAATCTATGGATTTTCCAGGTTCCAGGTGGGCTCCGCAGTTAGTTAACCAGATGTAACTCTTTGAGAGCGCAAGAATGAAACCAAATGGACCCTAGCGGGTCCATTTGGTTTCATGTTTACACTATCAAAGAGTTAAGATGTTCACCATCTAAATTAGCCCACTTAATTAATAAGTCGTAAGGCATGTTAATTTTGGTCTAATTTTGATGTTTTGCCTCTTTTGTTTGCGAATATCCATCCTGGAATTTATAACACAACCAAAAGAAATATTTAGTTTTGGGGTCTGTGGGGTGAAGATGTTGTTAAATTGTGAAAAAGTTGAAAACCACTGCTCTAACATGAAGCACCTGACTATAAGCCTGGTGCGGCTTATTGTCAGGTGCAGCTTATACAAGGAAAGATCAGTATCTTGCCCCAAATTTAGCTGGTGTACGTGGCTTACATTCAGGTGCGGTTTATAATCCGGAAATTACGATATTTGAATCCTAAGTAAGCTAAACGTAACAGTAGAACACTTGTATACAGTACTATGTCTAGTCTACAGAAGATGCTACAGTATCTATGTTATACTGCATAAGTTGACCCTTAGCTGGTACAGAAGTACAAAGTTAATTAGAATATAATCAAGTAAGAGACAAGGGGATGGCCTTCTTTATCATGGACCCAGTAGAGTCTTTTTGATGTGGACATAGGGTTTTTAATCAGGTGAACGAAATGTTGATTTCGGTGTTGTTTTACCACCCGTAAGATTATTGTTCTTTATAGTGGAGCAAGTTATGTAATCGCTGCGAGGTTGGCGGTCCAGACTCGGAAGTGTGTGGTGTCGCTTCTGAGTTCCCATGGAGTTTAGTGTAGTGCGAAGAGTTAATGGGAGGTAATCAGTCAACCTTTTGGGCAACCTTTTTGGATGATGGGTTAACACAACTAATGTGCTAGCAAAATGGCTGAGTTCGCCACGTTGTCCCCTATAGGTTATGAAATACCGTGACCCTCTGAACTCTGATATTGACAAGATGACCAAGAAGACCCACAGCCTCTTTACCTGTTAATGTATTTAAAAAATATATATATTTCCATGCTTGCTTCCGTTGTCACCGCCCAACAACACACCACCAAATCAGAACCAAATGGGTTTTCAAGAACACAGACATGGTAATACAAATCACATACAGTACAAACAAATAGTCATCACAGTATGTAAGCAGGACAATGTTAGCTAACTGTCCCTATCCTTATGTAACGCCCAGGATTCGAACCCGGGTCTCCCACGTGAAAGTCCAACATCTTAACCACTAGACCAAAGGGACATCCCCTAGGTCTGGGGGCAGATACTAGACTAGACTTTGGAGGCCATCACGACAGAGGCTGTAGCCACCTGCTACACTTACGCCTACATGCGGACCAAGCATGGAATTGTGGATCAAGACAAAGTTTTTGTCGTGTTTTGGTGTGTGAGGCTAAATATCAAAGTAATGGTGGTCCGTGGCTCAAATGCTGAATAAATAGTGGGCCCTGGTATCAAAATGGTTGAAAACCAGCTGGTCCAGCCCTGCGTGGTGGAACTGCTTATCTCTCCATCTTCCACTGAGAGCAGCTAGCCAGTGTTAGGCTGTAAATAAGAGTCAGCCTCTCTCCAGTGGCACACGAGGCTCTACTTATTCATTCTTGGCCTGTTAATGCACTTATGCAGAACACCACACTGGCTAGATAAGCAGCCCAGCTCACTGTAGCTCATGCAGGCCCCTCTGGGGGATTGCATGCATGCGTGACGTACGCAAACCTTGGATAGAAGTGAATAATTATAGGAAGAAATGGTGAGAGAGTGTGATCAGGCGGGATATACACTCTTCAACAGAATGTTGCCTACTATTATGGCAAAGTCACGGTACTGAGCGCTTCCAACAAGAACGGAGGCAGAGCCACGGGGTTCGAAAAGGTCTGTTGCACCCTGGCTTAACCCAACTACCTTAAACCCATTTTCTCCTGAATAAATTCTAATTTCTGACACTAGATGGTGCCAGATTCTATTTTGTGGCACTAGATTATTGTTTCTGATGCTAAATTCTGGTTTCTGACGCTAGATTCTTGTTTTTTCTTTTTCCTGTGTCAGTGATGCTCAACATATTTCATGCCCAGGACCACCAGAAAAAAAGAAGAAAAAAAAAAGATTTGAGTTAAATTATTTTGATTCTGAAAGAATACATTCAGATATTTGTGCCACATTTTCATGATTTTTCAAAAAATATCAGACCTACAAGCTCATAGTAATAAACAGAACACCAAAACGCATGCAGAACACAAAGGGTTAACCCTACCACCTTGCACCTTGATAGCACGACTCCAGATTTAACAATTCAATCGCTGTATGAAGTTAAGCGATATATAAAAATACACAAGGGTGAAAGTTTTCACATTTGTTTGTCATGCATTGTCAGGTATGGCCATGTAATGAGCACCGACGTGACCAAAAATGTGGAAAAATCAAAATAGTGCCATTTTGATTGTTAGTACCTATTATGCGAAGATAGGTTGAAAAGTGATGAAGTGGTTCTTTAATTATCACTACTATGAACTGTAACCTAATAAGAACAAACAACATGAAGATAATTTAGATTATGACCGGTTGGCTTATGGTAATGTGGCTACCAAGGTCATCATAATAGGGTCATGTTATGATCCATCATAACAAGCTGTTGTGAACGATTGACCACTAATGCGTCGTTCCCAGACCGTCTGGGTGCTCAACAACCTAAAGGCCGGTGGGGTATACCCAGAGAGTAGTAGTACCAGACCAGAACCTGAAGTATACAGTAAAACCAGCACTCAATGAGACTGTAGGCAGTTGTCCAATTTAGCAAATTCTGGCATTGTTTATTACTTGACTCACAGATAGGAACAACATTTGAACACATAAAATCAGAATAATACTGGCCTGTTATTTCACGAATGAGATTCGTTCCACATCAGGTGTCGGGGCGCCCCAGAAGGAACAGCAAGCGTGCGTGTCGGTTGCTGGAGAGATCTCTGCCTGTTATCTATTTTGTCAGGCATAATATTCAGAGGGCTGTGACCTTGAAGCGGCCTGCCGGCCTATGGTACACACTGAAAAGTATGGGTGTTTATGGTGAAGGTCTATTTTTTTATCCCATCACCCCTCCTTGGTCATAAATTCACATGCAATGACCACTACACTATCAGCAGGTAAAAAATCCGACCGCGACCGTCGTGCCAGGTTAGGGCGCCCCTTGAGGTGGTAAGCTGGTTGATTCAGACCTAAGGTAATTAGCGTGGGGATGGGGAGGACACTGGAATGTCTGCCACTGGACCATGACAATGTTGACCATGCCAGTGGACCAAGTAGCAGGCATTCCAGGTGGGAACAGCCTTGCAATACACTTTTTTTTTTTTTTCTCAATCACTGAGATTCATGCTATTTGACATTATTCTAACTAATGATTGTACAAATCATTTAGACTTACATACACATGGATTGTAAGGGTAGTAAGTCTCCCTATACTAAGGTGAAGCTACAATTTTATCTTTTCACTTTTAATCTATCAATTGATTTAGTAATGACTCATCTCCAAACCTGGAGTTCACAATGGTTTGTATGTATTTTAGTCAACAAAAAATAAAAACATGATGATAATACAGGCCTAATGATAAAGAACTAATTAAGAACTACACAGGGGAATAACAACATAGTATCGGTTCTCTCGCAGTTAAGCTAACTATTGATTATAATTGATAATAGTAGAATCAGTGGGCTACTATGGTACGGTTAAACCAAAGTTGATTACGAGAAAATAACAACAATGGAATCAGTATATCAAACCTAGGTAACTAATAGGAAAATAACGACAATGGAATCATTATATTAAAACAGTTAAATTAAACGTTGATTACATCATGGTTGTCATTACATGTCTTTTTTTCCTCTCCACTGTCATTGTGGGCAGAATCTAATTCGCACCACTCATCTCACTGTGCTATATATTTAGGTTCCATATGCACTTCTAGATCATTCCAATCAGTTCATTGATATAATGACTAACATCAGCAGTAACATTTAAGTGTGTATATTCTGCTATACAGTTATGTGTACATAGAACATCATCATTCATTTTTTACTCCTGCCTGCCAGTTGACCTCAGCGGAGCATGTGATACAGGGAAAACCACTTTTTTTGTTTTTACTTTCTTGTTCTTTTAGTGGGGAAAACCTGAGACTATGGATGTGGGATGCCAGGCCCTATCCATACCATTCGGCCATGCCCCGCCTCTGGTACTGTCAGACATTCGTAATTGAATATGGGAAATTTCAAGGGTCCCATATATCCCTGTCCTCAATTTGGGCGAAAGTGTCCCCCGTGGGGTGGTTGTCCTAGTCTTTATGGACATCGGACTAATATATAATCAAGGCCGAATGGAAATATCTCAACACCGTATAGGCGTATCCCTAAAGCGGTACGTTGTGGTGCGCTCATGTTCCTTGTCCTTTGGAGCGTGAGGGGGCGGCGTTGATTACTGGATAGTCAATAGTCAGTAGCCTGAGTTCAGATCCAACCCGCCACCATAATTGGAAGGCCTAAATTTTGTCTTAATCCCCAAATTAACTCGCTAAACCTCCCCAAAAACATATTCAAAATTGTGTATAAAACAATATATCTATTCAAATTGCATCCCCCCCTAGTCATCATTATTTAATATAAATAATGATTACTTACTCACTTTTCTGTTTTTTTTTTTTCCTAATCACATTTAATCCCCTTAGCCTTATTTGATGTTATGGTGGTGGCGTGTGTGGTCCCACCCCAGTCTATTTTCTACGACCTTGCTGTTGCTTCCTTGTCTTCTTTGGGTGTATGTGGGGGTGTGTTTGTGTTCTTGTGTGTGTAGTGTTGGGTCTTTGTGGGGGTGTGTGTGTGTTCTTGTGTGTAGTGTTGGGTGTGTGTGTGTGGGGGGGGCTTTTCTTCTTGGGGCAAATGCAGTGTTGGCGGGGGGGGGGGGGGGGGGGGGTGGCTTTTCTTCTTGGGGCAAATGTAGTGTTGGTGGGGGGTGTCTTTTCTTCTTCTAGGTGGATGTACTACCCTACCGGGCTGGTAATATACTATCATTGTGTATCCGGAAACTCATGTCCTGGCTCTCTAACCCCCATCCTCCCCCCCTGTGTACCAGACAAAAAATTATAGCCCTGAATCTCTACCCCCCTTGTGTCTCCCTACACTACGGATCTACTAGCGGGGCCTGCGAGGGTGATTAGGGACCTGTTGTGTGCCCATGTATGTGTGTCTCTCTGTTCTGAAAACGTAGCATTTTCCCTCTGGTGCAGTATTCAACCCTAGTTCTAAGGCTCTGGCCCAATAATTATGTGTTGGTGTCGCCTTATTTGCCATTTGAATTATTGTAAACAGATCTGGGATCTGTGTATTTCGTCCCCTTTTCCTCCAGTCAGGAATCATGTTTTGGAATGTAAACATAGATATGGTGCTCCCTGCAGTGGCCTGACCTTCGAGATATCTATTCTGAGACAATTTGGTCTATCGAAATGAGTGTATATCCTCTCTCTATTTATTCCATTTTATTGCATGTATTTTTTTCCACTCTCCCTCCTTGATCTTAATGCCCTTACTGTCTAGTAAACACCTCATATAGTCCTGTTTGTGGAGGAAAGGCAGTGCTTGTGACCTCTACAATCCAAAACTAGATTTGTTGGGCTGATGTTTATTGTTAAATTAGTGAATTCTTTACCCTCCTGGATATTAAACTGAATATATGTAATCAATACTAATGGGTTTTGATTCCCATTTAGTTGGGTTGAACCCCTACTTATTGTCAAGAGAATGTTTTAGTCCAATGTGCTACTACTATATGGATGTATGAAGTTAAAATCAGTGTATAGTTGTTTCCCTGGCCCTCTGCACTGAATTGGGTAGTTTTCACTTAAGAGGAGCCATAGCATGTATAATCAATCTATACAAACACTCTAATTGGGTTTTATTAGTCTGTTAGTGAGTTATTTCATTGGCCTCGGGTTTGATTGACACAGACAGAATCACCAACGATCAAAAAGTTATTAGAACTGAAAAATTAACATTATTCTTGATTTCTGACAAACCATCCTCGTCTTTCCTAGATATAATCTGGAACGTGTCCTCCACCTTGCCCTGTAATTCACATTAGTAACCTTCGGATACGGGCTGTAGATGTCGCTTACCTCGCAACTGGGGGTCTCTTGAGCCACTGTACTGTGAAACTGTTAGTTTAATACTTTGACCTCATCCCGGAATAAGATCAGCACACCACACATGCACATTTGGAAAATTGTCCCTACATCCAAACATTCTCCGCTCCTGTGGGAAATGTGTTACAGTTATGAATTGGACACCCCTCCTTGATATTCTGTTATTATACACCATTCTATTTGTCCTCTTACTTTCCCTCTTTGTTAAGACAATCCAAAGTTGACATGACATCATATTATGTACTATACAATATGGCTTTGGTTTGCTAAACACTTTGGACTTTTAGACCTCCCTCCTTGTCTGTAGACCTGTTCCTGTGGGGTAAACATTGTTATGGTTACTTTAGATTTGACATTTATACATTATCTCCTTGCTCCTCGTCCACATTTGGATAAAATGTTCATTCCGGCTTGGTACCTCTCACCGTGTAAGGGAAATTTAGTCACATAAGTTTGAACAATGTAGTTTCCTGTGCGATTTTAAGACTTTTAAAATTAAGACTTTTAAGATGTTGGGCAATTTTAATGTTATATTTGATTTTTTCATTTTTTGTTATTGCCATTGGTACTGTGCTGAAGCAGTATTTTGTGGTTTGTATTACATTAGTTCTGTATTTTCTGTAATTCCTAATTTCTGTAATTTCTGTAGTTTTCTGTCACTCTCGCCCGTCACAATCACTGGGGTGTATTCGCTGGTGAGTTGCACTGCCTTACCTATAGTACCCCACCTTTGTGGTTGAAACCTTATCACTTCTTATATTTTCCCCCTGTTATTTTATCAACCAAAAAGTTTACCTTTTTTCCATACTTAATGGGATTCCTTATTAGATGAAATACATATTTTGATTGCACACCCTCTATACACCGAGTCCAGACTAATGAAGCACACCTGATCACCTGACAGAGTGTTGGGACTAGGAATGACAGGACAAACGCATGATATTTCTTAACCGTCCTTCTCCCTACACCAAGGCCTCCTGCCCAGGATATCACATAGTTGTCCCCACACACCCTACTGCAATATGAGGATGTCATACAGTCAAACTACAACCAACCTGATACCCTAAAACAGCATGACCTACCTATCAAAAATGGAAATATATGAGTGACCCGTTTTTTTTTGTAAAATCGATAAACTGCCAAAACCTAGAGTCAAGTGTAAACGATTCAGAAGAGTCGGTAGACTTGCAATTCACTTGATAACGTGACCCCACAACAGTGGAGAAAATGTGCGTCAATGTGTTCGACTCCAATCAGGCCCGAGGGTCTGTGTATGGTACAAGCTTTGACATCATAAAATTTATTTTGGCTATACTAACTTGGTCAATGATTTGGAGGCATGTGGCATCGTTGATGATCGAGTGATGAAAAAAAAATGCTAAACAACGTTGTACTATCTTGTGCTGCTCACTGTGCCTATATGTAAGTAATGGTATCCCTCACTAGTAATCTAAAATCTCTCTTATCTAAACAAATCATTAGTTGTCCAACATGTACTCCTCGTAGCTAGTAGTGGTAATACGAAATGTATTTATTTTCAGGATAATTAATTATCTAATTTATTTTGCAAGTCAAACGCCACTATAGTTTAAACCAAGAGTATAATTTAACCAACTTAGCAGTCCCCCTGTGTCTTGGTCATATCTTCCTGTACCAGGCAAATGCCTTTCAGATTTAGCTGAGTGTCTTGAGATGTGTGTCTGCTACTATCGTTTTATGCATTATCGTGGCAGTGTGGGTAATGTGTCTTGGACGTGATGTCATAATGTATTTTATAATAGTAAGTAGATGTTCACTTCCGGTTGATGTTCATTCATGTGCCCTGGGCCTGAACTATTGTTATTAGCAGACATGGAATGCATGAGCAGGGATGATTAAGGTATACACACGAAACCTTAACTTGATGAGATACATTGTATTGTGTACAGTATAATGAATAGTAATTGCTTTCTTCTTTAGTTGCAGCCACAGTTGCTTTGTTAGTTTGAATTTGTCATTATCGTTTCATTTGGCATCTGGTCAGTTGACTTTGGGGCTATTTGTAGTAGCACTTTAATTTCCCTGTACTGAGGCTGTATTTTAATATTGCTACTGCATTTTGGTGATTTTCCTTGAAGCGTAATTATTTGGACACTTTTGAATTACCTTAATTAATTAATTACTTCTGGCATTGGTGTTATGCATTCATTGTTTTGATTAGCAAAGTGTCATTATTTTGAGACGTTCCAATATCAATATGGTCCTTTTATGGCCTATAAGACCCACTGATTATGCTACTGATTGTAGCAGTGTGCATTAGCCGACTAAAGGTTATCGTTTAAGTTTGTCAAACACTAGGCTATGCATGTAGCTCAATTACTTTGAGTTTAGTTAATTCCACCACCATTCAACCTGTGCGATGAGATAACATTTGGAAATATATATATTTTTGTTTTGGTTCTAGAATTATAATTGGACGGTTCAACTGTGTCTTTGTAGTGTTCAATTAGTATTTATTTATTTATTTTTACTTCATTTAACTTCACTATGGTGTTAGTAACCAGATTTGGGCAGTAACAAATTGCATACGGTAATAATACCCTAATGATTTTATTCTGTCAAACGTGGGTAATATAACTCCATCAGATCACGCCTCATTACCTACAACAAACGTGTTTGGTGTTGTATGTGAAAAGCACAGGTTTACAAGTTGTCAACAGATAACAGACATGCGCAGTAAGTTTGTAGATACTAATCCACCACAGGGTCTACACACATGATGTTCTTTTGCGGGTGGGAGGGGGGGAACATAAGTCCTTTTCCTATAGGGGAGGCCAATTGTTAGTTGATGGTTGTACCAATGTTGCTCATAAATTTGCATTCTCGCCTTATTTGATTGTTTTGTTTTGACCTGAATTACTGAAACTTCAACTGTGGCAGGTCCAATACTTGACTTCAAATGACTCCGGCCTTGTGTGTGGGCAGAGGTAGTGCAGGCGTTGCACCACAGCCCCATGACCTTGAGTGGTGTGGTCATTTCAGTTTGTCTGAGTGAGCGTCTCCCCAAACACTGGAACAGTTCTTTTACTCCATCACGGTGTGCTGGTTGTCTGTGGCCTGGTCAGTTCGTTGGCGCTGTCGTTGTTGCCTTGTCAGTTGCCTCTGAGTGCCCCCCAAACACTCGGAACAGTTCATGGTTTGTGTCGCTGCACTGGATGGTGGTTCCAGTAACAGCAACTATGTCTCTTGAGTGGAGCAGGATGTGCGGCAGTCTTTGAACAGACAGCCTAGTAGGCTGTAACATGTGAAGTCAAGTATTGTCCTGCTGTTGTTGTTGTTGTTTTTTGAATGAGACATAGTTGGATAATATAATTTTGACAATGTCTCCCTGTTGCTATTTCTCCCCTGTTACATTGTTGTACATACCTGATGTACCTTGCAATATTTCTGTGCAACACTGGTATTGATGTCTGATGGATCTGTACTACAGTACTTTGTTGTGGAACTGTGTCGCTATGTCATTTTACCTCTGCCCCTCCTCAACTACCACACCTGTTTGTTAATGTTCATAGCCTGTACCTGGCAAAATTTGTATTTCCACTAGTTAGTGTGACAACCAGACTGTTGTAATTGTAACACTTTATTTCGGATTATTAGTCTTTTCTCTAGGTAACTAAGTTTGGTATCCTACTCCTCCGCCTAAAATTTTGCGCACATATTATCTGGAGCTACCTGATTAGAGTGACTTGGCACAATATTTTGTTATGTGTTTCGTTTGCCCGTAATTTGCTTCCAAAGTTAGAGGGAGGGGCCTATTTTTTTTTAAAAAATGCAACAAATTAATCACTAATTGTTCCATCCTCCCCAAATTTGAATCACACGTTGTGAGTGGTGGCCTCGACAGGGAGTCAAGACTATTTTTTGTTTTGTTTTTTTTCCTAGGGGGCCACAACAGTGCAAGATGTGGCCAAAAACATGTTTTGGGGCGTATACATTACCTCATAATTGCACATGATCACAGGGTTGAATTGAAAATCGACACCATAACTGACTGCCAAAATTAGTGCATTTTACTTTTTTTTTTTTTTTTTTTTTTTTCCTAGTTAGCATGTTGGTCTTGGATGGTGGTGGGTAGGGTGTAGACTGTTCTTTTTTTTTTTTTGTGGAATTGCTGTTTATTAGGTGTTATCTGTACCACCCTATACCGTGTCTAGGGTCAGTATGAGTTAAAAGCCTACAACATATCGATGAGCTCTTGTTGATGTCCCAATCAAATTTTAGTCGAAGCACTCTTGAGCACAAGAGCAACACTTGAGGTCCTCAGGTACATGAATATATTTATTGCATAATCTTTCTTTTTCTTTTTTTTTTTTTTTTTTTTTTTAAATATGTATATATATATTGTCATTTTGCGTTTATTTAGTATGCACTAATTCAATGTTTTGTTTCTCGTTTGAGGCCAATACGTTGTAATATGCGAATAGATGCCCATTTAGTTGGATACTGTACACTGGATATTTGTGTAGATACTGTACATTAGTTAAGAGTAATTATTAGATAATTCTCCCTCAACTTAAGTATTTCAGTGTGTTTCCATACCTTTACTTCCCATTTCACTGCATGATGTGAAAACTGTAGTTATGGTTCAGTCAAATTATAATTAACTCACTTATTTACTTGATGACTGTCCAAGTGGTCATGCTGATAAACTGTGTCAAATATCGTGTATGGGGAATGGGGACATACCCCTGTATGTAGTAATTAATTTTATACACTTAGTGTTGGTCTGCGTCATTGTGTCTCTACGTTAGTGCAGACTGCAGAGCTAGTAAGTCTTTGTCGTGTCATTGCATCTACTCATGCGTCATTGCAGAGCTAATGAGTCTTTGTCGTGTCATTGCGCATCTTACTCCTACGTCATTGCAGAGTGAATGCGGTCATCTCTAATTGGAATGTCTTGGATAACCCTACCCTAATATCCTACCAAGGACATTGGTGCAAATGCCCAGTGTGCCACGTTGTGCACCAGACGGTGTTTCAACACACAGGTACTGGTTCTAATAGTAATTAAATGTCTTCCTGCGGGCCTAAGAAGATTCCTTTACGGGCCTGCTTTGAACCCGCAGCCTTGAGTTTGACATATATGCCCTACACTAATCTAGATCTTAAAAGTACCAACAATTAAATCAGTGACTGCGAGATTGGAGTATATATTTGTCTGCCTAATACGATTTTTTTGCATATCCATTGTTGTACTATCCATTATATTATCCAATATCCATTATCTATTCTGCGTTTGACCGAGCCACAGACCACATTTGGTGACGTTTACTTTCATCCACAATTCCAAGCTGTATTGATGTTGGAACCATTAGAGCAAACCTGCGAATTTATTAGAGTCTTTTCTCCGTTCTCCAATTGTGTAGACTTATTTTTAATAAACTTAAGGGATGCCGATGTTCAACAATTATGCCTCTGTCTTTGGCGCAATCGAACCACTTGGCTTTTTTTTTTTTTTTATTGCAAGTTAATCGCGCACTAATGAAATTGATCAAGTTAACTCGTGGCTGAGTTAACTCACAATTAACTAGTTAATGCTGACCGCCTTAATTTTTATATACTGTATATATATACATGTTTTTTCTTGGGTACCTTATAAAGTCACATGGGAATTTTTTGTCCAACTAATTATAGAAGCAAATGGAAACTTATCTAGGCTCCTGTGGATTGGTTTCAGACAAATAAGCTACCACTGAAGGTAGATAATTAATTTTATTTTGTACTAATAGTAGCCGGTGTTCAGGGGAGAATGCAAGCCTGTCGGCAATGGCACGAAAATCAATCAAGTTTCCTCAATGTTATTAGGTATCATAATTGATGATAGCTGGGGAAAAAAATAGGTGTTTCTTACACTAGTTTGAGTTTTGTTTTGTTTTTTTTCCTTACCTTTCCTATTGTAGCATGATATGGGCTGACCCTCTATTTGTCTATTCTTCAAAATAATTGTTTTACTTTAAACAAAATTGTTAGCACTTAAGTCCTTCTCGTATTGAGTCGAACCATCTGCTCCTCTTTTTTAGAAACTAAACATTCTGTCTGTCTTGCCGATAAAATCCCTGCAGATATTTATATTTTTGTATAAGGACCACTTACGACTTTCATGCGCTTCCAGATGGTTTAATTTTTTTTCTCTAATTCAGATATTCATTCTTATATCCCTCGCCAAGCGGAATATTTGTATATACCCTATAGCTTTTTGATAGGGCAAGAGTAGAGGATCTATTCTTTGGAACGCTATTGATTCTAGGACAGACTCTCTTCAGTCTTTTTTTTTTTTTTTTTTTTTTTTTCCAAATTTCAGACCAGCCCATTAACAATGATCTTGCCGTAGAATAATCTCTGATTAGTTATTGTTTTGCTCTGAGTCTGGTCTGTAAATGGACTAATTATCCTTGCCATACCTGTATTGTTGATATTTCTGGTATTTGTTTGTTACATTTGTTTTGTTATATGGAGTAACTCTTTGTTTAAATCTGCTGCCGGGAACCTATGTTGATTTTGATAAATTTCCTGCACATTTTTTTTTTCTTGTAGGCTGCTGAGGTACGCTGCAGGGCTTGTTGTTGTTGATGTGTTTGCTTGTCCAGTTTTGGGCTGTGTATAAGGACCTGGGCCTGCGTGCCGTGTGCGTGTTCACTCTGAAGGGCCACTCCTCTATTATTTGTGATTGCTATTTTCACAAGGTTTGTGAAAGTAATGCCGTCACACTGTAGGTTGGTAAGTGGTGCCATCATGACAGGGTTGGCATATGGTGGCGGCCCGGGGGGGCTTCTCAGTTGTTTCTGTAGTGGTTGGCATTGGGCTGGCTAATGGTGCTAACTCAGGGTATAATTGTTGTAGCTGGCCTGCCCGGGGCAGGTCACAATCCTGTTGGGCCTTAGTTTTAATCTTTGGGGCAAGGAGAGACATTGTGTTATTTTCAGAGATTGGTGTTGTCTTATTGTTAACGCTGAGCGTCGACATTGTATCTGCTTTGGCGCCTGGTTCTGGTTTTAGATTGACAAGATTGTCTGGGACAGGCTGTGCGTTGTTCTTGTTATCGGGGGCAGTCAACAAAAAGTTGTGATAAATTAGAGAAACAAGTCGATTACGTTCCCTCGCGGCCTTTAGTATACCGGTCGAAAAGAGTGTCTTCTTTTTTCTGCCTTCGAGGGCATACAGCCGTTCTATCTGATCTCGGTTTATAGCCGCGTGACGTTTTTTCTTTTTTTGTGTATCTGAGGCATTCTGTGCTCGGCTATACTCCATTGGGTGAGGCGTCAAGGTCAAGTGTTCTTTATCTTGTCATTCTGCTAGCAACTTTTGTGTCTGCTCGAACAGAGTGGATGTCTGTGTCCATGTTTGGGGTTAGAAAAAAAAGAAAAAAAAAAAGGTCTACTCCAGTGTCGGGCTGGTCCTTGTCCCTCTCTCTCTCTTTTTTTCTCTAATGTTATCTCACTGGAAACTTGCTATGTGTAAATTTCGGGGGAGTATGCCTCAGTAAAAGTTCAGGTGTTTCTTTTCTAAATTATTTCGTCAAATTAAGTGTTGTTGGTGTTTGAATGCAGGCCAAGTGAATGGATGGGGGTAGGTTTTTTCCTTTTTTTTTCCAATAGTCGATCCTCCACACAAGTGACTGTAAGTGTACTGTGGGTTTCAATACGCACTGCCCTGTGTATTGTATATCTCAATGCAAACTGCCATGTCCATCCACCCCAGTCCACCCCGTTAACTTTTGCCTGCATGCACAGGACTTAAACGCCGCACTGCGTTCAGAGGCCAGTCTCACTTCTTCCACACTTGGTGGCAGAGAGGCATAACGCAGTTTGGTAACCAAATCAGTGTCTCACAACACCCTCCCCACAACAAGACTATGTGAGTTGTGGCTGTACAATTACATATATGACCCCGAGAGCAGGCCGGGTGAACGGACAGTCAAGAGGTCATTTATGGGACCGTACATGTCACAGTCCTATAATATAAGTGGGTGCGCCTGGTTCATTCACTCCTGCATTTTCTAAATCAAGCACTCATTCAGCCTTTTCCACTTACCCCACTAGTGGGATTGACTAGGGGCGTCTAGGCCCAGTGGTGTGTTTTCCCAGATCTCCCTGCCGTTGGCCTGTAGCCACAGGAGGCAAGGTTGCCAGCCGCAAGCTATATGGTAGTTACTGTGGACACAGAGCAGTATCGGGTCAGGTGGTGATACATCATTTATATGTCTCCCGGTGGGACGGCATTACATGCAGCATATCTCTCTCTCTCTATATATATACAGTATATATATACATATATACATACATACATACATGTACATCATACACACGCAGTAAATACATACATATACGAGATAGGATATATATATATATATATATACATATACACATACATGGCTACACACACCTACATTACGTGTTTCCTTTGTAATTGTCCTTGCCTCCTCTCTATTCTCTCCTTTTTCCTTTTTTTTCCTAATGACCTCATCTGACTCCTGTGTGTGGCTTGTATGTTGTTGTTTTTTCTTTTTTCTTCTTCTCAATAGTTTCTATAGAAGGTGTTTAGCCGGGAATAGTAATCTCTTCTAGTAGCTCAGTTCGTGGTGTGTAGTCTGGTCGAGACGCCAGATTCCAGGTCAAACAGAAACCTCGTATCTGCTGCTCTGAGTAGTGTATAAAATTAGCCTTTGTCTCTCTAGTACGTCCCCGCTCTCTCTGCTCTCACAGTGTGAGAGTTGTGTTGCATAGCAATGCTTTCCTCTATTTTTTGTTATTGGCATTTTCACATATATACCACATACATACCCATACGTACACATACACACGTAGGCCTACATACATACACATACATTCATACACTTTTTTTTCTATTTTCTCTTTTCTCCACGTGGCCGCAAACTCTGCGGACTTTGTCCAGTGTCCCTTGACACGACATCTCATGTTAAACACATTTTCTTTTCTATTTTCTCTTTTCTTCTTTGTCCAGTGTCCCTTGACACGACATCTCATGTTAAACACATTTTCTTTTCTATTTTCTCTTTTCTTCTTTGTCCAGTGTCCCTTGACACGACATCTCATGTTAAACACATTTTCTTTTCTATTCTCTCTTTTCTTCTTTGTCCAGTGTCCCTTGACACGACATCTCATGTTAAACACATTTTCTTTTCTATTCTCTCTTTTCTTCTTTGTCCAGTGTCCCTTGACACGACATCTCATGTTAAACACATTTTCTTTTCTATTCTCTCTTTTCTTCTTTGTCCAGTGTCCCTTGACACGACATCTCATGTTAAACACATTTTCTTTTCTATTCTCTCTTTTCTTCTTTGTCCAGTGTCCCTTGACACGACATCTCATGTTAAACACATTTTCTTTTCTATTCTTTATAGTCGACTGCCACTCCCCAGGTGGTCTTCATGCATTCATTCATACCTGATATTCAAGTGTTGTTCCCACTTAGTCGTTCAGCACCCACTGGCCTGTATACATCTATAGCATTATAATTTACTGGGTACTCCTGTTTTCCCCTGTATGTAAGTTTTGGTAAATAGCGTTTCCATACATACAACTTTAGACTGTACACTTCACTAAATGAACTAAGCATAGAACGTATGCATCTTGTTTGGGATCCCAAAAGTGTATAGGCAAGTCCTGTAGGGAAACGACCGGGGAAGTCCTTCAAGGACGTGTGTTGTTCTGTATCTGGTCTCTGGCCACCGGACAGGTTGCTCACAGGTCGGGTCATCACTTAATGCGTCGTTCCCAGACCGTCTGGGTGCTCAACAACCTAAAGGCCGGTGGGGTATACCCAGAGAGTAGTAGTACCAGACCAGAACCTGAAGTATACAGTAAAACCAGCACTCAATGAGACTGTAGGCAGTTGTCCAATTTAGCAAATTCTGGCATTGTTTATTACTTGACTCACAGATAGGAACAACATTTGAACACATAAAATCAGAATAATACTGGCCTGTTATTTCACGAATGAGATTCGTTCCACATCAGGTGTCGGGGCGCCCCAGAAGGAACAGCAAGCGTGCGTGTCGGTTGCTGGAGAGATCTCTGCCTGTTATCTATTTTGTCAGGCATAATATTCAGAGGGCTGTGACCTTGAAGCGGCCTGCCGGCCTATGGTACACACTGAAAAGTATGGGTGTTTATGGTGAAGGTCTATTTTTTTATCCCATGACCACCTGCATACTAAAAACACAAACGTGACTTGACTTAAAGGTGACTGTTAACTCCCGGACCGCCGATCCCGCGGTCGTCGTTGTTTTACCGTGAAATTACACACACCGGTCATGACCACGGCGCGTAACACGACAAAATGTAGATTTCATTCTTTAATCCATCTATTAGTCCCAGCCCATTGTCTGATAAAGATCATTTGGGACAGAATTGCCGCGACAACTTTTTTTCTTGTCCCATTCACACCCATTCAATTCAATGCATTCAGGAGCCTTTTCTGGGGATCTCCCAACGTCATTGCTGTGGCGCACGGGTGGATCGTCTGTTGCTAGACGCACATCCTGCTTAGGAGATCTGGCGCTTCAAAATAAGGGTTCAAAGGCTGGCTTGAGCCGTGGCATAGGGCAGAAAATGACGGACGCACGGTCGCGGTCGATGTGTTAAGAATCAACCCGTGAAATGATTTGTGCCGTTCGTTGACCCACTCACTCGTTGACTCAGATCCCGGACTGTTAAACAACACGTTCCATTTCCCTTAAACCATTTTTTTTTATGCCATAAAAATCAAAGAGCCACACAGTAAACGTCTCGCTTTTAATACTGTAGCGGTAGATAATTAAATAAATATCTTTAACCATGGCCGCGGGAAGATATTTACAGTAGGGGGTGCTGGACGTTCACTATGGGGTGCTGCAAGATGCGCACAGACGCAAAATGTGTGTGAATGCGCATTGTGCATGCACATTTTCATGCATTTACACACGGAAAAGTGGCTTTTACCTTCCCTCTCCACATGCATGAGCTAACTGACACAGGTACCTTAGCCTCTGATACAGCAATAGAGCATGTGTATAATGCATATTAACAGGAATCTGTTTTGATTAAAATAACTAGTATTTTCCTCCTCCTGTCCAAGGGGGGCTGTGTCTGAAAAAAGGGGGTGCTCAAGCCCCCCCAGCACCCCTACTTCCCTCAGCCATGTCTGGATGGACATGATAAAAAAATGTCCCTCCTGGCTGGGTCTGGCAGGAAATCAGTGCAAGGCCATCTTCATGTTCTGTTGGAGCCCTGTGTGTGTGTGTGTGTGTGTGTGTGTGTGTGTGTGTGTGTGTGTGTGTGTGTGTGTGTGTGTGTGTGTGTGTGTGTGTGTGTGTGTGTGTGTGTGTGTGTGTGTGTGTGTGTGTGTGTGTGTGTGTGTGTGTGTGTGTGTGCGCGCTTTTCATAATGCTTTTCAATGACAGTGAAATAATGCAGGCTGAGAAAATGCACATTATCAGCAGTTGGCCAGATTGTGGGATTGTTTCAGGTTAAATAAAACCACAGAGTCACTGTGATATTATTTACGGCCAAAGTCTCGAAGCATAAGCAAACAGGTTTTAGAAAGCAGATTTCGATTATGCTGTTGCACATATCAGCAGAATTAACGAGAGAGAGAGAGAGAGAGAGAGAGAGAGAGAGAGAGAGAGAGAGAGAGAGAGAGAAACTGGAAAATAGAACTATACTTAGTTACAAATACCAGATTAAAAGTACTCATTGAGCAGAGTTATGTCTCATTTCAAGTGTTCAAATTCATTAAAATAAAACTAATTTGAAAACAGCAGATCAACAAGCTCACAACAGATTGTAGATCTGCTATAGATTGTAACAACATCAATAAAATACAGTACAACATATTTAAACTAAAGCTTTCAAATAGTGGAATAAAAGATTACAATTAGATTCTAGATGTAGTGGACTAAGAAGTAAGAAGGAGTATTTGAGATTGGAAATATTTAATTAAAGTTGTACACAGTAAATGTACAGGCTGTCCCGATGCCCAGAGACAAGGCAGAAGTTCAGAATGAGTTGACTATAGTATACTGTAGGTCATCATATACCGTAATTTCCGGATAATAAGCCGCACCTGAATATAAGCCGCACCAGCTAAATGTGGGGCAGAATACAGAGTTTTCCTTGTATAAGCCTTATAGTCAGGTGCTTCATGTTGGTTTTCAACTTTTTCACAATTTAACAACATCTTCACCCCACAGACCCCAAAACTAAAGATTTCTTTTGGTTTTGTTCACAATTCCAGGATGGATTTTTGCAAACAAAACAGGCAAAACATAGAGATCGAAATGACCATGACTTATTAATTAAGTGGTGCTAATTTAGATGGTGAATATCATAACTCTTGAGAGCGTAAACATAAAACCAAATGGACCCGCTAGGGTCCATTTGGTTTCATGTTTACGCTCTCAAAGAGTTACATCTGGTTAACCAACTTTCTATCATTTAGTCTGCAGAGCCCACCTGTAACCTGGAAAATCCATAGATTAGCCGCACCACTGTATAAGCCGCAGGGTCAAAATCATGTGAAAAAAGTAGCGGCTTATAGTCCGGAATTTACGGTACTGTACATTTTCATGTCGACGTTTAGCTCAGGTCGTCACCTGAACCAAAATAACGAGCTCCATCATTAGCTAATGGCCCATTGGGTTCCATTTCCATGCAAAGTTACAGTATATTAACACTACATTATCGTTACCGAGTAGCCGCCGGTGGCCAGTTGATGACAACATGGCCGCCCTGCCTCTCTCACCACAGAGAGAGAGAGAGAGAGAGAGAGAGAGAGAGAGAGAGAGAGAGAGAGAGAGAGAGAGAGAGAGAGCAACACTGATGGTGATTTACACCAATTGTAAACACAGCAGAGCCCTGGCTGTAATTTCCAGACAGCTCCAAGAGTTGGATTGCAGTTTGCACAGATGTGATTTACTCTGTCAGGGAAGTTCATATTTTCTTCTCCGTTTGGCAATCAGACACAGCAGTATATATATAGGACTGACAACTGTTTCATCTGGGGGGCATGAAGTTGCAAACAGCAGACAGACTTTTAACTTCCATAGGTTTGCACTGTTAAGCTTCAGTTTAAAAAATAGTCCTATTTCCTATATTATCTTTAAAACTTTAGCCTGTCACTGGCCAAGTTGGGGCTCTCGTAAAATGTGCTTATATTTTGCATTTGTACAAGGTAAGCGTTACTTTGAGGCACAAACCTGTTCATTCAGCTAAACATGTGGAAACATTGACTCTTGTTGAGTGATATGTCACAATGGCTATAGAGCAGGGGTGCCCAAAAGGTAGATGGTGATCTACCAGTAGATCACACAGACCGTACAGGTAGATCACATGACAGTCCTCATAGATCTGTAACTGTGTGTAACTGAGTGTTAAAACGTTTCATTTTACACTCTCAAGAGTTACACTCTCAAGTCCACGCAATTAGAAAATGGAGAATAATTGTTATTTTGACCAATGTTTTCCCAGTTCTCTCTCCCAATTGTGGACAAAAGTGTGACAATTCTTAGTTTTGGGTGCAAGAGACTAAACCAAAGTTTAATACCGGGATCCCGGTTTCCCGGGATGCCCGGGTACAACTGACTTAATTTCCTTCCCGGGAAATCCTCCGGGACCCGTCTTCCCGGAGGTTATCATTTCTTTCTCAATTTTTCCACACAAATCGTGTTTTTCCCGATATCTGTGAGTGGTAAAATCAAATCTATAACCCTCGCATAAGTTCCAAACATCACTGATAATTAGACTATGCAGCGAGGGGGCTATGAACAGGAGCCCCGCGGGACACAATATTGGCGACACGTGGTCTAAATGCGAGCAGTCAGGACTCAGGACTATGGACCGTACGAATGCCGCATCCTCCTTCATTCATTGAATCAGATGCAGACCAGCTTATAGCATACACTAGCAAAAATATGAACGTCTGAAGAGAACGTTGGACTTCCTATACTGCATGGACTTATTTTCCTCGCGACAGATTGTCTCTGTTCTACAACTTCTATACACGGCCACTCAGCAATGTGAAATAACTTACAACACAGGTAAAAAAAAAACACCACAGCGCTCTCTCTGTCTCTCCCCCCCATGTCCACCGAGGCTATTGATATTACAATATTACAATATATACAAAATAAGTTATATAACTTGCATCCCGTAACTTGTTGTCATGTCAGACAGCGACTAAAACATGCGTAGTCAACAACGCTTCGTTTGCATTGATGAGCTGGAAACGCAGCTGCAATCAATAGTATTAAATGCCCTTATGCCCATACCAAATATTTGTTCGTCAAGCCTCAATCATCATATCTTACGCGATGTACAAGAGCACTTTTGAGGCGCGTTCTACCATCGTATCCTCTTGATGTGCAGACAACCTTATTATGCGATATCCAAGACCACATTTGAGACGCGCTGTCAGCTTCTCTCTCTCTCTCTCTCTCTCTCTCTCTCTCTCTCTCTCTCTCTCTCTCTCTCTCTCTCTCTCTCTCTCTCTCTCCGATGTCCTAACCTTCCAATAAGTAGCCTATTTTGTAACCGGCTTACATTTGTATTTGATATTGTTCATATTTTGTTAAAATTAAAGGTTTAAAACAATAAAATATCACTATTCAATTGAGAATATTAACTGTCGACATATAGGTGCATTTTTAGGAGGACTTTTTTAACTGACTTATCCTTCTATTTTTTTTTACGGGAATTCCCGGGAGCCCGGGAAATTGTCGGCAAAATCCCGGGATTTGAAATGGGCCAAATTTGGGAAAAATATTAAACCCTAGACTAAACCCAACATTACAAACTGTTAACTCAAAACCCCAAATACTTTTCCAATTCCAATTCTCTCCCTCTATTTTTCATTTTAATCGCATTATTCTTAAACACTATAACAGTCAGTAACATCACCAACTATTTCAAAGCTCAAACTTTCTAGAGGGCCTTGAAATGGATTTTCAGTAATAGAACAATCACATTGTTGATGTGTAGATCTTGTAGAGCCGCTCATTTTGAAAGTAGCTCTCAAGTCTAAAAAGTGTGGGCAGCCCTGCTGTAGAGCAGGGGTCGGCAACCCAAGATGTTGAAAGAGCCATTTTCGACCCAAAATTAAATTCAAAATCTGTCTGGAGACGCATTTTATTATTTTTTTTCCTGAGAGTGTGCAAATGTGAACCAAATGGACCCTGGTGGGTCCATTTGGTTCCATTTGCACACTCTCAGAAAAAAAGGTCCTCAAAGAAAAATTATTAACATGGTGAAACACAACCTTTCTTCAGAAATGGAGTTTCTAAAAAAAATAAAGGAATTTTACAGAACTCCATTTCTAGTCCACACAACGTCTCTAAGGTATATTAATGACATAGTAAATTGAGTAAACCTTTGAAAATGGGTGGTTCAGATTGAAAGCTCCACCTCTGATAACTGCTGGGCTTTTTTGACATGGCCAAGTGCTACTTTAACTGGCAACTGTCAGACAGCGCAACGCGTTTTGGGTGACTGAAATGTTTATATTATTTTGGTGTGGATCACCCCAGTGTGTGTATGTAATAATGCTACAGCCAGGGAGCCACTAGGGCTGTGTTCTGGAGCCGCATGCGGCTCCTGAGCCGCAGGTTGCTGACCCCTGCTGTAGAGTATCCTGTCAGGGACAGTGTTGTCTGTCTGTCTGTCTGTCTGTCTGTCTGTCTGTCTGTCTGTCTGTCTGTCTGTCTGTCTGTCTGTCTGTCTGTCTGTCTGTCTGTCTGTCTGTCTGTCTGTCTGTCTGTCTGTCTGTCTGTCTGTCTGTCTGTCTGTCTGTAGATCCTCCTGTCAAGGGCAGAGTGTTGTACGTCTGTCTGTCTGGCCCCAGAGCAGGAACAAAGACCTAGGAGAGGTATGGCCTCCCACATGAAACAATACTCTGATCTTTTCCAGAGATTAGAGAGGTCATATAAGAAACAAGTGTCTCTCTCTGCAGGCAGCTGGGTTATTTCTCCACAAAAAGTGGTGGAAAAATACTCAAAGCTTTTGCAGTATGAACACCGTAAGTGTTGGCATCAAAACAAACAGTAGACTACTCTTTCTACTCTCTTCAGTTGTTTTTGCAAAAAGCTAATTCTGCCTCAAATGAAATATGCCAACACAATGATTGCCAAAGATTTAGAAAACATGGGAGTGTTTATGTGCCTAATATGTGGTTTTAGTTATTTTAGATTTTAGCAGTTAGCCCAGTATCTTACTTCCTTACTTATTTACTGGCCACTCTCGCAGTTAAATTATCATTGATTTTACAGTATAAATTGGGGGGTTCCAGAGAAATACAAATACAAATGCCATTAAATAGTCCGTAGACTATTTCATTTCAAACTGGGGGATCCTTGAAATAATAAGTGTTGCTGCTAGTGTCTATGTCGGACAGAAGTTTGTCTGCCGTGGCTGAACACTAACTACTGCACCAGTCACACACCAAAGCTGGCATCAGCCTTTTCATTATTGCTTTGTGTGATTACTAGCAGTGAAAAGCCTCTACAAGGTGAAAGGCAGAGTAATCTTATCTTCAGAAAAAGTAACACACAAAGAGAAAGGAAAAATCAATAGTTTTAGTTTTTGATTTCTAATGCATTGTATCAGAGCATGACCTCGGTATTCTCCTTTTCTGGTACTATTGGATTTTTTTCTTTTTTAGAATGTATTACACAGTGTATGCTTCTGAATTTGAAACTCATGAAAATAGAGCTTAATTGAAATTCTGTAATTACATGCCAAGAGATCCCACCAAATCCTTACATATCATGTGACTACTGTAGGCACATCAACATGACATAACTTGTCAATTTGCTCATCCACATATATGATGTAAATTCTCCATTCATCGTCAAAGACATATTATGTCTTTGATGAATAATTACATTATTATTCAGCAGAATGTATAACATTCTGCTGAGAATAATGAATAATGGGCCTCAAGTATTGAACAAATTATGGATAGGGTATAGTCACCCCCAGACCCACATCATAGTGCAGAGATGAGCCATGTGTTGTCATCCTGTGTGTGTAATGAATGCATCTGTCAACTCAGCTCTCTGGGGCTCTGACTGACTGACTCTCTGGATGTGGAGGGTCCTGTTGATTCCAGGACACCCCACATCCCCTCCTCCTCCACCTCCTCCTCCTCCTCCCCATAGCACTGACTGACTCTGATTCTTGATGTTTTGAGACGCTGGAATTAATTTCCATATCAACTATTAAGTTCACAGCTGTGTCCTTATTGTTTTGGAATTCCCACGTTTGGAAGGAACATCTGCCTCCCTAGTTTGTCAGCTGTGATTCATTTTTTTGTGTGTGCCTCAAATCTGTGCAACTTTACTTTCACTTCCACTACAAGCTGATCGTTGTGTTTGAATTCCAGATTCGGCAGCTACATTTACTGACAATCCAGGCATTGCGGGGAATATGTCGGAACGTCATGTCGAGTTCCACAGCCATGAATTATTATCCGGGCAGCAGTGGGTCAGCAGTAGAGTGGCCCATAGAGTGACAGGATGGGTCACTCTACGGGCCGCAGCCACTCGACATAGCCGGTGAAGCCGACCTCGCTTACATCCTGTCAAGCTGTCTAGGAACAAATGGTGTAGGTTTTCAACCTTTTTCATACCAGGGCCCACTATCTATTAAGAATTTCAGCCACGGACTACCATTTGATGACATTTTAGCCCCACAGGCCTAAAACTAAAGATTTCTTTTACTTTTGTCCACAATTCCAGCTAGGCTGGATTTCACCAAACAGTCAAACATACATATCAAAATGACCATTAATCTTCTACATTCTCTAGTTGTGTGAATTTGGGCTAATCCACATGATGAATATTTTAACTCTTGAGAGCGTAAACATGAAACCAAATGGACCCGCAAGGGTCCATTTGGTTTCATGTTTACGCTCTCAAAGAGTGGTTAAGCCGTGGGACCACCTGGAATCCTCTCAGGGACCACTGGTGGTCTCCGGACCACCTGTTGAAAACCACTGGTGTAGAGAGAATGCACAGACAAACAAATACCAGTACCAACAGCAACAGGGAATTATGACCTGTTGTGCCCCTTGGCCAGATTATAATATCTGGTCCCTAATGCAGTCTATTCCCATACTATGTTTGGTCTTCTGCCTTATACCTGTTTTTAAAAAACTATATTTTTTGTTATTGAATTATCTGCCTATGCTTTTGAATCTATAATACGCACTTTGATAGCTGTCTTTTAATATTTGATTGTTTATGCTGTTGCTCTTTTGTACATACTGTATATAACCTTAATGCACACTTAACCTGTTACTGGACTATTCTGGCCTGAATGTTCCATGTAAATTTAGCATTTGACCTAATGATTGTTAACTGCTTGCCATTGGTTAACTCAAGGGCCCACCCCTAATCTGTGTGCATTTAAGTCTGCTGTGTTGCCCACTTGGGCTATGACCTGATGAAGATGTGATTGACATCGAAACGTTGTCATTTTAGTGCTTGCACCCTGTATATGAAATAAAGGCTCAAACTGTCTGTGCTGCTCCAGTGCCTCCTTCACCTAATACCAGTACCAACTCTCCTGCACCATTGGCATCACTTTGCCACATAAACCTAAAAACTCTGTAGACTCTCTAGTCTAGTGCACTTTTTTAAATTCTATCAGCGACAATCCCACTGATAGGATAGGACCACCGATAGAAGCGGGACCCCCCGATATGACCCCCGATACAATATACCAATTCTATCGGTCGGCTCTTGCTTGTGGGGAAGAAGCAATTGTGCTCACATTAGTGTGAGCAATTGCTCACACTAATGAGGTAAAAAAAAAAAAAAACACTACACAATGCAGTATTGTTTTCAGTTTGTTTGGTTTGAATTGGATTTTATTTTGGTCTGAAGTTTAGAAAGGTCAATTAAGACTTAAATATGTTAAAATTTGACTGTTCACTTGAAACATTTATTAAAGTTTAAAGGTTCAATTCAATTAAAATTGTTTAACTCAATTTTAATAAATTGTCTAAAATTATAGACAAAATTCACCATGATTTGTTATATATTGAATTCTGTGTTTCTATGTCTTTAAGGTTAACAACCTAAATGAATAACCAACAACCAACAAAAGTCAACAGTCAATTGAAATGCAAAGTTGGAAAGATAAGACCTTTGAGTTGGAATTAGAAGCTTCCAACTTCCAATTCCAAATCAATGTTTTTTAACTGGAAATCTGGAGTTGCGTCCTAGTTGTCCTTTGAAGTAGAACAACACTCGTACATCATGGTACCATCCCACCACGCAGATACCAGCCAGGGAAGCTCCATCTGCATGCTGAAATAATTAACATGAGCCTGACAGATGAGAATCAGTGCAGCTGGGCTGGGATGAGGCGGTTGGATTCGTTTGTCATGTTTGCTTTTTAATGGAGGGGGTTGTCCTTGTGTGATTTAGAGTTTTAGACAATCCATCTGATGCCGGGAAAGGAAATAGACTCAGATTTTTCCCCCCACAATCCATCAGATTTGTGCAAAAATGTCATCCAAGTGGATGGTGTCTTTTACTGGGGTCCAACGGCCATGACAGATTGTAGTTCTTTCGGATTGCAACGGTGGATGTTCGACAACAAGCCATGGGGCCATTTTCAGGTCTCATGCACCGAAGGCATTTTGGTGCATGATACCATCAGACTTTGGTCTGATGGTTTTACAAACCAGTTACGTAGATTGAAGTGTTGAAGTGGTCCTTTAAAGTAAAATAAAAAAAGTAAAGTGTGTGTGTGTGTGTGTGTGTGTGGTGTGTGTGTGTGTGTGTGTGTGTGTGTGTGTGCGCGCGCGGGTGCGTGCGTGCGTGCGTGCGTGCGTGCGGGTGCGTGCGGGTGCGTGCGCGTGCGTGCGTGCGCACTAGGGCGGGTCATACTTTTTTTATTTTTGAAATTCAAAATGCTTGGGTGCCTATTTTATGTTTTTGGGTATGGGGAATTCAAATATGATATTCTTTTTTTGGTTGGACAAACCCTAGCTACATCTATTTGCATTTCTATATCAGTAATTGTATCGATTTTACCTCAATTATGAGATTTAAAATCTAAAGGAAATTCTAACATGTGGGGTGTCTAAATTATGTGTTTTTTGATGGAGAATTCAAATATAATATTGTTTTTTGGATAGAATAAGTCTAACCTACATTTTTCTGTACTTTGAAATTGCACATTTTGCCCGTTTTTACCTATTTTTTAGGATTTTTAAATACATAAAGGAAATCATTTATATCAACAAAGCCAAATCAAATTAAGCTATTTATTAACAATCCAAGTGCAGATATATCTAAATAAAATTGATGATCAATCACAGTATCACTTTCTGAACAAGTCCTGCTTTGACTCAGCCATACACATCAGCCGATCTTCGGAGCCCTGATTCCTTCATCCCTTAGCTTCTAGGTAGAGTAGAATCTAAGTCACCATTTTGACCACCCTTCCAATGCTTTGAGTGTGGCAAGGCCAGTTAGCCTCCTCCATGGGGGTTTGATTGATGGTCTTAATCTTTGAGGTGTTTATTGCACAGGTGAGATACTCTAACACACCATGCTGGGAGCATCATATTTGCGTGCTTCTGGTCCTTTGCCCCTGATGGCCTGGATTCTCTCCACTCCCTCAACCATTTCATCCTGATCCTTTGGGCACAGCAGTGTTTGAAGGATGGCTTCATTGTGATCACAACAAGCAGATCTAGCAGTTGGCATCACAATGCCCAATACATCCTTCCTCTGGGACAGTCCAGTCCAGTCATGAAAAATATTAGACCACCGTTGTATGGTGGTCTAATAATAGGGTGGTTTAATAATTTTTCCATGACTGTAAAAATAATGGTGTATTCAGCAATGCACTTCAGATTTGTCAGATGCAGATGATTCTTTACTTTCACCATGCTTTGACATTCAGAGTCTGAGATATCTTTTTGTTGCAATGAGCCAGCAGCTGTGGTTTACTGACCCATTCAGAGCCAGCCTTGCAGCTAGGAATCACTATCCCTGACTGCATAAACCATTCTATAGCCATAGTGTTGATCAGTCAAGATCTTTCATCTTTAATGACCTTGTCAGACAGATCGATCAGTTAGGGGCCAACAGAGATGATGGATTGAAAGTCCTAGGCAGCAAAAGTTTCACTTGGCCTGTGACAAGTCCCAGAGAAAGGAGGTATGGGGAATTGTGATGACAAGCTGCTTGCCGTGCCCACACAGTGGAGCCATCATGAAGCCACCCTCCAAAAACATCTCAAGAATCAGAATGAGATGATTGTGGGGAGGGAGAGAAGCCTGGCCATCAGGGGATAAGAAGACTGAGACATTCAGGTGAGAGACGGCAATGAAAAGAACCAGAAAAACATTGGTGGATTGATTATCTGATAAAAAGGTGTCTTTGACCTGAACTGAAGACCTTTATCAACCCCCATGGAGGTGCCTAACTGGAGCACATTCAGCACATTCAAAGCATTGAGAGAGGGTGGTCATAGTGGCTTCCGCTGTACCTGCTTCTCTCAAGAAAAGAGGGATGGAGGAATCAGGGCTCAGGAGAACTTGTTCAGTGATTTTCAGTGATACTGAAAATTGATCATCAGAATTTTATTCAGTGATATACATGCACTTGAATTTTTAATAAATAACTTTGATTTGACTTTGTCAACATAAAATATTTCCTTTAAGTATATAAAAATCCTAATCCTGCTGAACGGATAAGGACAAAATGATTTAGGGAGTGGAGAGAATCCAGGCCCATGGAGGTGGCTAACTGGCCTTGCCACACTCAAAGCATTGAGAGGGTGGTCAAAATGGTGACTTAGCTTCTACTCTACCTACTTCTCTCAGGAAAAGAGGGATGAAGGAATCAGGGCTCCGAAGATCGGCTGATGTGTATGGTTGAGTCAAAGCAGGACTTTGGACGCTCAGAAGGTGATACTGTGATTGATCATCAATTTTATTCAGATATACCTGCACTTGAATTGTTAATAAATAGGTTAATTTGATTTGACTTTGTTGATGATTTCCTTTATGTATTTAAAAATCCTAAAAATATGTCAAAACGGGCAAAATGTGCAATTTTGAAGTACAGAAAAATGTAGGTTAGACTTATTCTATCCAAAAAACAATATTATATTTGAATTCTCCATCAAAAAACACATAATTTAGACACCCCACATGTTAGAATTTCCTTTGGATTTTAAATCTCATAATTGAGGTAAAATCGATACAATTACTGATATAGAAATGCAAATAGATGTAGCTAGGGTTTGTCCAATCAAAAAAAGAATATCATATTTGAATTCCCCATACCCAAAAACATAAAATAGGCACCCAAGCATTTTGAATTTCAAAAATAAAAAAAGTATGACCCGCCCTAGTGCGTCATACAGGGAGTGTTAGATTGATCGGACTCCAGAGTGGTGGGGTTGCTGAGCTGAAATCTGGAAGATTAGTTGAGGGATCTCTGTGGAAGTGTGCACACACACACACACACACACACACACACACACACACACACACACACACACACACACACACACACACACACACACTGGTGGGCAGTGTGGAATGCTGATGGAGCAAGGCTGAGTCTCTCTCTAGCTCGGGGGGATAAGTCACCAGTGTGTGTCATTGCTCCACTCAAATCCACTCTGTTTGAAGCTGTTTTGTTGTGCATGGACTGATGAACAACATCAGTGGTGTAAACTAAAGCCACTACATTACCTCCAATACCACTTTACTATATTTAATATATACAGTATCTTCAATGAAGATGGGTATATACTGTATTATATGAAGATTCTTCATAGAATTGGTCCTGCACTAATGATCATGATATATAATAAAATGGCACCGTTGGTTTTATGTCTCTCATAGGAGGGCTGTGGGCAGCAGGGGCGGATCTAGGCATGGGCATGGGGGGGGTGCAATGCCCCCCTAAATGCCCAGACTGCCCCACCAAACATGATGGCATGCAAAACAACCCAAGATATTTAAAATTAAAGTGCTTATATTTTAAACGATGTGAACCACTACTACTGCTACTAACTAACTACAGCTCTGTCACCACCAAACCAACAGCATTTCATCATTGAAAACAGAAAACTCTCTGAGTCAGACCTTTAGCTTTATGCATGCTGCGTGTCTGTTGCAACTTCAACAACAACTGATGTTATTATTGATGCTTTACTTGACTAATAAAAGTCCTGTAACTGAAAATGGTATGGGTGCGACTTCATTGCCCGTGTCGCTTCGCGCCACGGGCAATGAAGCCGCCCCCACACCATTTTCTACAGCCCCTCCCCAATTGGGAAATGTTACATCCGCCCCTGGTGGGCAGATCAGAATCCCACCCACCGGTGCCACATTGATTGAACGCTGTGCTATATCTGGTCTCCGTTCCACCTCGAACACACTTCACTTCTTTCAGATCTCCTTATACGTGTTGCCTTTTCAATATAATAAAATATCCACCCTCGGCCCTCTCCATAAACCGCTCTGACAGAACAGCGTGATTATCCCAAAGTAGATTATGCTCTTTTCATATTTTCTGAAAAGACTCTACTCTCCCCCACCCTTCACGCAGCACAGAAGAGATGCCATAGACTCCACGCAAGGATGTTAAAAATCACACTGTAATATAAGGCTGAGTGTGTCTTTCTGCTTTAGATCAGTGATCCTTCAACTGGTACAGGATGGTCTCTCTCTCCTAGCCAGATAACTCCACAATCTCAGAATATCTCAGAATATTATACAATAGATATAGAGAGTCTGAAAGTACATCTCCCTGAATCTGATTAAGGAAGCTGCCATTTTTGACCACGCAAGTCTAGGTCCCTACATTAAGTTAAATCACATTAAATGGTGGTCAATGGTTCAAATGCTAAATAACCAATAGACCTTGATAAAGGATAAAAGAAGCCCTATATATAACACCTCAACTATCTTAGAGAACTACCGAAGAACCCAGCAATTGTGTTTAGGTGCTCGTACCACAACTATCATTAAGAACCACGTTTGTTGTGTTGTTTGTATAGTTATAGCACCAAAAAATGTTATGAGCCAAAACACTGTGACTGCAGTTTTGCTCAGCGGTGAAATGTCCCTCTTAATGCTAAAATGATTCTGCCCACAGCTCATGTTACTCTTATAGCAAGTAGCAATGATATAGTTGCTATTCACTAAAATATATTGTATATTGTTTTGTAAACAGAAAATATCATATTGTATAGTATGAATTTGTATTATATCGATTTGCATTGTAAAGAATCTACTTATTCCATTGTATTTAGAAAGTCAAAGTCAAAGTCGCATGATTTGTTACTACGTTACCGCAGCGAAATTGGACCTCCGCTTTTAACCCATCACTTGGAGTGCTGAGCTCCAAGGAGCGGTGACCTGCGGCTTGCCGCGCTCGGGAATCATTAGCTGATTTTGACCCCCAATCCATCCCTTTGATGCTGAGTGCCAAGCAGGGAGGCATTGGGTCCCATTTTTTAGAGTCTTTGGTATGACCCGACCGGGAATCGAACCCCGGCCTCCCAGTTCCAGGGCGGACACTCTAACCACAAGGCCACTGTTCTGGTTATCTACTTATTCCATTGTATTTAGAACTTTTAAGAAGAAAAACACGACAAATACATGAATGTCCATCTATATACCAGATCACTGTTTTTAATACATTTTCCCTTAAAAACCTGCTGTATCCACACGTTTCACACATATTTAATGTATGCTGTATTTGCTAGTTACTGTATCGAATGAACCAATATCGTCCATGTATCGTAATGCCAACAATTTATTGTGATATGTATCGAATCACTGTATGTATATATTTAGTACAGGGGTTTTCAATAGGTGGTCCGGGGACTAACAGTGGTCCATGAGAGGGTTCCAGGTGGTCCCCAGTTGATTAACCAGATGCAACTCTTGAGAATGTAAAAATGAAACCGTTTCATTTTTACATTCTCGAGAGTTAAAATATTCAACATCTGAATTAGCACCACTTAATTAATTAGGAAGTCTACACTGTTTTGTTTGCTAAATCCACCCTGGGAATTGTGAACAAAACCAAAAGAATTCTTTAGTTTTAGGTCTTTGGGGCTATAAAAATGTCATCAAATGGTGGTCCGTGGCTAAAAAATGCTGAATAAAGGGTGGTCCCTGGAGTCAAAAAGGTTGAAAACCACTGATATAGTATATAATATTATTACATTGCGTGTTGGGGATACAGGAGACAGTAGGCAGTGAGTTTACACAGTGCTCAGCAGCGCATCGTCTCCCCTCGAGGCTTTTTACTGGGACAACCTCTGTGACTTATATATTTGTTTATGGAGTCGTTTTCCTGCAGCAAAATGGCAACAAAGAGACGGCTGGGACTTCCCAGGCAGTGTAAAGTAAATGCTTGGACATCAACGTTTTGTTATCCACAGAAATATCAAATGAAGAAAGAGACTAGAGGGAATACAGTGGAGAAATGACAATGGGCAGGTGCTTTATATTAACACTATTATAGAGAGGGAGTTTATATGGTCACATGAGATCCCTCCATGCTAAATCTGACGAGTGGACGAATGGTTGCCGCTTGTTGGGCCTGTTCTAAAGGATTTCACATTTTTAAGTACACACACGCAACCAACCGACCCATTAAACACCTGAATTACTTAATGTTACTTAACTATACAACACCATACTAGGGCATTGCAACGTAAAACATCTATGTACTGTTGTTTGTAATGAAAATGGTGACCCCTGCCGGATAAATAAAGGCACTATGTGTCACCCATGAACAGTGGACGACAATATTATTGTCTGATGCACGCCATACCTATGACAGGTGCAGTAAAATGGCACCCCTCATGGGATAAAAAATGAACTAAAGAACATATGTAATTGTTCGAATCTAGTTAGAGGGCAAGTACATTTGTTTTGTTCTTTCCAGTCTAGTATTGTTCCCCATCAGTTGTCCCCGTTCTCAATAGAAATCTCAATAGAAGACTCGCCATTGGACTGACTCCATGAAGTGAACAGAGTTCACTGTCTATACTCTAGGGCAGTAGTACTCAACCAGTGGAATGGGGACCACCAGTGGTCCCTGAGAGGATTCCAGATGGTCCGCAGGCTAAATGATGGAAAGTTGGTTAATCAGATGTAGCTCTTGACAGCTTAAAAATGAAACCAAATGGACCCGCAAGTGCCACGCTTACACTCTCAAGAGTTAAAATATGTAATATATTTGAATTAGTCCAAGTCTACACAATTGGAGAATGTAGAAGATTAATGGTCAGTTTGGTCTGTACGTTTGCCTGTGTTCTTTCCAAA
>CM076973.1:49083414-49156702 GCA_039105355.1 Benthosema pterotum
GAGAATTTAAGACATAAGAGGCTCTGGGGCTCGGGCTAACTAAAATTAGTTAGTTAGTTTTAGTTAACTATAAAAACCCTGCAATAGGCAGTCTCATTTGAAGAGGACAGAGGGCCGCCAGCACTGATTCGTGGGCCGGTTTTGTGCAGATTTTTTTTTTTAAATTAAAACACGACAGCTGTCGTCACGTGTGCTTTTCAGCCAATAGGCTTCTCTGTTCAGCCGCACCATTGGGAGTCAACGGGAGTGTCGATAATCTCCCTTATAGTACTCTATAGTCCAGGGACCCTGGCTGCCAACCCAGCACTGGCATTGTCCGCGGGTTCCACTCTCCTGACGGCCCTCACCCCCATTTTCCCCGACATTTTGCAGTCTGTCAGTCATTTTTTGCAGTCTCTATAAAAAATAAATAAAGGCCAACGCCATAAAAACACAGAAGTATGGTTCTAGCCTTTGGCTGACAAAGAGAGAAAGCTGCCCTTCATTTCATCACACCCTGTTGATTTCATTTGATGTTGCTCTGTCTAGTCTAGGACACACACACACACACACACACACCCCTGTTTGTAAACGTGTTTTGTGGGTACCAACAGCAGGGCCATCACATATGGGGACACCACTTTCCAGTGGTCGTAGAGGCATGAAAAAAATCAGGCAAGCTTAAAAAAAAATCCTTAACATGAATATCACCTCAGATTCTGGATTGGATGAAGTGATGTCCTGGACATGAATTGTGGGGACCGATATTTATCCATGGTTCATGGGGACTTCATTTGCATACACACATATCTGTGCATGAAGTCATGGTTCATGGGGACCTCGATTAACATATCATTTAAATAACACACACACCATAATGGGGACTCAATATCCTGTGTACATTTTTCACACCATAATGGGGACTCAATGTCCTGTGGACATTTAATCAGTTTCACACAGAATTTTATGCAGGAAGCTTGGCCTACAGAAACAGACTTGTCCAGAAAGCAAGCCAGGATTCATAGTGGGTTCTGTAATCCCAAGTCTCAACCTGTCTGAGGCTGTCTCACAGGAAAAGCTAGAGAAGACAGCAGGGAACGCACAAGGAAACTGGATGCTTTAAGGAAAGAGCATATAATGTTCACTATACTTTAGCCCGATTTAGCCCCGATTTTGGACTCACGACAAAATTCCTCTGTCATCTCCCGACAATTTGATGGCCGTCTTTTCGTCTTGTAGTGTGACATCTCACAAAGAGAAAAAATCGAATCTGCCGTCGAGACCCCCCCGACAAAACATCAGCAATATTAAACAATTTTGATTTTTCCAGCATTTTATCGTCGAGTGTGATATAGATTCTGACAACCCCACAACGTTTGCACTGTGCTGGCAAATGTAAAACTTGCACTGAAATGCCAGCCGGCTGGGCAGCCACTGTCTCCTGCATGGACGCACCACTCCATAGGCTATTAAAATAATTCTGATAGATCCAAAGCATTATAGCGCAGCAAACATATAAGCGCATCAAACATAGTGTAATTTGACCATCTCTCTCTCTCTCTCTCTCTCTCTCTCTCTCTCTCTCTCTCTCTCTCTCTCTCTCTCTCTCTTTCTCTCGCGTAAAAGTTGGTCTCACCAGCAGACTTTGACTTGTACCTTTTGTCAGGGACAACATTCTGCAACATGTGTCGAATGATTTATGCATTGTCTATATTTTGTAGCCTACTCGCTGTAGCCTACATATCATGCAGGCAAACTAACTTGGGTATGTGTTGCGCAAATGAGTGAAAGTGGACGATGGGAAGGGAACAATGCCAGCGGTCATTGATTGATTGAATGATACAGCCTTTGAACCCACGTCCATAAAATAAAATAAAAAACATACTACAAGGTGGCTGCTTCTCCTATAACGGGTTTTTTCAACAGATGGTCCGGGCAATTCCCAATCATTGCTGCTCATATTAAGGAATACTTGACTTTGTTTCCCTAATGACTTTGTTCCCCTCACAGAACTCAGAGACTAAGATCTCACAAGGAGACAGTCCATGGAATAGGACTGTGGTACCATTAAAAAACCATTCATACGAGTCATATGATTCCACCACCACGGATTACCTCCTGAACATTCACTATATCATACTGTTTGTTTGTCCCATTCATTCATACAACCATTCATCCGTGACTTATCTGCCATGAAAATATTACATCCACAGTACAATAAATGTTGAAATTGCAGATTGTAAAAGATCTAAGCTAGGAACATGTGCATGCTTACATCCATGCATTCCTAAGAAGACTCTGCAAACATCACAGTAGACTATCAGAATTGCTTTTCACTGGCTTAACCCATGAATCAACTAATTCATGAATAAATAGCCTACTATTTCGTGCACAGCAGTGCCCAACCAATAAAGCCACATAGGCTGCCCAAACATGAAATACTAAGCATGTCAACACATCTGACTACACTATTTTAGAAAACAAGCCCAAACTATCGCCCGAAGGGGGATAGTCCTCATAATGTAACTGCAGGTAACACACACACATATGACATGAAAACGTGCATTGTGGGACTAGCTAACTAGCTCAGGAACCTCTCCCCTGCCTCCTGAGCGATTTCCGTTATGGGGACTGGTGTGTATGTCCCCATACTGTCCGAGGTCCCCTGGACAAGGGTGTGTATGGCAATACAGCACTACAAACGCAGGCACACACACACAGTCCACACAAAAACGTGAACTATAACGTTTATAAAGCATGACGGCACAACTGAAGTCTTATATTTATGGGATATTGCCGATGTACAAACTCACAACACGCCAGCTAATGTTTCAATAATGATTATGATGATTGCAACACTTTCAAAACATCAAGTGCCGTTGTCAAGTTTCACTGTAATTCACACTCGGCAGAGAACAATTCATATTCCAATGGCCAATCACACTCATTACGCAAATGCACCAGGTCGTTACATTTGCCAAAAGAACTCTACTCAGAACAACAGCTGGAGATGATGATTTTAACGTGAAACTTATTACAATGAATTGAACGCTTACCTAATAAATTGCCACAGAGCCGAGGATCTACCATGTAATCCCAATCGCATAGTGTGACAGGGCACATCGTGCACAACGTTGTGAAATTCCCAAAAAAGCGCACAGTGTGTACTAGCCTTTACTCCCCATAAGTATATCGTGGCTCTGCTCCTAGCACACACAGTCCAACGTCCCCTGGAGCATCTGTGCTTGCACATGCTTAGTATATCTTCTATACTTATGGAGAACGCGACGCGTTTTGAGCTTGTAGATCACTATTTTTGATACGGCTCCACTGGAGATAAAAACTAAGATTTTAGCGCACATTTGACAGATAAAACCCAAGATTCTAGATAAAAACCACATAAGAAGTATATGTGGTTGACATTGTTTATTCAATTAAATGGTGAACACTGACAAAGCTCTTTCCTGAACAAGATTTCTATTCCTATTTCAATAGTTGTATTATTTCCCTTGACATACACCATATGGAATGGTTTGCCATTCAGAATCAAATATAGGACTATGGTGATAGTACCTATAATAGAACTACTATTAAATGAACCATTTACTGGACGATACTACCAGTACCTACAAACAATACACCTGGCAATATAACTGGACACTGTACAGTTATATTTGACCCCTCTGATTTGATTGTGAGGGCAAGAATAACAACCAATAAAAATCGTTACTTATAAATGTATTTTCCTCCAAACAAAGCCAACTACTGCAGTTTTTAAAATATACAGGCACTATAGGTACAATAATCAATGGATACAATAAATGAATCCAGAAATATTGTTTCTCAGTGTCACTGAGAAACTAGCAAACATCACAGTAGACTATCAGAATTGCTTTTCACTGGCTTCACCCATGAATCAACTAATTCATGAATAAATAGTCTACTATTTCGTGCACAGCAGTGCCCAACCAATAAAGCCACATAGGCTGCCCAAACATGAAATACTAAGCATGTCAACACACCCGACTACACTATTTTAGAAAACAAGCCCAAACTATCGCCTGAAGGGGGATAGTCCTCATAATGTAACTGCAGGTAACACACACACATATGACATGAAAACGTGCATTGTGGGACTAGCTAACTAGCTCAGGAACCTCTCCCCTGCCTCCTGAGCGATTTCCGTTATGGGGACTGGTGTGTATGTCCCCATACTGTCCGAGGTCCCCTGGACAAGGGTGTGTATGGCAATACAGCACTACAAATGCACGCACACACACACAGTCCACACAAAAACGTGAAGTATAACGTTTATAAAGCATGACGGCACAACTGAAGTCTTATATTTATGGGATATTGCCGATGTACAAACTCACAACACGCCAGCTAATGTTTCAATAATGATTATGATGATTGCAACACTTTCAAAACATCAAGTGCCGTTGTCAAGTTTCACTGTAATTCACACTCGGCAGAGAACAATTCATATTCCAATGGCCAATCACACTCATTATGCAAATGCACCAGGTCGTTACATTTGCCAAAAGAACTCTACTCAGAACAACAGCTGGAGATGAGGATTTTAACGTGAAACTTATTACAATGAATTGAACACTTACCTAATAAATTGCCACAGAGCTGAGGATCTACCATGTAATCCCAATCGCATAGTGTGACAGGGCACATCGTGCACAACGTTGTGAAATTCCCAAAAAAGCGCACAGTGTGTACTAGCCTTTACTCCCCATACGTATATCGTGGCTCTACTCCTAGCACACAGTCCAACGTCCCCTGGAGCATCTGTGCTTGCACATGCTTAGTATATCTTCTATACTTAAGGAGAACGCGACGCGTTTTGAGCTTGTAGATCACTATTTTTGATACGGCTCCACTGGAGATAAAAACTAAGATTTTAGCGCACATTTGACAGATAAAACCCAAGATTCTAGATAAAAACCACATAAGAAGTATATGTGGTTGACATTGTTTATTCAATTAAATGGTGAACACTGACAAAGCTCTTTCCTGAACAAGATTTCTATTCCTATTTCAATAGTTGTATTATTTCCCTTGACATACACCATATGGAATGGTTTGCCATTCAGAATCAAATATAGGACTATGGTGATAGTACCTATAATAGAACTACTATTAAATGAACCATTTACTGGACGATACTACCAGTACCTACAAACAATACACCTGGCAATATAACTGGACACTGTACAGTTATATTTGAGCCCTCTGATTTGATTGTGAGGGCAAGAATAACAACCAATAAAAATCGTTACTTATCAATGTATTTTCCTCCAAACAAAGCCAACTACTGCAGTTTTTAAAATATACAGGCACTATAGGTACAATAATCAATGGATACAATAAATGAATCCAGAAATATTGTTTCTCAGTGTCACTGAGAAACTAGCAAACATCACAGTAGACTATCAGAATCGCTTTTCACTGGCTTCACCCATGAATCAACTAATTCATGAATAAATAGCATACTATTTCGTGCACAGCAGTGCCCAACCAATAAAGCCACATAGGCTACCCAAACATGAAATACTAAGCATGTCAACACACCTGACTACACTATTTTAGAAAACAAGCCCAAACTATCGCCTGAAGGGGATAGTCTAGCTAGCTAGCTAGCTAGCTAACTAGCTAACTAGCTCAGGAACCTCTCTCCTGCCTCCTGGGCGATTTCATTTATGGGGACTAGTGTGTATGTCCCCATACTGTCCGAGGTCCCCTGGACGAGGGTGTGTATCAGTATGCTTAGTCCCCATATGTATAGCACTACAAACGTACACACACACACACACACACACACACACACACACTGACTCTCACTCTCAGTCATTCACACAGACAGGCCTCAACACACCAATAGCATCATCACAGTCCTCAAAAAAACATGAACTATAACGTTTATAAAGCATGATGGCACAACTGAAGTCTTATATTTATGGGATATTGCCGATGTACAAACTCACAACCGCCAGCTAATGTTTCAACAATGATTATGATGATTGCAACACTTTCAAAACATCAAGTGCCGTTGTCAAGTTTCACTGTAATTCACACTCAGCAGAGAACAATTCATATTTCAATGGCCAATTGCACTCATTATGCAAATGCAACAGGTCGTTACATTTGCCAAAAGAACTCTACTCAGAACAACAGCTGGAGATGAGGATTTTAACGTGAAACTTATTACAATGAATTGAACACTTACCTATTAAATTGCCACAGAGCCGAGGATCTACCATGTAATCCCAAAAGTGTGCACCCTACGTCGTTTACATATGTTTAATTTATCCCATTCAACTACTCTAAGGATTCACACATCAGCACGGAGCCTACTTTCAACTCACAGCTCACCAGGCTTTGGAAGAGATACAAGCAACCTTATACGAAAACAAGCCCAAAAGAAACCTGACTAGACTATTTTAGAAATCAAGCCCAAAGTCGCTTATAATCAGCGGACATGGCAACACAGCTAGTGGTTGTAAATCCAATGGTCTAATGGTAAAGTTGCTGTGGACACACACTTTCAGTTTTTTACCCACTTACAGGGGACCTTGCATGCAAATCTCTGGCCTGTGATTGGCTAGCAGTGTGTTAGCTCATTCTTACACACTCTCACACACACACTGCAGTTACCAACTAACGCCTGAAGGGGGATAGTCCCCATAATGTAATTGAAGGTAACACACACACATATGACATGAAAACGTGCATTATGGGACATTTTTTAAAAAATTCACCAGGCACCTCAGGAACCTCACCCCTGCCTCCTGAGTGATTTTGAGCGATTTGCATTATGGGGACTAGTGTGTAAGTCCCCATACTGTTCGAGGTCCCCTGGACGAGGTTGTGTATCAGTACGCTTAGTCCCCATATGTGACCACTACAAACGCACACACACACACACACACACACACACACACACACACACACACACATGCACAGACACACACACAACCCTGCGCGCTCTCTCTCAGTGCTCACCTGGGGGCTTCCTCCTATAATCACATCATGCTCATTAGCACCAGCTTGCGCAGGCAACAGGAAAACGGCTAACTACCCACACAGGGTCATTTCATTGGCTGGCAGGGAGGCAGAGGATCATGGGAGTCATTGCGTTAGAGAAGTCTGGGCAGGGAAAAAAAACATTGTCCTCCTATGTGACTTTAGACCAGATTGGATTGAAGTTTTCACACACACGCACGCGCGCGCGCACGCACGCACGCACGCACACACACACACACACACACACACACACACACACACACACACACACACACACACACACACACACACACACACACACACACACACACACACACACACACACACACACACACACACACCACACACAACACACACACACACACACAAACACTGTACTGTAAAGGTGCACTTTCAAGGAATTGTCTTTCTCTCTGAATCTCAATGCCCCTCCACCCCTCTCTCTCTCCCCTCTGCTTTTTCTGTGAATAGCGTTATATACCTGTATCATGTGAGAGAGAGGGAGAGAGATTAGGTTGAACTGACAGGACACAGAGACACAGCTAAATGGATGTGTTTTGTCCTTTGGGGTCATGATGTACAGGGGTGAGCCCTTGTGCCAAATATGGACTGTTCTAGTGTGAGCTTTGCTTAGTGGGTTCTATACTTATATTAAATAATTCATGGAGCAGCCCTAATGAGAGCTCTCTGTGAGCCCATCGGTCCTGCTGCTGCCCCATACCGACCTGAGAGCTTCCATATTGGTCTGCACAGTCCCACTGACACTAATTCTACCATTCAGCTGCAGTCTTAAAGGAGAATTTCAGACTAGGCTTCCCTACTTTTGTCCGTAGTTGTTACATCGCCAAAGAGGTCCAGGTGTTTTTGTACAAAAGCCCATTATTGGGCGTTTCCCCTACTATGAGGCCTCGAGTGAATTGAATTAAACAGAGGTGAATGGAGTGTTGTACTAATTTATTTCTATTGCCTTTGTATATATCCTCTCTTCAAGCAGTACACTTTTCCTATTTTGATGGGAATGAGCATATTGGCACTAAAACATTAAGGGCATAGGTAGGTGCTAGACTAACACTTTAAGGTAGGGATGCCCACACTTTTTTGACTTGTGAGCATCTTTCAAAAATGATCAGCTGAGTGATTTCTACTACTGTAGTCCTGGAGCTGGAGTCTGAATTTGGCTGAATGAAGTTAATTGCATCTGAAGGTGCCTAGTGACATAAATAAACCGTGAGCATGTTGTTATTGACCCCTTAATACCCGATTCACAAATAATCAAAATAGATTTTCATGGTTTTTCACGCAACATACTGAACTCTGGTCTGCAATATATGAACTCTGGTCTTTAGATTTCCCACCATTTTGAATTATGCCCAGTAGGGAAAGGTTTGTGCATGAAGAATGAACCGAATGAATGAAGTCATTGAGTATTACCGTTTCTTTAGAATGATTATTGCTCTCTCTATATACCTCCACTTTAACTCCAATTACAATCACTTAGAGAAATTACAGGGCATTGTTGGGAAATTAATCTTAATGGGGCTGAAATGTTGGAAACGGCACCGAAGAAATCAGAAGGTGTTTCTTAAGTGTTCTGGGCCTTTGGATTTCATATTATTAGCTCAGCAGTCAATCTACTGAAATAACCTGACCATTCAGTGGTCCAATCAGTTGTATCCAACCAAGCCATTTAATGGTAAATGCACCTTAAGTTCCCACTGTAATGGGTTTTAAAATTGATGCATAATTACAATACTTAAACCTAGTCAACGTCACTCTGCGTTTCGATGTACTTCAGAATTCATGTGGTCTACCTGCACAGCCTCGCAATCTACCTTTTGGGCACCCCTGCTTTAAAAGGATCCCTGCCTAATAAGACAAATGTGCCTTAAAACACTATACTTGCCTTATATAACTAAAATATGCAGATAAAAACACCTTCAATACTTTATTTCTTTCATAAATAGAGAATCTTTCAATCTATAGGAGGTTCTCCTGTCGCAGGATGATGATGTCACAGAGCATGTTCATCCATATATTGTATAGAGCTAGACCCCGCGTGACATCATCATCCTGCGCCAGGAGCAGTTCCTGTTGAGTGAAATATTCTCTGTTCATGAAAGAAATAAGATGCCAATGGTGTTTTTATTTGTTTATTTTAGTTATATAGGGAAAGTATAATTCTTTAAGCAATGTTTATCTTATTAGACAGGGATCCTTTTAAGGGGTCTGACACTTTCCTAAAGGGCCCTATGTGGTTCAGCAAATTAAATAATTAGCACATGTGTTCTCAGCGCACCCCTACACACATGGACCACTGCTCCTGCTGGCTGGGTTTCTTCAGCTGAGTTTGTGTCTCTGACTCTCTCTGGAAGATGTTGCACATGAACACCGCTGCCACACTGAGGCGCTCCAACACAAACACTCCGACATGAATGAGTTTTCAGCTTTGACAAATCAACACCACGCTGTTTGGTCCAAAACAAAGCTACACTGAACTAAACACTAGTACACAGTGTCAAAGACACTGTATTTGTCTTCATTACGCAGCAGACGTACAGGGTTGAGCCCTTGTGCCAAATATGGACTGTTCTAGTGTGAGCATTGCTTAGTGGGTTCTACAGTTATATTAAATAATTCATGAAGCAGCCCTAATGAGAGCTGTATAGCTCTGTGACCCCATTGGCCCTGCTGCTGCCCCATACCGACCTGAGAGCTTCCATATTGGTCTGCACAGTCCACAGACACCAATTCTACCATTCAGCTGCTGTCTTAAAGGAGAAGTTCAGACTAGGCTTCCCTACTTTTGTCCGTAGTTGTTACATCGCCAAAGAGGTCCAGGTGTTTTTGTACAAAAGCCCATTATTGGGCGTTTCCCCTACTATGAGGCCTCGAGTGAATTGAATTAAACAGAGGTGAATGGGGTGTTGTACTAATTTTATTGCCTTTGTATATATCCTCTCTTCAAGTAGTACACTTTTCCTATTTTGATGGGAATGAGCATATTAGCACTAAAACATTAAGGGCATAGGTAGGTGCTAGACTAACACTTTAAGGTAGGGATGCCCACACTTTTTTGACTTGTGAGCATCTTTCAAAAATGATCAGCTGAGTGATTTCTACTACTGTAGTCCTGGAGCTGGAGTCTGAATTTGGCTGAAGTTAATTGCATCTGAAGGTGCCTAGTGACATAAATAAACCGTGAGCATGTTGTTATTGACCCCTTAATACCCGATTCACAAATAATCAAAATAGATTTTCATGGTTTTTCACGCAACATACTGAACTCTGGTCTGCAATATATGAACTCTGGTCTTTAGATTTCCCACCATTTTGAATTATGCCCAGTAGGGAAAGGTTTGTGCATGAAGAATGAACCGAATGAATGAAGTCATTGAGTATTACCGTTTCTTTAGAATGATTATTGCTCTCTCTATATACCTCCACTTTAACTCCAATTACAATCACTTAGAGAAATTACAGGGCATTGTTGGGAAATTAATCTTAATGGGGCTGAAATGTTGGAAACGGCACCGAAGAAATCAGAAGGTGTTTCTTAAGTGTTCTGGGCCTTTGGATTTCATATTATTAGCTCAGCAGTCAATCTACTGAAATAACCTGACCATTCAGTGGTCCAATCAGTTGTATCCAACCAAGCCATTTAATGGTAAATGCACCTTAAGTTCCCACTGTAATGGGTTTAAAATTGATGCATAATTACAATACTTAAACCTAGTCAACGTCACTCTGCGTTTCGATGTACTTCAGAATTCATGTGGTCTACCTGCACAGCCTCGCAATCTACCTTTTGGGCACCCCTGCTTTAAGGGGTCTGACGCTTTCCTAAAGGGCCCTATGTGGTTCAGCAAATTAAATAATTAGCACATGTGTTCTCAGCGCACCCCTACACACATGGACCACTGCTCCTGCTGGCTGGGTTTCTTCAGCTGAGTTTGTGTCTCTGACTCTCTCTGGAAGATGTTGCACATGAACACCGCTGCCACACTGAGGCGCTCCAACACAAACACTCCGACATGAATGAGTTTTCAGCTTTGACAAATCAACACCACGCTGTTTGGTCCAAAACAAAGCTACACTGAACTAAACACTAGTACACAGTGTCAAAGACACTGTATTTGTCTTCATTACGCAGCAGAAGGATCCCTTTAGCAGCAGTGATAGCACTGCTATCATTAGCACAACTACAAACGTCCAACACATACAGCGTACATTGATTGGAGACTGACCCCCCCACCCACACACCATGAAGCTCTTATTATCTTATCATTTTTGATCGCCCCCATGTCTCTCTCCCTCATCTCATTTAGCAGCAGTTTTAATCCTCCCTCAAATCGTCCTCTCTCATTAAAAAAAACGGTGCACCAGCTATCTGTTACATTAGCACTGACCAAAAGTGACGTGTTCTCATTAATTGAAACACCAGATGAATGTCCCATCTCCTAACGTCGCAGATCCCACCAGCCCATAGCGCTTTTTATGGCCATTACATTACTTTGGCTGAACGCACACGTTGGTCCGACGTGCCATTAGACATCAGAAGGAGAAGGACGTCACACGCCATCACTATTCTAATGTCGGTGTGTGTGAGGAGGATTCCACTGACCTTGACTTTCAAACCCCAGTGTGGATGTGCTGCAGGGGCGGATATAACATGTTCCATTTGGGGGGGGGGGGGGGGCAAGAGAACATGTTGGAGGGGCAAGAGAAAATGGTATGGGTGCGGCTTCATCTTCTTCATACCATTTTCTGTTACAGGACTTTTATTAGGCAAAGTAAAGCATCATCAATAATAACATCAGTTGTTGTTGAAGTTGCAACAGACACGCAGCATGCATAAAGCTAAAGGTCTGACTCAGACTCACTCTTTCTGTTTTTTAATGATGAAATGCTGTTGGTTTAGTGGTGACACAGCTGTAGTTAGTTAGTTAGTAGCAGTAGTAGTGTTTCAAATCATCTTAAATATAAGCAATTTAATTTGAAATATTGTGGGTTGTTTTGAATGCCATTATATTTGGTGGGGCAGACTGGGCATTTAGGGGGGCATTGCCCCCCCATGCCCCCCCCCCCCCCCCCCCCCCCCCCCCCCCCCCCCCCCCCCCCCCCCCATGCCCATGCCTGGATCCGCCCCTGATGTGCAGAGCGTGTTAACGGCCGGACTGCGGTTAATGGACGAAGCATGTGAAATCAACCACAGTGGTCCCACTTCAGAATGTATTTCTCCTCATTTTTTGTGCATTTTTTTAATAGACTATAAACAACAAGTATATGAGATGGATTTACCGGTATGTAATAGTAAAATTGTTGAATGTCATTCCCGTGACTTAAATCGTGATAAATGTATGTGACTTCAAAGACATTTAAACAGCGTTTTACAAAGTCCCGTTGACAGTTTCATAAGGCTCTCGTGTCAATGTTATTTATATCTCTGATATAACATGGCATGTAGGCAAAATGAATAAACTTGCCTTTCCCCCACGTTGTAGAGAAAATGCAGTCGGATACACATAGGCTGCAGTAAATCCTCAACTTCTTGCCATTTATACAATCATTTTGGTTGTAGACTTGTAAAACCTTATTGGGTCTTGATCTCAACATCTACTTGCATTCACACAGACACCAGCCATTATTCTGACATTTAGTCACGCTGTTGGAAAATGGATATTTTCCTGGCACCGAAAGTAAAGCAGATACGAGCAAAAATAAATAAATAAATAAATAAATAAATAAATAAATAAATAAATAAATAAATAAATAAATAAATAAATAAATAAATAAATAAATAAACGCATGCCTCACCTCACACTGTGAGCTTTTAAATCTGTTGATTGTCACTGCTCCTTATACATTTTATTTTGTGGTATTTCTTTGATCATTTATTATTGTTATTTTTTTTTTTCATGATTCATGATGTTTCCTTCAGATATTAAAGGGGAACTCCACCCATTTTCAACATTTTAATATGTCATTAATACACCTTAGAGATGTTGTGTGGACATGATAAAAACGTTCCCCCAATTCTGTATTTCCTAAAAATGGAGGTCTGAAAAAATCATGAACATGGTGAAATACATCTGATGACATCACCAAGATGTATTTCACCATGTTAATGATTTTTCTTTCAGACCCCATTTTCCTGAGATGGTACAAATGGAACCAAATTGACCCGCTAGGGTCCATTTGGTTCACATTTGTATCCTCTCAGGAAAATGTTGAAAATGGGTGGAATTCCCCTTTAAGCCTAACTGCCCCATGGTGACATGCGTATAGGCACAAAACTAACAAACTTTTACAACATTACATCATGGGGTTTACTTGCTATATAGCATATAAATATACTAAGGCTGTTGAAAATAGTTAATTAATGGGATTAAATTAATTTTGTTGATTTATCTGATTAAAATTTTTAACGCAATTAACTCATGTGCACACTCACTCAACCCACTGAGCATTTTCTCATTGGAAGAAATGGGTTAGAGCACGGTTTTACGGAGACTTATAGCTGTGTCTCCCTGTAACCAGAGCCATAGAGTATAGCTGGAGGATCTACAAGCATTGAGGGCTTGTAGATTGCCTATTTTGATAAATATTTTAAAGATATATGGTTATTTTTTTCACAGATTCTGTTGTTTTTTTTCGGAAAAACATGCATATTTTGGACATAGTTCGAATGGTGATTAATCATGATTAAATTAATTTTGAAGCTATGATTAATTTGATTAAAAATTTTAATCATTCAACATCCCTAAAAATATACTATTAGATTTAAAACAGTGACCTTATACTCTGGACAGGAGCAGAAAGAACAAAGTCAGTCCAATGTTTCTCCATTCATGAATCAATAACAGATGGATTGAATGTAACCACTAGGACTGAACTGGCCTTCAGGGCTCTGTGAAGCCAGACGGACCTGCACAGGGCAGTAAATATGCCTTTCTGGAAGCAACGCAGTGCAATAAGCACTACTGAATGACTTGGACTGGACTGGACTGGATTGGCATGGAGAAGTGAGAAGCATTGGATGGATTGCTGCTGCATGGCTGGGACAAGTCCATTTGTGATGACCCAGACCTTGCTCTAACCCCCTGAGTTATTGCAGGCCCCTGAGGAAATCGCTGGTATAGCTACGGCTGCTTTCATAGTTTAGTATATGGACGGTTTGGAGATACATCATGCCCCAATACCTTCCCTCTCTTCTCTGTGGTGTTATGCTCCAAGTTATTTTTAGATCAGCTCCTCCTGCAGGCCAAAAAGAATTATAGTCAGAAGGTAGTCCAGGGGCGGATCTAAGCATGGGCATGGGGGGGGGGGAGGGTCACTGCCCCCCTAAATGCCCAGTCTGCCCCACCAAACACGATGGCATGCAAAACAACCCAAGATATTTCAAATAAAGTGCTCATGAAATCATTTGAAACACTACTCCTGCTACTAACCAACTACAGCTGTGTCACCACTAAACCAACAGCATTTCATCATTGAAAACAGAAACCTCTCGGAGTCAGACCTTTAGCTTTATGCATGCTGCGTGTCTTTTGCAACTTCAACAACTGATGTTATCGTTGATGCTTTACTTGTCTAATAAAAGTCCTGTAACTGAAAATGGTCCCCCCCCTATTGGGAAATGTTAGATCCGCCCATGAGGTATAGTCCATCATCGTGGCTGTTGCTGCTCGCTTACAGTTATGTGGGGAGACATAACGTTTCTGCCTGCAGCGTCCACGGACTCCTGTCCCCAGGGGACCTGAAGACAAACCATACATCCCTTCAACAGCGTCTATAGCTATCAGAATTCTCCTCTGCTCAGCAGTCACGGGTGACAGCTACTGGATTAATGGCGTCCTTAAGGACGAGAGTGTGATGTAGGGACAGGTCTGGTCGATACTAGTGCCACAGGGACGTATTATAGCCAGTAAAGAGCACCACGTTTGGTGGGAATCCCACAACGACATATTATATATATACGTACTGCCAGCTTGTTTCATTTGCCCGGCAGGTGATACCGCTTAGTTTAACTATCGCTTAGTCACCGACAGGGCCGGATCTAGAGGGGGGGCAAGGGTGGGCAGGGCCCACCCAAATGTGCATCCCGCCCACACAATGAAAGGTAATATCAGTGGTTTTCATCAGTGGTCCGGGGACCACCAGTGGTCCTTGAGAGAGTTGTGGAAAGTTGGTTAACCAGATGTAACTCTTTGAGAGCGTAAAAATGAAACCAAATGGACCCGCAAATGGACCCGCAAGGGTCCATTTGGTTTCATTTTTACGCTCTCAAGAGTTCAAATATTCATTTCAATTCAACAGAATTAGCCCCAAGTCTACACAACTAGAGAATGTGGAAGATTAATGCTCATTTTGATCTGTATGTTTGGCTGTTTTGTTTCTCAAATCCAGTATGGTATTGTATTGTGGACAAAATCAAAAGAAATCTTTAGTTGTGGGGTCTGTGGGGCTAAAATGTCATCAAAGGGTGGTCCGTGGCTCAAAGGCCGAATAAATAGTGGGCCCCGGTGTCAAAAAGATTGAAAACCACTGCTACATATGAAAAACCCACCCTGCCATTCTTCATGCCCACCCTAGTAGGGCTGGCTAAATCCGGCCCTGGTCACCGAACCTGTAGTCTATGGGGAGGAGGTTGTATGGAGGTGGTCTTTTGGCATGCATTGCCGGTCACCCAGCCAGTAGGAACCATGAGAAATGGTAGAGAGAGAGAGAGAGAGAGAGCAGGGGAGAAAGGAGAGTTTAGTTTGATCGAATGTTCTGCTTTAGCAATGTGAAATGTAGGGATTTCTACTCTAGGCTCCTTTGAGGAGTGTCTGTGTCCACAAAGTAAAAATAGTAGAATTATTTCCACACAGCTGGAGGGAGATAGGCTATAGTTTACACTGCATTAACACTGTCTACCGACATGCAGATTGGCTTAGAGAACATCTTCATTCAAATTAACGTTAGCTATTGAAGATAATGTAATGTAATCCTGTGAGCGATCTCCTATGGGGGTCAGCAAACATCCCTTAATCGGATGCACCTTCTTGGCAAGCCCTCAGCTCTCTCTCTCTCTCTCTCTCTCTCTCTCTCTCTCTCTCTCTCTCTCTCTCTCTCTCTCTCTCTCTCTCTCTCTCTCTCTCTCTCTCTCCTAATGCTGTGTGTAAACATGCTCTGCTGCTACTGTACTTGCCAGTGATTTAGCAGATGTTAATATTACGTGAGGCACTGTGGGGTCTTTGATGATTCAAATTGAGCGGTGCTCTAAACTCTAAACCCAGGGTTTTTTCCTTGAGAGGGTTCCAGGTGGTCCCCAGGCTAAATGGTGGAAAGTTGGTTAGCCAGTTGTAACTCTTGAGAATGTAAAAAATGAAACCAAAGGGACCCTTGCGGTTCCATTTGGTTTCATTCTTACACTCTCAAGAGTTAAAATATTCATCATCTGAATTAGCACCACTTAATTCAGAAGTTTACACTGTTTTGTTGACAAAAATACAGCCTGGACTTGTGGACAAAACCAACTTGAATTCTTTAATTTGGTTAAGTTAGCAAAAAAAGATATCAGCACAAAGAATTCCATGCTAGCAGGCGTTCTTACCTTTATTTGCAGTTGATTTATTTCCAAAAAAAGGTCGAGTTGTAATTTTGTAATAAAATAAAAATAAAAAAATACCTATTTCCATGTCCCGACACGTCTTGACCCTGTACTTCTGCGATTTCAAAAAGTCCCAGTCCTAGGATTTTTTTTATACAGTGATCTTGAAGAAGGGCACAGTCATCAAAACACTGCTCTCAATCAGGTAATACTCTGTGTTCAGAGCAGACACAACCTCCATTACATAGCAGACAATTGCACGAGTCCCTCCGAGCCGAGTCTCAAGCAAGCACAAGTCATTTGGTCCCAAGTCTCAAGCAAGTCAAGTTTTTTTTAGGTTGGGGGCGAGTCAAGTCGAGTCGAGTCCACACAGTTGGGCGAGTCAAGTCGAGTCAAGTCGCATGGTTGTTTCGAGTCGCGTCGAGTCACAATGTTTTCAAGTCAAGTCACTGGTTTTCAAGTCAAGTCACAGGTTACAACTTCCTACGGTCAAATGTAAAAAAAATATATATCAGTTTTTATCAGTTATCAGTTTTGTTGCAGTGTAACTTGAATTATATGAATGAAAGAAAAAATGTATTAATAGAGATGAGAGTTACAGTACAATTGTGCTTGTGTAGCATTTTGTAGAGCAGGCATACCTGCACGCACACGGATCATTAATTTAACATAGTGTTCATTTTTCATCAGGCACTAAGTTAGCTACCTACTCGTGTACTACACTCAGTTGCCAACTGCCAAAATCCAAAATGCACTAGTGGCACTTCCAAAACGCACTACAAGGAGCTAGAGCAGTGTTTTTCAACCCAGCTCACTATAAAAGCACTAGTAGTGAATATCACCTTGAGTTTTTCAATCATTTTGGCGCTAGGGGGGTCTGGAAAAAAAGCTAAATATAGTGTCAAATGCGTGAAGTTGGCAACACTGGGTCTATGACTACACGTGCATTTGTTTTGGTGGGATGGAAGGACCCGGAGAGCAGAGCTGGCGAAATAATAACTGGACTAAATAAAACTATTTAGCGAGAAGAACGTACCGGTGGAAAGGGAAGGAATGAATAACTATTTTAGGTGGAGGTTGCGTGGAGTGAGGTTTTAACCCCAACAACTGGATACATGTTATGAGAAGTGAGAATTTTGGAAGATGGATTGCTGCCTTTCTAGTTTCTATATGGATGGATGATGGATTATTTATGCAGCCAGTCACATACGGACATACAGGAGCCCAAATCAGCGTTCGTGACAGTGGTGAGTGATATTGTTTTCTGTTGTTTTCTGTTGTTTGGCCATCCTCCGTTTCCTCAGTTTTTAAAAGCAAATTTGACAACCTTTGGTGATTGTTGTGCAGACGAGGAGGACGAGGTTGTCGAAGAACGCTCAGGAGTAGCAGACGCAGTCGCCATTGTTTGTTTCTGTGTGTGGTGTAGTGTGGCTGCTGTGGCGTATGGCCTGATCAGAGTCTTTTGTGCTTGCTCGCTCTACATGCCTGTCTCCAATCACTCAATCAATCTATCAATCAATAAACGCGTGAACCTATAGCGTGGCGTTCATTAGAATTACTGAAATAGACAGTTGGAGAGTTGTGGAAACTGGGAAGTACTGCAAACTCCGTTCACTGTTTTCTGACCCCTCAATGTCGCAAGTCTTCTACTAGATCTAGATGGCAATGGCGTTCACCCCCGCTCCGCTCCCGTCAGTGGTTCAGACCGTGGGTCGGGACCCCCGCAAATAGGTGATCGTGTTAGCTCCCTGACTGGTTCATTTGGTTTCATTTGCACACCGTTGCCTCCCGGCAATGGTGACTCGGACGATGACTCGGACGAGTCGCCGAGTCAGGTTGTCTCAAGTCAAGTCCGAGTCTCAAGTATTTTACCTACGTCCCAAGCGAGTCAAGTCGAGTCAAAAATGCGACTTGGCGACTTGACTTGTCGAGTCAATAGGACTCGAGTCCAATTGTCTGTTACATAGCCTTGTCTTGTCTGGAACAAAAGAGGGTGTCTGGACTCTCCAGAAACCCGCACATTTCCAAATAGACACACACACACACACACACACACACACACACACACACACACACACACACACACACACACACACACACACACACACACACACACACACACACACACACACACACAAAGCCAATGTCATGTCAACGTGGCGAGGCATGACACAACAAGAAATGGATTCAGAGACGATTTTTGATGAGCCATTAATCTGCTGGTGGTGAAATAGTGCTCACGGGACACACTTTAACACACAACCTCATATCGCGCCAACGAGGCGCGATATGGGCTTGTAGATCTGATTTTTTTTAAATTGTGAAAATGATGCGCAAATTTAAGAATATATTATATTTGACACCTGATTGTGGTTTCTGACACTAGATTCTGATGCTAGATTCTGACAGATTCTAGTTTCTCTGAAAAATCTATGTTCCTGTGCCAGTGATGCTTAACCCACCCGCTGCTGCAAGAAAGGGGGACAGTAAGTGTCACTGCCAGAAATACCTGACTTTTAGACAATTATGGAAAAATCTATGGTGGGCCGTTCGAGACACGGAATACCTTAAAAAATCCTCCATCTCTTTGCTTTCATGGAAAAAAAATAAGTGAGTTGATAACATGTTCTGTTTTGTAGATATTAGCAATTGAATACAGTGCGTTATAATGGCAGATGATGCAGCAGGCCAGAGGCCATTTTCAATAACTCAATTCAAAGTTTTATTTAGCATTTAACATTAGGTAATATTACTGCTACACATCCATGCCATATATCAAATTAAACCTCATGATGCCTGCTTGAATCTAAAAAAATAAATAATAAAATAGCATCTACCGTTATGTAAATATCAGCCTTGGAAAGCAGCATTGTTACTCAATAGTGACTGAATTATGTGACATCAATCTGTTTTTGATCACTGATAACTCCAAAATGGTACATGCTAGAAACTCGCTTTTTCTTTTGTATTCAAGAGGACATCATAACCTTTCATTAGAGATATGGCATGTTCATGTAGTCCCCACAGATGATGTTCTGTGGCTGCATTTTCTTGCAGAAATCAGTTTATGATATAGCACAGTTAGGGAAATATACCACACTCACATCCACATCACACACTGTGATGTACTGTACTAAACTTGAACGGCACCATACCAAAATGTACTATACAATACCCATAACCATATAAATACATCAAAATAATATTATAAATAAAATCATGCCAACCTCAAACAACTTTTTTTTCATTTACTTCCACAACACATCACAACGAGCTTGAAGAACTGCCATGTTCAATGCCTGATGGATTTGAACTATTTCATGTGTAAAGTAGTATTATTTTGAGACCTGGTTACTTATTGCTCTCCGACAACCTGGCAACACTGTAGGAAGAGAGAGAGGGAGAGAGAGAGAGAGAGAGAGAGAGAGAGAGAGAGAGCATGTGTTGCATGTAGTTGAGTCTACAGGGTTCTCATCCTCACCCACGTGGCTCTCCCTGCCACGTGGCAGGAGAGCCACATGTGTCAGCTAGGGGTTTCCATAGCAACCACACAACAAACAGAGAGACGAGAGAGTGTAGTAGAGGGAGCCTTATGGATCTGTACACTGAAGGAGCTTGGATTTATTGACTTTTGGATCTAATAGCGATCTTTTCCCTGATCTTTGGTGGTTGACCTGTTATTTGGAGACAAGGTAATGTTTAAAAAAAGCCTTGGTTGCTGTTTTTTTTTTTGGTTTTTTTTTGTAATGGCGGCACTGATTGTTTGAGCTAGTTAGATCCAGCTAAATGATGGATCCTTTGTAACCAAACGGACCCTTATGGGTCTGTAACTCTTGAGATCAGAAAAATGAAACCAAATGGACCTCATGCTCTCAGGGACCACTGGTGGTCCCCGGACTACTGGTGTGTGTGTGTGTGTGTGTGTGTGTGTGTGTGTGTGTGTGTGTGTGTGTGTGTGTGTGCGTGTGCGCAGCCGTCTGCTCTCTCTCTCTCTCTCTCTCTCTCTCTCTCTCTCTCTCTCTGCTGCTGCTGCCATGCGGTGGGCACAGCAAGTTATATTCAGTTGATTTTTAGATACAATTGGCTACTCTGTCTGTGCATGGTGTGCTGTGATCGTCTGCTGTGGTGTTGTCCTTTGATGTAGACGTTTGATATCCACAGGGTGGATGCACAAGGGTTTAATCTAATGTATAATGGGGGAAATGGTTATCGTCGTGATTGGGCTGATCGTCGTGATTGGCGGGGGGGACGGACAGAGAAGATCACGAGTCCACGACAGCAGGGGGTGGGTTAACATATTTCATGCCAAGGACCACCAGAATTATCTATATTTGGCTGCGGACCCCCCATCTGAAAACATGTCGTTGTAGGGTTCCCCCAAAAATTTTGCTTCCGAAAGAATATAAGATTTGCATCACATTTTCACAGTTTCTCAAAAAATATCAGAGCTACAAGCTCACAGCGCGCCACCAAGTGGCGCGCTGTGAGCTTGTAGGTCTGATATTTTTCAATAGCTTAAGTGTAACATAATGCTTTGAACACCAAAACGCGTTCAGTACACAAAGGGTTAGTTTACTATTTTATTGAAGAGAAAAACGTCTGTTGAATCAATGAAGCAAAAGGAAGGAACTTCCATGTTGAAATGGGGAAATGGACAGCGAGTTTATAGTTGATATCCATTGCCCTGATCAAGCTAAAGCTTCCAAGAGCATAATTGCTATACCCTCTGCGGTAGCACTTATTTTGGTATAACCTCTAATCTAAAGTGAGGACTATCTATGCTTTATAGAGCATTCATAATTTTATTTTGGGGAAGCAGTCATGCATGTAGTGTAAAAATAAAACAATGAAAATAAATAGCAATAAAGGAAGCCGAAGGGCAAACATTTTGCAACACGACTACTTCCTCCTTATTTATGAACGCTTTATGCAGCATAGATGGGTGTCCAACCAATTAGTAATACCTTAATAAATCATGTATTGAGTAAAAACATTGAGTAAAACATTGTTAGTTGTTAACCAACTGACAATGTTTGGTTTGGGAACGTCTCTCATAAGGAGGGAATGCTTTAATTTGAAATCCTAAATGCCTCACGTGCACACACACGTCACGCACGCACAGGCACAGGCACACGCACACACACACACACACACACACACAGTTTAATCATCTGCACCAAATACACTTGATAGACAAATGGAGTCATCTCGATTCAGAATATTCACCCTCCTTTTACACCTGATCTAGGCATAGACGGGGGGGGGGGGGGGGGGGGGGGGGGCATACGTGCTTGGTGGGCCCAGTCTGCCCCACCAAGCATGATGGCATGCAAAACAACCAAGATATTTCAGTGCTTATATTTAAAAGTATTTGAAACGCTTTCTTCTGCCCCCCCCCCCACCCCCCAATTGGTAAATGTTACATCTGCCCCTGTGCACCTGTCTTCCCAGGGCCCCTTTTTTAAATTCAGAGCTCAAGATCTATCAAATGAGGTAATTTTCCTTTTCATACAAGCTGCCTGTGCTCTCCTTACCATCCATTACACTGGCTCTGGATGACAAATTTTAATAGACTAAAGAATGGCTAGAGGAGCCGCTCTCCATCAATGGAAAGGGGGCGAGACTAATTGAAAGGCATATTTTGTAGTACGTATTGTACACATATCAAAGTCTCTCTGTGGCATAATATTACTGGTTGTTTTATACACCTCTGCCGCCGGTCCCTTTTCAGCTAAGTAGCAGCCCCTGTAATCAACACTGTACCATTGATGTCAGGGACACGTTTAGCGATTCTAGCAGCCAGGGCCGGATTTAGCCAGTCCTGCTAGGGTGGGCTGGAAGAATGGCAGGGTGGGCAATTCTAACGTTTTTCATATGAAAGCAGTGGTTTTCAATCTTTTTGACACCAGGGCCCACTATGTATTCGGCATTTGAGCCACTGACCACCATCTGATGACATTTTAGCCCCAAGCAGACCCCAAAGCTAAAGGTTTCTTTTGCTTTTGTCCACAATATCAGGCTGGGTTTGGGTGGGAAAAAACATACAGATCAAATTGACCATTAATCATCTACATTCTCGAGCTTGTGTAGACGTGGGCTAATTCAGATGATGAATATTTTAACTCTTGAGAGTGTGATTTTTTTTACGCTCTCAAAGAGTTACATCTGGTTAACCAGCTTTCCACGATTTAGCCACTTGGAACTCTCAAGGACCACTGGTGGTCCCCAGACCACTGGTTGAAAACCACTGATATTACCCTTCATTGGGTGGGCAGGATGCACATTTGGGTGGGCTCTGCCCACCCCTGCCCCCCTCTAAATGCGGACCTGCTAGCAGCCTGATGGCCTAAAACTCTGACCACTCCGGTAAAACAGTTAACATGTTGACTTTGCATGCAGGAGATCCGAATGTCAGGCGTTGCACAACTAAGATCAAAATGCTCTGAGGACTGGAAAGTATAGGGTTATGGGTTAGAGGTTATAGGGCTATAGGGTTATAGGGTGATATCATCTGTAAGTCATTTGACTCTTTTTTCACACAGTCTAAATGTAATCACCAAAAAGCTTCAGAGGTGAAGTGAGTTGTCATCACCCACTGAAATCTGTAATTGACTTCCATTAATCACAAAGTAAAGGGCTTTCTTTGAGCCATTTCTATGGCATATATTCTTTGACATGTGGCGTCCATACCTACAGTATACAGTACGCGTACGAGAAAGACAGAAAGTGCTTATGTAGTGCAGAAGAAAAGCCATCAATTCTCATTAAGGAAAATAGATCATCTCTCCTAATTAGTGACCACAGGAGTGAGCAGAGCGAGCGAACGGCAGACACCATCCACCTCGCTGATTAATTAGGGGAATGAATAAGAGTTAAGGATTCTCGTGATTTTGCCCTAGAAAAGCTTCTTTAAATGTAAATTGTAGTACATTAGAGGTCAAGTCCTTTGGGATAATATTAGTAGCATTTGTGGCGCAGGGCTCTGATGCACGTTTGGTCCTCTGTTTTGTTTTACACCTCAGAGATCAGATCTTACTGAATGTCCTCTAAATGAGCCCAGTGTCTCTGGTGTCATGCACACCGGCCTCACATCCTTGCTGGACTACAATTCCCATAATGGTTTGGCACTGTGGATAGGCGGGGGGCTGTCCTACTGAGACAACATGTAGTCCTAGAGCAGGGTTGCCCACACTTTTTTTTTACTTGAGAGCTACTTTCAAAATGAGCGGCTCAACAAGATCTACACATCAAAAATGTGATTGTTCCATTACTGAAAATCCATTTCAAGGCCCCCTAGAAAGTTTGAGCTTTGGAATAGTTGGTGATGGTGTTACTTACTCTTATAGTGTTTAAGAATAATAGAGCGGGAGGATTGGAAGGTTTTCCTGTATATGCTATTACTGACGTTTGAAAACAGTATTTGAGGTTTGAGTTGACAGTTCGTGAACTAAGAACCTTCACGTTTTTGTCCACAATTGGTGAGAGAACTGGCAAAACGTTGGTCAAAATAACAATTATTCTACATTTTAGAATTGTGTGGAGAAGGAATGTTTTCATGTGGCAAAGCCAGCTAGTTAACACATTATACAAATCATAAAAAACAACGCTTACAAGATCAACTCAAAACCAGAGCAAAGGGAATGCTATTTAACTCTAAACAGAGCTAAACGTGAGCATTGTAACTGATCCAAAACTAAGAAGAAAACATGAGTCTATACAATAGACTCAGTGAACACAGTCTCGCAATTGAAAGAGGCCGCTATAGGCAGACCTGGCTCCCAAGAGAGGACAGACTATGTACTCACTGCACACAAAATGAGGTAGAGACTGAGCTATACAACCTCTTAACCGTCTGTCCACTGTACCAAGACACCAGAGACTCCCCACACATCACAATCACTCACACAGTTTGCATTCTTGTATCAAGTGAACTTGGTACATAGACATTGATTTATTGACGATTCTGACTCTGAACTGTATATCCTTGTTGTATTGATTGTATTTTGATTGTATTTTGTATTGTTGTACTGTTGTATTCTGCCCTGCTTTGGCAATATAAACATATGTTTTCTCATGCCAATAAAGCTCTTTGAATTCAATTGAATTGGATTCATTGTGAGCTTGAGCTTGTGTTGTAGTTTCATCGCCAAAATGCATGAATATAGTGCTGAAACAAAAAATCTACAAAGTAACTATGAAGTTCCATCATTGTTGTGCTGAAAGTCAAGGACATAACGGTGGCCCAGGCCGTCAACGAGCACATAAACAGCAGTATTTTTTTTATATATATAAAATTACTTTTAAATGTGAATTTAACGTGGAAAAAAACAACGTTAATGTTTTAAGTTAAGCATAGGGCCAGATGGGGTGAGGAGAATGGGCGCCCAGAGAGTAATATGAGCCATATAAAACTATACTGAGCATAAAGAGGGGACACAGGCAGGTCATAGAAAACAATAATAAATTAGAAAAAGGAACCTTCTGGGCACAGGTTTCCACCAGGTCAGGCTGTGGGCTCCTGGTTGCGCTATAGGCCATGTGAAATGGGTGCCACTGTAGAAAATTTGGGGCAGAGGTTCATCCAAGGGCGTGCAAAATTTGGCATTGACCGGATTAACGGTGTTGGAGATTAGATTATTGGTAACGGACGGATGGACACACACACACACACACACACACACACACACACACACACACACACACACACACACACACACACACACACACACACACACACACACACACACACACACACGGACGGACGGACGGACGGACGGACGGACGGACGGACAAACACGGACAGACAAAGTGAAAAACATACTTTTCACCAGGCTGGTGAAGACAACAATCCATAAAGTTGGCTGTACATGGACATACTTTGCCAATTCAGGGCATGAGTATACTCTGTGTGTCTGTGTGCAGGCACAGTGTTTGCGTATACAGCAGTAGGGATTTTAATTTCAAGAATTTAAGTATCTCGACATGCAAACGGCAACATCGGCACAACGGCGGCAACATCAAGCTACAAGACTACAAGCTTGCAATGAATTCTATGCAATTGAATTCATGGAGCTTATTGGCATGAGAAAACATATGTTTATATTGCCAAAGCAAAGAGCACAATACACAGCAGTATGTGTGTCTGCGTGCATGCACAGTGTTTGCGTATAAAGCAGTAGGGATTTTAAAGACTTTTAAGTATCTCGACATGTAAGCAGCAACATTGACTTTGTATTGTATCGTTTTGCGATGCAAATGATCGGGATCGAATTGTCTTGCGATGGCGATGTATCGCCATCGCAAAAGTATCTAAACAACAACTAAACTTTGTTTGTGGTATTTAGCAGTTTGGAGGTTCCGGGACCCCACTTTGAGGAGCTACCGTCTTGGATAGTGGATTGACCTCTTCATATAGTGTTGTGACTGACAGGGGCACAGTAAACAACCTGAAGAAATACGGAGAAAGTTGTGACTATCTCTTACTCTCTTGGCATGGGTGCAACTACCCACAGAGCCGTATCGCGTGTTGTTGTTGCCATGCTGTGGTCCAGTTCTCGGGGTCGAGAGGTCGCCCCGGATTGATTTTTCTCCTTATTGTTCAGAGCACTCACTCGCACAGCGGGGGCTTATTTTGTAACCTCTGACTTTGCGAAGTCAAGAGGTCGCGTTATTGTGTCTCTCCGGCTAGTATTTGTAACTCACTCCCTCCCAAATCCTTATACCTCACGTTCCAACTTTGCTGCCCAAGGGAGAGGCAGCTATATAGCTGACTACTTCTAACACAGTGCCCCTCTCCATCGGCCCACTGTCCTAAAACAGTCAAGCTTTAGGGGCTGTTTCTGCTGAAGTATTGATTTCGGCTCTACCTCTGCCTCTCTCTCTCTCTCTCTCTCTCTCTCTCTCTCTCTCTCTCTCTCTCTCTCTCTCTCTCTCTCTCTCTCTCTCTCTCTCTCTCTCTCTCTGTCTCTCTCTGTCTCTCTGCCTCTCGGAGTGCTAGCCAAGCAGTCAGGGTTTGGCACCATAAAGCATAATTATGAAAATGGACTGCCGACTTTTTCCTTTTAATCTGTCTCCTACGTTTCACACGGTCCCCTCGGCCCTCGGCCACATCCCACAGAGCCGTTAAAACAAACCACCGTTTCAGGGGGTAACTGAAACAGTGGTTTCAGTTACCACTGGTCTGAAAGTCCATCCATCCATCTATCTTCAACTTCTTATCCTTAGCACTTAGAGATGCCAAGCCATAGGTGATCATCAGTGAGAGCAGGAAATCACAACGACAAAATATTCTTTAGTTTTGTTGTCTGAGAGGCTAAATCTCATTGACTTGTGGTACTTACAGTATGTGGGCTGAAATGCTGATTAAAATAATGGACCTTAACATGAAGAGGTTTCAAAAACACTTCTGTACAGTACACACAGTGTACATCAGGGCTGCCCAAAAGGTAGATTGTGATCTACCGGTAGATCACACAGGCCATGCGGGTAGATCACATGACAGTCCGCTAAAATGTATAGATCTGTAACTCTTGAGAGTGTTAAAATGAAACCAAATGGACCCTTACGGGTTCTCTTTCATAATTGTGCACAAAAACGGTAAAGTTCATAGTTTTGGGTGCAAGACACTAAACTTAACATCACAACCTCAAATACTCTTTTCAAACATCAGGAATAGCATATACAGCAAAACCTTCCAATTCTCCCCCTCTGTTTTTCATTATAAGTGCATTATTCTTAAACACTATAACAGTGAGTAACACCATCACTACTAGTTCAAAGCTCAAACTCTAAGGGCCTTGAAATGGATTTTCAGTAATGGAATAATCACATTTTTTGATAGATCTTGTCAAGCCGTTCATTTTGAAAGTAGCTCTCAGTCAAAAAAGTGTATATCTGGTGTACATCTGGTGTATATCTGTCAGGGTCTGCACTACCTCAGAGATTGTATAGCAGGTGAGGGTATCTTTTGAGTCAGTGAACGTGCGAAAGGTCATGCCGCTCTGAGCAGAATTAACAGCACAATTAAAAAAAACACAGTCCTCATCATCACGCTGTCCGTTAGCACTTATCTTTAGTAAGAATATACATCTAGTGGAGTGGGTTCATCATATGACACCTCATGTATAATGCATCATTCACATCTATCCTTTTTCTGTGTCAACATTCTAACAGAGCTGTTTTTTTGTGCAATTCATTATGATTCCACTTCAGCAATAATGTGACTGTGGCTCAAGAGGTAGAGCAAGTCATCCGGTTTGAATCCCACACATCCTCCTGACTACATGGCCAAGTGTCCTTGTGCAACTGAATTGCACATTGCCTCCATTGGTTGACACCATTGGTGTGTGAATATGGGAATTATAGATGATTATGGATGGATGAATAGATAGATTTTATAATCTATCTGTGTGCACAATTACTATGTAAAATGGGCTATATACTGCACAAGCATAGATTAATAAATAAATGTGTGTGTGACACACACACACGCACGCACACGCACGCACGCACGCACGCACACACACACACACACACACACACACACACACACGTAAGCAGATATATGTTTTTACAGTAGAAGATAATAACTTGTTCAGACTTCAGAGTAATGTGTTGAATGTCGTCTACAGGACTGCATACTTTTTTCAGGAGAGCAGGTCATAAAATCAAGGTTTTTATTTGTTTTACGTGTATTACTATGCCAGTAATTTGATACTTGATACAATACGTGTTTCATAGTAAAAACTATAATTTGTATTGCATATACAGTATACAGTAAACCTATAATGTATTTATGTATGACTGGACTAAGACTAAATCATTTTTATATAGACTAGACCAGGGGTCAGCAACCCAAGATGTCTGCGGCTCCAGACAGATTCAAAATCTGGAGCCGCAAAAATGTAAACCTAATAAGCCCTTAACGGGGAATTCCATGCGTGTACAAAAGTTTGGTTCCATTTGTACACTCTCAGAAAAAAAGGTCCTAAAAAAAAAATAGTCCTAAAAGAAAAATTAGCATGGTGAAACACAACTTGATGATGTCAAGTTTCACCATGTTAATGATGTTTTTTTCAGACCTCCATTTCTGGGAATCGGGGGAACTTTTTTTATCATGTCCACACAAGATATATTAATGATATAGTAAACTGTTGAAAATGGTTGGTTCAGATTAAAGCTCCATCTTTGATACAGTACGTACTGGGTCTTTATGGCATGGTCAGCAAGCGCTATGTTAACTGGTGATGTAACTGTCAGACAGCGCATGGCGTGTTGGGTGCTGTCAGTGACTGAAATGTTTATATTATTTTGGCAGATCGCCCTAATGTGTACTGTATGTATAATGCTGCTACAGCCAGGGAGCCACTAGGGCTGTGTTCTAGATCCGCATTTGGCTCCCGAGCCGCAGGTTGCTGACCCCCGGACTAGACTAACAAAAGTGATTTTCAGAAGACTAAATGGGACTAAAAGATGTGTGTTATTGAAAAGACTAAGATAAATCAAAATAGTCTCTAAAAAGAAAGAAAAGAAAAAAACACTGACTGTATTGTTATTAATTAAATATACAGTATGCCATATTGGTATATGGCTTTGTGCAAAAAATAAGAAAAAAGAGGATGTATCCCTTAGTAATGAATGAACAGTGGCTGAGCCAGAGACAGTGTCCAGACAAAGTCAGAACAGCCATCAGCTAAAGGCTCTCGGTGTGATGGCTTTAGCTAATTACTTCATTAAGCAAGTAGACACAGCTTTTGCTCCCGGTCGCCGTTTAATGTGAACCTTGGAGCCAAATGTTTTATAGGTGCTTAAAAAAAAAAAAAAAACTTAGCAATGATAAACTATAAATTGTACAGGCCAATTAATTTGGGATTGGTATAATTAAACAAAGCAGGAACCAAAGAGTACCAGACCTATTGCTCCCCGGGGAGTTCTAAAGAGGACGGACATCTCCTCAGTAAATAAAACACAACAATCTCCATTAGGATCCACCTTGTTGGACGTGTTTTCTCATCAGACACTGTCATAAAAATGTTAACGCTATTCTGGGGACAAACGTCTGGCAAAATCTATAGCAAGCATACATGCATATTTTTTAGTTGATTTCAGCATTCCCTTAAAAACACACTTGAAATTATAGTACCGTACAGTACAGTACAGAGACAGCAGCAGAGACATAGAGGTTAAGTAGTTCAAACAAGTTGGTGTCATTAAATATCAACGTGTTCAGAACATGCATTGAAGAGTACAACTGTAACATTTAAACCATGCATGCCCCCGGGACAAAGAAGACATAATATGCTGCTATAAGACACAATCAGCATGACAACTAGTCTTCCCAGAGGTGTTTCTGCAGGTCTAATGCATTTTAAAAAGCTCTATTAAAATGCAACAGTTGATCATGCTAGATTTTGCAAAATGAAGTCACTTTAGATCCAGTATATTGTGAAATGGAGGCTGTATGGAGCTCTGTACATTAGCTATTTGTCATTGATTTTCAACTTCTGTAAGTCTGTAAACTTTGCCCTGACTGAACAGGTTCTGAATAACCAAGCTACTGTAGCTAACCAAAGGTCAAACATGTTCTGCAGTCTGCGTTGGTCAGATATGATTCCAAAAGATCCAGCAAGCTTCAAGTACTTTGTGGCATTCTCCCTGTCATTTGACGAAGTGTACATACATCTGTATTTCTGTATTAGTAAAAATGCATGTTTGTACAACACTATTGAGGGAGGCCATAATTTTTACTTGATCGGAATTGAGCCTTATGCATTCATGAAGTTAGAATGGATAATATGTGATTTTGAAATTCTTCTATTGTGATATGTCAAGTGTTCTATAAAATCAGTTTTGGAAGACCATCAAAAATGAATTGGAGCAAAAAAAAAAACAAAAACAAAACAAAACAAAACGTTTCACGAGACATGCCTAATTAACACCCACTGCAGGTCTATGCAGAATGAATTGGTAAACCTATCCAAAACAGAATACAGCAGAATATTGCGGGCATGGACAGATGGAGGGCTGCTATGAACAGATCCTATAAACGCTGGGGATCACATTGGACTTTTGTAGCAGAATATTCACATAATATTGTTGACCTACACAGAGGTGCCCAAAAGGGAGGTCATGATCTACAGTAACCGTAGTAAAAACGGGTTGGTCCATAAGCGTTCATCTTCAGACAGAGACCAATGGCCTACTTGTGCACAAAGCTAAAGTTGGCATTTCAAATTGGGCATACGCTTGTATGTTTTATTTGTTAGTTGGTTAGGCATCATCTCAAGTTTCCTTGTCAAAATATGCAAAATATATTGACTACAAAAACAAAATATGCTGTCACACTATGCGATTAAAATATTCATTGCCAACCTTTATGAAACTTTGCAGCAAGAAAGAAAGAAAGATTTTGTTCCCGTAGTTGGGAGAAAATTGTCTGCCAAAGACCCTTTGCCGTAAAGATATGAAACAAAACACTGTGGATATAATTGGATGTACACTGTAAAGCAAGGCGACTTGGGGATTACTTACCATGGTAACAGTTGTCTTTGCTATAACACTACTGTAATTTTTATTCTGCTCATGGAATCTGTCTTTTGCTGCACATTCAAACCACCTCTTTAATTCCCAGAATCATTTCACTGCATTAAGACATAGCCTTGAATAGTACATCAGTAGATGTAAGCATACTAATATATACAGTATATACAGTTTGATTATTTACGTTATATACCACTATGACCACTATTTACGTAGATATACACCACTATCACGTTTATGTATGATTCATGTTAAAGATGGGGTGCCATGATTTTTTTCTACCCTAAAATATGATCATCAGGTATTAATATTATATGAAGAGTAAGATGTTTTTTTTTTTTTTTTTTTTTTTTTGTGTACAGTGTTTGTTAAACTGTCATTTTTATGATTCCACTCAACCAGTTCATTAAGTATGCCTGGTTTGCCTGGTGGGTGGTGATGGGTGGAGATCCACCTGAACTGAAGTCACACCCACAGCTTTAGTTGCATGATCAAGGGGGAGGAGTTAGGGGAGCGGCTGAGCATGTGATGTCACTATATTGAAAGGGAAGGCATCATTGCACATAAAAAAACACACCAAGGGGTCTATTTACATACTGTCAACTCTCAAACATGTACAAAATTGAAAAAAAGAAAATACAAAAATCATGGTATTCCCTCTTTAACTAATCATTATGCATAATTGCATCGTGTTTTTGTGCTTGCTTATTGTAAGTTGCTCTGATCTAACTAACCAACCAAGTGCTAATGCTAAATGCCTAAATTATAAATTGTACTCAATTTTGGAAGGAAGTACAATCACCCATATTGTAGATTGTGTCCCATTTCAGAAGTATTCAAATCGTGTACCAGTATCATGTACTGTATAACAACCCTTTGAAAATAACCGATCTACAAGCTCACAGTCTGTTGCGGTGTGGCACATTGTGAGCTTTAATGGAATCCAGTGGACAGACAACGTGTGAACAACCATTGTGTAATAATGACTGTTTGCAGACAAATGCAGCCAAACGAAAGAAAACATGTCAGAGACTTCGGCCAACTGGCTTGACTCCATGAGGTCACCTGACTGAGCCTTGGCCTATCAGAGCCTTGTCTCTAGATGGCACTGCCTATGGAGTGATGCAACTCTTTACTTTACGGCTCTGGGTCGCACTATCTCTCTCTATGTCTCACTCTCTATCGCCAGAGGCAGATCAGATCGGTCTCTTCTGCTCCATTAATCTACTGTTAATGCTCTGTGACTAAGACCAGCTTAACGGGCATCCCTGTTGGCCTTTATTCCTTTCACTTAGCATGCATCTTTGTGGGAATTCTTACAGGAGGACATTTAGTGACACTGTTAGTAGGTCTCCTGTGTGACCTATGGACTCGATAGGAGGGCGAGGATAAGTTGTGAGTACAGTACACACTGTTATGTTTGTGAGAGACCAATGAAGGAATTACAGAATGGCAACATTGAGCAGTATTTATAACCAAGAAGTCGTTTTCAAACAGTGGTCCAGGGACCAGCAGTGCTCCTTAATTGGATTCCAGGTGGTCCCCATGTTCGGTGAGAATCGGTAACCAAATGTTTACCGACCTAACCTGAGTGAAATGAAACATCTTGCATTAGTTACTTACTTGCATTATTAATTAGTTGGAAGAAAGTCTGCACAATTAGAGAGCATGAAGAAAAGTTGTTATTTGGATTAATATTTGTCAAAAGCACTGAATGGTGGGCCTTTATTTGTAACAGGTTGAAAAACAAACTTTGCTAAAGCAAAGAAGCTTGACTATAAAAAACAAAACAAAAACTTTTAACGATGGGGGGTGTGTGTGTGCCTCACCTCAAGAGTGCATAAGCCTTCATATTCAGTGACTGTGAAGTGTTGTCTCCTTCAGCCCTAGTAGAATATAATACTATAACATTCACTTTCATCCATGACTCCTCATGGGGATGGACTGTAGCCGCGCGTGCATGTGCGTGTGTGTGTGTGTGTGACTGTATTCCGAAGCATTGTGTGTGCATGGGCGTGCATGCATGATGTGCTGGCTAGTGGTGTCCACAGTAGCTCTGTGTTCTAGCCTTACATCCCACGAGAGATGGAGAGAAGCCTTAACCCTTTGTGTCGTAAACGCGTTTTGGTGTTTTATCTGTTGAAAAATAGCAGATCAACAAGCTCATGTTGCGCCACCGAGTGGCGCGACATGAGCTTGTTGTCTGCTATTTTTGAGAAATTGTGAAAATGTGCTGCAAATCTCTGAATACATTCATTTTGGAAGTAACATTTTATCTCAATTTTTCGCTTGTGGGGAACCCCGAGAACAACATGTTTTCAGATGGCGGGTCTGCAGCCAAATATGGATAGTTCTGGGGGTCCTTGCTTGAAATATGTTACATCACGGACACAGGAGCACAGTTTATCTGAGAAAAAACTAGAATATCTAGTGTCAGAAAACTATAGAAAATCTAGTGTCAAAAACTCGATTCTAGTGTCAGAAAATAGATTCTGGTGTCAAAAAGGAGATCATAGCATCAGAAACTATCATTTAGTGTCAATAACTAGAATCTAGTGTCGGAAACTACTGTAGAATCTAGCGTCAAAAGCTAGAATGTTGCTGCAGCTATGTCCTGGTGTCAGGAACTACTGTATAATCTGGTGTCAGAAACTCGAATCGAGGGTCACGACACAATGGGTTAATGCTTCGGCATACCCTCCGGGGGATGGACGGACAGACAGACAGACAGACAGACAGACAGTCCCAGAATAGCTAGGAATAAGTTAGGGGCAGAGAGAGAAAATAGACCTTTTCAAATGTGTTATAATTCAAGAGACGAGCTTTCTCAACTACTGTAGGTGTATGAAATTTCTAGGTGAAGCTAACAGTTTCACGGCAATACCCGTGTTTTTGCAAAATGGTTGTTTCGCCATTCCCATTGTTTCCCGTATTTTAATGTTTAATAGTGTTTAATTCGCGGATTATTTAATGTTTCGGTGAAAATCCCTCTCGATCGCCAACATAGGGTTAATTTTGGCGCGTTTTGATGGTGAAAGCAGAAATAGAGCTGATGACGTCCACACTAGGACTTCTGGGAAATGTATTGCTTACACATTTTCCAATGCAAGTGAACGGATGGGATCAGGACGCATTACGCACCGTGGCCAGGAGAGGGAGGTGCAATATTATGAATAAAGGCATCTTCCCCTTTGCCAATGTTAGCACTGGGTTTCTAAACATGATTTCTAAACAACCATCAAAGATCACACCAGAGGGATACAACCGTCACTAGTATAGGCTTAATGCCATCTCAATGGACTGGCATGGCACACATAGGTGGTCTTTGACTGCAGGCATGGTTACGATAGCGGTTCCATGCAATGTTTGGGATGGGGGAAAGGAACTATTTTAAGCAAAAATAAGATCCATCTAAAGGAGAAACACATCAGCGCTCCGCTACAAAGCTAATCATTATTATCGGCGTAATAATTATTATTGGTAAGAAACATAGTAATTAGATCCTATGGCAGTAGAACTGTTAAACTGGCCAAATATTCCTTGACATTAGGAATTTATGTAACTGCATGTATTCATTTTTGCTGTGACGCATGCTAGTGTGAATTAACTGAGGTGAACCCATGTGACAATGGTATAGTACATACAAAGAATGGCAGAATGATTTCCCCGAAAACATCAGGCCTACTTCCCAAAGACCAGCCTGGGTCATATGCAGTTTTACTCTACTACTACTAACTATTGCACAAACTAAAAACAGCTATAGTACTGAACAAAACTAAGCCATGATGATTAAAGATATGACGAAATACACCGTCGATTTTTGCCAACAAATATAAACCAGACTAGAATGTTAGGTCCATATCTTATTTTACACTTGTTGCATGCTGAAAATAGTCAGCATGCTGACTATCCACTGTGTCCTATTCTGAAGAGCAGTGGTTTGCTATCCAAACATCTATTGTTTTGGATTGCATTGGAACATCCATTCCAATGCAGTATCATTCGAGACACACAGACCCAAAACTATACTGTAGATACAGATATACAGATTACAGTGTATATCAGGGGTTTTCAACCTTTTTGACACCAGGGACCACCATTTATTTGGCATTTGAGCCACGGACCACCATTTGATTACATTTTCACCCCAAAGACCTAAAACTAAATAATTATTTTGGCTTTTTCTACAATTCCAGGCTGTATTTTGCCAACAAAACAGTGTAAACTCCTTAATTAAGTGGTGCTAATTCAGATGATGAATATTTTAACTCTTGACAGTGTAAAAATGAAACCAAATGGACCCACCAGGGTCCATTTGGTTTCATTTTTACATTCTCAAGAGTTACATCTGGTTAAGCAACTTTCCGTCATTTAGCCTGGGGACCACCTGGAACCTTCTCAAGGACCACTGGTCCTTGAAAACCCCTGGTGTATATACGTGTTGGTACCATTAGGAGGATCCATTTGGTTTCATGTTATACTGTCGTGTCATTACCTATAAGGGTCCATTTGGATATACCAACTATCCATCCTTTAGCTATGGGGACCACTGGAACCATCTCACAGATCACTGGTGATCAATGGACCACTGGTTGAAATTAAGTAATATTTTCACCTGATTGTTTACTTCCAAACCCACCAGTTTGTCACATTTTTTCAGACCTGTCCTAATGCCCTTGTTCTGTTTTCTTTGTTGTATTCTTTTGTCTTCCATCAGTATTTTAATTTCCCCCACTTCAGTCAATAATAAATATCTCCCTGCATGCATTATCCTCTGATTTATACATTAAATGCATATTGGACGGACACATAAGCTCCAACACCCCCCCAGCCCTATATTTACCTGTGTTGTTCCATTATTTCTAATCTAGTGAGGGCATCTCCTTTCACGATATGAAGTCATTTGTTGTGTTTGCCATTGTTGATTGCTGTACTCGCTCACGTTGCTGTGTGTGTGTGTGTGTGTGTGTGTGTGTGTGTGTGTGTGTGTGTGTGTGTGTGTGTGTGTGTGCGTGTGCGTGTGCGTGCATGTATATACTTTTGTCTCAGTTTTGCATAAAACAAAGAGGGGGTTGGATTGTGGTTTGGTCAGTGCGATATGCCCAAAGTTGCATACATTGCAATGCAATGCATGCTCTCAGGTTTGAACACAGTACATCAGTATGCATGGAACGAAGGTGTGACCCTTTTGATCTATTGGTAGAGAGAGAGAGAAAGTGCGGAGTGGATCTATCCTACTGCTTTCCTAGTAAAAGGAAGACTGAAACTCATTTCCATGCTGATTTAGGAAGTGAGCAACATAAAATAAAATTAATCACACATATATCCTTGCACTGCGTTTCCCAATGTCAAATAACAACACACAGCAACGAACAAATAACTTAAATTGACTAACTGCCCACATACAGTATATTGCTACAACAAGGACGTTATTAATGCAATAAATTGGAGCGACTGATTTGGAATGGCGTGATCCCTGGTTTTATCCTGCGTTCATGGTCATATTGAGAAGTGTCTTGCGCCCAGCAGCCAATGCACACATTCACTGCTGTTCACCTCCCATTAGGCTGACTAAGATAAGCTGTATGAGATCCAGAGAATTAAAGGGGAATTCCACCCATTTTCAAAATAAAATAAAAGCCAAATATTTGGTTCCATTTGTACCCTCTCAGGAAAACAGGGTCCGAATGAAAAATCATTAACATGGTGAAATACATCTTGATGTCATCAGATGTATTTCACCATGTTAATGTTTTTTAAGATCTCCATTTTTAGGAAATACAGAATTGGGGGAACCTTTGGGTGGAGTTCCCCTTTAACTCTTCGGAGGTCTTTACCGATTGTCCACTGATGCTGATTGGATCATTGCCATTTTCAGGAGCAAGGACAGTTCTGGGCTATATAGTAGTTTACAACAGTGTTGTGGTATATCCATCAGTAGTTTACAACAGTGTTGTGGTATATCCATCAGTAGTTTAGAACAGTGTTGTGGTATATCCATCAGTAGTTTAGAACAGTGTTGTGGTATATCCATCAGTAGTTTAGAACAGTGTTGTGGTATATTATCCATCAGTAGTTTACAACAGTGTTGTGGTATATTATCCATCAGTAGTTTAGAACAGTGTTGTGGTATATCCATCAGTAGTTTACAACAGTGTTGTGGTATATCCATCAGTAGTTTAGAACAGTGTTGTGGTATATTATCCATCAGTAGTTTAGAACAGTGCTGTGGTATATCCATCAGTAGTTTAGAACAGTGTTGTGGTATATTATCCATCAGTAGTTTAGAACAGTGTTGTGGTATATCCATCAGTAGTTTAGAACAGTGTTGTGGTATATTATCCATCAGTAGTTTAGAACAGTGTTGTGGTATATTATCCATCAGTAGTTTAGAACAGTGTTGTGGTATATCCATCAGTAGTTTAGAACAGTGTTGTGGTATATTATCCATCAGTAGTTTAGAACAGTGCTGTGGTATATCCATCAGTAGTTTAGAACAGTGTTGTGGTATATCCATCAGTAGTTTAGAACAGTGTTGTGGTATATCCATCAGTAGTTTAGAACAGTGTTGTGGTATATTATCCATCAGTAGTTTAGAACAGTGTTGTGGTATATTATCCATCAGTAGTTTAGAACAGTGTTGTGGTACAGTATATCCATCAGTAGTTTAGAACAGTGCTGTGGTACATCCATCAGTAGTTTAGAACAGTGTTGTGGTATATTATCCATCAGTAGTTTAGAACAGTGTTGTGGTATATCCATCAGTAGTTTAGAACAGTGTTGTGGTATATTATCCATCAGTAGTTTAGAACAGTGTTGTGGTACAGTATATCCATCAGTAGTTTAGAACAGTGTTGTGGTATATTATCCATCAGTAGTTTAGAACAGTGTTGTGGTACAGTATATCCATCAGTAGTTTAGAACAGTGTTGTGGTATATCCATCAGTAGTTTAGAACAGTGTTGTGGTATATTATCCATCAGTAGTTTAGAACAGTGTTGTGGTATATTATCCATCAGTAGTTTAGAACAGTGTTGTGGTATATTATCCATCAGTAGTTTACAACAGTGTTGTGGTATATTATCCATCAGTAGTTTAGAACAGTGTTGTGGTATATCCATCAGTAGTTTACAACAGTTTTGTGGTACAGTATATCCATCAGTGGATTAGAACAGTGCTGGGAAATATCCATCAGTAGTTGAATGTCCCAAACCGTGGGAGATTTGTGGAAGAACAGGAGAGACAACTGCAGGTGTATTGATGGATCAGACCTGATGCCAGAGGGGCTTATAGCCCCTGAGGCACTGTGACAGAACGTGTGTGCGTGCGTGCATGCGTGTGCTTTCCGTTTGTCCAGTATTGCTGCAGGCATGGTCAACAAACAAGTGGCACAAGACGTCTACACAACGTTAGGATGACGTTGTACTCTAACGTTGGATGACGGTTGGGTTTTGGTTGAATATGAAAGTTTGATTGACGTCATAATCTAACGTTGTATTGACATCATAATCCAACGTTGTTTTGACGTCAATCTATGATGTTATATAGACGTTGATTATTGGGTAGACATCCAACTTTGGATTTTAGTTGTATTTTGGTTGAATATGAAAGTTTGATTGACGTCCTAATCTAACGTTGTGTTGACATCATAATCCAACGTTGTTTTGACGTCAATCTATGTTGTTATGTAGACGTTGATTATTGGGTAGACTTCCAACGTTGGATTTTAGTTGTATTTTGGTTGAATATGAAAGTTTGATTGACGTCATAATCTAACGTTGTATTGACATCATAATACAACGTTGTTTTGACGTCAATCTATGTTGTTATGTAGACGTTGATTATTGGGTAGACTTCCAACGTTGGATTTTAGTTGTATTTTGGTTGAATATGAAAGTTTGATTGACGTCATAATCTAACGTTGTATTGACATCATAATCCAACGTTGGTTTGGCGTCAATCTATGATGTTATGTAGACGTTGATTATTGGGTAGACTTCCAACGTTGGATTGTAGTTGTATTCTAGTTGTAAATGAAAGTTTGACTGACGTCATAATCTAACGTTGTATTGACATCATAATCCAACGTTGGTTTGGCGTCAATCTATGATGCTATATAGACGTTGATTATTGGGTAGACTTCCAACGTTGTATATTAGTTATTTTAGTTGAATGAAAATTTGATTGACGTCATAATCTAACATTGGACTGACATCATAACCCAACGTTAATTTGATGTCAACCTGTGATGTTACGTAGACGTTGATTATAGGTTTGACTTCCAACATTATATACTTTTAGCTGAAAAAGTCAATCATTGGTTTCATCATTGAAACCAAGATTGGTTTGAGGTCAAAATCTGACAATTGGTTAAACTGAAAATCATATATTCCAACATTGGCAAGGCCGTCAAAATCTGACAATTGGTTAAACTGAAAATCATATATTCCAACATTGGCAAGGCCTCATAATCCATTATTATGTGGCAGTAAGAAATAGCATTGTGGTCAAAACCCTAAATTAGGTTGACATAATGTCCAAAATCAGTCAATCTGTCAGTCTGTTTTTTAAATTGCAGTACAGAAAAACATAACATAAAACATATAGTAGGCTGAACATTCTCACGGCAAAAGTTCCCCCCTCCACATCTTTGCTATAAAACAAAAGGTCTTGAACCAAAACTTTGCTGAAAAGGACTGGACATGTGCCAGCTGCGGAAAACTGTTCCGTTCCAGTGTTGGGCCAGAACAGCGCATCCACAACTGGCCCCTACGTCTGGCCCTTGGAGTAAGGACCACGGCTTGGCTGGACCACTGTTTGGCCATTAAAGGGGAATTCCACCCATTTTCATTTTTTTTCTGAGAGTGTACAAATGGAACCAAATGAACCCGTTAGGGTCTAAAGAAATCATAGTGAAAATAAAACCACTAACAGGGTGAACCTTCTTGATGACATCATCAAGATGTTTCACCATATTAGTGGTTTTCTTCAGACCTCCATTTCTTGGGCACACAGAATGGGGGAACCTTTTTTATCATGTCCACCCAACACCTCGAAGGTATGACATGAAATGAAGGTATGACATCAATGACATGAAAATGGGTTAAATTCCCCTTTAAGGCCAGCTGGTCCTGTTCTCGCCCAAAGCACTTACAGCTAAAAGGGACACTTTAATAATTTAAAGTGTAAGTAATTACAATTCTCTAAATAAATACTCAATGTTTAAAAGATTAAATTTTTACACTTTACAGTACCATTTTAACAAATTAAATATATTTCATACATGCAGACATACGTTTACAGAATCTTAACAAATAACAAAGCATTTTCTCTTTAACCCATTTAGGACTGAGGCTGATTTGTATGTTTACTCTGAAACAATATATATATTTAAGTGTCTTCAGTATACAAAACTCAATTTTGAGTGACCATGAGAGATTCATAAAAAATACCCAAGTGTGTTTTGTCATTAATCAATTTCCTTTATTTTGAAGTAATTGTTAGGAATAACTGAAATAATTAAATGAAAATCCACTGAATCATGCAACTTACAGTATAATCTTTTCTATTAACATTAGACTGAGGTGGCATTAAAATTATATTTTGTTAAAAGTGAAATATCCCTTTGCAAAATAAGCATGCCCTTGTTGACACACGTCAAGTGATTCAATGCATGGAATTAAATAGACCAAATCAAACCAAAGGCTCCCTCCTTAGTAGTTGCATGGTGAGCCTTTGGTGTGATTTGGTCCATTTAATAGTTATTTCATAATTATAGGCATTGTGTGTTTTCTCAATAAGAATTGGTCTCCAGCTCATTAAAGAACAGGAGATCCCTAAAACACTATGGCAAAACATGAACTTATTAGAGATGTTTAAATTAATGTTGAAATACATTTCAACTGCCCACTACATACAGTACATGGTATATCCAGACAGCAATCTTTACCAGTGTTTGTTCGGTAACAGGGTCTCCATATCTCTCCAGTTCTTTAGTAAAGATTTCTCTTGCAGGGTGACATACATTTGTGTTACTTAAGTGCATACCTGAGAGATACCTGCTACTATCAAACACTATAATTGCTACACTATAGACTAGATAAACATGTATAAGGACGCTCGAAAGCATCATGTCATTTCGTGTTTCTGACTTTTGGTTTCCCCTAATCTGCCTGTACAACATTTAACCACCTGACCACTTTGTCCACATTTAAGGTTGAGGATTATTATCTCTGGCTAATATTTCTGAGGCTATGAAAATACAAAGCCATACCAACAACCCCAATATGACCTAATTAGGGATATTTGAATAGATAACTGCATTTATGTTTAACAGTAACAACCTAAAACAAGTAAAAAAAAATACTTATCTATATTCCAACAGCAACCACAGCTAGAGTTTGTTCAGAAAAAGGGGGTTGTGGCCTAGCCTGGCTCAGCCCTGAGTCAGCACCTTAAAAATACTAGCTTGTGATTCAAGGACTGGCTTCCCTGCCTTTGGGGCCGTTTGTGCCGGTTGAAAATCCAAGCAAAGCACCTGATTGGCCAACAGCCTTGTCACTCACTTCATTTCACTTCATTATTCTTTAAGGAAGCGTCAGGTTTTAGGTTTTATAAACGTCACCATCCGACATACTTTACTGCGTTTGTTCACATGCTAGTAACTGGCTGTGTTTGTTTTGTTAGCAACCAGTCTGACACATTAGGCAGAATAATGACAACATTATCTGCTTTCCCAATATTCTTATGGTTTGGTATGAACCAATCACCGTGAAGACTGTCACTTTGATAATGCCCATCCCATAAACTGCTGCGGTAGAGAGGGACTTCAGTCTGAATAATGAAGTGAAATGAAGTGACAATTCAGGCTAAGGTCAGGCTAGTTGCAACCATATCTCTAGTTCTGTAAAGAACTAGAGAAGCCAACTCTAACAAACATCAATGATTACTACTGGAATAGAGCCAAAACAAAAACATGGCATATTCAATGGACCTGAAAGATTTGCCAGGTGAATAAGACCGTGCACATTTGCATTTTGGTACACCATGATGATCAATGTAAGAGCAAGTCTCCATGATCAAGCTGTTCTATTGATCCCATCAACAGAATGAAAATGGCTTAACTTAAAGGAGAATTCCACACCAAAACACATTGGGCATCCATCTACCTTGATTCCTGTGACATGATACATAATGCCCTTGATTTCATTTTCTACACCCTGAGGCCCCCTCCCTCTATTGGAGTGTGTATTGCTGTAGGTTGTCTTTATTCTAATGCAGGTATTTTAGTAGCTCCAAACTTATTTCTTTTCGCAGATCACTCATCACTCACATCAATCCATACACTACAAGATAATTGGGACACTACATGATGTTAAAAAAAAAACAGGTGGTACCCGTGAGACAAGTTTCAAACAGAGTGATTGGAGAGGAGAGTGGAAGAAGGGAGGGGAGGAGAGGATGAGGAATAGATTATCTCTGGGATTGCAAGTAAAGGCTTCCCCAAAGTGACGTAAAACTCATGCATGAGCATCAGTATACTATTGAAATATGGTGTGTGAAAAAAATAGTTTGGAGCTACTAAAATGCCCCAATAGAATAAAGACAACCTGCACTAATGCAAACTGTGGGATGGGGACGGGGACCTCAAGCGGAAAATGTAGAAAATGGGGCATCTATGACGAAAAACAAGTGTAATATATATGATGTCACAGCAATCAAGGTAGACGGATGAGTGTGGAATTCTCCTTTAAGAAGTGATTATAGAACACCGTTCTAATATTGCAACAGAACACATGTCCATAGAAGATCAAAATATCCAGATATTCAGCTGCTTCAAAGAAACCTGTGATGTAACACTGTGAATCACATTAAAGATAGAGGGAAGGAATGAAGTCTTTAAATCTCTCGTCTTTTTAGAGGGGTAGAGATCAGATCATAAGTTAGGAAAAAAAAAACATACTTCAAATTCCGTTGATCGCGTTTTCTTCTGGGACCTTTTCATGACGACTGTGTTCACACACTGCCCTTTTGTTAGTCAAACAGTGATTCCATGCCTTGGTTAGATGAAATGCAGAAGCCACTAGCTGTCAGGAAACTGCTCCTGCTGGTACAGATGTCCTGCTTGCGAAGTCTCTCTCCGGGCAAACAGTGTGAAGCTCTTTAACCTGCCCTGGGTCTGAAAGAGAGAAAAAGACCAAGTCACTATTCATAGAAATCAAAAGAAAAAACTAGCAGTTCACCTTATTGTTCTAGTCAACTGTAAACTAAAACATGTCCGTCAGCTACCTTTTTTCCACCAAGGAAAACTAAATAAAAACTGCAAAATATGTGGATGCGTTGTGATGCAAATTAAACGCAGATCAATGTCTCACAATGAAGAAGAGTTGGATGAGCTGGAGTTGTGTTGTGAATGTGGCTGCAATAATTGTGTTAATGGGACTATATGTTGTGGGGGAAGGATATGTGTATTCTGAAACAATTGATGATTGTAATTAAAGATCCTTGCAAGTTACAACTGTGTTTTCGCTTCATGGCACAACCTGAAGCAGTGGCAAATGAGCAAAAACCCACTCCCTTTCATGGTAAATGGCTTACGACTAAAACTAGGAATAAATATAATGACAATTACGTCAAACAAATAAAAATGCAAGGGAGGGACGAGTGGACTAGAGTTGTAGTAGACTATAGTGAAGACAAGTCGCTTTGTTTTCTAAATGACTTCCACCATATATGATCCATTCTATATGCTCACAATAAATTATAAAAATCATCAATATTTCTGAGACTTGTTATGACTCCAAAACATTTGCAGATTAATTTAAAACATGTTCCATACCGGAATGTATTCCTTAAAATTGTGTTTTTCATCAAAAGGATGCCAGAAAATGTGAAATATTTTAGAAAGTGCCCAAAAAAGTACCAAAAACTAGACAAAACAGTTTTTGTTGACCAAAACTACACAAATAAATTTAGAGGTTAAGATTGAGACTTTTTTTGTACTTTTAGTCAACTATAAACATGACTAAATACAAATGTAACTAAACATTACAAAAACATTAATAACTGGACTAAGACTGGGTCTAAATTTAAAGATAGCCAACAAGAACAACACTGGTTCACCCAGAACAGTAAGTTTACTGAAACAATGACAATGGTTAATCCATATTATGTTGAAATATACCTGTTTTGGTCAGCACGTCCTTCTTGGTCCCTCAAATAGAGCTGCACAGCCCCACCCCTTTCATTATGTCGCAATTGGTTCCAGAAATGGAGTCCTCATTCATTTTCCTCATAGACTTTTTGAAAATGGTTCATAAAAACACGATTGCGCCTTGAACAAAGCCAACTCGGGTTGTGACAAATCATGACAACAAACACAATATTATCATGCAATATCTATTTAGCAAGAAGCAGAAAATGGCAGGATACAACACATTTTGTTTCGTTTTTTCATCTTAGAAATTATTTGATTGTCCCAAAAGAATGTGTGTCATCATGATTTGTGACGACCCGGGTTGGCTTTGTCCGTGGGGTAGTCTTTATATGAATCATTTTCGAAAAGTCTATGAGAAATGAATGGGGAATCTGTTTCTGGAACCAGGGCGATGTCATGAGTGGGCAGGGCTGTGCAACTCTATGCAAGACAGCAGCAACCTGCAGGGATATGGGAAGTTCCGGTTACAAAACATATTTCACTAACATACTTTTAATTATACGGTACGACGTACAGTGGACCAAAATCAATGATAGTACAGAGAGGGAATGGAGAGGAGACAGATGACAGTTTAACAGGAAAGTTTATACATATAATATATAAGAATCCCCCATAAACAGAATTTGTTTTTACCATGCTGTCGACTAGAATATTATTCTAATATTAAGAAATTAGTTGACACGCATGGTCAAAACAAATTAAGAATTTAGTCACAGCATGTTACAATAACATTGTTGATCCTTAAACTACAAAGTTGATAGGTACAGTATATGTGGTGGACGTATATGTTCTGTACTGTAGCTCCACGGTGATGTGGGATTGGAGGATTCCAGAATCCCCCATTTATTTTCTTCATAGGAAAAAAATGTAACATTTGTAAGAAAACTAAACAAATAGTGTTTTTGCCTTTTGCCTTTGTGGATGGACTATAGCAGGCCATCAATATGCAAACAGCAAACAAAAAGATGCAACTACTGGAATAACCTACAGTGTTATTCCACTATTAAAACAGCTAATATCACTGGTTCCATTTTTTATTCCAATTACCCAAATATCTGTGGGCAGTTTTTTGTTTTTTGTTTTTCATGTCAAGGACCACCAAATTGGCACCAATTAGCCTTGCAGACCCCCATTAAATATACAGTACAACAAGGACCTGGAGATTCTCAAGCATTTTAATTTCACCAGTTCCGAGTTTGACATGCATTAGTATATGGACCTCCATTTAATGGCGTTAATATTTCTGAGACCCTTGATTTATATTGGAAAAACAATGTCATAGTGTTTACAGGAAGATGGACCTGTAAGGGTCGATTTGAATTATTTACATATTCCCAGAGTTACAGAACTAGAAATGGTCCATTTGTTTCTAAATTATCATTTCATTGCTGACCCCCTGGGCCCTCAAGGATCCTGGGGGTCCAGAGACACACTTTGAGAACCACAGGTCTAACACAATGAGGGTTCACTTGGTGAACCCTCAAAACCAGTGGTTTTCAACATTTCTCATACCAGCTCTCATAGGGTATGGGGATAAATGGCCTAAAAATAAAAACTTTGAAAAATGATGACGCCCATTTCAGGGATGGTGCATTGGGTCATTTGAGAGATATTTTGTATTGGAAGTTGGTACCTGGCATGAAATAAACCCCCCACCCAGACCAAAAAACTAAATCGGACATGCTAATTTTCCACTTTTCCCACTCTTTTTTCCATTAAAAAATAAAATCAAGTGTTTTAGGGAACATTGGTTCACATGTCAGATATTGCCAAGTTCTAATGTAATAAGGTATATTTACATAATGCATTTTGGCTCCTGTTTGACTGCAAGCAGACAGTACAAATCGCCCATCAGACAATTCAGTTCATTACAGCACCCCAGGGTCCACTATTGAGAATTTGAGCCACGAAACAAAATGGACCTGGGTCCATTTGGTCCCATGTTTAGGCCTACACTCTCAAAGAGTTACATCTGGTTAACCAACTCTCCATTTAGCCTGGGGACCACCTGGAACCCCCTCTCAGGGACCACTGGTGGTTCCCGCACCACCTGTTGAAAACCCCTGTTGTAACTAGCACTAGCTAGTGGTTTTCAACCTTTTGCATACCAGGGCCCACTATTTATTCAGCATTTGAGCCACGGACCACCATTTGATATTTTAGCCACACAGAGTGTAAACATGAAACCAAATGGACCCTTGCGGTCCATTTGGTTTTGACTCTCAAAAAGTTACATCTGGTTAACCAACTCTCCATCATTTAGCCTGGGGACCACCTGGAACCCTCTCAGGGACCACTGGTGGTCCCCATACCACCTGTTGAAAACCCCTGTTGTATAACTACCACTAGCTAGCTAGTGGTTTTCAACCTTTTGCATACCAGGGCCCACTATTTATTAAGCATTTGAGCCACGGACCACCATTTGATATTTTAGCCACACAGCATGTAAACATGAAACCAAATGGGTCCATTTGGTTTCGACTCTCAAAGAGTTACATCTGGTTAACCAACTCTCAACATCATTTAGCCTGGGGACCACCTGGAACCCTCTCAGGGACCACTGGTGGTCCCCGTACCACCTGTTGAAAACCCCTGTTGTATAACTACTACTAGCTACCTTTTTCATAGCAGGGCCCACTATTTATTCAGCATTTGAGGCACCATTTGATTACATTTTAGCCACAGTCGCAAAACTAAAGATTTCTTTTGCTTTTGTATACGAGGCTAGATTTCAGAGACAAAACAGTCAAACATAGAAAATCATCATGATCACCATTATCTTCTACATTCTATAGTTGTGTAGACTTGGGCTAATTCACATGATGAGAGCATAAAAATGAAACCAAATGGACTACAATTAAACACAACAGAGAATCTTACCTTTTCTGGATACACCCTCGTTGTAGATGTTGCTGAAAACGGGAGGCTGAAGGCGACGCAACGGTATATTCCATGGCAGCAGCAGCAGCAGCACAATGCAAGCTGTCGGTTAAGTTTCACTTTTGATTTCAACACAGCAGCACAATGCAAGCTGTTGGTTAAGTTTCACTTTTGATTTCAAATGCTGCCTCTTCATTGGTGGAGGATGCACTCCTCAGCCAATCAGAGTGGCGGGTTTGAACGTGCGCGTGCACGTGCGCGTGCACGTGCGCATGCGCGCGCGCACGCACGCCCCTAACCTGTATTGAATATAAATTGGAATAATACTGTAAATAGAGCAATCATGTTAAATTGGAACTTTGAGGGATCTTATTAGCCTGCATCCATAAAAGGGGCCGGTGTAAACTTTTAAAAATGACAGCAGTATTTTCATGTTCTTTCTTTCTTTCTTTCTTTCTTTCTTTCTTTCTTTCTTTCTTTCTTTCTTTCTTTCTTTCTTTCTTTCTTTCTAACGTATCTATCTATCTATCTATCTATCTATCTATCTATCTATCTATCTATCTATCTATCTATCTATCTATCTATCTATCTATCTATCTATCTATCTATCTATCCATCCATCCATCCATCCATCCAGGGGCGGATGTAACATGTCCCATTTGGGGGGGGGGGGCAAGAGAACATGTTGGAGGGGCAAGAGAAAATGGTATGGGGCGGCTTCATCGCCCGTGAATGAAGTCACACCCATACCATGTTCGGTAACAGGACTTTTAATAGTCAAGTAAGCATCTATAACAACATCAGTTTGAAGTTGCAACAGACACGCAGCATGCATAAAGCTAAAGGTCTGACTCAGAGAGTTTTCTGTTATCAATAATGAAATGCTGTTGGTTTAGTGGTGCCAAAATTGTAGTTAGTAGCAGTAGTAGTAGTGTTTCACATCATTTTAAACATAAGCACTTTAATTTGAAATATCTTGGGTTGTTTTGCATTCCATTGTGTTTGGGGGGGGGGCAGACTGGGTATTTAGGGGGCCATTGCCTCCCCATGTCCATGCCTAGATCCACCCCTCTATCTATCTATCTATCTATCTATCTATCTATCTATCTATCTATCTATCTATCTATCTATCTATCTATCTATCTATCTATCTATCTATCTATCTATCTATCCATCCAGGGGCGGATGTAACATGTCCCATTTGGGGGGGGGGGGGGGGGCAAGAGAACATGTTGGAGGGGCAAGAGAAAATGGTATGGGGCGGCTTCATCGCCCGTGTCGTTTTGCGCCACGGGCAATTAAGTCACACCCATACCATTTTCGGTCACAGGACTTTTATTAGTCAAGTAAAGCATCAATAATAACATCAGTTTGAAGTTGCAACAGACACGCAGCATGCATACAGCTAAAGGTCTGACTCAGAGAGTTTTTTGTTTTCAATGATGAAATGCTGTTGGTTTAGTGGTGACACAGCTGTAGTTAGTTAGTAGCAGTAGTAGTGTTTCACATCATTTTAAATAGAAGCACTTTAATTTGAAATATCTTGGGTTGTTTTGCATGCCATCGTGTTTGGGGGAGGGGGGGGGGCAGACTAGATCTGTCTGTCTGTCTGTCTGTCTGTCTGTCCTGTCTGTCTGTCTGTCTGCCTGCCTGCAATTTACAATTTTGGCATTTAGCAGACACTCTTAATCCAGAGTGACTTACAATAGTAAAAAGGTTTCCAATATACAATACATTTTACAATATATAATGTAAACGCTAAAACATTGTAATACATTAGGCATCCTATAATAAGAAAACCCTGTAAATTGCCTATGTTATGTAACATTATGGCATAAGACTCATAGTTTCATAGTTTGTAGCTCGCGGCCTCTCAATGAGGGGCAGTATGTGAAAGTTTAGCCACAGAGATTGATGACACAATGATATCTCATCACACACTGGCTAGATTGTTTCCACCCGTAGCGTTGTTTGCAAAGACAGGCTAAACATTTTTCCTATAAATCTGCAGTGGTCAATAAGAGAAATTGTGTGATATGGTTGCCACATATAGCCTATACATCTTTACAGCTTCTCAAACCCATGCCTGTTTCAAGGCGTAACATGCGTCCTTTAGTTATACAATCTAATGATGCACAATGCATATAATATTATAGCTCGCAGCCTCACAAGGTGCAGCACGATGTGTTGGTACAGGGCTGGAGGCAGAAATCAAGCTGGGAGTCATACACCAGCAAGGCCATCATCTGTCTGGTACAGATTTTATTTGTTTGCCTGGGACTAGCCTGCCCTGGAATTTTTTTCAAAATTTGTTGTTCAAAAAAATCCCTTTCTGGGCTGCTCAGCTATGTTGGGTGATGGTTAGAAAAGGGCCTAGTGAGTTCTGTGTCCCAGCCACCTGGTTGTGGGCAAGCCATACCATCCATCCATCTTCTTCCGCTTATCCGAGGTCGGGTCGCGGGGGCAACAGCTCCACCAGGGAGCTCCAGACTTCCCTGTCCCAAGCAACATTGGCGACCTCCTCCTGGGGGATCCCGAGGCAATCCAAAGCCAGAGAGTCGATGTAATCCCTCCATCTGGTCCTTGGTCTGCCCCGGGGTCTTCTCCCAGTGGGATGTGCCCCGAGGACCTCCCTAGGGAGGCGCTCGAGTGGCATCCTAACCAGATGCCCGAACCACCTCAGCTGGCTCCTTTCCAGGCGAAGGAGCAGCGGCTCTACTCCGAGTCTCTCCCGAGTGACTGAACTTCTCACCCTATCCCTAAGGGAGATGCCAGCCACCCGCCAGAGAAAACTCATTTCGGCCGCTTGTATCCGTGACCTCGTTCTTTCGGTCATGACCCACACTTCATGACCATAGGTGAGGGTAGGGATGAAGATAGCTTGGTAGACAGAGAGCTTTGCCTTCTGGCTCAGCTCTCTTTTCGTCACAACAGTGCGGTATAACGACTGTAATACCGCCCCTGCTGCTCCGATTCTCCGGCTGATCTCCCTCTCCATCCTCCCCTCACTCGTGAACAAGACCCCGAGATACTTAAACTCCTTTCACCTGGGTAATACCTCATTCCCTACCCGGACTGTACAATCCACCATACCAAGCCATACCAGGCTGCAACATAACCCCTTTTCCATTGGCATGGAACCACACCACTCCACACACCGCAAGTCCCACCACACCGCATTTTAAATCTATCTTTTACATTGCACACAATACAAGTATCTCCTCTCAAATCCACAGGTATGAGTAACAGACCATATAACTCATTGATACGTTTGGATACATAGCTAGATTGCTAGATACAATTGATAAATGGTGCCTTGCCTAATGCACACGGGCAAATAAACTTTGTATTGTTGTATGGACGTTGGCATGATAACGTTATGGTTACTTACCAACACAGCGCAGATCCAACTAAATATCAACGTCAGTTGATGTTAGGCTTAGATTAACACGTCAATTTGATGTTGGAATTTGACGTTAGACAGACATTGAGGTTTGGTCAAAACCCCGACAACAGCATATCAGTATACTACATCAATGTGACGTTGCGATAAAGACGTCTAACAGACGTTAGATTTTGGTTACTTACCAACACAACGCAAATCCAACTAAATATCAACGTCTATTGATGTTAGGCTTAAACATTGTGGTGACGTTGGCATTATAACGTTGTACAGACATTGAGTTTTGGTCAAAACCCTGACAACAGCATATCAGTATTCTACGTCGATGTGATGTTGCGATAAATAGTCTAACAGATGTTGGGTTTTGGTTACTTACCAACAGTGGCGTAGAGTTTGTGGGGCTGCAAGGCTGCAGCCCTCATGAGAATTTCAGTAGGATTTCAGAGCTGTGGGTGCAGCCCCTGTGAGGTTGTGCCACAACAATGGCCAAGTGTGAAATGATGACTCTGGGAGAGCCAGTTTCGGGGGCGGAGAAGTATCAATGGTTGGCTCGGCGTTGACCAAGTCACCTAGCCATCAAATATTGAAATGCTAATCAGCTGGCTATTGTTATGCACCGGCGTCGTTGATGCTGCTGCTGCTAGTGGAGCAGCATTGTCACCGGCAGAAGGTTTCTCTAGCAGTGCTGGTGAAACAGCTGTTGACTATCCCTGTCACATCCTGCAGCTCGGAGAGATCATTTTCAGGGATGAAGAGGCTCAAAACCTATTTGCGATCCACGATGGGACAAGCTACTCAATCACCTTGCTCTGATACACACTCACAAGGATGACGTGATGAAATTGAGCATAGATGTCCTAACCAACGAGTTCATCAGCCACTCTACTGCAAGAAGAAACGCATTCCTTGTGAAGGAAAAGGTACGAGATGCAACGAAATTCTAAATGGTGCAATGTTAAACCAAGATGCTCAAATTCCGTTATCTAAATTCTAAATGGTGCAATGTTAAACCAAGATGCTCAAACGTAAAAAAAAAAAGAAGAAGAAAAAAAGTGTTGTTTTTACAGTTTGTATTAATTTTTTGCTGTTGATTGCTGATTATACTTATATAGGCTACTGCTGTGTTTATTACCAAACTGTAAATAAAATACGTTTTTTTCTAATATGACTAATGTTACTTTAATTAGGATTAAATGTTTTACTAATGCTTTTACTCTTGTTTTACTGTTGATTGCTGATTATGCTTATATAGGCTACTGCTGTGTTTATTACCAAACTGTAAATAAAATACTTTTTTTTACTAATATGACTAATGTTACTTTAATTAGGATTTAATGTTTTACTAATGTTTTACTGTTGATTGCTGATTGTGCTTGGCTAATGCTGTGTTTATTACCAAACTTTAAATAAAATAGGCCTACGTTTTTTATTATGACTAATGTTACTTTAATTAGGATTAAATGTTTTACTAATTACTAATGTTTACTAATGTTTTACTGTTGATTGCTGATTATTCTTATATAGACCACTGCTGTGTTTATTACCAAACTGTAAAAGTACAAAATGAAGAGAAAAACAACTTTTTTTTATAATTTCTGCACGCATGAGAAAACAGAGAGCACAATACAACAGTATACTTTTGTTATGTATTTTAAAGTACTTAGTAGAACACATCAACACATCATAGGCTATAAGTAGGGAGTTGTTTGCGTGGTGTGGTGTGCTCTGGGGGGTGGGGGGGGGGGGGGTCGCGGGGGGGGGGGGGTTGTCGCGGTGGGGGGGGGGCCGCGGGGAGGCGGGGCTGGGTTGTATTTTTTTGCAGCCTACGTGAGGACGAACGTAAGTTTACGCCCCTGCTTACCAACACAACGTAAATCCAACTAAATATCAACGTCAGTTGACATTAGATTAACACGTCAATTTGACGTTGGAATTATAAAGTTGGACAGACATTGAGTTTTGGTCAAAACCCCGACAACAGCATATCAGTATTCTAACTCAAAGTGACATTGCGATGAATACGTCTAACAGACGTTGGATTTTGGTTACTTACCAACACAACGTAAATCCAACTAAATATCAACGTCAGTTGACATTAGATTAACACGTCAATTTGACGTTGGAATTATAACGTTGGACAGACATTGAGTTTTGGTCAAAACCCCTACAACAGCATATCAGTATTCTACCTCAAAGTGACATTGCGATGAATACGTCTAACAGACGTTGGATTTTGGTTACTTACCAACACAACGTAAATCCAACTAAATATCAACGTCAGTTGACATTAGATTAACACGTCAATTTGACGTTGGAATTATAACGTTGGACAGACATTGAGTTTTGGTCAAAACCCCGACAACAGCATATCAGTATTCTACCTCAAAGTGACATTGCGATGAATACGTCTAACAGACGTTGGATTTTGGTTACTTACCAACACAACGTAAGTCCAACTAAATATCAACGTCAGTTGACGTTAGATAAACACGTCAATTTGACGTTGGAATTATAACATTGGACAGACATTGAGTTTTGGTCAAAACCCCGCCAACAGCATATCAGTATTGCACGGCAATGTGACGTTGCGATACATACGTCTAACAGACATTGGATTTTGGTTACTTACCAACACAACGCAAATATCAACGTCTATTGATGTTAGGCTTAAACATTGTGGTGACGTTGGCATTATAACGTTGTACAGACATTGAGTTTTGGTCAAAACCCTGACAACAGCATATCAGTATTCTACGTCGATGTGACGTTGCAATAAATACGTCTAACAGACGTTGGGTTTTGGTTACTTACCAACACAACGTAAATCCAACTAAATATCAACGTCAGTTGACATTAGATTAACACGTCAATTTGACGTTGGAATTATAACGTTGGACAGACATTGAGTTTTGGTCAAAACCCCGACAACAGCATATCAGTATTCTACCTCAAAGTGACATTGCGATGAATACGTCTAACAGACGTTGGATTTTGGTTACTTACCAACACAACGTAAATCCAACTAAATATCAACGTCAGTTGACATTAGATTAACACGTCAATTTGACGTTGGAATTATAACGTTGGACAGACATTGAGTTTTGGTCAAAACCCCGACACCAGCATATCAGTATTCTACCTCAAAGTGACGTTGCGATGAATACGTCTAACAGACGTTGGATTTTGGTTACTTACCAACACAACGTAAATCCAACTAAATATCAACGTCAGTTGACGTTAGATAAACACGTCAATTTGACGTTGGAATTATAACATTGGACAGACATTGAGTTTTGGTCAAAACCCGACAACAGCATATCAGTATTCTACGTCAATATGACGTTGCGATGAATACGTCTAACAGACGTTGGATTTTGGTTACTTACCAACACAACGTAAATCCAACTCAATATCAACGTCAGTTGACGTTAGATTAACACGTCAATTTGACGTTGGAATTATAACGTTGGACAGACATTGAGTTTTGGTCAAAACCCCGACAACAGCATATCAGTATTCTACCTCAAAGTGACGTTGCGATGAATACGTCTAACAGACGTTGGATTTTGGTTACTTACCAACACAACGTAAATCCAACTAAATATCAACGTCAGTTGACATTAGATTAACACGTCAATTTGACGTTGGAATTATAACGTTGGACAGACATTGAGTTTTGGTCAAAACCCCGACAACAGCATATCAGTATTCTACCTCAAAGTGACATTGCGATGAATACGTCTAACAGACGTTGGATTTTGGTTACTTACCAACACAACGTAAATCCAACTAAATATCAACGTCAGTTGACATTAGATTAACACGTCAATTTGACGTTGGAATTATAACGTTGGACAGACATTGAGTTTTGGTCAAAACCCCGACACCAGCATATCAGTATTCTACCTCAAAGTGACGTTGCGATGAATACGTCTAACAGACGTTGGATTTTGGTTACTTACCAACACAACGTAAATCCAACTAAATATCAACGTCAGTTGACGTTAGATAAACACGTCAATTTGACGTTGGAATTATAACATTGGACAGACATTGAGTTTTGGTCAAAACCCGACAACAGCATATCAGTATTCTACGTCAATATGACGTTGCGATGAATAAGTCTAACAGACGTTGGATTTTGGTTACTTACTAACACAACGTAAATCCAACTAAATATCAACGTCAGTTGACGTTAGATAAACACGTCAATTTGACGTTGGAATTATAACATTGGACAGACATTGAGTTTTGGTCAAAACCCGACAACAGCATATCAGTATTCTACGTCAATATGACGTTGCGATGAATAAGTCTAACAGACGTTGGATTTGGTTACTTACCAACACAACGTAAATCCAACTCAATATCAACGTCAGTTGACGTTAGATAAACACGTCAATTTGACGTTGGAATTATGACGTTGGACAGACATTGAGTTTTTGTCAAAACCGACAACAGCATATCAGTATTCTACGTCAATATGACGTTGCGATAAATACGTCTAACAGACGTTGGATTTTGGTTACTTACCAACACAACGTAAATCCAACTAAATATCAACGTCAGTTGACGTCAGATTAACACGTCAATTTGACGTTGGAATTTGACGTTGTTCCAACGTTGGGTTTTGGTTGTCTGACGTCAGACCCTAAATCCAACCAAAAATCAACGTCAATTGACGTCGTGTGCAGGCATGGTCAACAAACAAGTGCAAAATCAGAACAGGAGTCAGCAGTGCTGAAACAGTATTTTTAAAGTCTTGTCAAATTGTGTGAAAGGCTTACGCAAAGGATTCTGTCAGAAATACTGCATGTATGACACCTGCTCCCTGCTCTCTGCTTTTCCAGAGTTTTGTAGTTTGAACTCTGAGGGAACATATAGTTCATATTTCTTGGGAAATTCCATTCAAAATACAGTATCTTCATGATGGCATGAATTCCTCCTTATTTGTTGTACAGTTGTATTACCATGTTTTTGATCTTCTTTACTGTAAGTAAGGAAGATCAATATAGGTCAATATAGGTCAGTGTTTTTCAACCTTTTTCATGCCAGGGCCCCACTATTTATTCAGCATTTCAGCCACGGACCACCATTTGATGACATTTTAGCCCCCACGGACCCCAAAAATGAAAGATTTATTTTGCTTTTGTCCACAATGAAAACCCCTCGTCTATATGAAAGACAAATATGCACTTTCTTTTTAATTCTAATCTGGGGAATCATAGATTGTATATTACATTCACAAGTGCTTTCATGTTAAAACACTTTGTCCTTTTGCAGCCAGAAATCATAGCTCTATACTTGCATGCACTGTAGTAAAAAAGGAACGGCTTATACCTTGAATGTTTGTTACAGTAAAGGCCTCTGAACATCTCCTTCATTACGACTGTATCCGATTTCAGTATCCCAGTGATGTAATCATCATGCCTTAAAGTAATTGTTTAATGATAGTGCAAACTTTCAAAAACTCTGATTATTAATGTTGATGTTGGGACTTTAATGCATTATTCATTGAAATTTCCATTGTTATCTTCTGCATTTCTGAATAATGGGGCAAAACCCCTGACTTGGTATGAATGTGTGTGAATTGAGTTCTTTCCGATCAACAGACCTAGGGCTCCATTTTCGTTACCACTAAACACCTTATCCCTTAACTTCTTTGCCTTTTTAAACTATTAAAAAGAACATTTTTCAATAGTTAAAATGGCCAGTCTACAAGCTCACAATGTGTCATTAGATTGGCACGTTGAACTATTCCAAAAAGTTTTTCAAAATAGTAAAAAAAAAAATGATAAGGGGTTTAGGATAAGGGGTTTAGATGGTAACGAAAATGGAGCCCCTACTGTGTAAGATTTGCAACGCCTTTAGAACGGTACTATAAATTGATCAATTCACACATCAGACCACCTGTCTCGCCCACCTTTTAATTATCACAATTTTCAGTCCACAGCTAGAGAAAAATCCAGTTGAAAACATTTCTCCGTGCAGAGAGAACTGAAGCAGATTAAAGGGACTCAGATGTTATACCTGAGGCACTGGCTTTCTGTTTGTTTTGGCTTTTATTTTATTTATTTTTTTCTTTTATACTGTGTCTGTGAAGACTATAAGGGATTTGAGGCAGCTTGAAAAACTCTCACGCTATCATCATCACCGTGGGACGACCAGGGTATTGAACTTGCACTGCGTTGTGCTTGCGGTTTTGTTTAGGCTTAGTGTTAGAGATAGGGTTAGTGTCGATACTGCTCCGTGCTGACTATCAAAAGTCTACCTGATTTTGGTACTACATGGAAAACATGCTCATGTATAAAATATGTTATTCTATATATTCTTTTACTGTTTAATATTAAAGTATATCCCTTCGTTTAATATTGCAGGGATCCCTTTGTTTGCTGCGCTTATTGTGTCTTTGTTGTTTTGAATGCTATCCATGTTGCATTGTCTGAAGGAAGCCAGACAAAAATAAGTTTTACTCTCAAGATGTTCAATATAAGGTACAACCTTGAACATTGGTAAACTCTTTCTTTCACAGAAACTTCAGACAAGCTTTAATGGTGTGTGTGTGTGTGTGTGGGGGGGGGGGGGGGGGGCTTAAATGGTTGAGCACAATCAGACCTTAGTACTGCAGAGCTTTGGATGTGACCGTATACAGCCAGGCCTGTGCATCCTGCAACGCGTTCACAGCTCAGCTAAAAGGCTTATATTAAACCTCCAGTACTTTCAAAGGTGGACCTCAAAGACTTCTTTTTTTTTTTTACAAGCTGGGAGTTTGGGCATGAAGGGCATAACCGCTGCCTACTGAAGTAGGTTAAAAATTGGCCCGATGGCAGAAAGTGGAAAGGAACATTGGTAGGTCCTATTCATTGCGAGTGCCAGTCTTTAATAGTAGCAGTATTAAAGGGCTTTCAGTGTTAAATACAAAAGAAAAGCCAGGGACCCACGCTGCTTGGATGACTTTCTTTCTCCACTTTATTATTCTTATTATTAATAATAATAATAATACAGTAATCATCATCAACAGTGCATTAATCCTGGCTAATGGATCACAACAGCCAGGCCTTTTAGGGGTAGATTGAGATGGATGAGAAGTTGTTGGTGGGGTACATTTGGTGAGAATCACCCTTAGGGCCCGATTTTGGTTACATTAGCCCTTATGCGTAATTAACGCACATAGCATTGGGGAAGAGGCGTTCCCCCACTAAAGTCGCTAATTTCGTACCATGCCATCTCCCTTAAATACCTCCTTTACCCGTTAAATTATGCATAGGTGTGGTTTGGGCGTTTTTAGCTTTCATCCAATCCGTGTTGGTCTTGCCATTCCCTTTAATTCATCCCTTATCTATTTCCCTTATCCCTACTGCTATGTCTGACCCCCCGAAGCACGCAGCCTGGCTGCGGGCTTAGGACACACACATGCATGAGTAGCCTATTCTCAAAGATTATGCTCTCATTTTGAAACAATTATAGCTCAGTCAATTCTCAATCATTTCTTACCATTCAACATGTTATGTTGAAAAAACATGTTCCATGTTTTTTTTGCTGTATGTGGCGTGCATTTATCCCAAGTCTGCGAAATGTTATAAAGTAAATTGCAAAAAACTCTGGAATTCGCGGCAAAAAAAACGTTTTTTTTTTGATCATTGATTTCTCGGTCAATTCTGGACCATTTTTTACATTTCAAAATGCAGCATGATGGGAAAAAGCTCCTCTTTCAGATGCTGTATAGAATATGTGGGTAGGTCTTCTCTACGATGCGGGACCGAGCAAACTGCAACTGTCGGGGATTAGGCGGAAACGGTCCGCCTAATCCCCGACAGTTATAGTTTGCCCGATCCCGCATCGTAGAGAAGACCTACCCACATATTCTATACAGCATCTGAGAGAGAAGGTCTTTCCCGTCACGCTGCACTTTGAAATGTAAAAAATGGTCCAGAATTGACCGAGAAATCAATGATCAAAAAAACATTTTCTTTTCCGCGAATTGCCGACTTTTTTGCAATTTACAGCATTGCGTCACAAGTTAATGAATGTATTTAATTATATTATATACTGTACATTACCTAAACACAAGGAAGTGACCGACAGCAGGCAATCTACAGCTGTTCATAGGACAATCCAGCATAAATATAGGAGATGAATTGAACTGGCGCCTTTCCACGTGGAGTTGTGGACATCTCCAAAGGCGCACAGACGCGCATCGTGCGCACGTGGCTCTGCCTTCGCGGATCGGTTAAGGGGTGGTCTGATGTGGCGTTATCTAGTTCCCTAATCTATTTGACGAAATTAGCAACTTAAGGGACTGCGCAACAAACACGCCCATGACCACACCTCCAGCCACGAATAACGGTGTCGGCATAAAGAATAGTGGCTAAGGGAAGAGAAAAGGTAACCAAAATAGCAATAAGGGAATTCGCTGCGGGTATCGGGTAACGTTAGGGACAACGGGGGGAATGAAAATCGGGCCCTTAATGTCTGTTTTTTTTTCCTCCAGGTGGTTCGCCCAGGGACAGAATCCCCACATAAACGCCCAGGACTGGCTGTTTGCTGGTGGTTACTGGGACAGAAACTACGCCGACCTGCCTGACATCTACTAGAAGACATGTGCCGATGCTCCAGATTAGGGCAATATGACAGCTCCCTCATTGGAGGGAAAATGTCACTGGTTACTGCTATACCAGCTATTCTCAACCTGTGGGCCCTCAAATAATTATCAAAACACTTGATTGCTAGTGATATAATAACTGAATATAAAAATAGAGAATGTGGGAAACAATAGTTTTGATCGTAATGGTAAATGCAAACTAATTGTGATCACAGTGATCACAATGTAGGGCCAAGCGACGCTCAGCATCCCACATTCACACACACCAATGGTGGCAAGCTCACACCGACCAACTCATTGGAGGTAATTTGGGGTTCAATGTCCTGCCCAAGGACACTTTGACATGTTGACAGGAGGAGCCGGGATTCGAACCGCTGACCTACAGATCATTAGACGACCTGCTCTACCTCCTGAGCCAGAGCCGCAAAGTATAAGTCAGTCAGATCTGGCTGGCTCAGAGTAGCTTAGCTATAGCTTTATTAATTCAACTGGTGAAGATGACGTCCTGGAAGTGACGTCAAGATCATCCCCATCCTCTTGAATGTCACCGGAGTCCTCCTGTGACGTTGAAGACTAGGCAAAATCACAGCCCATATCCCTAGTCAAAAAAATCCTATGGGATTCCAAAAGAAAGGTCATATAAGATGTTGGAACATATCCTGTTGGATTCTATAGGATTTTGATAAAATCCTATAGGATTCTTATAGGAATCTACGGAGCCCCGGAGTGGCCACATGCGGATTTTTTTTTTAATTCGTTCCCTCGATTTACCATATCGAGGCCTCGATTTACTAAATCGAGCGAACGAAATAATATATCGTGCCCACGAAATAGTTATTTCGTGCCCACGGGTTAGTTATCTCGTGGCCACGAATTAGCATACCGAGGCCTCGAATTACTATATCGAGCGAACGAAATAGTACCAGCATCTTCCCGGCTGCCAGATCCTCCCACTAGAAGCGCCAGCCGTAGCACAGAGGTCTCAGCTATTTACAGCACAGAACAGGTAATCTTACACTATTTTATGCAACTTAATGACTAAACGGATTATAATGTTGTGTTTTATATGTGTTCACCTTGTGAAAGAAATAGGACCTAGCCAAACAGAGCTAACTTGTTGGCTATGCGTGTTTACACCTTGTTCAATGGGCTGTAATCGTTTCAGTAATATAACATCACAATGCAACGTTTGATGCTGTGGTATCAATGTGTTAAGAGCCAACACAATGGATTCATGTTTAAGAATATGTGTGAAATCTGAGCGGACAATGTGTATTGATAAGATGACTTTACTTGCACACACCCACACACACATTCTATAGCAGGGGTTTTCAACAGGTCGTCCGGGGGACCACCAGTGGTCCTTGAGAAGGTTTTACGTGGTCCCCATGGCTAATGATGGAAAGTTGCTTAACCAGATGTAACTCTTGAGAATGTAAAAATGAAACCAAATGGACCCTTGCGGGTCCATTTGGTTTCATTTTTACACTCTCAAAAGTTAAAATATTCAACATCTGAATTAGCACCACTTAATTAAGACGTTTACACTGTTTCGTTGGCAAATACAGCCTGGAATTGTGGACAAAATCAGAATAATTATTTAATTTTAGGTCTTTGTGTGAAAATGTAATCAAATGGTGGTCCGTGGCCCAAATGCCGAATAAATGGTGGTCCCTGGAGTCAAAAAGGTTGAAAACCCCTGTTCTATAGGCTATTTTTCTAAACTGAAATTGAATGGGGTACGGAGAAGTCGGGCCGCCGCAAAGTCGGACCTTGAGTATAGACAGAGTTACGCTGTCGCAAACCCTGATCACTAAATGGGATCATTCCAATGGCGGCTCTCCTACATAGACTGTAATACTATAGGATATAGTAAAAACATCAGGCAACAGCCTGATGTTCATAAGTCCCTTTATTTTACGTCATTTATTACAGCATACACATTAACAACCCAGCTTTGATGATTATACATACATTGTTTTATTTTAGAATGTTTTATACTACTACTAGTAGGCCTACAGCCTAGACATTAGAGACTTTAGTTGTCACTGTGCAATGCTTTATAACAGATGTTTACATAGCTCTTATTTGCACCGCCATCGTTGAAAACAATGTATTTCAAACTCCAGTTTGTCCTTCTTTCAGGCTGAAACGGCCCTCCCGCGCACAGTTTCTGACCCCTCAATGTCGCAACATTTCGGTTGGTCCGACTTCTATTTGGGCCGACATTTCTGGTGACCAAATTGAATCAGTGGATATTACAGCAATATGACTGATGATCATCACCAGAACTATTTATTGCCTGCTAATTTCATAGGCTATAGGTTATGTGTGTAGGATTAAATGCCACCGTAGTCACTAGTCATACAGCACATACAGCACTACCCTTAAAGGGACACTTCACCTTTTTGCTAAATAAATATACGTTGATAACGTTTAGAAGATTTAGAACACATTACTGGGGGTCTTTACTTATACGTGTAATATGTGGTTTTACATATATTATGAATGTGGAACCTTTTAAGGGTCCACAAGGGGTTATATTGACACTATAAACCCTACACAACACTAGGATGGAACAAACAATTAAAACCTCTTATTGTCTCTCCCATTTCTCAGGTTGAGGATGAATTTGTCCTGCATTGCACTGTGAGATGAACACCACACAGCCTCCTCTCCAAAGACTACGCACCCCATTTCATTAATAAATTCATGTATTGTCAATAAAGTTTTCAACAGTGTGTTTCTTCTGACTAGTGAAGATGGTGAGAGATACAGTATGTTGCTCTTTCATCACACCAGAATAGATGTAGAGTTCAATGTGTTCATTTTCTTATAAACTTCATGCTTCACCACTTCTCAACCTGGCTACAAATATCTTATCTAAATATGTTTTTAGTATCTTAAAAAAAAACTGAACACAATGTTGAGAGCTTGTAGATCTGCTATTTTTGTCAAAAATGCCCTCTTATGTGATTTCAGGATCTTCCCCACTAAAACTCTGCATGTCCCTTGTGACAGTACTTCATCAGATCCCTTGGTGTGGTGGTTATGTGCAATATGATGCGTTCACTTTTGTATTTAGGGTTTCTCCTGCAGGCTGAATCCTTGACAGACAAGATTCAATGTGATCAAGTGTATTAATGTAAATACAAGTGTACACTACAAAACATGTGCTATTCTATTGCACAATTTTGGTAGTGGTGGTAAGCACAGTACATTGCTTATTATTCCACTACTTTACAGGTGAAACTGTTTTACTCCACTTTACATTACCTTGCAGATTTTGCTTAATAAGAATGCAAAACTTATTAAAGGATAGTTGTTAAATGATACAACTTGGATCAATTATTAAATGAGATGATGAAACTACTTAGAGCCCTGAATTCACCCACTCCTATCCAGCATCAGGCTCCGAAGGTCTACTCTGTTGTTGACATAGTGTAAAATTGTTATAAGCTCATAATGTAATAAATATGCATAAAGTAGCCTAACAATGCCTTTCACAGAGGTAGCTACTTATAACATTTCATAATGGAATAACAGTTAATAGTGTTGAAGTGTCATCATAATCGTGTCAGTATCATAGCAATATTATTTATTACATGAGTAGCTACATACAGTATTACTTTTCATTTGCACATAATTGGTATACCCAGGCTCCTATCTAGCTAAAGCAGTCAAATGGTGTTTTATAATTTAAGTAATGACATTTAGATTAACTTATTTTCATGTATTCCCAGTCTACAAACTGTTGTCCCGCAGCAGTTCATTACCCTATCTTGGCCAAACTCACCATGGATCGACTGTTGCTTCCTGCCTGCTGTTTATAAGAGAACACAACTCAACTCACCACTAAGTTAACACTTATATTATACATCATAGTAGCACACCACTAGCACATTATGACCACCGGTATATGTTTATTCTTTGGTGAGTTGTTTAGTCATTGTGTTGTGTACAATAATCAAAGCAATAATTAATTATCCATTTATTACATAGCTTGGACATGAACAAGTCCAAAGATTTTATAACATTTGATCTAATGCATTTAAATGGTTTACAGGTGTTTACGGATGCATATAGGAACCTGGCCCAGAGACTGCACGGTTTAGTTCTCAATTTGTGTAAAATCATACTGTTCTGTACAAAATAGTAAATATAAGCCTTATGATATGGTGTGGTGATGAAATATTACAATTCCAAGTCTTGGCAGAAACATTGTTATGATCAGTGTTGTAGTAGTACTTTTAGAAGTGGGGGGACGCCTCTGAACCATTTGGTTCCATTTGTACACTAAGAAAAAAGGAAACTCATTAACATGGTGCAACACATCTCGATGATGTCATCAAGATGTATTTCACCATGCTAATGATTTTTTTCAGACCCAAAAATATTTTAGATGTGAGAAGTGCCGTCCCCCCGCGTCCCCCCTCCACTACACTCCTGGTTACGATCAGTTCCATGTTAGACAATAAACAAATTAATGAAATGGGGTGTGTAGGATCCTGGAGTGTCGCCGACTATGAAGTCTTTGGAGAGGAGGCTGTGTGGTGTTCATCTCACAGTGCAGATGCAGGACAAATTCATCCTCAACCTGAGAAATGGGAGAGAGAATAAAGGTTTTAATTGTTTGTTCCATCCTAGTGTTGTGTAGGGTTTATAGTGTCAATATAACCCCTTGTGGACCCTTAAAAGGTTCCACATTCATAATATATGTAAAACTACATATTACACGTATAAAGTAAAGACCCCCCAGTAATGTGTTCTAAATCTTCTAAACGTTATCAACGTATATTTATTTTGCAAAAAGGTGAAGTGTCCCTTTAAGGGTAGTGCTGTATGTGCTGTATGACTACGGTGGCAGTTTAATCCTACACACATAGCCTATAGCCTATGAAATTAGCAGGCAATAAATAGTTCTGGTGATGATCATCAGTCATATTGCTGTAATATCCACTGATTCAATTATGTTTAGAAAAATAGCCTATAGAAACAGGGGTTTTCAACCTTTTTGACTCCAGGGACCACCATTTATACGGCATTTGGGCCACGGACCACCATTTGATTACATTTTCACACCAAAGACCTAAAATTAAATAATTATTCTGATTTTGTCCACAATTCCAGGCTGCATTTTGCCAACGAAAACAGTGTAAACGTCTTAATTAAGTGGTGCTAATTCAGATGATGAATATTTTAACTTTTGAGAGTGTAAAAATGAAACCAAATGGACCCGCAAGGGTCCATTTGGTTTCATTTTTACATTCTCAAGAGTTACATCTGGTTAAGCAACTTTCCATCATTAGCCATGGGGACCACGTAAAACCTTCTCAAGGACCACTGGTGGTCCCCGGACGACTGTTGAAAACCCCTGCATAGAATGTGTGTGTGGGTGTGGCAAGTAAAGTCATCTTATCAATACACTATTGTCCACTATTGACTATTCTTAAACATGAATCCATTGTGTTGGCATTGTGATGTTATATTACTGAAACGATTACAGCCCATTGAACAAGGTGTAAACACGCATAGCCAACAAGTTAGCTCTGTTTGGCTAGGTCCTATTTCTTTCACAAGGTGAACACATATAAAACACAACATTATAATCCGTTTAGTCATTAAGTTGCATAAAATAGTGTAAGATTACCTGTTCTGTGCTGTAAAGTAACAGCTGAGACCTCTGTGCTACGGCTGGCGCTTCTAGTGGGAGGATCTGGCAGCCGGGAAGATGCTGGTACTATTTCGTTCGCTCGATATAGTAATTCGAGGCCTCGATATGCTAATTCGTGGCCACGAGATAACTAACCCGTGGGCACGAAATAACTATTTCGTGGGCACGATATATTATTTCGTTCGCTCGATTTAGTAAATCGAGGCCTCGATATGCTAAATCGAGGGGAACGAATTAAAAAAAAATCCGCATGTGGCCACTCCTGTAGGATTCTTATAGGAATCCATTTCTATTTGTATATTCATTTCCATATCTATTTTTCATTTTTCAAGGATTTTTGTAAAATGATGAAAACAGGTCTATAGTTATGGTTTGCGAGGGTTGACAAAGACAATGGTCTGTCTTTTTCCTCGATTTGGTCATTTTTCAAATTCATGTAAATTAATGTGATTGCTGTTGAACCTGTAAATGACAACAAAACAAAAACTAAGGCACTGGTTTAGGACTTCTGGTTTACCGGAACAGGGTTCAACTCCCTGCGGTGCCCTGCTCAATATGTTGTATTTACATGGTTTATTTTGAGGATTTTTGAAAAATGTCAAAATTGAGAAAAAAATAACACACTATACTGTGTAGCTTTTCATCATTTGCAGGGATTTTCAAAAAAATGTCAAAATTGAAGAAAAACGACAGGCTATAGTACATGGGCTTGGACAACATACTATAGTCATTTTTTTAACGGTCTTGCACAACATGCCATTTTTGTTGTTTTGACGATTTTTGAGGATTTTTGAAAAATGTGAAAATTTCGACAAAAACGCAAGGCTATGGCCTTACAGTCTTGCACAGCATGCCGTTTTTCATCGTTTTGAGGATTTTTGGGAAATTTTGAAAAATGTCGAAATTAAAAAAAAGAAAAAACGCAAGCCTATAGCCTCACCGTTTTTCATCATTTTGAGGATTTTTGAAAAATGACGAAACCTGGCAAAAACGCAAGGCTATACCCTTACCGTTTTTAATCATTTTGAGGATTTTTAAGGATTTTCAAAAAATGTCGAAACCTGGCAAAAACGCAAGGCTATAGCCTCACGGTCTTGCACAGCATTCCGTTTTTCATCGTTTCGAGGATTTTGGAACATTTTTGAAAAATGTTGAATTTTGAAAAAAACAAAAACAACTAAGGCTATAGCCTTACTGTTCTTCATCATTTCGAGGATTTTTGCGGATTTTCAAAAAATGAGCGTTTTCATTTTTTTTTTTCATTTTTTTTTTCTCGAAATTTCGACATTTTTCGAAAATGGTCAAAAATGCTCAAAGTGATGAAAAACGGCATGCTGTGCAATACCGTAAGGCTATAGCCTTGCGTTTTTGCCAGAATTCGTCATTTTTTGTCATTTTTTCAAAAAACCTCCAAACGATGAAAAAAATTCGCTTTTTCGAAATTTCGACATTTTTCGAAAATGCTCAAAATTATGTGGCATGCTGTGCAAGACCATAAGACTATAGTCTTGAGTTTTCGCCAGATTTCAGCATTTTTGTCATTTTTCAAAAAACCTCAAAACCATGAAAAACCGTAAGGCTATAGCCTTGCGGTTTTTCGAAATTTCGACATTTTTCGAAAATGCTCAAAAATGCTCAAAATGATGAAAAACGGCATGCTGTGCAAGACCGTAAGGCTATAGCCTTGCGTTTTTGCCAGATTTCGTCATTTTTTGTCATTTTTCGAAAAAACTCAAAACGATGAAAAACCATAAGGCTATAGCCTTGCCGTTTTTCGAAATTTCGACATTTTTCGAAAATGCTCAAAAATGCTCAAAATGATGAAAAACGGCATGCTGTGCAAGACCATAAGGCTATAGCCTTGCGTTTTTGCCAGATTTCATCATTTTTAGAAAAACCTCAAAACGATAAAAAGCGTAAAGCACATATGTCAAAGTCAAGGCCCGCGGGCCGGATCCGGCCCGCGAGATGATTTAATCCGGCCCAGCAAAAATGTCTGAGTCTAACAAAAAAAAAAGTAAGTCTCTAGCACGTTCCTATCAAAAGTTATGGTCGTTTAAAGAAATGCTTTTGAGCTCTCTTCTGAACGGCATGTAATGCATGTTGTCCAGCAGGGGGAGTCGTTTTACCAAGCTAGGCTGCTGGCGCTGCAAAGTGAGAACTATACTATACTATACTATACTTCAGCAGTACTAGGGTGTGTAACCGAGAACTATACTTCAGTAGTACAAGGGTGTATAACCGAGAGAACTATACTTCAGCAGTACAAGGGTGTGTAACCGAGAACTATACTTCAGCAGTACAAGACTGTGTAACCGAGAACTATACTTAGTTAACTTTACATACTTACTTAAATTTAGTATTTGAAATTTAAATGCTATTTTCGTATGGTTTATTGACGCTCTGTAAATAAAAATAGCATCTTTCATAGCAAATGTCTTAATCTAGGCTACAAGTATGAAACCAATAATATATATTAATATCTATTCTTAATAATAAATATGACTTGTGTGATATACTGTAGTGTAGAAGTAACGGCTGTGTACGCAAACATGCGTGTGCCGTGCATGCTTGCGGTCTGCGACTGGTTGCACCGCGGCACTCCGGCCCCCATGAATCACATGAAGTCCAATGCGGCCCCCACCCCAAATGACTTTGACACCACTGGCGTAAAGCCTTGCGGCTTTTCGAAATTTCAACGTTTTTCGAAAATGCTCAAAAATACTCAAAATGATGAAAAACGGGATGCTGTGCAAGAACATAAGGCTATAGCCTTGCGTTTTTGCCAGATTTCGTCATTTTTTTGTCATTTTTTGAAAAACCTCAAAACAATGAAAAATCATAAGGCTATAGCCTTGCGTTTTTTTGAAATTTCGACATTTTTCGAAAATGTTAAGAAATGCTCAAAATGATGAAAAACGGCATGCTGTGCAAGACCGTAAGGCTATAGCCTTGCGTTTTTGCCAGATTTTGTCATTTTTTTGTCATTTTTCGAAAAAACCTCAAAACGATGACAAACCGTAAGGCTATAGCCTTGCGGTTTTTCGAAATTTCGACATTTTTCGAAAATGCTCAAAAATAATCAAATTGATGAAAAACGGCATGCTGTGCAAGACCATAAGGCTATAGCCTTGTGTTTTTGCCAGATTTCGTCATTTTTTGTCATTTTCCGAAATGCAAGGCTATAGCCTTGCATTTTTTTCCAGATTTCGTCATTTTTCGAAAAACCTCAAAAGGATGAAAAACCGTAAGGCTATAGCCTAGCGGTTTTTCAAAGTTTTGATTTTTTCCGAAAATGCTCAAAAAAAAAAAAAAAAAAAAAAAAAAAAAAACGTCATACTATAGCATGGCGTCAGAGACCGTGTACTATAGCCCATGGTTTTTCTTCAATTTCGACATTTTTTCGAAACGCTCAAAAACGTTCCGAGACCGTGTACTATAGCCCATGATTTTCCTTCGATTTCGACATTTTTTCAAAAACGACGAAAAACGCCATTTTAGTATGGCATCCGAGACCGTGTACTATAGCCCATGGTTTTTCTTCGATTTCGACATTTTTTCAAAAACGCTCAAAAACGACGAAAAACGCCATTCTAGTATGGCGTCCGAGACCGTGTACTATAGCCCATGGTTTTTCTTTGATTTCAACATTTTTTCAAAACGCTCAAAAACGCTCCGAGACCGTGTACTATAGCCCATGATTTTTCTTCGATTTCGACATTTTTCAAAAACGCTCAAAAACAAACAAAAAAAAAAAAAAAAAACGCCATACCATAGCATGGCGTCAGAGACCGTGTACTATAGCCCATGGTTTTTCTTCGATTTCGACATTTTTTCGAAACGCTCAAAAACGCTCCGAGACCGTGTACTATAGCCCATGATTTTTCTTAGATTTCGACATTTTTTCAAAAACTCTCAAGAATGACGAAAAACGCCATTTTAGTATGGCGTCCGAGACCGTGTACTATAACCCCTTGGTTTTTTTCAATTTCGACATTTTTTCAAAACGCTCAAAAACAACGAAAAACGCCATACTATAGCATGGCGTCCGAGACCGTGTACTATAGCCCATGGTTTTTCTTCGATTTCGACATTTTTTTCAAAAACGCTCAAAAACGTCGAAAAACGCCATTTTATTATGGCGTCCGAGACCGTGTACTATAGCCCATGGCTTTTCTTCGATTTCGACATTTTTTCAAAACGCTCAAAAACGCTCCGAGACCGTGTACTATAGGCCATGGTTTTTCTTCGATTTCGACATTTTTTCAAAAACGCTCAAAAACGACGAAAAACACCATTTTAGTATGGGGTCCGAGACCGTGTACTATAGCCCATGGTTTTTCTTCGGTTTCGACATTTTTTCAAAACGCTCAAAAACGCTCTGAGACCGTGTACTATAGCCCATGGTTTTTCTTCGATTTCGACATTTTTTCGAAACGCTCAAAAACGATCTGAGACCGTGTACTATAGCCCATGGTTTTTCTTCGATTTCGACATTTTTTCGAAACGCTCAAAAACGCTCTGAGACCGTGTACTATAGCCCATGGTTTTTCTTCGATATCGTCATTTTTTCAAAAACGCTCAAAAACGACGAAAAACGCCATTTTAGTATGGCGTCCGAGACCGTGTACTATAACCCCTTGTTTTTTTTCAATTTCGACATTTTTTCAAAACGCTCAAAAACAACGAAAAACGCCATACTATAGCATGGCGTCCGAGACCGTGTACTATAGCCCATGGTTTTTCTTCGATTTCGACATTTTTTTCAAAAACGCTCAAAAACGTCGAAAAACGCCATTTTATTATGGCGTCCGAGACCGTGTACTATAGCCCATGGCTTTTCTTCGATTTCGACATTTTTTCAAAACGCTCAAAAACGCTCCGGGACCGTGTACTATAGGCCATGGTTTTTCTTCGATTTCGACATTTTTTCAAAAACGCTCAAAAACGACGAAAAACACCATTTTAGTATGGCGTCCGAGACCGTGTACTATAGCCCATGGTTTTTCTTCGGTTTCGACATTTTTTCAAAACGCTCAAAAACGCTCTGAGACCGTGTACTATAGCCCATGGTTTTTCTTCGATTTCGACATTTTTTCGAAACGCTCAAAAACGCTCCGAGACCGTGTACTATAGCCATGTTTTTTCTTTTTGATTTCGACTTTTTTCAAAAAAAACGCTCAAAAAACGACGAAAAACGCCTTTTAGTATGGGTCCGAGACCGTGTTACTATAGCCCATGGTTTTTCTTCGATTTCGACATTTTTTCAAAACGCTCAAAAACGCTCGAGACGTGTTACTATAGCCCATTTTTTCTTCGATTTCGACATTTTTTCATAACGCGCAAAACAAAAACGCTCCGAGACCGTGTACTATAGCCCATGGTTTTTCTTCGATATCGTCATTTTTTCAAAAACGCTCAAAAACGACGAAAAACGCCATTTTAGTTTGGCATCCGAGTCCGTGTACTATAGCCCATGGTTTTTCTTCGAGTTCGTCATTTTTTCAAAACGCTCAAAAACGCTCTGAGACCGTGTACTATAGCCAGTGTTGGGGAATATTACTTAGGAAAGTAATATACTACTTATTACTTATTACCCCTTCAGAAAAGTAATAATATTACACTACTTATTACTTGGATGCAAAAGTAATATGTAGTATATTACATATTACTTTTTTATATTACTTTTGCACCAGATCCCTGGAAAAAGGAAATTAGCTACAACTACACAATCTGTCAGCTTCTTTTAGAGCTGAATCTAATGAAGAAGAATAACAAGAGTCACAAATCAGCCAAACATCAATTGGGTGACTGTTGCCCCCACGACCGACTACCGATAAGCAGGTGGGAAGATGGATGGATGTATTTAGATAAATGTATTTAGATGAATGAATACATCCCACCCTGGAAAAAAATACTAAAAATATCTTAATATTTATATGCCGCACATGATTAACATATAGCCTACCATAGATTACATAGTTGCAGTAGGCTGTTATTTCAGTCAGTGGATTGTTATTTAGTTACAGTTCTGTCTGTCAAATATGTTTTAATGTAAAAATTAAAATGTATGATAAACATACATAAGCATAAGAATCTTTTTGATTTAATATTGAGTATATGAGGGCTTATAGCTCCAGTGATGATTAAGCCACTGGCATTGCGTAATCAGACAGCTGTGTAGCTATGGGAAATCCCCTAACAGACAACGCATACATACAGGCTTCAAGTGTGGACATTTCCCCAGCCTTTGTGTGATAATCTCATATTATAAACGCATGACCTATATGGCAAATGAAAATATCCTTGGATATACTTGGACCACAGTTGGAATTATTGCAATCAGGTGAGAATGGACTGAGATTTTTTCGATTCAAATCTTCAACAAAGAATCAACGAGTTTCACCGGAGAGGTAAGAGCGCAGAGCATTAGCGCCAACTCCGTTCTCTTTAAGTGGCCAGTTCAAGCGCGGCTCTTCTACATATACTTCTATGAGGATCGGGACTATAAATAGGGACAACAAGCTGCACAAACAGCTTCGAGCGCTACGTTTCTGACGCCTCAATGCCGCAGCTTTGACACCAGATGTCTTTGTACGTCTGCCTAATAAAAGTCCGCTGCTCATCTTTTTTCGATCAAGCTAAACTGACATTAGCTCATCTCCTTTCACCAACGCAATACTGTTGAACGCAGCAGCATGACAAAAAGTAACGAAGTAATATTAGTAGAAGTAACTGTAATATTATTACTATTTTCTAGGAGGTAGTCTCGTTACACTACTCGTTACCTGAAAAAGTAGTAATATTACTCGTTACTCGTTACTCGTTACTCGTTACCCCCAACTCTGACTATAGCCCATGGTTTTTCTTCGATTTCGACATTTTTTCGAAACGCTCAAAAACGCTCCGAGACCGTGTACTATAGCCCATGATTTTTCTTCGATTTCGACAATTTTTTGGCAAACGCTCAAAAACGCTCCGCGACCGTGTACGCTCATGGTTTTTCTTCGATTTCGACATTTTTTCAAAAACGAAGAAAAACGCCATTTTAGTATTGCGTCCGAGACCATGTACTATAGCCCATGGTTTTTCTTCGATTTCGACATTTTTTCAAAAATGCTCAAAAACGACGAAAAACGCCATTTTAGTATGGCGTCCGAGACCGTGTACTATAGCCCATGGTTTTTCTTCGATTTCGACATTTTTTCGAAACGCTCAAAAAAGCTCCGAGACCGTGTACTATAGCCCATGTTTTTTCTTCGATTTCGACATTTTTTCGAAACGCTCAAAAACGCTCCGAGACCGTGTACTATAGCGCATGATTTTTCTTCGATTTCGACAATTTTTGGAAACGCTCAAAAACGCTCCGCGACCGTGTACGCTCATGGTTTTTCTTCGATTTCGACATTTTTTCAAAAACGCTCAAAAACGAAGAAAAACGCCATTTTAGTATTGCGTCCGAGACCATGTACTAGGCCTATAGCCCATGGTTTTTCTTCGATTTCGACATTTTTTCAAAAATGCTCAAAAACGACAAAAAACGCCATTTTAGTATGCCGTCCGAAACCGTGTACTATAGCCCATGGCTTTTCTTCGATTTCGACATTTTTTCAAAACGCTCAAAAACGATCTGAGACCGTGTACTATAGCCCATGTTTTTTCTTCGATTTCGACATTTTTTCAAAAACGCTCAAAAACGACGAAAAACGCCATTTTAGTATGTCATCCGAGTCCGTGTACTATAGCCCATGGTTTTTCTTCGAGTTCGTCATTTTTTCAAAACGCTCAAAAACGCTCTGAGACCGTGTACTATAGCCCATGGTTTTTCTTCGATTTCGACATTTTTTCGAAACGCTCAAAAACGCTCCGAGACCATGTACTATAGCCCATGTTTTTCTTCGATTTCGACATTTTTTCAAAAATGCTCAAAAACGACGAAAAACGCCATTTTAGTATGGCGTCCAAGACCGTGTACTATAGCCCATGGTTTTTCTTCGATTTCGACATTTTTTCGAAACGCTCAAAAAAGCTCCGAGACCGTGTACTATAGCCCATGTTTTTTCTTCGACTTCGACATTTTTTCGAAACGCTCAAAAAAGCTCCGCGACCGTGTACGCTCATGGTTTTTCTTCGATTTCGACATTTTTTCAAAAACGCTCAAAAACGAAGAAAAACGCCATTTTAGTATTGCGTCCGAGACCATGTACTAGGCCTATAGCCCATGGTTTTTCTTCGATTTCGACATTTTTTCAAAAATGCTCAAAAACGACGAAGAACGCCATTTTAGTATGACGTCCGAAACCGTGTACTATAGCCCATGGTTTTTCTTCGATTTCGACATTTTTTCGAAAACGCTCAAAAAAGCTCAGA
>CM076973.1:49157202-49322202 GCA_039105355.1 Benthosema pterotum
GTTTTTTTGCCAGTTTCGTCATTGTTTGTCATTTTTCGAAAATCCTCAAAAGGATGAAAAAACGTTTTTTTTTTTTTTTTTTTCGAAAACCCTCAAAACGATGAAAAAACGTAAGGCTATAGCCTTGCGGTTTTTTCCGAAATTTTGACATTTTTTTCGAAAATGCTCAAAAATGCTCAAAATGATGAAAAAACGGCATGCTGTGCAAGACTGTTTAGGCTATAGCCTACACCAGCGGTGACCGCGGGGAATATTTTCATTTATTTATTTATTTATTATTTATTTATTTATTTATTTATTTTTTGAGGACCAGGGAAGCGGGGCGTAGGTGGGGCGAGCGCCTCCCTTTCCCCCGGCCCGGAAGCGCTGCAGGGCCTGCCCTGGACGGTGACCCGCCGGCGGGGCCTCAGGCCCCAGGTCAGAGACCCAGGGCGTCCCTCCGGCCGGGAACCACCGCCCGGCGGCCTGCCCTGCACGTGACCCCGCCGGGCGGGGCCTCAGGCCCCAGGTCAGAGACCCAGGGCGTCCCTCCGGCCGGGAACCACCGCCCGGCGGCCTGCCCCGGGCGGTGACCCGCCGGCTGGGGGCTCGGGCCCCCGGGTCAGAGACCCAGGGCGTTCCCCTCCGTTCGGGAACCACCACCCCCGGCCCCACCCCGGCCCCCCCCCACCCTCCGGCGGCCTGCCCTGGGCGTGACCTGGCCGCCGGGGCCGGGCGGTGCCCCGGGTCTGAGACCCAGGGCATCCCTCCGGCGGAACCACACCCCGCTCCGGTCCCGAACACGTGCACCACCCTTAAGCACCCCTCTTGGGGATCAAGAGTGATGTGCCGCGCCGCACGAACCGCACGCCCCTGGGCATACCGAGGGACTTAGAAACATTTCTGGCAGGGGTCCGCGCCCCTGGCCATACCGAGGACTTAGACACATTTCTGGCAGGGGCCCGCGCCCCTGGCCATACCGAGGAGACCTTAGACACATTTCTGGCAGGGGCCCGCGCCCCTGGCCATACCGAGGGACTTAGACACATTTCGGGCAGGGGTCCGCGCCCCTGGGCATACCGAGCGCGGACCGCCGAGGCGGGACTCCGCGTACTTGGGGAGGGAAAAGAACTCCCCCCCCCCGCGCCCGCACACGCGTGGTACTCGGTCGGAATCCGCCGGAGGCCTCGCCGGGCGGCCCCAGACAGGCAGTGCGAGGGACGCGAAGTCCACAGGCAGCCTTTAGGGGCCGCGTCGACGGGGCGCGGCGCAGAGCCGGCTCCGAGACGCAGGTGAGCGGGCGCGGGGAGGAGAACCCCTGCGTCTGTACTTAGGGGGACGAAGCGCCAGAGCGCTGCGACTCCCCAGCCGCGGAGAGCCCGGCGGGCTCTCCGATAGATTCACCATCTTTCGGGTTACCCGTTGGTCCGTGTTTCAAGACGGGGGTGGTGTGTAGGCGCGGCCCGCCGAGGCGGGACTCGCGTACTTGGGAGGAAAAGAACTCCCCCCGCGCCCGCACCCGCTGGTACTCGGTCGGAATCCGCCGGAGGCCTCGCCGGGCGGCCCCAGACAGGCAGTGCGAGGGACGCGAAGTCCACAGGCAGCCTTTAGGGGCCGCGTCGACGGGCCGCGGCGCAGAGCCGGCTCCGAGACGCAGGCGAGCGGGCGCGGGGAGGAGAACCCCTGCGTCTGTACTTAGGGGGACGAAGCGCCAGAGCGCTGCGACTCCCCAGCCGCGGAGAGCCCGGCGGGCTCTCCGATAGATTCACCATCTTTCGGGTTACCCGTTGGTCCGTGTTTCAAGACGGGGGTGGTGTGTAGGCGCGGCCCGCCGAGGCGGGACTCGCGTACTTGGGGAGGGGAAAAGAACTCCCCCCACGCCGCGCACACTGGTACTCTACTCGGAATCCGCCGGAGGCCTCGCCGGGCGCCCCAGACAGGCAGTGCGAGGGACGCGAAGTCCACAGGCAGCTTTAGGGGCCGCGTCGACGGGGCGCGGCGCAGAGCCGGCTCCGAGACGCAGGCGAGCGGGGCGCGGGAGGAGAACCCCTGCGTCTGTACTTAGGGGACGAAGCGCCGAAGCGCTGCGACTCCCCAGCCGCGGAGAGCCTGACGGGCCTCTCCGATAGATTCACCATCTTTCGGGTTACTCGTTAGTCCGTGTTTCAAGGCGCCGGAGCGCTGCCAACGCTTTCAAGAGACAAAGACTTAAAGTGTTCCGGGCGACAAGACCCCCGGGCGCCCCGAGGCCGCCGGCCGTCCCCCGGAGGGGCTCTGGGCACGACGCCGGGGACATTGAACCCCCCGCGCGCCCCCCGGAGGAGGGCGGGCGGGCGCTGGGTACCCGTGGGCGCCCCCTGGTGGGGGCCTGGACTTTGGTTCCTGCCGAGCAATCCCCCCCGCCGCCCGTACCAAGGCCGGCTAGGAGAGAGACTCGGAGACGAGCGACCCCCGCCGTCGGCCGTCCCCCGAGGGGCTCTGGGCACGGCGGCGGGGAGGTGACCCCCGCCACCGGCCGACCCCCGAAGGGGCTCTGGGCACGGCGGCGGGGGTGGGATTCTGACAAAGGCCTCGCCTCGGCGCCGGAGCGCCTCGGCGAGGGTTTAGGGACACGACTCGGCCCGCGCCGACCGCTCCCCGAGACTACCCCCGCCGCCGGCCGACCCCCGAAGGGGCTCTGGGCACGGCGACGGGGGTGGGATTCTGACAAAGGCCTCGGCGCCGAGCGCCTCGCGAGGGTTTAGGGACACGACTCGGCCCGCGCCGACCGCTCCCCGAGACTACCCCACCCCCCGCCGCCGGCCGACCCCCGAAGGGGCTCTGGGCACGGCGGCGGGGGAGGTTGTCTGAATCTGCAGAGGGCAACTCGGGTGTCTGAACCTGCACGCGGACCGCCGCAGAGTGCCATACAGCCGCCCCGAGCGGGACTTGCTTACACGGGGAGAGCAGAGCTCTTTGCCCGCCCTGTGTACGCAAGTCCTGCTCCGGGGCGCTCCAAGGCGCTCTGGGGCGGTCCGCGCACAGATCCAGACACCAGGGTTGTCCTTGTCTGCACTGTGGTGGGTAGACGCGGCCCGCCAAGGCGGGACTCGCGTACACGGGGAGGAAAAGAACTCCCCCCGCGCCCGCACGCGCTGGTACTACCGGTCGGAATCCGCCGGAGGCCTCGCCGGGCGGCCCCAGACAGCAGTGCGGGGAAGCGAAGTCCACAGGCAGCCTTTAGGGGCCGCGTCGACGGGGCGCGGCGCAGAGCCGGCTCCGAGACGCAGGCGAGCGGGCGCGGGGAGGAGAACCCCTGCGTCTGTACTTAGGGGGACGAAGCGCCGGAGCGCTGCGACTCCCCAGCCGCGGAGAGCCCGGCGGGCTCTCCGATAGATTCACCATCTTTCGGGTTACCCGTTGGTCCGTGTTTCAAGACGGGGTCGGTGTGTAGGCGCGGCCCGCCGAGGCGGGACTCGCGTACTTGGGGAGGGAAAAGAACTCCCCCCGCGCCCGCACACGCTGGTACTCGGTCGGAATCCGCCGGAGGCCTCGCCGGGCGGCCCCAGACAGGCAGTGCGAGGGACGCGAATCCACAGGCAGCCTTTAGGGGCCGCGTCGACGGGCGCGGCGCAGAGCCGGCTCCGAGACGCAGGCGAGCGGGCGCGGGGAGGAGAACCCCTGCGTCTGTACTTAGGGGGACGAAGCGCCGGAGCGCTGCGACTCCCCAGCCGCGGAGAGCCCGGCGGGCTCTCCGATAGATTCACCATCTTTCGGGTTACCCGTTGGTCCGTGTTTCAAAGACGGGGTCGTGTGTAGGCGCGGCCCGCCGAGGCGGGACTCGCGTACTTGGGGAGGGAAAAGAACTCCCCCCGCGCCCGCACGCGCTGGTACTCTCGGTCGGGAATCCGCCGGAGGCCTCGCCGGCGGCCCCAGACAGGCAGTGCGAGGGACGCGAAGTCCACAAGCAGCCTTTAGGGGCCGCGTCGACGGGGCGCGGCGCAGAGCCGGCTCCGAGACGCAGGCGAGCGGGCGCGGGGAGGAGAACCCCTGCGTCTGTACTTAGGGGGACGAAGCGCCGGAGCGCTGCGACTCCCCAGCCGCGGAGAGCCCGGCGGGCTCTCCGATAGATTCACCATCTTTCTACCGGGTTACCCGTTAGTCCGTGTTTCAAGACGGGGTGGTGTGTAGGCGCGGCCCGGCCCGCCGGGCGGACTCGCGTACTTGGGAGGGAAAAAGAACTCCCCCCACGCCCCCCCACGCACCGCCCCGCACACCGCTGGTACTACGCTGGGTCTGTACATCGGCGCCGCCGAGGCCTCGCCGGGCGGCCCCAGACAGGCAGGTGCGAGGGACGCGAAGTCCAGCAGGCAGCCTTTAGGGGCCCGCGTCGAGATCGGGGCGCGGCGCAGAGAGCCCGGCTCCGAGACGCAGGCGAGCGGGCGCGGGGAGGAGACCCCCTGCGTCTGTACTTAGGAGGGGGACGAAGCGGCCGAAAGCGCTGCGACTCCCCCAGCCGCGCGCGGAGAGCCTGACGGGCTCTCCGATAGATTCACCATCAGCTTTTCGGGTTACTCGTTAGTCCGTGTTTCAAGGCGCCGGAGGCGCTTGCCAAGGTGCGGCCGCCATGGCCAAAGCCCTTAGGGCTGCTGCCAACACCAGGGGAGGTCGCTGGCCCGCTTTCAAAGAGACAAAGACTTAAAGTGTTCCGGGCCTTTCCGGTCCGGGGCGACAAGACCCCCGGGGCCGCCCGCGAGGCGCCCGTCCGACACGGGCCGTCCCCCGGAGGGGGCTCTCGGGGGCACGACGCCGGGGACATTGAACCCCCCCCGCGCGCCCCCGGAGGAGGGCCGGGGGGGCCGGGCGCTGGGTTGAACCCCCCGTGGGAGGGCGCCGGGCCCTGGGCCCCCTGGGTGGGGCCTGGACTTTGGTTCCTGCCGAGCAATCCCCCGCCCGCCCGGTACCAAGGCCGGCTAGGAGAGAGACTCGGAGACGAGCGACCCCCGCCGTCGCCCGGCCGTCCCCCGAGGGGGCTCTGGGCACGGCGGCGAGGGAGGCGACCGGGCTCGCTCGGTAATGATCCTTCCGCAGGTTCACCTACAGAAAACTTTGTTACGACTTTGCTTTCTCTCTAGATAGTCAAGTATGCATGAATCTGGTCTGCGGAGGGCAACTCAGGTGTCTGAATCTCCACGCGGACCCACCCAGAGCGCCCTGGATCGCCCCGGAGCGGGACTTGCTTACAAGGGGAGAGCAGAGCTCTTTACCCTCCCCTTGTATGCAAGTCTTGCTCCGGGGCGCTCCAAGGCGCTCTGGGGCGGTCCGCGCCCAGATCCAGCCACCCGAGTCGCCCTCGTCTGCACTTAGGGGGACGAAGCGCCGGGGCGCTGCGACTCCCCAGCCGCGGAGAGCCCGACGGGCTCTCCGATAGATTCACCATCTTTCGGGTTACTCGTTAGTCCGTGTTTCAAGGCGCCGGAGCGCTGCCAACGCTTTCAAGAGACAAAGACTTAAAGTGTTCCGGGCGACAAGACCCCCGGGCGCCCCGAGGCCGCCGGCCCTCCCCCGGAGGGGCTCTGGGCACGACGCCGGGGACATTGAACCCCCCGCGCGCCCCCCGGAGGAGGGCGCGCGGGTTATGGGTACTCGAGGGCGGCCCCCCTGGGTGGGGCCTGGACTTTGGTTCCTGCCGAGCAGTCCCCCGCGCGGGCCCGAGGCCGGCTAGGAGAGAGACTCGGAGACGAGCGACCCCAGAGCGCCCTGGAGCGCCCCGGGGCAGGACAAACTTACACAGGGAGGGCTAAGAACTCCCCCCGCACCCGGACGCGCTGGTGCTCGGTCGGTGTCCGCCGGAGGTCCCGCCGAGCGGCCCCAGACAGGCAGTGCCAGAGACACGAGGTCTCCAGGCAGCCTTTAGGGCCGCAGGCGACGGGCGTGGCGCAGAGCCGGTTCCGAGACGCGGGCGCGGGCGCGGGAAGGAGAACCCCTACGTCACTTTTACACCCAGAGGCGCCTCTAGGCGCCATGCACCACAACCATTACAGGGCCTCCAAAGAGTCCTGGATTGCTATTTTTCGTCACTACCTCACCGTAATTTACCTTCCTTGGATGTGGAGCCTTTCTTGTTGTAAAGACAAGCATATGCTACTGGCAGGATCAACCAGGTAGGCCTCCTGTTGCCGCCGCGCGCCGGCCCAGGTGAGGTCTCGGCGCTCGGGGTTGCCGCGCCGCGGCAGGCAGGGCCGGTCCCCTCCGGGGGCCGGAGCCGGAGCTCCGGCGGAGGGGGCCGGCGTGCGAGCCCGGGGGCGTGTGCTGGACGGTCGGCTTTGCCGCGTTGCCTCGTAGCCGGTCGAGGGCGTGTTACCAAGGATTGCGGCTCCACCCCGTTTCGCAGCTGTTCGGTTCGGTGGCCGGAGCGCGCCACGCGATCTGGGGGTTTGAGAAAACGAGTCTCCGGAGCTCGCCTCGGGAAAGCTCCGCCGGGGCACAGGCCGGGCTCCGACGCGCCCCCGGAGGAGCGCGAGGGGCCGGCGACCCAACGGCGTGAGCCACCCGGGGTTCCGTGGAGGACCGCTTGGACAGACGGGGCTACTCGGTCTCGCTAGGCCGGGGTCGGCCGCGGGGAGGCCCGAAGAGCTGGCTCTCCGGGCGTAGTTCCACCGCGCCTGGTCGGGCCCGCAGGCGGCGAGCAACCGTCCGCCGGAGCACAGAGTGCCGGCGGGGCCCTCGCCAGAGGCGGGCTTCGCGTTCCAATCGATCGGACGGGGAAGCTCCGGAGCTCACGCCAGGGGCGAGGCTCCCGAAGTCTTCCCCAGGCCGGGTTCTGCGGCCCGGCCGGCTTACTTCTTCCAGGCCAGGTCGGCCGCCCGACCTGGTTCCTATATACATGATAGGAAAAGTCTGCGATCGGTCTTGTGGGTGCCGGTGGAGAGGGGGGAAGAGGGGGGAGAGCCCAGGAGGTCCGGGCTTCCCCCCTCTGTTTCCTTTCCCCTCTCTCCTGGGCTTCCCCCACTCGAGCCTCGAAGCTGGCGAGACTTCCAGGACCAACACCCAGCATTGGCGAAAACGAGCACCCACTCTTCCCTGGGCAAGGCCCCGCGGCTCGCCCCCTGAAAAGCTCCAGGCCGGAGCCCTCCATGACCAACACCCAGCATTGGCGAAAACGAGCACCCACTCTTCCCTGGGCAAGGCCCCGCGGCTCGCCCCCTGAAAAGCTCCAGGCCGGAGCCCTCCATGACCAACACCCAGCATTGGCGAAAACGAGCACCCACTCTTCCCTGGGCAAGGCCCCGCGGCTCGCCCCCTGAAAAGCTCCAGGCCGGAGCCCCTGGAGGGGGACGCTCCCCCCGGGGCCCGGGGCGGCTCGGGGGGCCGCCCGGGGGTCGACAAGGGCCGGAGGAGCGCTCTCCTATATACGGGATGGCAAAAGTCTGGGCTCCTTTGGTCCTTTAGTACAGAGAGGGGAAAGAGGGAAGCAGAGCCCAGGAGCTCTGGGCTTCTGGCACTCGAACTAACACAAAATCAATGGGCACTCCCAAATATGGAGGTGCTGGAAATGCTGTTGGTTGAGGGGGAGACTCCGCGTGTAAGCAGGCACCTTGGCCGGCATGAGCCAGCCGCCCGCCCCCCGGGGGGGGGCCTGGAGGTCAGGCGCCGCCCTGTGGCCAAACTGGGAACTGCGCCCCGCACCAAATGGACCCCAGAGGACCTCCGTCCAGGGGCACTTTCTCCAACCTTACCCCCAGAGGTGAACCTCCGGGGGCCATGCACCACTACCAGAGGGCCGCCGCCCCAGAAGGGCGCCACCAGGCGGCCGCACGCGGTACTGCGCCCCGCACCAAATGGACCCCAGAGGACCTCCGTCCAGGGGCACTTTCTCCAACCTTACCCCAGAGGTGAACCCCTGGGGGCCATGCACCACTACCAGAGGGCCGCCGCCCCAGAAGGGCGCCACCAGGCGGCCGCACGCGGTACTGCGCCCCGCACCAAATGGACCCCAGAGGACCTCCGTCCAGGGGCACTTTCTCCAACCTTACCCCCAGAGGTGAACCTCCGGGGGCCATGCACCACTACCAGAGGGCCGCCGCCCCAGAAGGGCGCCACTAGGCGGCCGCACGCGGGTACTGCGCCCCGCACCAAATGGACCCCAGAGGACCTCCGTCCAGGGGCACTTTCTCCAACCTTACCCCCAGAGGTGAACCCCTGGGGCCATGCACCACTACCAGAGGGCCGCCGCCCCAGAAGGGCGCCACCAGGCGGCCGCACGTGGTACTGCGCCCCGCACCAAATGGACCCCAGAGGACCTCCGTCCAGGGGCACTTTCTCCAACCTAACCCCCAGAGGTGAACCTCTGGGGGCCATGCACCACTTCCAGACTGCCGCCCACCCCGAAGGGCGCCACCAGGCCGCCTGTCCTGGGTACTGCCGCCAGTATCCAGTGCTCCCGGCACACCTCCGTGCAGGGCACGTTCTCCAACCCGCCCCCCAGAGGAGAGACTCTGGGGGCCATGCACCACAACCACCAGGCCACCGCCTAGGCCCAGGGCCCACGCCCTGGGCACTGACGCGCCGGGCGGGGGCCCAGGCCCAGGCCCAGGCCCTGGGTCAGGCACCCTCCCGGCCGAAGGCCACCACCCCCGCGCCCCGTCCGAGCACGTGCACCCACCCTTAAGCACCCCTCTCGGGGGATCAAGAGTGATGTGACGCGCCGCACGGACCGCACGCCCCTGGGCATAACCGAGGGACTTAGAAACATTTCTGGCAGGGGTCCGCGCCCCTGGCCATACCGAGGGACTTAGACACATTTCTGGCAGGGGCCCGCGCCCCTGGCCATACCGAGGGACTTAGACACATTTCTGGCAGGGGCCCGCGCCCCTGGCCATACCGAGGGACTTAGACACATTTCTGGCAGGGGCCCACACCCCTGGCCATACCGAGGGACTTAGAACATATTTCTGGCATACCTGACCATGCCGAGGGACTCGCCAAAGTGTGTGAAGGCCAGCCAGCCCTAAGCACCCTTTTCCCGGCTGACCTTTACACACTTTGCCGCTCATGGAACTTTAATGATATATAATATAATATATTCAACTATAACCAATGTATACAGTTAAAGGAGAGGCAGAGCAAGGCAGGTACAAGGTTTTTATTATTATTATTATATTATTATTTTTTTATTGCACAACACAACACCGACAACACCATCAGTCCCTCTGCTTGCGCGGCCGTCCGCGCGGCCTCTTAGCGGCGGGGGGTTTTGCACGGTGGTCGCCGGGTGTTTTCTCGGCCGTCCGCCGCGCGGCCTCTTGCCGGGGGGCGGCGGGGTATCCTGCGCGACGGCGGGCGGCCGCCAGGCCAGGATGTCTGCATCTGCGGGTTGAGAGGATAGCAGTCTATTAGTGACTTGAGCAAAACACATTCTCAAAACAATTTTGTCCCTGGCCTCTGGAGGGACTTTGTCCCATTTTGAACTCACCTGTAAGACGCTGGACCGACACTCGGAGCTCCTGGGCGGGGTCTCTGGAGCTCTGGAGGCTGCGGTCTCCTCTGGAGGCTGCGGCGGCGCACGGGACGTGGGCTGGGGGCGGCGATGGATCTCTCCTGTCACGGCGCGGTCCAGCAGGTCCCGTGTGGCGATGACTTCTTTGTTGCTGCGTTGGGCGACATAATACCTGTTCATGGTGGCCAAGCTATGGCCCATGGAGCGGCTCACTTCACTCTGTTCATCCGGACTGAGGATTCTGTCGGCGACCGTGGCCACGGCGCTGCGGATGGACGTCATGGTGGTACCCGCGCGGTTGATACACTTCAGGATCTCGGCTTTCACGTGCGTTCCCAGCTTGTAAAACGGCCTCCCCGTGGAGCTGAAGAAGAAGGTCGCCACTTCGCCGCTGTAGCCGCACATGAACGGCCGTTGGTCCAGGAAACGTCTCAGCCATCCGTGCTCCGTTGGCGTGAGAACCAGCTTCGCGGGGCCATAGGTGCGCCGTGTCTTGTGATGTTCCAACCCGCATGACCCGACGCGCCGCCGTCGCCTCCACCTCCAGTGCGGAAGAAACGTCCACGTCCGTCATCCAGAGGAAGCACCCGCGCCGCAGCCCGCTGATGGCGGCCAGATAAGCCGCTAGCAGGCCCATCGCCGAGCGGACGGCTGACCGACATCTCGGGTCTTGTTCGACGCGCGCCAGGGCAGCTGGGATCCTTCGAGCGGTTTCCTGCGTAGTCGGTGGAGGTCGGAGCGGGTAAGCATCGCTTCCGTCTTGCGGTCCATGATCCTTCTACGGTGTTGGCCACAGCATCGGCCAGTCCCTCTCGCTCCATCTTTAACCAACGGAGCGCGCGATCCAAGTCGCGCAGGGACGGTGAGATGCCGGCTGGCTGACGCTCTTTCAAGTACACGATGAACCGCCGGCAGTCCTGGATGTAGTTTTGTACGGTCGTTGGACACCAGCGGGACTGGAGGAGCTTGAACCACTGGAGGAAGCGCGCACGGTTGGTGATGAAGTGAAGGTCGGCGGACGCTGGGGTAAAATCCAAAAATGACTCCACATGGCGTCGTCTCTGGCGCATATTCTTTTTTCTCTGTTCCGTGGGGCTGGAGGGGAGCAGATCCGCCTCAAAGTCATCCATCAGCGCCTTTAAGTCAGCGAATTCCATCTTCAACCTGTTGTGGTGGGAAAAAAATAATATAAGTATACACAGAGCTGCTCTACCGCCATGCACACACATACACACGCCGGTACCGGTGGGAGCCCACAGCCATGCCCGCTGGAGACCGCTCTCTAGCAGGCAGAGATCGCACCGGTGGTCCCCGAATCACTCTGGAGCTCAACACACAACCACACACACACACACACCCCCACACACCCACCCACACACACGCTAAAGTTACCCACCTTTTAAGTGCTGAAACTCGTTGTTGCTGCTGATGCTTGTCTCTCTCTGGTCTTCGTCTGGTCCGTCGTCTCTCTGATCTGTCACGGCTCTCTGAACTGTCACGGCCATGACCCCTGAAATACACACACACAGACGCCCCGCTTCCTGTGCCACGTCGACAGCCACGGGGTTCCGGGGTTGCGTGGGTACCCCGGAAGAAGCGGGGTGACGCACACACACGCAACCCCGGAACCCCGTGGCTGTCGACGTGGCACGGGCGCCCGCACCGCAGCGGCCGCGACCGGGAATTGCAGCGGGGGAAAACGCGGCCACCGCGCGCCTTGCGTTTTTGCCAGATTTTGTCATTTTTTGTCATTTTTCGAAAAACCTCAAAACGATGAAAAACCGTAAGGCTATAGCCTTGCGTTTTTTTGAAATTTCGACATTTTTCGAAAATGCTCAAAATGATGAAAAACGGCATGCTGTGCAAGACCGTAAGGCTATAGCCTTGCGTTTTTGCCAGATTTCATCATTTTTCGAAAAACCTCAAAACAATGAAAAACCATAAGGCTATAGCCTTACGGTTTTTCGAAATTTCGGCATTTTTCGAAAATGGTCAAAAATGCTCAAATTGATGAAAAACGGCATGCAGTGCAAGACCGTAAGGCTATAGCCTTGCGTTTTTGCCAGATTTCGTCATTTTTTGTCATTTTTCAAAAAACCTCAAAACGATGAAAAACCGTAAGGCTATAGCCTTGCGGTTTTTCGAAATTTCGACATTTTTCGAAAATGCTCAAAAATGCTCAAAATGATGAAAAACGGCATGCTGTCCAAGACCGTAAGGCTATAGCCTTGCGTTTTTGCCAGATTTCGTCATTTTTCGAAAAACCTCAAAACAATGAAAAACCATAAGGCTATAGCCTTGCGGTTTTTCGAAATTTCGGCATTTTTCGAAAATGCTCAAAAATGCTCAAAATGATGAAAAACGGCATGCTGTGCAAGACTGTTAGGCTATAGCCTTGCGTTTTTGCCAGATTGAGTCATTTTTTGTCATTTTTCGAAAAACCTCAAAACGATGAAAAACCGTAAGGCTATAGCCTTGCGGTTTTTCGAAATTTTGACATTTTTTTCGAAAATGCTCAAAATGATGAAAAACGGCATGCTGTGCAAGACTGTTAGGCTATAGCCTTGCGTTTTTGCCAGATTGAGTCATTTTTTGTCATTTTTTGAAAAACCTCAAAACGATGAAAAACCGTAAGGCTATAGCCTTGCGTTTTTTTGAAATTTCGACATTTTTCGAAAATGCTCAAAGTGATGAAAAACGGCATGCTGTCCAAGACCGTAAGGCTATAGCCTTGTGTTTTTGCCAGATTTCGTCATTTTTCGAAAAACCTCAAAACAATGAAAAACCATAAGGCTATAGCCTTACGGTTTTTCGAAATTTCGGCATTTTTCGAAAATGGTCAAAAATGCTCAAATTGATGAAAAACGGCATGCAGTGCAAGACCGTAAGGCTATAGCCTCGCGTTTTTGCCAGATTTCGTCATTTTTTGTCATTTTTCGAAAAACCTCAAAAAGATGAAAAACCGTAAGGCTATAGCCCTGCGGTTTTTCGAAATTTCGACATTTTTCGAAAATGCTCAATAATGCTCAAAATGATGAAAAACGGCATGCTGTGCAAGACCGTAAGGCTATAGCCTTGCGTTTTTGCCAGATTTCATCATTTTTTGTCATTTTTCGAAAAACCTCAAAACGATGAAAAACCGTAAGGCTATAGCCTTGCGTTTTTTCGAAATTTCGACATTTTTCGAAAATGCTCAAAAATGCTAAAATGCTGTGCAAGGCCGTAAGGCTATAGCCTTGCGTTTTTGCCAGGTTTCGTCATTTTTTTAAATTTTCATTTATTTATTTATTTATTTTTTCATTTTTCGGAAATCCTCAAAACGATGAAAAAACGTAAGGCTTTAGCCTTATGTTTTTTTTTTTTTTTTTTTTTTTTTTTTCAAAATTTCGACATTTTTCGAAAAGCCTCAAAAATCCTCAAAACGATGAAAAACTGAAGGCTGTGCAAGGCCATATAGCCTCACGTTTTGCCAGGTTTTGTCTTTGTCTTTTTTTTTTTTTTAATTTTTAAAAAAAACTCTCAAAAATCCTCAAAACGATGAAAAAACGTAAGGCTATAGCCTTATGTTTTTTTTTTTTGTTTTTTTTTTTTGAAATTTTGACATTTTTCGAAAAGCCTCAAAAATCCTCAAAATGATGAAAAACGGCATGCTGTGCAAGACTGTAAGGCTATAGCCTTTCGTCATTTTTCGAAAATCCTCAAAACGATGAAAAAACGTAAGGCTATAGCCTTACGTTTTTTTTTTTTAATTTCGTCATTTTTCGAAAATTCTCAAAAATTCTCAAAAATTCTCAAAACGATGAAATACGGCATGCTGTGCAAGCCCGTAAGACTATAGCCTTATGTTTTTGTCAGGTTTCGTCATTTTTTGTCATTTTTCGAAAATCTTCAAAACGATGAAAAAACGTAAGGCTATAGCCTTATGTTTTTTAAAAATTTCCACATTTTTTGAAAAGCCTAAAAAATCCTCAAAGCGATGAAAAACGACATGCTGTGCAAGACCGTAAGGCTATAGCCTTGTTTTTTTTGCCAGTTTCGTAATTTTTTGTCATTTTTCGAAAATCCTCAAAAGGATGAAAAAACGTAAGTGTTACGGGTAGGAGTATGGTGTGATTGTGTGGCAGAGTGTGTGCGTGTGGGTTTTGTGTCAGAGTGTGGTAGTAGGGTGTGTGTGAGTGTGGAGTCATGTCCAGGTGCTGCTCATCATGATTGCTGACTGCCAATCACTCCTGCAACCTGGTGATTGGTTGAGAGAAGACCTGGAGAAGACTATTTAAGATGGCCGAACACCTGTGGTCACTGGCAGCACTTGAAGTAGTGCTGTCCACCCACAGCCACACTCTGTGTCATTTCAGTTTGTTTGTATTTAGTTTTGACCTTATGCTATTACCTGTACTCTTTTCTGTCTGAATACTTGGCCACGGAAGCCTGCTTTTTGTATTCAGTCATGTTTTGGTTAGGTTAGTATAGAGTAGTCAACAATAGGTAATTGTTGTTACTTTAATTTTGTGTGTCAGGTTAGTATTTAAAAGTCAAGTTTAGGTTTAGAATACATTTGTTTATTTCTCTGATTTGCTCCGTGTGTCAATTTGTTTGTTAAGTCCAATTCAATTCATATTGAATCCTTGTAATAATACTCTAAGTTATTAATAAAATGGGTTTCACCCCAATTTGTTTGCATCCTCCTTTACCCCTAGATAGGAGGACCTAACAGTAAGGCTATAGCCTTAAGTTTTTTTTTTTTTTTTTTTTGAAATTTCGACATTTTCCGAAAGGCCTCAAAAAACCTCAAAACGATGAAAAAACGGCATGCTGTGCAAGGCCGTAAGGCTGTAGCCTTGCGTTTTTGCCAGGATTCGTCATTTTTTGTCATTTTTCGAAAATCCTCAAAACAATGAAAAAACGTAAGGCTATAGCCTTAAGTTTTTTCGAAATTTCGACATTTTTCGAAAAGCCTCAAAAATCCTCAAAACGATGAAAAACGGCATGCTGTGCAAGACCGTAAGGCTATAGCCTTGCTTTTTTTGCCAGATTTTGTCATTTTTGTCAGTTTTCGAAAATCCTCAAAACGAAGAAAAAACGTAAGGCTATAGCCTTACGCTTTTTCAAAATTTCGACATTTTTCGGAAAGCCTCAAAAATCTTTAAAACGATGAAAAACGGCATGCTGGCTATAGCCTTACGGTCCTTCACACCATGCAGTTTTTCATTGTTTTGAGCATCTTTGAGCATTTTCGAAATATGTCGAAATTTCGAGAAAAAAAAACGCAAGGCTATAGCTTTCCCGTTTTTTCATCATTTCGAGGATTTTTGAGGATTTTCAAAAAATTACGAAACCTGGCAAAAACATAAGGCTATAGCCTCACGGTCTTGCACAGCAAGCATTTGAGCATTTTTGAAAAATGTTGAATTAAAAATGCTTGACGAAGTGTAATTAAGGTGTTACAAATAAATACATTGGTTGTTGCTAACTGACATGATATGTAAACATATAGGACAAAATATAAGCTCACACCGCAGGGATTCGAACCCTGTGCCTGGAACCAGAGACTCGCAGGAGTACCGACTACCGGTGTGTGGTGCATATTCACATCATGTCCTACATGATAAAACCATCCACATATATTTCAGGGACAAAGCAGTGCAGAAGTGGACATGGTCCCTTCTTGTTTTTGCCAAACATTTTCTTATTATTATTAAAGGCCCTGCTACACTCAATGGGCCTCATGCGTTCTTACATTTTCCTCTTAGATTTCTTCCTAAGAGAATTTCTAAGAGAAGTTCAGTCCGATTCACGAAAGGTTCTTAAGTAGGCATTTTGTTCGCAGAATTTGTTCTTATGGTGATGAATCCAAATCCTTGTAAGTTGAAGGGGTGTGCCAGTTCCTTCAAATTATCATAGGTAGACGCCCCACCTTTCCTAATTTGCATCCTAATTACCATAGGGAACCGCCCACCAATTCCCATATAAGGCATTGGGAATTCCGTCTCCTTCCTGTGCTTTACCCAGGTGGTTGTGGTTTTGCATGACTCCAGTCACACCTGTGTGTGATTGCAGCACTCAGAACTCACAGGACCTCACACAGAGAAAGGCTAAAATGGTTGAAATCGAATTTTCGAATAATGCCAATGTTTAAACCATCAAATCAAAACAAACAATACCAAACAAAACAGCTCAAACAAATGTTTCCAAAACATTTGTAATTGTAATTAACTCTCAAAGAGTTACATCTGGTTAACCAACTTTCAACCACTGGTTTTCAGTGGTTGAAAACCACTGATATTACCTTTCATTGGGTGACCAGGATGCACGGTGGGTGGGCACTGCCCACCCCTGATCCCCCCCCCCAGATCCGGCCCTGGTGCGGAACCCGTGCAGCTACCGGAGCCGGTGTGGGTTAGGTCCATTGGAAATAATGGAGGAGGGTGCGTAATGACACGCAGCACCGCGCGGCGCACGCAGCCGGTGTGTGTACCGCTTTAATGTGCTCAAAGCAGCTCCAGATTTATTTTTAACTAATGGAATAAAAGGATGTACAAAAGGCTGCAATCCTGGCATTTCTGGAGTGACGCCGAGATCTAAAAGTGGTATATGGTATACCGCTAGTGCCTCAGCGGCATATACCGGTGGCCCAGCGGCATATACCGGTGGCCCAGCGGCATATGCCGGTGGCTCAGCGGCATATGCCGGTGGCTCAGCGGCATATGCCGGTGGCTCAGCGGCATATGCCGGTGGCTCAGCGGCATATGCCGTGCCCGGTGCCATTCCACAATTCCGAACTGCCATTGTTGCGACCTCCCATTGTTCCGAAATTACGAGACGCAAAACCCTAGCCCCCTCCGACCGTAACCCTAATCCTAAACATCCGACCCTCAACCTAACCTCACAGACCTAACGGTCTGTGAGGTGGTTGAGGGTCGGATGTTTAGGATTAGGGTTACGGTCGGAGGGGGCTAGGGTTTTGCTACAAACATTGCTACACCCTTCTCTAAACCTACCCCTAACCCTAACCGCAAGCACGTCGCAGCTGATAGTGGATTTCCAGCGCATGTTCGGAGCGCTCAGTTTCTGACCCTTCAATGTCGCGAAACACCGTGCCACAACACAGGGGTGTTATGTGCAGGTGAAAACGAGCGGCATTTGCCGTTGGGAAATGGTATGTACCGGTGGAACACGAGCGGCATACCACTCTAGAACCGGCATATGCCGCTGAGGTACTAGCGGTATACCATATACCACTTTTAGATCTCGGCGCTACTGCATTTCTGAGACCATTCATGTAGGACAGTGGTTTTCAACCTTTTTTGACACCACCATTTATTCGTCATTTGAGCCACCATGGGCCTCCATTCGATTACACTTTCACCCCAAAGACCTAAAGAATTCTTTCGGTTTCTTTTGGAACAAAACAAAACATTGTAGGACTTCTTATTTAATTGGTGCTAATTCAGATGATGAATATTTTAACTCTTGAGAGTGTAAAAATGAAACCAAATGGACCCGCAAGGTTTCATTTGGTTTCTACGTCCCCATTGGCTGAGAGGTCAGCAGCCCTCGTTGCTGCCGGAGACGAGGCAGCCAATCAGCCATCAGAACTGCAGCATGTCGATCTGTTTCTCTAACCCAGAGGTTTTCAACCGGTGGTCCGGGGACCACCAGTGGTCCTTGAGAGGGTTCCAGATGGTCCCCAGCTTGAGAGCGTAAAAATGAAACTGTGAGTTAAAATTCATCATCTTAATTAGCCCAGGTCATTTTGGTCTGTATGTTTTGCCCGTTTTGTTTCCCAAATCCAGCCTGGAATTGTGGACAAAAGCAAAATAAATCTTTACTTTTGGAGGTCTTTGTGGTGCTAAAATGTCCTCAAATGGTGGTCCGTGGCTTAAATGCTTAATAAATGGTTGTCCCTAGTGTCAAAAAGGTTGAAACCCCCCGCTCTAACCAGACACTTTGCAGCTGGTGAAAATTATTTTTTATAAAAGCACTCACTTGTTAAACAAGGTTAACAACTAAGTTGGAAGTGTTGTATTGGTTTATACTATGTGTTATATTGGTGATATTGGCACAATTATTCTTCACTTTCCATCATACTGGTATGTATGCCTGTGGCTGTTAGAGTGGATACACACATACAGTACTGTATGCACGCAAGCACACATGGGCACACTTCCAAAGTATAGACCAATTATTTGTTTACAAACATTGGGCCTCATGCGCCAATAAGTTCTTACATTTTCCTCTTAGATTTCTTCCTAAGAGAATTTCTAAGAGAAGTTCAGTCAGATTCATGAAGCGTTCTTAAGTAGCCATTTTGTTCGCAAAATTTGTTCTATGGTGATGAATCCAAATCCTTGTAAGTTGAAGGGGTGTGCCAGTTCCTTCAAATTACCATAGGTAGACGCCCCACATATCCTAATTTGCATCCTGATTACCATAGGGAACCGCCCACCGATTCCCATATAAGGCATTGGGAATTCCCTCTCCTTCCTGTGTTTTACCCAGGTGGGTGAAGTTTTGCATGACTCCAGTCACACCTGTGTGTGATTGCAGCACTCAGAACTCACAGGGTGCGTTCCGATACCCAAAATCTCGGCCACTCGCTCACTCCCACTCGTTTCCTCGGGGTCATTTCAGCCGTGAACCGGAAATGGTTAACGTTCCGATTCTCTTCGAGGAGACGAGTGGAGGCGAGTGGAGGAGTCGAGGAGGCTTCTGAGGCCGCATAGAGCGAGGATAAGTCGAGTGTTCCCTCGATGCAGCATTTCGTCTCCTCTCGGCGGATGTCCGCATCACGTGTACACGTTTTTCCTTCTCCAGTGACATAAGTCCTCCTCCTCCACTCCACATGTGGAGACGTGCTCAGACAACACTGCTTGAAACCCGATACCCCCCCCCCACCCACACTACCACTGCAGCTGACCGCTCGTACGCACGGACACGGACACACATTACACTTTTTTATGTTTGTTGAAAACACACATTTTCGCTGAAATAATAGACCTTCAGAATGATAAAGCAGCCTTCATATATAAGGTGAAATGACAACAACAAGGCAATCGCTGTGGCTTTATTGTATCATGATATGTGATATAAGGATAATAAATAAAAGCTATATAAATTATAATATATACATTTCATCTTCCACAAAAGCTAATTCCACTATGCATTCCTGAATGCACAGACTGCTCCACTATGAGTTTACCTCCATGATCTGCTGCTTCTGACTTCACTGAAGTAGTTGTTTTGTATGTATTTGAATGCCTTAATGAAATGAACAAGTTGGCCACTATTGTAAACAAGTGTATGCTTAACTAGTGTGTCCAATCAGCTCTGTCAGATTTGATGTAGTCGTACTTGAATTGTACTGTAATTCTCCAAGCTGTTATCAGTTTTGTAGCAGTGTATACTTGACTTGTACTGTAACTCTCATCTCTGTCAATAAAAAAATCATTCATTCATTCATTCATTCATTCATTCATTCATTCTATGAATGACGGAAACGAAAATGTATTTATTCATATGTGGACTGAACTACAAGTCAGAGAGACTACCGTCCTAATCACTGTTATTATAGTAGGCTATCATTTACAATGCAGCAGTGCTGTGTTGCGGGACTGGGGGGGTGGGGGGGGGGGGGGGGGGGGAGGGGGGGGGGGGGGGGGGGGGGGGGTGGGGGGGGGGGGGGGGGGGGGGGGGGGGGCTGAAACTGTGAAGGATTAAATGCTTTGCATATGTTACCCCAGAAGATAATGACGTGGGCAGCATTGATGAATTCTTTATCTTTCATTTATACATTCTACTGTACCACAGAAGGCGCAGGGCTCTATGTTCCAGCTGATCCAGCTGTGTGCACAGTATATTGCTCCACCTTTGCTTTGGCAATGTAAACCAGTGTTTTCCAATGCCAATAAAGCCCATTGAATTGAATTGAAGTGATGAACGTCATAAGTAATCGCGGACGTGCCGTCGCTTTGAAATGACATCTTGAGTACATTCCGAATCTAGAGTCAAATCCACTTGACCACTCTGTCCTCGCATCTCCTCCTCTCCTCCTCGCTGGGGGCGGAGCTAAGGTGACGAGTGGAGGACGCGAGGGGAGTGAGCGAGTGTTAAAGATGCGGTATCGGAACGCACCCACAGGACCTCACACAGAGAAATAAAGGCTAAAATGGCTGAAATTAGCACAATACCCATGTTATTTGCAAAAGTAGTGGATAGTAGTGAATATAAAATGTTGGACTCTGGAGGGTGGGTATGAAGGGACAATTGCTAGTGGGTGGGGTGTATGGGGATAAGGGTTATGAGGTGGGTATGGTGGGGGGGTTATGAGGCGGCATGGTGGAGGGGGGTTATGTGGTGGGTATGGTGGGGGGGTTATGAGATGAGCGTGGTGGGGGGGGTTTGTGGTGGGTATGGTGGGGGGGTTATGAGGTGGGCATGGTGGGGGGGTTATGATGTGGGTATGGTGGGGGGGTTATGTGGTGGGTATGGTGGGGGGGTTATGAGGTGGGTATGGTGGGGGGGGTTATGAGGTGGGCATGGTGGGGGGGTTATGAGGTGGGCATGGTGGGGGGTTATGAGTAGGGTATGGTGGGGGGGTTATGAGGTGGGCATGGTGGGGGGGGGGGTTATGAGGTGGGTATGGTGGGGGGGTTATGAGGTGGGCATGGTGGGGGGGTTATGAGGTGGGCATGGTGGGGGGGTTATGAGTAGGGTATGGTGGGGGGGGGGGGGGTTATGGGGGCATGGTGGGGAACAAAATATTTTTTGTTTTGAAGATTAATCAAATATCCGATCTCAAGAGTAATGGAATGTGCTGTGAGCTTGTAGATGAGCTATTTTCAAAGTACATGGGATTAGAAGAGTGGTAAAATGTTGTCAGCCTGAAATGTCTCATGGACCCCTTGAGGTCCCCACACCAGACTTTACACATCTCGTAGAGGGCGCTGTTTTCCCTTTTCTTTTCAGATTGCATTTAAGAACAAAAAAGCCACCCTAAGAGTCCTCCTCAGTGTGCGTACATTTTGTTCTTACCTACGAACAAATCACAGCTAAGAAAACATTGAGGCATCCCAAAATGTTCTTAAAAACTTCCTAAGTGTGCCTAAGAACAAATTTCCTCTTAAGAACATCTTAAGAACGGTTGGCGCATGAGGCCCATTGGGACTGGATGCACAGGTGACGGTTTCATGTAATCAATTCCCAACAGATCTCCAAACATGTTGTTTTGGGGAGCGTTGGTTTCACTTCCTTCAACCTCCTCTTGTGTGTTGGCAAGAGAGGTGCACCCTAGGTTACGTTTATACTTCGTTGTGCAACAGTACTGCGCACAGAGAACCGCTGATATACAAGCTCACATCGCGTCATGGACGTGACTGTTGTGAGCTTAGACGTCTGCGTATGCGATACCGTCACACGACGAAGCATAAATTACACAGATGAGTTGCAGGTGCGCGTGGGGTGCAGCCATCTAGTAAAAGAGTTGCGACATTGAGGGGTAAGAAACTGAGCGCTCAAGCCTTGTATGTATGTCAATGGTTAAAGCTGCTGTTCATGCCCCATGCAGCCTGAAAGAGGGACAAGCTGGACTTGAAATATATTGCGCAAAACATGTCAGCTGTTTCAAAGTATTACAGTAACAAGTAACAACTAAATTACTGCAAAACGATCTACAGTAAAAAAAAAAAAAAAAAGATGTGTCCCTATTTGTTGTCCTTGTCCCCATTATCTATGACTGTAGGCCTAGAGGAGCCGCCATTAGACTAGCCTCATTAAGTGAACGGAGTTTGCGTAACTCTGTCTATATACTCTGTCTATAGGTTATGACACAAACAGGCTGAGCTGCCGTGATCATGTTGAGCGCACCTCTCGTTCTTATGACAGCGACTGGAGGAGTGGTTTTGAGGAAAACTGTTTTGAATTGCTATTATTGTTGAAGCACAACAGAACCTGTTGTGCTTCAACAGGATTATATATTTCAAGGGCGAGAGAACACAATAACAATCCTAATATTTTTTTCTTCCATATTGGGATAAAAACAGCATTTGAAAGTTTGATGGTGCGTTTTTTAACAAGTGGGTGAAGTTGGAACTTTTCTATTGCATGTTATGAGAGGCAGGGTTCTTCTGCAGCCAGTTTGCACGCGCATACTGGTGTTTACTCGTGTGGCGTCGTCTGTAAAGGCGTCTATAGTATAGCTGAGAGTTACTCTCAGACTTGGATTCTATAAATCCACTCAAACTGGCCTACAATAGCTGTCCAAAGAAAGACCAGTAATCCAGATTGTTGTATTAGAGAAACAACACCAAACACATACAGATCCACAGGGGGAAAAAGCATGCATGCATTACGATATTATACAGTACAACAGGGAGAAGCTGGAATCCTCCAAGTTGCAGGTCAGAAAGTAATTTAACTTTTGGAGGAGATTATGAGGCCAGTTGTGGTCGCAGGCAGTTCAAAGCTGCCTGTTTGTGTACATTTTTTATTTATCAGCATTAAATTATTCTGGTCATAACTACATTCTCTTTTCCTTTGCATTATTGTAATATCATCGTCATTTTGTGGACCCTAGCGGGTCCATTTGGTTCCATTTGTACCCTCTCAGGAAAAAGGGGTCTGAAAGAAAAAGAATTAATATGGTGAAATACATCTTGATCATGTCATCAGATGTATTTCACAATGTTAACGATTTTTTCAGACCTCCATTTTCAGGAAATACAGAATTGGGGGAACTTTTTATCATGTCCACACAACATCTCTTTCCAGTTAAATATGGAAAGTGGGCTAACCAGATGTAACTCTTTGAGAGTGTAAAAATGAAACCAAATGGACCCGCAAGGGTCACCATCTGAATTAGCCCCAAGTCTACACAACTAGAAAATGTAGAAGATCAATGGTCGATTTGATCTGTATGTTTGACTGTTGTGGTTTCCCAAATCCAGCCTGGAATTGTGGACAAAAGCAAAAGAAATCTTTAGTTCCGGGGTCTGTGGGGCTAAAATGTCATCAAATGGTGGCTCTGTGGCTCAAATTCGATTAAATAGAGGGCCCTGGTGTCAAAATGGTTGGTCTTACCCTTACTTTTATATTGAAATTAAATTAATATTACGCAGACTTTAGTCTTGGCCCTCCACAATATTTTATGCAACTCATTTGGTTTAATTGGTACTAGTTTTTCATGTTGCCATAATTGTTTTAGAAAAGCAATACGCCACTCGCAGGTTACTGGTGGATTTTTTATCCCAGGGAAGGTATAAGACCTTCCTACGCCTTCCTGGAATAAAACCCACCGGTAACCTACCTTGAGTGGCTTATTGCTTTATTAATGAACTGAATTTCATTATTAGATATAAGAAGATAATAAACATTTTTAATGATGACAGATGTAGCCACACTTAAGTATACCCATATGGAAAAAACTTCATATACAAACTCTTGAAAGTGGCACCTCTCATACAAGTAAAATACCATGGCATCTGTTTTGCATGTCATATATGATTCTTATAAATTACAAAATTATATGTTTCACTTTACAAAAAATACTATGGATCTTATATATTTTTTAGAATTTCATATACAATTCTTACAAAACACAAATGTATATATGTTTTATATATGGCTCACTTTACAAAGAAATATCTTATATTTATAGTTCGCATATACAATATTTTCCATGTGGGCATGGCTATATGGCTGAACCAGATGTGTACCTGATGTAAAATACTAACACACTAAATGTGTGTGTGTGTGTGTGTGTGTGTGTGTGTGTGGTGTGTGTGTGTGTGTGTGTGTGTGTGTGTGTGTGTGGTGTGTGTGGTGTGCGTGCGTGCGTGCGTGCGTGCGTGCGTGTAACCTGAAAATAAGAAAAGAAAAAATGTCAGCTCTTATAATTGCACAGGAGAGCTGTGGGTTCAAATCCAGACTAGAAGAGTTAAGCGTTCCGGAGTGTAGATTTAATATTCTGTCAGCTTGGCTGATGCAGTATGCAAACTGTTCCAATTAGCATCTTCAACAATTCCATTGACAATGTGTATGTGAAGTGGAGCTAAAATGAATTATGCAATGCGTTGCCTTTCAAGGTGCAACGGCGCAGCCCACAAACCCTATCGGCACGACTATTATAAAAACATGGGGCTGGATTACAGTAAAGCATAAACAAGGTGCTAACATGAAAAAATCTTTCCGTTTCTTCTTTTAATATTTAATTCAGTTTAATCCACTTACTAGAGAAGCGTAAAATAGGCTTTTGGGAATTTGCTGGGTATGAGGCTTTTTTTTTCTTTCTTTTTTTAATAGAAATATTGAAATGTTCTCAGAGACCCTTAATCAGCAAAGTTGCTGATGGTTAAGGAGCAATTTCACTCATTCCAGTTGAGAAATGATGAAGGGAATTAAAAGTGACTGCATGCTTTACTCTGGTTCTCTCTCTCTCTCTCTCTCTCTCTCTCTCTCTCTCTCTCTCTCTCTCTCTCTCTCTAGCTCTCTCTCTCTCTCTCTCTCTCTCTCTCTCTCTCTCTCTCTCTCTCTCTCTCTCTCTCTCTCTAGCTCTCTCTCTCTCTCTCTCTCTCTCTCTCTCTCCCAGGGGCAGATCTAGGCATGGGCATGGGGGGCAATGCCCCCCTAAATGCCCAGACTGCCCCACGAAACATGATGGCGTGCAAAACAACCAAAGATATTTCAAAATGAAGTGCTTATATTTAAAATGACCCTAAACACTACTACTGCTACTAACTAACTACAGCTGTGGCACCACTAAACCAACATAGCATTTCATCATTGAAAACAGAAAACTCTCTGAGTCAGACCTTTACCTTTATGCATGCTGCGTGTCTGTTGCAACTTCAACAACAACTGATGTTATTATTGATGTTTTACTACTAATAAAAGTCCTGTAACAGAAAATGGTATGGGGGCGGCTTCATCAGCAATGAAGCCGCCCCCATACCATTTTCTCTTGCCCCTCCAACATGTTCTCTTGCCCCCCCCCCCCCCCCCCCCCCCCAAATGGGATATATTACATCCCCCCCTGTCTTTCTCTCTCTTCTCCCTCCTTGGCTTACAACTACCGATTAAATTCATGTAAGTATAATGAATGCTTAATTCAAGCTTGTAGGAGTGTTGTTTAACGGATAAACGCATTGGAAACCCAAACACTTGTTCTCCTGTTTTTAGATGACATCACCAAATAGAGGGGGGAAAAAAGAAGATGAGGAAAAAATAAATAAACACTGACACACAAATAATGCAAACCACTATAGAACACAATAGATCACCTGGATAGATGGTGATTTTGATTGATTTTTAGCCTTAGAGGCATGAAGTGCTTTGCCTAGTTCAGGGGTTTTCAACCTTTTTCACACCAGGGCCCACCATTTATTCAGAATTTAAGCCACGGGCCACCACTTGAGGACATTTTAGTCCCACGGGCCCCAAAACTAAAGATTTCCTTTGCTTTTGTCCACAATTCCAGGCTGTATTTGGGAAACAAAACAGTCCAACATACAGATCAAAATGACCATTAATCTTCTAGTTGTGTAGACTTTTAAGTCTTGAGAGTGTAAAAATGAAACCAAATGGACCCGCAAGGGTCCATTTGGTTTCATTTTTACGTTCTCAAGAGTTACATCTGGTTAAACAACTTAGCTGGGGACCACCTGGAACCCTCTCAAGGACCACTGGTGAAAACCCCTGCCTTAGATGCATGAAGTGCTTTGCCTACAGTTTGACCATGATGTCTAATATTTTTGCTATATCATTCAAGACTGACACCTTAGCTTCTATCCTGCCTCCACTCTCCCTCACTCACTTCTCTCCCACGGCCTAACCTCAGCTAAACTGTCTTAACCTAACAGCAGCCGTGCACGCTGGATTGCTGACTCTCGAAGCAACGTGCTTGTCAGCAGCCTCATACCTCCCATCTGTTGTTGAAGATGCCTATAGGTACAGTATGAACCTCCCAGAACACCTCCCTGCATGCCTGTCTGCCTCTGCCATCTGCCTCTACTTCGCTGTTGTTTTTAGTATTAGTAGTCACTACAGATGTTTTAGTGTTATAGTCCAGTTTTGATCGACTAAATGTCATAAGGCAAACGGTTAATTTAGTTGATAAAAAAATTTGTTTTGGCAGCCCTACACGTTGTCACGGCACATGTTACACTTTGGTCGTAAGTGTGCGTGCAAGTCTTTGAATATTATTATTATATTATTTCACAGTGGTTTTGTTTTGGAGACAGTTTTGGAAATGTGGTCTCAGTCCTAAATGGTGAATGTAATTTGTGAGCCTGTATATTAGATGACAGCACTTTGAGCCGTACGTATAGAGGTATCTGTCATTGTTGGCCTTTTTAATAACCTCTATCTTTCTATCTACAGCATAACTACCTTTATCCATCACTAGACTCACCGAGAGTTATAGTCTCACAATGCTTCACTCAACTTCAGACTGAAAACAATTTCCCAGCTTTCATTAAAACTAAAACTGAGGTGGAAACATTTCGGAGAGTAAACAAAACAAAACATACTGCATGGGAGAAACAATCCACAGTTCTTTAGGGGGTGTTGCAGATCATATCGACGCATTTAAGATGGCACAGTCTCCAAAGCAGCAGCAGCAGGAGTGCAGGGTTGGTTGGCTCCAGTTTACAGTACTATCGCTCTATAGCAACCGTCTGGTATTTATTATGGATCGGTGATGCCAGGAGATCTCCGATCTTCTGGCAACAACATCCATATCAGAGAATTTAACCCCAAAATGCCTATTATGGAGGTGAGGAGGGGATTTGGGGCAATGCAATTTGGAGTAGACAGAAGAATGCGTTCAGGTACAGTTCTGTGACAGCTGGAGCAAGGATACTGGGGGTGATGTCGCTGTCCATGTGGCATATAATCCTAGCAGTTGTATTTCTCAGTCTATGTACTGTTTCTGGCGTCTATATTCGCTATGCTGACGTAGTGTGTTAACGCATGGTGTTATTACTCACCGCAAAGAGCGTCTAAATCCATTTTACTGTGCCCTGGTGCAATAACAAGGTGCCGCACCACCCAGCCTCTGCTAAATGGCACAACAACTTAGACCATATAAGTTTTTTTTTTTTATCTACCCTCTCAAGGCACTGCATTAATGATGGACTGTAAAATTTGTTCACTTTTTTTTTTTTCTGAAGTGAAGGAGTGTGTGTGTGTGTGTGTGTGTGTGTGTGTGTGTGTGTGTGTGTGTGTGTGTGTGTGTGTGTGTGTGTGTGTGTGTGGTGTCAGGAATGTACAGTATGGCTCAGCGTTACAGAACCGTATGTGTGCTTTGGGTCAGTGGATTCTACCGTTATCAGTAGATAAGATCGCAGTTATCACGTTGTCATCAGTGGGACTTTTTTCGTCTCAATATGGCCATGCTCTGCAGACTCCCATTGTTCCAAGATGCAAAACCCTAGCCCCCTCCAACCGTAACCCTAATCCTAAATGCCCGTCCTCTGCAGACTCTAACCTAACCTCACAGACCATCAGTGGTTGAGCGTTGGGGATTTAGGCTTAGGGTTACGGTTGGAGGGGGCTAGGGTTTTGCAACAAACATTGCTACACCCTTCTCTAAACCTACCCCTAAACCTAACCGCAAGCAGATTTGACTGTTATCACTGGATAAGATCGCAGTTGTCATCTTATCAGTGAGTAGGCTCCAGACAACATGCTATCATCGATAAAATGGTGCTGATAAGCAGCCTACTGGGAATTATCGCTTGATAACGGTAGAAGCGGGTGTTTGGGTTTCCTCGTGCTTGGCTCCTCCGGCAATAATGGGCAGCTCAATATGAAGAAGAAAAGAGGTTGCATGGTGGAGGGGGTAAAGAAGAAGAAGAAGAAGAAGAAGAAGAAGAAGAAGAAGAAGAAGAAGAAGAAGAAGAAGAAGAAGAAGAAGAAGAAGAAGAAGGGAAAAGAGAAAACTACATCAATGAGTTCCAATAAAATCTTCCGCTCAAATCGCTTAGTGGAATCCTCAGTGACAACTATTGATTTTCCGGTAGAGTCTAGTTAATTGGACTCAATGCCCTCGAAAAGAAAAAAAGGCATGTGGGTCCTATATCCCTTTCTCTTTGTTCAGCTACACTTAATCATCTTTCCCCCTCAGACTATGGATTATTCCTCTGTATATACCTGTTGTGTTCAGATCCATAGGCATCAGCTCTGTGCAGAGAGAGAGAGGGAGTTCACAGCTTGGGCATCAATGAGATTGCCTTATGGCATGGATGGTAGTTCTTATAAAAACCCACGCCATTCCACTGCATCACTTGGATGGCACGGGAATAACAACAACAACAACAACAACAACAACAACAACAACAACAACAACAACAGCAGCAGCAGCTCTTCACCAAAGAAAAATATGGATGATGGCCGATATGGCCGATGAAACGCCGACCCCTGATTAATTGCCACTATAAGGCAGTCCACCACACAGGGGCGGATCTAGGCATGGGGATGGGGGGGCAATGGGGATGGGGGGCAATGCCCAGTCTGCCCCACCAAACATGATGGCATGCGAAACAAACCAAGATATTTCAAGTTAAAGTGCTTGTATTTAAAATGATTTGAAACACTCCTACTGCGTCACCACTAAACCAACAGCATTCCGTCATAGAAAACAGAAAACTATTTGAGTCAGACCTTTAGCTTTATGCATGCTGCGTGTCTGTTGCAACATCAACAACAACTGATGTTATTATTGATGCTTTACTTGACTAATAAAAGTCCTGTAACCAAAAATGGTAAGGGTGCCCCCCCCCAAAAAAAACAAAAAAAGGGAAATGTTACATCCACCACTGCCACCGCGGCTTTAACATCTCAACTAACAGACTCAATCAAGCATATACATCACTAAAACCTGTTCAACTTATAGTGGGGCTGCAGCATGTCCGATCCATTACACCAGGGAACAATATCAAAGCTTCTTTATTTGTGAGTTGCCAAACACCATTACTGTCTGCAGCAGTGAAACAGCACACCGTGAAATCACTGAGAGTCGCTTTAACTCAGAGTGTGAACAAAAATGGCTCTGAATATTTGTGTCAATTATAACACTCTAGATATTTGTTTAATCAATATTCAAAGCAATTTTCTCTCCCTGAATTTATTATAAAGAGCTTGCATGAATTCATTATACAGACAATGCAGGGATAGAAAAACTAAGTTCTCGTAGCGGCATCATGTTAGCAGTTAATAAACAAGTGAGAGAGCTAATGATAATTCAAGCCACGAGGTCAATGCTTTAGTTATTGTTCATCCATGAAGCCTCTAGTTTCAGGAGTTTTCAGTAACCACCAGTCATGGAAGCATGGGCGGATCTAGTCATAGGCATGGGGGGGCAATGTCCCCTAAATGCCCACACTGCCCCACCAAACATGATGGCATGCAAAACAACCCAAGATATTTCAGTGCTTATATTTAGAAGTATTTGAAACACTACTGGAAATGGTCGGGGTGCTCCCGTGTCGCTTTGCGCCACGGGCGATGAAGCTGCCCCCTTACCATTTCTGCCCCCCCCCCCCCCCCCCCCCCCCCCCCAATTGGGAAATGTTACATCCGCCCCCGCATGGAAGCCGTAGCTTATCAGACGTGTTATCAGAGAATTGATACAGCGCTACTCTTAAAGGGACACTTCACCCGTTTTGCAGCCAGATATCTTGGGAGACAAGAAAACACTTTCTTGGGATTTTGTATGTGGGCAATGTGTGTCCATGATGGTGTCTGAGTAACACATCTCTCTCAGGATATTCGCAAGGATGAACAGTGCACCAAAGCATTATGGGAATTAAAGTCCAGGAAGCAGGTTACCTCAGTGCAGTGTTTCTGCTAAGGCATACCTGGGCATTATCCGGCCCCGGGGGGCCAAATGCTGCCCTTTGGCTGAGTCTGACTGGCCCGGGGACCACCAGTGGTCCTTGAGATAGGTCCAATTAAATGTTCAAAGTTGGTTAAGCAGATGTAACTCTTTGAGTGCGTAAAAATGAAACCAAATGGACCTGTGAATTAGCCCAATTCTACACAACTAGATAAGAGAATGTCCAAAATCCAGCCTGGAATTGTGGACAAAACTAAAATAATCTTTAGTTTTGGGGTCTGTGGGACTAAAATGTCATCAAATGGTGGTCTGTGACTCAAATGCCGCATAAATAGTGGGCCCTGGTGTCAAAATGGCTCTTACTTTTATCTTGAAATTAGATTAATATTATGCAGACTAGTAGGCCAGTAATTTTAGCTCATGTTTTACCTAAAATTGGAATAAATTGTAACATGGGATTTTTCTTCACAGATCATTTCTTTGAGGTCTCCAGAACAACATATTAAAAGTCCCGAAAAATCCCAGTTGCGCAAATATGTTTAATTTCATAAAGTAATAGAATACATAGGCTCCAATGGAGTGATAGCCCCGCCCCCTCCTATACAAACCCATTATAATTTAAAACTCCATTTTAACCATGATGGATTATTCAAAAACAACCCATCTTTTTTCTGGTGACTGATATTGTCCTCCTAATACGTGAGAGGACAGTGGAATTTCATTCACAGGTTTCAGTTATTTTTAAAATATTGTTTTGGAAAATGTAGCTGCCTCCATATCTGGCTATGCCCATCCAAATGAATATTAAAAAAATAAATAAATGAAACCTGTAAATGAAATTCCACTGCCCTCTCACATATTAGGAGGACTATATCAGTCACCAGAAAAAGGTGAGGGCAGTGGAATTTCATTTACAGGTTTCATTTATTTATTTTTTTAATATTCATTTGGGTGGGCATAGCCAGATATGGAGGCAGCTACATTTTCCAAAACAATATTTTAAAAATAACTGAAACCTGTGAATGAAATTCCACTGTCCTCTCACGTATTAGGAGGACAATATCAGTCACCAGAAAAAAGATGGGTTGTTTTTGAATAATCCATCATGGTTAAAATGGAGTTTTAAGTTATAATGGGTTTGTATAGGAGGGGGCGGGGCTATCACTCCATTGGAGCCTATGTATTCTATTACTTTATGAAATTAAACATATTTGCGCAACTGGGATTTTTCGGGACTTTTAATATGTTGTTCTGGAGACCTCAAAGAAATGATCTGTGAAGAAAAATCCCATGTTACAATTTATTCCACTTGAAAATCTATTTTGCCTGGACTATAGTTCAGCCTTTAGTCTTGGCCCTCATTTGGCCCCTTGGGAAAAACAATTGCCCACCCCTGTGCTAAGGTAATATACTTTCTAATAACACACCCATGTTTGTTTTGGTGAGTAGGTAAAACGTTCTTTATATTTCTAGAAGGGAGGGAGGCTGGTCGGAGTTCGAATCCGAGAGAATCATAGAAGCACAGTGGACCAGAGCCTATGACATCACATTTTGAAATACTAAAATATCTAAAAACAGTACAACAGACATTACGCACAATATATAAAGCCCAGGAAAGTGTTTCTTGTCTCCTATTTAACTCAATTAACTGTTGAGATAACTAAGTTAACTAGCAGGTAGTTTAGTTAAAGGGGAACTCCACGAATTTTCAACATTCTAATATGTCATTAGTATACCCTAGAGGTGCTGGGTGGACATGATAAAAAAAGTTCCCCCATTCTTTGTTCCCAAGAAATGGAGGTCTGCAGAAAACCACTAACATGGTGAAACATCTTGATTACATCATCAAGATGTATTTTCACCATGTTAATGGATTTCTTTAGGCACTTCTTTTTTTTTTTCTGAGAGCGTACAAATGGAACCAAATGAACCAGTTAGGGTTCATTTGGTTGCAATTGACACTCTCAGAAAAAATGTTGAAAATGGGTGGAGTTCCCCTTTAACTGTTGAGCTAAGTTAAGTAGCAGGTAGTCTAGTTAATGTGGGAGCAGAGGAGCGTTGCCAGGAGAGGTTATGATATGCACAGATGGCTCAGAGAACACATCGCGTCCAACGCAAATGATGTTTGTGAGTTATTATTGGCAAGACTGAGGGAGAGGAACCAAGCGGAAGGTCCGTCCGTGCACGCCCTTCGTGCAGGTAAATGTGTGTGTGTGTGTGTGTGGCTGACGGGAATCTCACTGAAAGACTGTGCATGAGGATGACGTACAAATCTAGTGCTGCTGCACTATGAAAAATGGATGAGGAGGCAGCAGAGCCGAGGGAGAGCTGTGAACAGGTTCTTTCTATTGACACTTTCTACTACTCTCTATGTGACACCGGGGTGTGTGTGTGTGTGTGTGTGTGTGTGTGTGTGTGTGTGTGTGTGTGTGTTGTGTGTGTGTGTGTGTGTGTGTGTGTGTGTGTGTGTGCGTGCAAATCTCTGTGAATGTGTTGTGCAGATTACAGGAATGCACTGCAATCGCGGTATACAAGCATGCATGCGTGTGCGTGTGTCTCAGCTCGTGTGTGAATGTGATCGCATCCATCATTTCAGCCAGTGGCGGATTTAGCAATTTGGGGGCCCCAGGCGGATTTAGCTATGGGGGCCCTAAAAGTTTTAACTACAATCTTTTAAAATGCAAGAAATACGTATCATGTAACACACCATTGTATTCCAAAAAGCAAAATATTTACTTTTTTTTTAAGAATAGTTAAGAAAAAATGACTGAAAAGATTTGTGAGTGAGTCACTCAGTCACATTTTATCTAAAATTGTACCTGAACAATAAAGAATATGAGAGAGAGAGAGAGAGAGAGAGAGAGAGAGAGAGAGAGCTAGAGAGATAGAGAGACAGAGAGACAGAGACAGAGAGAGAGACTATGTGAGAGAGGTCTGTGGGTATGTGACGTGTGCCTGTGTATGAGTGTGTGTGGGTGAAAGATAGAGAATGATGCGCATAAGATGGTGTGTTCTAGGCTACTGTATGTTGTACGTACTGTACTGTATGTTAAAGGGGAACTCCACCCATTTTTAACATTTTAATATTTAATTAATATACCTTAACCTTAGAGATGTTGTGTGGACATGATAAAAAGTCCCCCCAATTCAGTATTTCCTAAAAATGGAGGTCTGAAAAAAATCTTTGTGAAATACATCTGATGACATCATCCAGATGTATTTCACCATGTTAATGATTTTTCTTTAACACCCTTTTTCCTGAGAGGGTACAAATGGTACCAAATTTGGTTCACATTTATTCACAACATTTCTCTCAGGAAATTTTTGATTTTTGGGTGGAATTCCCCTTTAAGAAAATATCTGGTATGTGAATGTGATTCTGTCTACAGGCAGCGCACTGCCCTGCTGCTCTGTGTGTCTCTCAGCTGCAGCTGAATTGTGCTGATGGACGGTAATAATATTGCGGGGGTTTAATTCTAGACTACATTATATCACGGACCCCTAAAACAGTACCGTTGGCCTACACGAGGTGAAAAGCTCAATGCAAGTTAATGACAAAGTTGCGTGCGTAAGGTAAACCACCTCCTCCACCTCCCTGCTCCTCCGCTCACGTGGAGAGTGCAGCCTGCAGCCTGCAGCGGCATAGAGCTGCTGGCGGCACAGCCTCCCTCTGTCTGGGTCTCTCTCCTCTCTCGTGACGAGTGTAAAATGTATAATGGTCAATTCGTCAGCTATATTAGTTCATAAAGTCGGGTCTCTTGGAATGCCCGTGCGTGTCGCATTTCGGACGGGTTCGGCGCCGCCATTTAAAAGAAATCTCGGAACAGTTCGGAATCGGGAAAAATGTCACGGATCGACTTGGTTCTGGTTTAAATTTGTTAATAATTTGCCGAACAGTTCGGCGATATTGCATGGATTTATTTCGGTTTTCGGATGGATTTCTTGAGACCTGTGAAGACCTCTACTTAACTTATTTCTTTCTGAAGTAGTAGGCTAGGTAGAATGTCTCTGATACGCCTATTTCACAGCCAGCGCGTGCTGCCCTTTAGTGGGGATAATGGGGGGACACCGACACTGGGGGGGACCCGACCAAGATTGTCATTGCACAAACGGCCATTGTTTTGTGCAATGACAGTCAGTGGTCGGGTCCCCCCCAGTGTCGGTGTCCCCCCATTATCCCCACTAGAGGGCAGCACGCGCTGGCTGTGAAATAGGTCTATAGTGATAGGTTGTTGTAACGTGATGGGTAATGTTTTGGAATAGTGCTCTCACCGTCTCGCGCACATGGCATGGATCATGGAATATTCCACTTTAACGCAAATGGGAGGGGATGTACACGGTTTCTGTAGGGCCAATTTTATTGTGTTGTTTTTACTTTTGATTTGAAACATACAAAATCATTATTTATTAACTCACTGACTGATGCTCACTGTTCAGGGGGGCCCAATTAGATGGCCAACTGTATGGTTAGTTGCCACCGGCTCCGGGGGCCCCTGCTGTATGGGAAAGTTGAGGGGCCCCAGGCGGCCGCCTCGTTTGCCTATATTGTAAGACCGCGCCTGATTTCAGCGTATAGGCACGTAACATGAAACAACTCGGATCTGAATTTGCTCGCAAGTTAGTAAAACAAGGATTCACAATGTTAAAGTGCTTACCTACTATACCTATGAATGTGCCACATCTCAGTATGGTGGTCCTGTCCAGTGTGTCCACGTCCATCTGCTGCAGAGTGATCACACACCCAGGATGTGGTTCTCTGAAAGACAAACGGACAGAGAGACAGAGAGCAGTGATGAATGGACATCCAGAATATGGATTTAATCAGTGTTGTAGTGGGACTTTTAGTGGGGGGACGCCTCTTAAAGGGTAATTCCACCCATTTTCATTTTTTTTAATGAGAGTGTAAAAATGTACATTTGTACACTCTCAGAAAAAAGGAAACTCATTAACATGGTGAAACACATCTTGATGATGTCATCAAGATGTATTTCACCTTGCTAATGGTGGTCTAGGAAACACAGAATGGAGGAACTTTCATGTCCACATCTCTAAGGTATATTAATGACATAGTAAAATATTGAAAATGAGAGGAATTCCCCTTTAAGACATGTGCATGCAACACACACAGACACACTATTAAAACAAGCATAGCATATTGAGAAAGATTGTTTACAATGCCTAATTGTATCCTAATTGTAAGTAAATGACAAGACAAAAAAAGCTTTGTCCCAAAAATTTTAGATGTGAAGTTTTTTTTTTTTTAGTTTTAGCAAAAGTATCCATCCTACATACAATATAAAAAGCATACCTATTACAAGTAAAAGTTCTGGAATTCAAAGTGTACTTGTAAGTGAAAGCACAAATGTATTTAAGGCTTTGAGATGTACTTCAAATAGAAAAAGTGTACACTGTAGAGTAAGTACTTGCTGCGCCGAAGGTCCCCTTTTCACGACGTCTTACAACCTTACTGGATCCACATCAATGCAGCATGAAATTGTGGACAAACTCCTCTCTGACAACAACAATATATTCCTATAGTGCTGTGTCTGAGAGGCTAAATGTCATCACCGTGGTGGTCTGGTCGATCCGTGGCTAAAATGCCAGAATAAATAATGACCCTCGGAATGAGAAACGCTGAAAACCACTGGTTTGCGGGGGAGGAAAGATTTAAACTAGCGGAGATACGAGGTCTCCCCCCGACGCCGTGATGAGGCATGGAGACCATGGTGGGATGAAGAGCAATCCTGAACGACTCCCTGATCAACAGCCAGGCCAAAAGATCACACATTTATTACAGTCTCTTTACCATAAAGTGACACAGCGAGCTCTGATGTGCAGCACACGCCAGTGTTGCCAACTTGGCGCATTTGTCGCTATATCTAGCTCTTTTCCAGACCCCACCTAGCGCCAAAATTAGTGAAAAACTCCTGGCGGGAAAATCTGGTGCTTTTTTGCTGATGAGTTGGGGGGAAGTTGGTTGACAGGCGCCAGAGATAAAACCCTCGTTTTTCACCATTTTTCCTCCTATGATAGAGTCCTCCTTCCTTCCTAGAAAGGACCATTCGTAACCAAATGGACCCTCATAGAGCTGTAACTCTTGAGGGCGGAAAATGAAACCAAATGGAGCCTTACGGGTCCATTTGGTTTCATTTTCCGCCCTCAAGAGTTAAAGTATATTTAAACATCTGAATTACCTAATTTTTCAAGAATCTACATATTTAGAAAATGTAGAAGAATTGCTTTTTTAACCAACATTGTGTCAGTTATTTCTACTAAATCAGTCCGAGAGACTAGACTCAACATCAAACGGTGGTCCTCCATGGGTTAAATACAGAATCAACAGTGGCCCCTGGTATGAAAATTGTTGGAAAAAGCACTGCCCTAGCGCATTCTGGAAGTGCCACTAGTGCATTTTGGATTGTGGCAGTTGGCAACACTGGCACATGCACTGCCCGGTTTATAATTTCATGAGGTTAAACGCGAAGGAGCCGGCAAGGTTAAACATTCAAAAAGTACATCGGTGACTAATCTTTATACACAAAACAGGACCGCTTGCATCCGTTGCCGAGTCAAAAACAGCAACACATCGCACACTGCTATCCCTGGAGCATTTGTTTTAAATAATGCACAACAGGGGCGGATGTAACATGTCCCGTTTGGGGGGGGCAATAGAACATGTTGGAGGGGCAAGAGAAAATGGTATGGGGGCAGCTTCATCGCCATTTTCGGTTACAGGACATTTTCGGTTACAGGACATCATTTTCGGTTACAGGACTTTTATTAGTCAAGTAAAGCATCAATAATAACATCAGTTGTTGTTGAAGTTGCAACAGACACGCAGCATGCATAAAGCTAAAGGTCTGACTCAGAGAGTTTTCTGTTTTTAATGATGAAATGCTGTTGGTTTAGTGGTGACACAGCTGTAGTTAGTTAGTAGCAGTAGTAGTGTTTCACATCATTTTAAATATAAGCACTTTAATTTGAAATATCTTGCGTTGTTTTGCATGGCATCGTGTTTGGGGGGGGGGCAGACCGGGTATTTAGGGGGACATTGCCCCCCCATGCCCCATGCCTAGATCCGCCCCTGATGCTCAACATCAATAGTGTTCTGCCGGTATACAGCCTGCATAATGAAGTGGCGTATGGTGTGCATACATTATAGTGACAGCATCCAGCCCGGTGTTCGTGCACATCCATCAACACGCACGTTGTCCTGTCCCCTTCACACGCCTTGCATGAAATGGCAGGCAGATAACTCCATCCCCAATAACCACAGCATCAAAGACGTTACAGCAATTGTCTTTAATTAGGTCACTGGCAGTAGGGTAAAACTGAAAATGAAAACGAAGGCAACAAACATGAGTACAACACAGTGAGAGTGAGTGTAAACCATAAAACAAAAGGGTTACAAAATGTCACAAACAATACAAATACATTAAACAAATGCGGTGGCTGAGTGCACACAAACACAAGATTCCTAATGTACATCAAAAGAAACAAAGGTATTAATCCTCACCAACGAAGCTCTCCCAAACCCAACGACAAATGAACAGCAACTAGAGAGCTCTGTACTGCCAAACAATCTGACCTGTACTGACAAACAGTCTAGGCTGAGCCGACACACCTGGTGGCTAATGGCATAATGATCAAACTTATATAAGGCTACAAAGCATGTAGTTCCACAAATAAACAGAGGGGGTGCTAGAAATAACAAAAATAAAAAAAAAAGGCCTGACTGAAGGCAGCACACTCCCCGCCTGGTATCCCCAGATACCACATTCCAACCCCTTAACAGTTCACTGTAAACAAAGATGACACTTGTCCCTATTCTTCAGCAACAGGCAACAGGCCTGAGGTAGTGCTCTGTTCCATCCTGTCCGTTGGTCTTCACCTCTTTACAGGTCTCCCCATCCTTGCTGGGAAACACTTGAGTTATGACCCCTAAAGGCCAGTTCCTTTGTGACCGCAAAGTAGACAAACAGTGCTTGTGCCATCTGTCCCAGTATGTACCGGTGAGGCTTTGCATGTGTCGCCACTGGCGCTTGTACAGATCCTTGCGGTCGAAATCCGTGGGAGGAATTGAGTAAGGGGCGGTTTTCTGTGTGCGCAGTGTGTCAGGAGTGACGAATTGATCCTGCTTATCTGTTGGGACCAGCACTTGAGGTCTCCAGGTAGTGAAGCGTTCACAGCGCTGAGATCCATGTCTGCTGCCACGGGCGCTGGACTTGAGCTCTGTCACTTGTGGGCAGATGTCCTCATCCTGTTCCGAGTCCATTAGTTCAAGGTTTTCTGTCTTGAGAGAAGTTTTCTCTGGCTGAGATAAGAACGCAGGCCTGTTGAACCAGATGGTGTCTTTCAGCTGTTCAGCAGGGATGGGCCTTGTAGCCTGGTCCGTAGGGTTGTCACTGTGACAGTTATCCTCTGCGATCTTCAGATCCGCAGCTGCTCCTTTGTCTGGTGGCTCCGGAAAGGCACAGGGTTCTTTGTGCTGGACGTCTGTCGGAGACACTGTGTATGGCCTTGGAATCTTGTCATTGTCTTCAGTCTGTCGAAAGACATGTTCTCCGTAATTCCCATATGTGGGACCTTCCACATGGTCAGGGAAGTGGAGATCTGGGACCTCGGTGTTGTACCACTTTTCCTTCATGGCATAGCAATCAGAGCATGATTTGTCGCGCTCATTTTCCTGAGTGTTGGTAAAGTAGGTGCTCACAGTCACTGGTTTGTGAACATCTCCCAAACAGACATCACCAACAATCACCCATCCTAAATCTAGTCTTTGAGCATAGGGTGAGTTGCCTGGCCCGTTTATCTGTTCCCGTGCTTTATGAATCTGAATGATGTCCCTGCCAAGCAGGATCATGATGGGAGCCTGAGGGTCGAGCTTTGGGATGTTGGGGGCTATATGTCTCAAATGTGCATGGTCCTTTGCCACTTCCGGTGTAGGGATTTCTGAGCGATTATTTGGAAGTGCGTTGCACTCAATCAGGGTTGGTAGGTCGAGGATAACCTGTCCATCTATGGATTCAATCCGGAAACCATGTGCTCGCCTGCCCTTTGTCTCAACTAGACCAGCACACGTCTTGAGAGAGTACGGATAGTTGAAGCCCTTGATGCTGAAAAGGTTGAAGAACTCTGATCTTGCTAAGGAGCGATTACTCTGATCGTCCAGTATCGCATATAACCGGATGGCCTTTCCTGGCTGACCAGCAGGGTAAACTTTCACAAGAGAAATCTTTGAGCATGACTTGTCAGTGAGTTCTGCTCCACAGATCTGTGTACAGTTTGAGAAAACTGTAGTCTCTTCCGTATCATTCTCTTCCTCCCCGCCATCCTCACGTGCAGGGGACTGAGTCTGTGCGGACCAAGGAGCAGGCCCAGGGTGTAAGGCTGAGACGTGACTCTCGCTTCCACATTCAGTACACTTTATGCTGCTGTCACAGTTTTTGGCCAGATGTGAAGATGAGGCACAGCATTTGTAACAGATGCCATGTTGCTTTAAAATGGCTTTCCGATTCTCAATGGAGTTCTCCCTAAATCCACGACATCTAGGGAGAGGGTGAGGTTTGTTGTGGATAGGGCATTGCTTGGTAGGATCCACCTTAGTCTTGTGTGTTGAGTCAGGTGAGGTGGAAGGAGACACTTCAGTCGTATGGACTGAGATGGGAAGCTTCTGACTGCTGAGCTTAGGAGCTGACTTTCCCATAACTGGAGGGTCAACACTGCTTTGTGTGAGCGAAAAGCTAGGGTCATTTCGCATCTTAGCTTGCTCGCACACAAATTCCACAAAGTAGCTAAATGGAGGGAAAGATACGTTGTTCTCAGCCTTGAACCGAAAGCCTTGAGAGCGCCAAGTCTCCTGCAAATAATATGGCAGTTTCTGCACAATGGGCCTGATGCCCTGGGCGGTGTCTAAGTAGGCGAGTCCCTGTAATTCTCCATCATATTTAGCAGCTTCGAGCTCCATTAGCAGGTCACCGAGTTCTCTTAACTTCTGGTGCTCCTTGTTAGCAATATTAGGGAAGCTATCCAATCTGCCAAACAGTAACACTTGACCCGTAACATTGGTCAAGTCTGTCCCAAATCATCTTGAGACCTCTCTCAGGGTGATGTACATGTACGGCTCTCATCCTTCGCACATGTTCAGCTGACTCAGCGCCTAACCACTTCACCAAGAGGTCCATCTCTTCGCTGTCAGTGAGGTTTAGACCCCGTATGGCGTTCAGGAATGACGCTTTCCAAGCCCTGTAATTCTCAGGGCGATCATTGAACTGCAAAAGTCCGGAGGAAACAAGTTCTCGTCTTGCGAAAAACCTCACAAGTTCTGACATACTCCCACTATCAGGAGCACTAGATGGAGTTGTGTGACTCATGTGAGCCATGGTTCCCTCTGAACTCATATTGTGAGTCTTTCGATCTGGAGAGTGGGACCTGCGCTCATAGAACCTTCTGTCAGCAGAGGGGGAACGGTGAGCGTGGGCATGCCTATCTGGACAGTGAGACCTGTGAGCTTGGGCATTCCTTTCTAGAGAGCGGGACCAGTGGGCATCAGTGTACATGCTGGACTGTACTTGAGTTCCAGCAAATGAAACCTGAATTGGTGGATGTCGATCGAGATTGGATTTGCTACTGTGGATGGGAATCTGCTCAGCAGCTGTGGGCACACTGTGTACAACATTGTCTGGTTGATTACCATCTGGCTGTTTAACATCGACTGCAGAGACTTGTCCTAAAGCTGTTGTTGATTGAGAAGTAGATGGCACTGTATGCTGATCAACATACTGTCTTGTGCGCTCTACGGGATCGTGGCTTTCTAGATCGATTTTAGGGCCAGCAACATCAATTTCTTGTTCCTCTAGAATTGCCTCTAAGGCTTCGGCTTTAGCCTCTGCGATTGCAGCTTTTTTCTCTGCTTGTAGAGCATCAAGTGATACTTCTAAACGTGCCTTTTCCAATTTGATTTTGCCCTCCTGTATTGCATATGCAGCCTCCGCTTTAGCAGCTTGGGCATCAGCACGAGCCAAGGCTAGTGCTGCACTAGTGGATGAGTGACTCGATCTTTTAGATGAGCTGGCACGTGACCTTGTATGGTATGTTCCGGATGACGATGTCTTTTTGTCTGACATTTTGGAAGGATATTCACCTCTGAATCCAGTGTACTGTGTCACTCACTGTTGTGAAGTAGGTGATCTGTTCTTTGGTGTTCGGTCCGCTGGAAAGCGTTGTTTTACTGTCCTGTCCCCTTCACACGCCTTGCATGAAATGGCAGGCAGATAACTCCATCCCCAATAACCACAGCATCAAAGACGTTACAGCAATTGTCTTTAATTAGGTCACTGGCAGTAGGGTAAAACTGAAAATGAAAACGAAGGCAACAAACATGAGTACAACACAGTGAGAGTGAGTGTAAACCATAAAACAAAAGGGTTACAAAATGTCACAAACAATACAAATACATTAAACAAATGCGGTGGCTGAGTGCACACAAACACAAGAAACAAAACAAAGGTATTAATCCTCACCAACGAAGCTCTCCCAAACCCAACGACAAATGAACAGCAACTAGAGAGCTCTGTACTGCCAAACAATCTGACCTGTACTGACAAACAGTCTAGGCTGAGCCGACACACCTGGTGGCTAATGGCATAATGATCAAACTTATATAAGGCTACAAAGCATGTAGTTCCACAAATAAACAGAGGGGGTGCTAGAAATAACAAAAATAAAAATACTGCCTGACTGAAGGCAGCACACATTTTGATTGACAAAGGCAACACGACGTCATACACCAAGGAAGTCATTAGCACTCATTATGACAGCTGGAATACGAAGCACTAATAGCTGCATTATATTCATCTTTACCATGCGTTTATATGAATAGGCTACTTTCATTTTTTCCATCGCTTCAGTTGTTCTTTAGTTGATTTAGTTTTGACCTTTGGTCTCTCTTCTATGTGGACCACATATTGCAGAAGAATAAGGCTTAACGCTTCGGGAGTGAATTTCCAACTGCTCCCTTGACTCTCCGGAGGTCAGATATCACAGAGCAGTCGGTCCTCAGTGGATGTAGCCTGAGTGGTCAGCTCCTAGCTGGCACTGCTGCACGCACGCACGCGCACACACACACACACACACACACACACACACACACACACACACACACACACACACACACACACACACACACACACACACACACACACACACACACAAACTAACTTCCCTACCCTATATCCATTCCACGTTCTCTCTTATCTCTTAGCATGGTGAGTGAGTCCCTTGTGAATATTACCACCATAACTTAACCTCTGAAACAATGATGGCTCAATTACTACACAGTCCTACACTCCATACTACAGCCCATCTCTCCTGCCCCTAGTAGAAGCAGAGTGGTTACTGGTCCTGCCCCCCCCTGCGGCCTCCCTCTGCTCATTTGAACAGGTACCTCTTGCTTGCCACTTGTTATGGCTGGCTCAGGGCCATAACAAGAATGGAGACCAGACAGAGGTAAATTTTAACAAATTTTATTAAATAATTAAAGAAATAATGAAGTAATGCATGTTTAGCTCCAACTAAAGCTGGCAGGGAACTACTGCCGAGAAAACTAAACAAAAACTCTGGGCTCGGTGGCTGCCCCTGCAGCCCCACCTGAGGAGGAGAAAAGGAAGGAAGAGGACAATGAGTGATGAGCAAGGCAAGCCTTTTAAAATGTTTGGGGCGGACACTGGCCAGGTGTCTGCCCCTCTGCCAATCGCCAGCTCCGCCCTTCAATCAGCCCTGCAAAAACTGTCAAGCAGAGCCGCACACATAGGCAGGGACGGCTCCAGGGGGGGGCAAGGGGGGTCTGTAGCCCCCCCTGGTGGAGGCTTAGCCCCCCCTAAGCCCCCCCTCCAAACAGGCCAAATTGACTGAGTTCTATGTAAATGAATATGCATTAGCCCCCCTCGAAATCGCCAGTACCCCTATAGCACCCCCAGTCACAATTTTCTGGAGCCGTGGCTGCACATAGGTAGTACTGGAGAGGAAAGAGAGCACTCATAACCCTACAGGCCCAGGGGCCGTCACACCTCCATAAGATTATTTCTCACATGAAACCATCATCCAGCCCCCTTGACATTGTCCCCACCACCCTTCTTAAAGAAATCTTTCCCACTGTCGCTCCCCATAATTCTATCCATCATTAACAGTTCCCTGTCCTCCGGATCTGTTCCCTCCTTTTTCAAAAATGCATCAGTTTCGCCCCTCCTCAAAAAACCTAACCTCGACCCCTCTGTACTGAGTAATTTCAACAAACAACAACAAAGATTTGCACCACGTTTTCACAATTTTTCAAAAATAGCAGAGATACAAGCGCCACTCGGTGGCGCGCTATGAGCTTGTAGATCTGCTATTTTTCAATAGTTAAAACATAATGCTTAGAACACCAAAACGCGTTCAGTACACTCAGGGTTAAACCAACAGCACCAGACCAGACCTGCTCCGCTTTCTCTGGCTCTTTCAGTTTATAAAATAGCAGATATGTCTTGAATAATTTAGAATCATTACACAGGAAGATATTTTGTTTTTCTTGTTTTCCATTGGACAGTCCATCAAGGCCAGATTTGCTCTAACCCTTGGTTGCTATCTGCAATCCCATACTACTGAGAGAAGAGTTTGCTTAACTTATTGATCCTATCAACAATTTACTATAGGTATGGTTTTGCACACTCAATTCATAATTAATGTTCCCATTTTTGGGAGGTAGATCTGACTCATTGACTATGTATGAAACCTAAAAAGAACTGAAGCAGGTTCCCAAACTGGTGGGAAAGGTCCTGAATAGATAAGCAGAAACACAATGACACAGACATGCTAATTAAGGAAAGGTCATCAGTGGCAGCACTCCAACTCTGTACAACGCTTATACCTCCATTAACCCCTTTAGATTTCAGGACAATTGGATAAAAGGCTTCTAAATCATCTAAATCAGTTTTCAAAACATGCCTCTGTTTCTATGTCAGCAACGCTAAAAATCTTCAGGTCAAGGACCCCTAGAATCTTCTCAAAATATGTAGGATTTGTTAAAGAGGAATTCCACCCATTTTCTTTTTTTTTTTCTGAGAGTGTACAAATCACAAATACACATGTACAAAATGAATTGGTTCCATTTGTATGCTCATGAACAGGGTGAAAATACATCTTGTCATCAAGATGTTTCACCATGTTATTGGCTTTCTTCAGACCTCCATTTCTTGGGAATACAGAATGGGGGAACTTTTTTATCATGTCCACCCAACACCTCGAGGGTACATCAATGACATAGTAAAATATTGAAAATCGGTGGAGTTTCCCTTTAAGAAATCTCAGTTCATATGCTTTTTTTTCTCTCCATTACCAATCAGCCTATATCATTACGAGGCTTACTGGTGCAAAGAGAGAGGAGCTTCATTCGTATAATTAAGATGCCAGATGGTCTGTATCTGTTGAGCAACTCTTTGCTTAATTCATGTCCTCGTCTCTGTGCAAAGTATAGTGACCGTCTACTAGCTAAAGGTCTTCCTATTTCACCACACATCCTGCTCATCCATATTCCCTCACAGGTCAGGGCATTTTAATTGTGTGCCTTGAACTGCAAGTCACAAAAACAGAGCCAAAAAAGAATACTGCAGCGTGTTGCACCTCCCATACCGTAGGTGTTTTCTATCCCCGCGAACAAACAATTTCAACAATAAGTCTTTCATATCATATAAGTGCTGCACTGCTGTAATGGAAATTGCTCTCAGGAACGGCTAATTTTGTTTTCGTGGTACTCAGCTGTAAAGATCTCAATGGGCCTGAAAATTAAGGCCCGGCCCTAACTGGGCCCTAACAGTTCAGGCCCTAGGCCCTACCCGGCCCGACTAAATGGAATAGATTTTAGGCCCTACCCGGCCCTAAACTGTCAGGTTTGGGCAAAATGTGAGAATTCACCACAGATTAGACATGAAATGGCAATCAGCACCATCTCCATAATAGGTAAAAACAGAAAATAACTATTATTTTTACTATAGTAAAATGATGCAATATATTATTGAAATTATTATTTTTTCATCGGGCACGAGGCCCTACCCGCCCCTATTGATTAGAATATATTTTAGGCCCTACCCGGCCCTAAATGTCGGGTCGGGCCTGTTTGGGTTCGGTCCTGGTCGGGTTCGGGCAGATTTTGAGAACTCTACTCAGCTGTAATGAAGTGATCTAGATCATGTTGCAGGAGGACTGTAGAACGCCCACATTGTGGATGTCTGTGCAGCCGTGGTGGCATTCATCATCAAATTAGAATTGAAGTGATTATCTGAGGAAAAGGACAAACTTTATATTATCTCCACCCCCCCCTCCCCATTTCATTGAATTTGCTTTCATTTCTTTCATTCTTTTGCAATTAGTGGATTTGTTGGCCCTGGTCCAGTTTTCTGTGCTGAGGAGGTTGGGAGACCTGGGAGCTCTTGCTACGGCACGGTGCCAGCCTCCAGAAGGCCTTTGATCATGTGTGATCACCCCACAGAAACACACACACACACACACACACACACACACACACACACACACACACACACACACACACACACACACACACACACACACACACACACACACACACACACACACTGCTGGTCTCTACTCAGTGAACGTGCATGCATGCACTAATCCCATGAGTCACCCGAGTCAACTTGTCTCAAGTTGTCAAGTCGATTCTCAATTATTTTATCTTCAAGTCCGAGTCGAGTGGAGGCAAAAATGCAACTTGATTCCAACTTGAGTCGTGCCTGTATGACTCGAGTCCAATTGTCTGCATTTGCAAATGTCATAAAATGGTGGAAAGGGGAGTTTACTGGTGAAAGTGACAGATGGGACTTGTGGAAACAAGTTCCATGACTTTCAGCCAAACAAGGTGTGAGTTATGGCTGTTCGAATGTTTCAGTTTTAAAAATTTGGTATAGTGACTGTCCATAAGTCGAAGATTGTGATTCCCCTTTAACTAGCACATTTACGGTAGAACTGTGTCACCTTCGCTCACGGTAGGCCATTAACCAAACACGTTTTTTTCTAGTCGAATCGAATACTTCGGTAGTTGAATAATTGTGTGTGTGTGTGTGTGTGTGTGTGTGTGTGTGTGTGTGTGTGTGTGTGTGTGTGTGTGTGTGTGTGTGTGTGTGTGTGTGTGTGTGTGTGTGTGTGTGTGTGCGTGCAAATCTCTGTGAATGTGTTGTGCAGATTACAGGAGTGTGTTTTTTAGCCAATGTGTGTGATTCTGGACTTGAAAAAATACATGCCTATTACACAACTGCAACTCAGTTACATTATGACATGAAAAATGAGCAATCAACCTACAATTACTACCAACACCACAGCACACATCCACAATGCCTGCTGCATACCGATTGACGAATAGTGAATTAATAGTCAAATAGTGTTTTGCTAGTCGAATAATCGATTAGTTGAATATTTTCTACCGTACTACCACTTCCCTCTGCCTGTTGCGCACTTTGTTTGTAAGAAAAGAGAGACCCCATTGTCTTTAACCAATGGTTGACAGAGGAGTAAAGTCGTACTTTGTTTAATCCGTTGATTGTTCCACTTTAATTACGGTCGATGTCAACCGAATTAGCATTTTTGGCTAACGTTTGGAGCATTTTCACCTAAATAATTGATGTTGATTTCACTTAATTATGAATTTGTCAATCTGACCATTGCAGCACCCAAGAAACATCCCTGGGTAATTCATCAAGACGTTATGCCATTCGGCCTCCTCCCTTCCCCATCAACACTGTGATAGCAGGGGTGGTGTGTGTGTGTGTGTGTGTGTGTGTGTGGGGGGGGGGGGGGTTAAAGCTACAGATAAGTATCCAGAATGAACATAAAAATCTTCATTATCAAAAAGAAAAATTAAGTTTGAAGTTTCATCTTCTTTCAAGAACCACCTTCCCTGTTGGAAGTAGGGTGACACGATCCCAACTTACCAGATGTGGGACACGTGAGGGGGGGTGTTAGACCGTCACATAAGTGAATAAATTGCACACATTTTAGATGCTTAAATATTTCCCCTTACATACCACCACTATAGTTTTGCAGGGGTAGAAATTAACCCTATAACAGATTAGGGGAAAAGCCAAGCTTGCATGCATGCTCCCATTAGACTCAAAAGTAACAAAATAATTTATAGAAAATCCTCTGTTGTGAATCTGTGCAAACAAATGATATCCAGAGACAGCTTAAGGTGTCTACTTTAAAGATATGTTTGGAGATTTTTTAAATAAATTTGATAAAATGAAAAAAGTCTGAATTTCCACATGGTGATTAGGAGGCATTCAGAGATAATTGCCCTTGAAGTTTCATCTTGTTGGTTCTGCCTCATGTCGCTATCCAAGTACACATATACCCATATATCATTTTAAACCTGGGGTTGTTGGCTATAATTAAAAAGAAGATTTTGCATCTGAATGTAGCATGCTACTGTTGCTCCACAATGAAAGAACCGACTTATCCACCGCAAAGTGCCAATCTTACTAAAAGAGAATAGAACACACACCACACACACACACACACACACACACACACACACACACACACACACACACACACACACACACACACACACACACACACACACACACACACACACACACAGGCGCGCGCACACAGACATGCATGCACACACTAAAGGAGATGCATAAGTGAATATAACTTACTTTGGCAACAGTCAAACAAGTTATGATGTTTGCATGTTCAGTTGAGTGCTATAGTGCCACCACTTGGTCAATGGTCATGGGCTTTGTATCATCACCATTTGGCGGCAGAAGAAGAGGCGGTAGTGGCTCAGGGGTAGAGTCACCGGATGGTAACCGGTTCGAACCCGGGCTCCCCCAGAGTTAGTGTTGATGTGTCTCAGAGCAAGACACTTATAACCCCTTATTGCTCCTGATGTTTTGGTCAGTACCTTGCATGGTTTCTCCCGCCATTGGTGTGTGAATGGGTAATCGACTATCTATGTAAAGCGCCTTGGATAAATGCACCATCACTTACAATTTAAGAAGAAAAAAATGACAAAACAAGACGGGACCAAGTCTTGCTTGATGCAGCATGCAAAAAAGGGGAATGCCAGGGCAAGGAAAGAATCCCTTTATAACAGTGGTTTTCAACCGGTGGTCCGGGGGCCACCAGTGGTCCCTGAGAAGGTTCCAGGTGGTCCCCAGCTAAGTTGGTTAACCAGATGTAACTCTTGAGAACGTAAAAATGAAACCAAATGGACCCTTGCGGCTCCATTTGGTTTCATTTTTACACTCTCAGGAGTTAAAATATTCATCTTAATTAGCCAAAGTCTACACAACTAGAAGATTAATGGTCATCTGGATCTGTATGTTAATTTGCCTGTTTGGTTTCCCAAATCCAACCTGGTATTGTGGTCAAAAGCAAAAGAAATCTTTAGTTTTGGGGTCTAGGGGCTAAAATGTCCTCAAATGGTGGTTTGTGGCTCAAATGCTGAATAAAAGGTGGGCCCTGGTATCAAAAAAGTTGAACCCCTACTTTATAAGTCTTGCCTCGATCTTGGATTATTCGCCCTTGGTTTACTCACCCTTTGTTTACTCAACCTTGGATTCCTTGCCCTTGGATTCCTCGCTTTGGGATCCTCATCCTTGAATTCTTCTCAGATTTGTCCTGTTGCTGTTTTCATTGCTTCCAGTTCCCATCTGATGTTGTGGGGGAGTCCTGAGTGCTCCAGACTATACTGAATAACCGCCAGCTTGCACAATGTCTTAAAACTGGGTTTTAAGTACAAGATCTTTAAGAGGAATTCTGTATCACACATGATTATACAATCTCCTCCCACCATGCAACTGCATATTCCACCTGACAGAGATTCACCCTTGGGCTCAAGCTTCTTCCATGAGAGGGTCTTGGGATTGAATTTCCAAAAATCATTAAGGCTCTGCTGAGGATATTTGTTGCCACCCACTATGTACAGCTCTTCATTGTAAGCAAAGGCTGCATGCCAGTAACGTTGTTCTGGGCACAGGTCAGCACTAGCAGGAGGTGTGCTCAGCCAACAGCTTGTCTCTGTGTCAAAGACTCTGATGATGTCCTGTTTAAAACCTCCGCTTATAAACATCTTTGAGCCGATCATAGTGGCAGAGTGTTGTACTGAAACAAGTGGAGGAATGCCTCCCATGTTCATTAAAGACCAGGTCATGGTGGTGGTGTCCAACTTGTAGGTGTCATTAGTGAATCCAGCCTGGGTATATCCTCCATGGATGAACATGGCCTTCCCCAACACACAGGCTGAGTGGATGTACCTCGCCTCTGGAACCGCTCCGTTAACCTTGGGTTTGAACCATCTATGGGTGTCTACATCAAATGCATGAAGAATGTTGTCCCTGTCCCCTGTGACCGTGTACCATTTGCAATCAGTCGTCGTTGTCTTACAGTTCACCAACGCACCGCAGATGTATATCATATTCTCTATCAATACAGCTGTGTGTCCAAAGAGCATTGAGGGAACATCAGAGAAACATTCTCCTCCGGTTGTCAGTTTTGGCAACGTTGCCCAACACAACTTCACTGTGTTGAAGACATGAACATCAATCTGATCCTTGTTGTTGTAGGTCTTCCCATCATAGAAGTGCCCACCAAAGGAATACACCTTGTCCTGCACTGGTCCAGCAGAACAACCAAAGAACGGATGTGTCTGTTTTCCTCTTGTAATGGGCATTGACCAGCACAGCATCCTTGCTACGCTTTATCTGTTACAAACTGTATTTGGCTGTCTGGAATTCTCTCAACCCTCAGCTCAGCCTCTAGATATTTCTCCTCATCTATATCTACGCCTGCAATATTTCGAAGCTCTGGTCTGATGTCGCAACACAAATCGATGTCATGCATGTGCAACAACACTGATGCAGTGTTTTTATTGGTACATATGTCTCACTTTAATGCCACTGGACCTGCTTCCCAGTCCAATTGAGTAACATCCTCCAATGCTTAGATCTCACATCATCATCATCATCATCATCACATACTTTATAACTAATACGTCATTTTTGAAGGATTTTGTTTTCTCCAGCACTCGTATGCAGTGTTGTGCTGTAACTATTTATTACTGTAATATTATTACTTTCCCAGCAAAAGTAAATTAAAGATATTACCCTGCCAAAATGTGTAACAAGTAATATGTTACCCTGCCAAAACATTCCTAGTCATTTATTACTTTTGAGCTTGTTGTTGCAATTGAAAATAGAGCAGATTTACAAGCTATCACCAGATAATAACAGAGATGCACTGTAGTTTGTAGATCCTAATCCACCACAGTATTCTGCACACATGACATACAGTACACTACAAATTATTGCTGTTTTTGCTAAACAGATTGTGTTGTACATCTCTATTCCTTTGCGGGCGGCGGTGGGCTTTGTAAAATAATATTGTAAAATGTAATATATGAATATGTAATCTTTGATTCTAGTAATAGGTAAAGTAAGCACAATTGACCAGCATAGTAATGCATCCTGCTGATGCATTACTGTACTGTGCATCATGTACAGTAAAGAAAAAAAACAACAAAAAAAAAACACCATGGATACCATGGTATTGATAGTTTGATGTTGGATTGTATCTTCCAAAATCAAACTATCATTACGTACACGGATCCGATCGAACTGCAAACAGTGTCAGAGAAATCCAGAACCGCGCACATGTTATCGCCAAACTTAATCAACCACCACCACCCCGTTATAGAGCTGTATGGCATATATGCCATACAGGTCCAATAAATAGATCGTAATGATGTGCCTGCTATGTTAGAACTAGTATGTCCTCTGTTGTGTTCTTACATGTGGGCTGCTGTGCATTGTTAGGAGGAGGCAGCAGACTGGCCTCATGCTTCCTTCAATGCATGAGGAGGCCAAGCTGCCTTCTTTTCACCTGGCAGGGGTGTAGAGGACGCCGACGCCTCCGTTTTAGTATCTATTTTCACTTTTGACATGATCGGTTACTGATACTAGACAAAAACAACAAACGCAAATCCCACTTCTGACACCATGTTTCAGTAGGCAACCTTCTACTAAAATAACGACAGACACAGTAGTGGAGTTCAGCGTGTATTGTAGTCTGTGCCAAACAGTATGAATGAGTACAGGATACTTCCGGGTATATACCGGTATGGTAGCAAAGAGTAGTAGTCGATGGCCTATCACATCGATCTAACATAACCCTGTAACAGGAGTTTCCCTGGTTGGACGTAGCGTGGAAGGAACACGTTATTCCAACCAGTTCCTGTCCCCTCCATCAGGGACCCCAGCTGGCCAGGGGGAGGCAGTTTAGAGTCCAGGATTACAGCATGTTTCTGTCAGGGTATCTACCCTAGGGGACACGGGGAGAAAATGCAAACTCCACACAGAAAGGTCCTTTCGCCAACCCCACCTCGGGTATGGGCACTGATGGCGCGGAGGAGCAGACACGCTGCCAGCACCCACATCAGCGCCCCTATAGCAGGAATCGAACCCAGGACCTTCTAGCTGTGAGGCGACAGCACTAACCACTGTGCCACAGTCCATATAACTTTGACTTCACTGTCAAGTTGACTTGGAACAATCTCAGGTCGTTAATGCCCTAACGCGCGCATGCACGCACACAAGCATGCATAAGCATGTACACACTGCATACATCACGTCTGTGAATTGACTGCATAGGGCTAAAGCGTTAGTATGGTAAGTAGAGTAGTGTTATCCCTTTTAAATTCCATGTTTGGACTATATGCTCATGTTGCTGGTTTCATATTTGTTTGATAAACTGCAATCAAGCAATCAAAAGCGAGCCCACTAAAGCACACACACACACGCACACGCACACGCACACGCACACACACACACACACACACACACACACACACACACACACACACACACACACACACACCTATCCATTTACATAAGTAAGTGTAATCCATCAACCTACTCCACGCTGTCAGTGTGCAAAGGGAGAGAATAAAGGGCTCTAAGCAAGAGTCTTTAACCATAAATTTAATTTACCCCAATTTGCATGTGGAGAGACACTAGAGGCAGGAGATCGCTGCCAAAACAGCTGTGTCTCTGTTTAACTCAAAGACCGCGGCTTGTTTTGACATTCAATGTGTTTATCCGTGACGCTAGATCAAAATGGAGTCTGAAGTAAAGCAAATTAACTCTGAAATATAGTGATGCGATGGAGAGATGTGATAATGGGTAATGTGTGCGTGCGTGTGTGTGCGTGCGTGTGTGTGCGTGCGTGTGTATCTACAACCTGTTATACACTTACCATATGACAGGCTGTGGTGTGGTGTGTTTGCGCGTGCTCTCACTGTGTGTGTAGGCACACATATACGCACATGCATACGCATGCATGCACTCATGCACGCATGCATGCACACACACACAAACTAGGGGTGTGGAGATTAATCGATATAAATCGATACATCGGTACCCACGTGCGCGATGCGAGTGCATCGGTTCCGTCACTCTGTATCGATGCAATTGACGGGTGAAATCTAGATGCGTCGCGATGCATTTGCTTGAATCGGTAAAAAACGATGTTGAGTGGGGTTTTCACGATTTATTTCACCCTATTCTATGTTTTCTAATCGGTGTTGAACGCACCATTATTAGGAAGCAAAAAAGGCTCTGCCATTCGGCACAATCAAAGGCTTAAACTCGGCTATAGACAGTTACGACAACTCTGCTTACTTCCTGTACAGTCCAATCGAGACTCTTCTACATAGACATCTATTGAATAGGGACAACGTGACGAGGCCCGTCAATTAGAGTTCTCAAACTCTGCCCGAACCCGACCAGGACCGAACCCGAACAGGCCCGACCCGACATTTAGGGCCGGGTAGGGCCGAAAATCTATCCTAATCAATAGGGCCGGGTAGGGCCTCGGGCCCCATGAAAAAATAATATATATTGAATTATTTTAATACAGTAAGAATAACAGTTATTTTCTGTATTTACCTATTATGAAGATGGTGCTGATTGCCATTTCAATTTTAATCTGTGGCGAAATTCTCAAATGTTGCCCAAACCCGACAGTTTAGGGCCGGGTAGGGCCTAAAATCTATTCCATCTAGTAGGGCCGGGTAGGGCCTAGGGCCTGAACTGTTAGGGCCGGTTAGGGCCGGGCCTTAATTTTCAGGCCCGTTGAGATCTTTACCGTCAATGTCGCAGCTCTGTCTATAGTCTCCCTCTGTCGATAGTCCCCCCCCCCCTTCTACGCTCTGCAACAGCGGGGCAGCAGCCAGTCAGCTGTAGTAGTCTGGGATCAATACGTGCTACCGACGTGGAGACTAATACCCGCGACTATAAACCCCACGGATTAAACAAGAGAACTAGTGAACGAAGCACCATATTTAGCTTCATAAAATCTCTGTTGTGTCCGTGGTTGAGCTGTGTCACTCAGTCCGTTGTTCACTGTAGCACCGACAGGTAATGATCCACACAGTATTCTTCTCGTCTGATTCTCGAACGCAGTTGCAAATCTACGCAATCTGCGCGATCATTGTGTGTTGTTAAATAAATCTTCTGCACACGTTTTTAAAAGTGGTTTTCAACCCCCTTCGTTTTACAACTTTCCACTGTGCAGCTTTTCCTTGGAGCCTCATTTACTGTATATTCTGCAACACGATGGTGTTGCACACCTAGTCAGTGACAGTAAAAGTGCACATCCACAAGCTCTCAGTGACTCAGTCTCAGCGTGGTGTGGATGCAACGTGTTGTGATCTTGTAGAAGAGTGGTTTTCAACCTTTTTCATTCCAGGACCCACTATTTATTCAGCATTTGAGCCTCGGACCACCATTTAATGACATTTTAGCCCCACAGACCCAAAACTAAAGTTTTCTTTTGTTTTTGTCCACAGTACCAGACTGGATTTCAGAAACAAAACAGTCCAACATACAGATAAAAATGACCATTACGGTAATCTTTTACATTTTCTAGTTGTGTAGAATTTGGGCTAATTCACATGTGAATTACTCTTGAGAGTGTAAACATGAAACCAAATGGACTCACAAGGGTCCATTTGGTTTCATTTTACACCAATAATTGCATAATGATTGATTATATTTTTATAATTGTAATAAGGTTCAGGTTAAGCCAAGGACCCCTTAGGCTTAGCTGAGAGTGAGTCAGTGAGAACCAGGGACCCCCATATATACAGTTTAGTATTATCTATGTGTAGATTAAGATTAAGACCATGCAGCCAATAGACTTGTTTGACAGTAGGCCTACTCTGTCTGCAGTGATCTGTAAATGCATGTTTTATATTGGTTTATTTTCTATTTGTATGTACATAGTACTACATACAGCAGAGAGCAGAGCACAGCAGGCCCTTTATTTTATTTTATTTTTTTATTTTTTTAAGTTGGGAAGTTAGAGATACAGTAGGCCTACTAACCTACAGTAAAACAATACATTGTTTTGAATTTAAATGTATTGCATTTTTGCATTTTTTTGGAAAATGAATAAACCTTGAATATAAATCGTTTTAATTATGTTAAATTGCCACCAGATCGCATCGAATCGCATCGTATCGCATCGTATCGCATCGTATCGGGGTGAATCATATCGCATCGTATCGCCAGGGAATTCCAAATAATCGCTAAAGTATCGTATCGCTGGCAGTGCATCGAGATGCGTATCGAATCGCCCTCAGTGCTGAGATTCATTAACACAAACGTATGCGCACAGACTAAGGACTGAGGAAAGTCCTCGGTCTATCTCCTCAGATATTTTGTGGAACTTCTACCGTTGTGCGATCGAGAGCATCCTTACATAATGCATCATAGGGGTGCGCAAGATAATCGATATGCCAATATATCGCATATCGAATCGCCAGGTTCAAAATCGATTTTTTGGATATTTATGTAGGTTCTATTCATTAATGTGTTCATGGCAGAAAGACTGACCGCCGGAGTTCTAGTTGATTGCACTTGTCTTGTCCACACTGTTCAGAATTGCTTTAAAAGGGAATTCCATCCATTTTACTGTACTGCATTTTACTTGATGATTTCGGCCTACCACAAGGCCGCGGACCTGATTTGCTGCCATGCAGCCAATGAGCATGGCCTCACACCTGATTTGCTGCCATGCAGCCAATGAGAAGACTTAAGCCATCGCTGGCTACACCACAGCGACAGAATTGCACCCAGAATTGCAGCGACAGAATTGCACCCAATGACAGTAGTTGTGTCGCTCTCTCTCTCTGTGTGCATGCACAAGTGTAAGCCAAAGATGGTTTGTTTGAAAGCCAACTTTAAAACAAGTCTGGCTTTCCAACTTTATTATATAGGTCAGAGAGTGTAATCATACAATTGACTGCATGCTGAATTTATTCTCTCTGCAGGCTCTCACTCTGTCATTACTCTCTCCAGCAGCAGCACTCCACATGAATGGAAAACATATATGTAGACCAGTGAACAGGCTGTCGATAAGAAAGGGAATACCGTCCTAGAGAGCTGGGGTTTGCTACTGGGGAATTTCTTTCCATCAGACACAATGCGCCACAGCAGCTCTTAATAAAAATAAATAAATAAACAAAAAACACCTGTTTGGATTGCAGGCACTCAGTGATGAATGGTTGGCTATTACATTAGAGGAGGCAGACCAGAGGAGGACAGCTGTTGGCGACACTGAGAGCCTTACGGTTTAATGGATGACATTCAATTACTAATTCAGTATAGACAGTCCCACCTTCCAGCATTAGGAATGCCGAAGAGGTTTATTATATGCGTCACACAGAGAGTGTTAATGTATTTTTCTCTGGCCTGCCAAAGAAAACAACTGAGGGGTTACAACTTCTGTACAAGGCAAAGAGTTTGAATTAAAACTAAGATGAGAGATCACCATATGACTCCAGTTTCAGCCTCTTTTTTACACTGGCTCACAGTTGTTTTTAGGATCAATTTTTACAAAATATTACTTTATAATGCTATAAAGTCCTGCACCCAACTACCTTATTGACTGCCTATCCAGGTACTGTATGTCCCAAACGTCTCTCTTAGGTCTGCCACTAGTAGCCTGCTTGAAAAGCCCCCAAAATCTCATTACGAAATGTGGTGAAAATCATTCTGCTTTCATCGGCGGTGGCCTGGAATAAGCTCTCCATACAATTTAGACTTGTACCTTGACTGTCTTCCCTGTCATTGTTAATGGGGAATTCCATCATTTTTTTTTTTACACAAGATTTTAGTGTCACCAATATGCTTCATCCATCCATCCATCCATCCATCCATCCATCCATCCATCCATCCATCCATCCATCCATTCACATGAAAAGTCATTCATTTTGCTGAATTCACAGGAATCAGGGTAGTGGTTCAGTACCATGGACAGCGCCACACTATAACCAAACACCAACATAGTGGTTCAGCACCTCAGACAGCGCTACACTATAGACTAGCATCAGAATAGTGGTTCAGTACCATGGAGAGTGCTACACTATAACCAAACACCAGCATAGTGGTTCAGCACCTCAGACAGCGCTACACTGCAGACGAGCATCAGAATAGTGGTTCAGCACCATGGACAGCACTACACTTTAATAGACTAGCATCAGTATAGTGTTCAGCACTATGAACAGCAGTCACAGCACTACACTATAGCTTAGCATCAGAATAGTGGTTCAGTAACATGGAGAGCACTACACTATAGAGCTGCGCAGTGACCTGTTCCAGAAGTGGATTCCCCATTCATTTTTCTCATAGACTTTTCGAAAATGATTAATATGAAGACGATTACACCGTGGACAAAGCCAACTACAGTTGTGACAAATCATGATGACGCACACAATCTTTTAGGGCAATCAAGTAATCTCTAAGACGAAAAACTAAACTTGTTGCTAATTAATATTATATGATAACATTGTGTTTGTTGTCATGATTTGTCACAACCCGAATTGGTTTTGTCCGTGGCGCAATCGTGTTTTTACTAACCATTCTGTAGTCCAGGCTATATTCCCCTTCTATTCAAAATGGGTTGCCTGCCACCTTAAGAGAGTGATTGCGCAATCGCTTCCTGGAAAGAGAGTTGCATCATCAGAGCGCTGCAGAGGAGACCGGCAAGAGAGGCCACTGCTAACATGCTATGAAACGAACGCACACAGAGTTGGGAGGTAAAACGAATAAACGTGAAGACAGACAATAAAACCCAATGAACAGAACGCTCGGAGGTGAACGCGGAGGTTGAATATCGAGCGAAGACATGTGAAGAACGGACGTGTAGTTGCAGAGTAAACAGAGACACGTGAGAGATTAGCACTGAAGCGTGAATGAAGAAAATAAACCGAACCACGTGAGTCGTGAGAGATCGATGCAGAAATCATAATAAAAGAAGAGAGATGAAGAGGACGTCGCGGAAGGAATAAGAACATAAAAGAGTATTTGGTGAGTGCTCATGCAGATGATATTGAGCTAAGTCAAAGCAATATAAAATAACCAGTCAGGATATTGATGGATAATTCGTGATGTTGTGTTGATATACAGCATTAGAAGTGGACATCAGAAGAAGACCACTCACCCCTCCTGTGTGGGAATTGAAAAGAGGAATCCTGGTGAGTTGGCACCAAGGACTGTCACAATTATGAGACATGATTGTGAAATGTATTGATGGATAATTTGCAATGTTGTGTGATACACAGTATTAGAAGTGGACATCGGAAGAAGACCACTCACCTCTCCTGTGTGGGAATTGAAAAGAAGAATCCTGGTGAGTTGGCACCAAGGACTGTCACAATTATGAGACATGATTGTGAAATGGCATTATGATGAGACATGATTGTGAAATGACATTATGTACTGTAAATGTACAGTAAGCATATGATGTGGGGTTCCATGTAAATGCATGATTGTTGATGTTGGCAGAGTGTTATTCCTGTGACTTTTTCTTATTATTCTGAGTTGTTGATTGTTCTGTACATTTCTGTGCAGACTGGTTATTTGTTACACCCATTCTGGGGGAGCACGGAGCCTGGGCTGGACCTCCATCTACAAGCAACGGCCTGTTCAGTCATTAACCCCACACTGCCCAGATCACTTGCCCTAGTGGCAGCGGTAGGAACTATACCCCCCCTTTTTTTGATTGAGTGCACTCAAAGAGACTAATTGGGTACCCGTTTTATTTAGTTTGTTATTTTCTATAGGACCTCTTTTGGGTCCCTGTTTACATTTGTTCTAATGTTCTGTTATTGAATGTACATTTATAATTGAAAGAAAAGTGAACAGAAGAGAAACAAAGTTCATTTTGGCTTATTGCCTTGCCTATATAAAAGGTTAAATATAATTTACTGTGTCTGTGCATTCCTTCTATCAGAGAAACCTTAATATATATACTGCCAGTTATTTTACAACTTTGAGTAGATGTACCACTGCACTTAAGCATTACACAGTGGGTTACATAAAGTGGCGACCACGAAGGGACTTTACTGGCTTTATTCTCTGATCAGAGGGATTGATATAGCGTTTTTGTGTGAATTTAATTGATTTGGAAAAAAAAAAGAGAAGGAAAATGGAATATTGTAACCGCTTTGGTATGCATGCGCCAAGCTGCCTGTTTATCTCTGGTGTTGATGATAAATATTCCCTTGATGACGTTAGTGATATGTTTAAGATGCATGGTGCTATTGTTGATTGTAAGAGGATTCCAAATGAACCAGGCAAACCCAATGGGAGGGTCCTTATCCAATTCAAAGAGGAGAGAGCTGTAACTCGTATGGACCCAGAGGTACTTGACACAGCATTCAGTCCTCCTGATGATCCTGAGACATTCTGGCAGGTCGACACTGTCCAGGAACCCGAAGAACAAAAATCTATAGATGAACAAAAATTTGCTGCTGCTATTGCTGGCCTAGACAAGGCTCATTTGATCCAAATGCTCCAAACTCAGCTTCTGAGCCTCCAGACACCTAGTAGTGCGGCACATGTTGATAATGCAGGCGACAATGTGCCTACATCGTCTCAGGGGCCGCTCAATTTGGATGAGAGCCTCATCAATCCCCCCAGTGTCCAGAGAGTCGTCGTTGAACACGTGATAAAGACAGAACCACACTCTTCCCATGTCACCAAAATTCGCACCTTCTCGGGAAGAGCGCCCAAGCCCAATGGGGAAGTTGATTATGAGACATGGCGCACTCAAGTGCAACTGTTAATGAGTGACCCCTCCAGCCCAGATTCTCAGAAAGTCAGGAAGATCTTAGAAAGTTTATTGAGCCCTGCTAGTGATCTAGTTAAGAGTCTTGGCATCGACTCCCCACCTGCACTGTATCTCACTCAACTTGATGCAGCATTTGGGGTAGTTGCTGATGGAGAAGAACTGTATGCAGCATTTCTGGGTGCTAGCCAAAACTCTGGGGAGAAACCTTCTGACTTCTTGAATCGTTTACATCTAATGCTTGGCAGAGCTATTGCTGGGGGAGGCGTGTCACTGTCCACTGAAGGTTCACAAAAGCAACTCCTCAGACAATTCTGCAGGGGCTGCTGGGATCAGACAATGCTCATCGAGCTCCAGCTTGAGCAGAAAAAGGCTAACCCCCCACCTTTTCCAGATCTGCTGTTGCTCCTCAGACAGCAGGAAGACAGACGGCTGACAAAGCTAAACCGAATGAAGAAGCATCTTGGAAGCGCAAAGGCTATGTCTCAAATGCACACAGTCTATGGGTTACCTCAACATGAAGAGGAGTCAGATGAAAGTGAAGCTGCGTTGACCCCAAAGGCGGAAAAAAAAGAAGCTGAGTGAGACTCAAAAGCTTGCTCAGGAAGTGGCTGACTTGAAGAAACAGCTCGCCTCTTTCCAGTCAACATCACAGCCTAATGAGCCACATCGTGTAGAGAACACAAATGAAAATGCCGTTAGGGGGGCCTGTATGGTATCGAATGTGGCTGGTCGCAGAATGAACACACAAACACCAAATATGCCCAGAGCCTGGTTTTGTTTTAAGTGTGGAGAAGATGGCCACATCGCAGCCTTATGTGTAAATGAACCAAACCCTGTTCTTGTGCGGCAAAAGAATGCTGAGCTCAAGGACCGACGCGACCAACGGAGGATGCAACAGCAGAGTCAGACAGATTTCCCTTTAAACTACTAGTGGCTCCTGATGAGGGACATTCAGAAGCCAGGCACCCCACCTTATCTAGTCCCACATCCCGTGGTGTGAAATCAAATGTAGGACCTAAAGTGAGGGCAGAACAATTGAAACAAACAAGCGCACCCCTTGACTATAGTGCCTTGCCCCACGGTCTGGTAGGACCACGCTACACTACTGTGGTCCTTATAGAAGGAAAGCAATGCAAAAGCCTCTTAGACACTGGGTCACAGATCACTACAGTTTCAGAGACATTTTACTCGGATCATCTCTCCTCCTTTCCTGTTGAACCGATTAGTGGCCTGCTTGAGATTTTGGGTGCTGGGGGTCAGCGTGTCCCGTACTTAGGTTACATACAAGTTCTTCTGTCATTCCCAAAAAGTGTCACAGGGATAGAAGAGAGCATTTCATCGCTGATATTGATTGTACCAGACACTGACTTTAATGGAGAAGTTCCCTTGCTTGTTGGGACTAATGTCCTTGACAGACTGTATCAGAGTGGAATTGAGCGTGAAGGGCTACAATTTCTACAAGGAAGTGATCTCAGTGCAGAATGTGTCATGCTCTTCCAGCACATTGCTCAGACCCACAGTGAGGAAATGGAGGCCATGCCAGTGAAGTTGCTTGGGCATCGTCCGGTTGTTATCCCCGCGGGGCAAAGGATGTGTGTACCGGGGGGTGTTAGAATAAAGTCATCGTCACCTCTGACGTCGTGTGCAATCGATTCTCCTGCAACACCCCCCCTGCCAGGTGGTGCCTTACTAATTCCAACGCTATTGGAGGCCCCCTATCAGTCTTTCAGCAAAGTCCCTGTTTTGATTCACAATGTAAGCTCACACAGCATCACACTGCACCCGAAGCATGTGATAGCTGAGTTGACGATGGTCCAGTGTGTGACAACTGTGAAACCACATAGCACTCCCACAACCTGTGGTCTCCAGACAGTGGAACCGGCAGCCCCCCTGGATGACAATATGGCTTGCAGTCTAGGAAGCTCTCCCATCCCACCAGAATGGAAGAAACGCATTGCAGACAAATTGAATAGCATCTCTGAGGTGTTTGCAATTGATGACTCCTCCCATGGGTGCACCTCAGCAGTCAAACACAGGATAAGACTTGAAGATGAAACCCCCTTCAAAGAGAGACCTCGGCCAATCCACCCATGTGATAGAGAGGCTGTTAAGCAACACCTTCAAGATCTGCTGAAAGCAGGGATCATAAGGGAGTCAGAGAGCCCCTTTGCTTCCCCTATAGTGGTGGTGAAAAAGAAAAATGGAACGATCAGACTCTGTGTGGATTATCGGAAACTGAATATGCGGACTATCAGAGACGCGTATGCTCTCCCAAACATTGAGGAGACCTTCTCGGCTCTTAGTGGATCTAAATGGTTCTCTGTTATGGACCTCAAGTCGGGCTATTATCAAGTTGAACTTGCTGAAGAAGACAAGCACAAGACAGCATTCACATGCCCGCTTGGGTTCTATGAATTTAACCGCATGCCGCAGGGCGTAACCAATGCTCCCTCCACTTTCCAACGATTGATGGAAAGGTGTGTGGGAGACCTGCACCTGAACGAAGTCTTGGTTTTTCTGGATGATTTGATTGTCTTTTCGGACACACTGGAGGAGCATGAACGCCGGCTGATGAAGGTTCTGCACAGACTCAAAGATTATGGCTTGAAGCTGTCCCCGGATAAATGTCACTTCTTTCAGTCCTCGGTGAAGTATCTTGGCCACATTGTGGATGCCGAGGGCATCCATACTGACCCCGAGAAGATATCCGCTTTAAGAGACTGGCCTAGGCCAACCAACCGTAAAGAGCTGAAATGTTTTTTGGGGTTTTCCGGGTATTATCGGCGTTACGTGCAAGGCTACTCTAAAATAGCAAAACCATTGAATGACCTCACTATCGGCTATGTGGCTACTAGGAAAAGGGGGAAGCCATACAAGAGACCGAGACCCCAAGCTTCAGTGAACCAGAGCCAGCCTTTTGCCGACGAATGGACAGAAGATTGCGAGCTGGCTTTTAGAACGCTCATCGACAGATTGACCTCTGCACCCGTATTAGCATTTGCAAACCCCAATCTCCCATATATACTCCACACTGACGCTTGCGGGGAAGGTTTGGGCGCTGCACTTTATCAAGAACAGGAAGGGAAACTACGGGTCGTAGCATATGCTAGCAGAGGGCTGTCCAAAAGTGAACGGAATTACCCAACCCACAAGCTCGAATACCTGGCTTTGAAATGGGCCATATCTGAGAAGTTCCATGATTATCTGTACGGTACAGAATTCACAGTCCTTACCGACAATAATCCTCTCACTTATGTGTTGACTTCTGCAAAACTTGATGCAGCTGGCCACCGCTGGCTTGCAACTCTCTCGATGTACAATTTTGAAATAAAGTACCGACCTGGTAACACAAATCAAGACGCAGATGGGCTGTCAAGGCGCCCCCAGGAACCCTCACAGGATGATGATGCTTTTCTCAAGGAGAAGGAGAGGATTGAAGAACTCCGCGAACGTGTGTTGAGCAAGAACCACCGTGTATTCTCAGGTGCCACATTCAGTGCCCTCTGCCATAGACACTCTGTGAGACAACCATATCTCCCTGAAGCTCCTATTTTAGTGGAGTCCCTGGCGGTGGACCCCTCTGCTATTCCCGCAAGCTATACCTGCTTTTCCCAGAGAACTGTTCCAGGAATGACCCCAGAAGACTGGTATAAGTCACAGAGGGCGGACCCGTGCATAGGACGTGTCATACAACTTCTCGAGAGGGGTGCCAAGCCATCATTCCAGGAGACCAGATCAGAACCCCCAGAAGTGAAGTTGTTCCTCAGGCAGTGGAATCGACTTGAGCTCCAAGATGGAGTTTTGTTCAGGAAATATATTGACAGAGGTACCGAAGGTTATCAGTTAGTCTTGCCAGAGAAACACAGAGCCAAAGCATTGGAAGGTGTTCACGATGAAGTTGGTCACCTTGGGTTCGACCGTGCCCTCAACTTGGCCCGTGCACGATTCTATTGGCCAAAGATGGCTCAGGCAATTGATGTAAAGTGTCACACATGCGAGAGGTGTTTCAGGAGGAAAACCAATCCAGAAAGAGCTGCTCCAATGATGAATATCAGTACTAGCTACCCTCTCGAATTGGTCTGCATGGACTATTTGACTATTGAACCTGACAACAGAGATACCAGGAACGTGTTGGTTATTACAGATCACTTCACCAAATTTGCTGTGGCAGTTCCCACAAAGGACCAAAAGGCAAGAACGGTGGCTAAGGCACTCTGGGAGAACTTCTTTGTTCATTATGGATTTCCTGGCCGCCTTCATAGTGACCAGGGGAGGGACTTTGAAAGTCACACAATCCGAGAGCTGTGTTCACTGATAGGAGCAGAGAAGGTGAGGACTACCCCTTATCACCCCCGCGGTAACCCGGTTGAACGATTCAATAGGACCTTGCTCGGCATGCTTGGCACATTGGAGGACAAAGACAAGTACCACTGGAGGGACTTTGTAAAGCCACTTGTTCACGCATATAATTGTACGCGGAACGACACCACCGGCTACTCGCCTTATGAACTGATGTTCGGCCGACAGCCAACTCTTCCCATTGACCTTTTTCTGGGACTCCAACCACAGAAGACCAATGCTGGGACTCACTCGGAGTATGTAAAGAACCTTCGAGAGCGGTTGAGGGAAAGCTATGGCCTGGCTACAGAGAGTGCACGGAAGATGGGGGAGAAGAACAAGACTAGATTTAATGCCAAAGTCAGAGCAGCAGAACTAATAGCAGGTGATCGGGTCTTGGTACGAAATGTCAACATCAGAGGGAAGCACAAGCTTGCGGACAGATGGGAGAGAGAGATCTACCTTGTGGAGAAGAGGATTGGGGATGGGCCAGTTTATGTTGTTGTACCAGAAAAGGGTGGCGGCCATCATCGCACCCTGCATCGGGACCTTCTCCTTCCCTGTGGCTTCTTACCCATCATTGGAGATGAGGAGGCTAAGTCAAAAGGACCCTCCAAAGTGATGAAGTTGAGATCCCGAGAGTGGTCAAGGACGCATCCTGATGAGGATGAGGATGATGTCTGCAGTAGCAGTGATGAAGAGGAGCTTATGTTGGTGCACGAGCCAAGAGTGACTGTGATGAAACCTTTCGTTGAAGCTGTGGATACAAGGGTTGAGTTAAGATCTAGCAGGCTTCACCAAGACTCGAGTCAGCCCTGTTCTACTGATGACTGTCATGCTCATGTTGGCGAGATTCAAGAGGATCTTCCAGAATGTGTGATGGAGGTCCTTCATGATAACCCTGAATCTGAAGATGCAGGACAATGGCATGAACATGAACACAATACTGATATTGCAGTTGGAGAAGACGGAGCTGTAGAACACGTTCATGCGCAGCTTCCGGGGGAACAGTCAGTGTACATTGAACCACAGGCTGAAATCAGAAGATCGAATAGACAACGGCATCAGCCTGATAGGCTGCACTACGACAGCCTTGGGAGGCCCTTAGTCCTTGCCATTACTGCTTTTTGCAGGAGTCTGGATGGCCTCGTCCAGGGATCTGGTCGATGGCCGACGCATGAAGGGACTCAAGCGTTCTAAGGGGGGGAGTATGTAGCCCAGGCTATATTCCCCTTCTATTCAAAATGGGTTGCCTGCCACCTTAAGAGAGTGATTGCGCAATCGCTTCTTGGAAAGAGAGTTGCATCATCAGAGCGCGGCAGCAGGAGACCGGCAAGAGAGGCCACTGCTAACATGCTATGAAACGAACGCACACAGAGTCGGGAGGTAAAACGAATAAACGTGAAGACAGACAATAAAACCCAATGAACAGAACGCTCGGAGGTGAACGCGGAGGTTGAATATCGAGCGGAGACATGTGAAGAACGGACGTGTAGTTGCAGAGTAAACAGAGACACGTGAGAGATTAGCACTGAAGCGTGAATGAAGAAAATAAACCGAACCACGTGAGTCGTGAGAGATCGATGCAGAAATCATAATAAAAGAAGAGAGATGAAGAGGACGTCGCGGAAGGAATAAGAACATAAAAGAGTATTTGGTGAGTGCTCATGCAGATGATATTGAGCTAAGTCAAAGCAATATAAAATAACCAGTCAGGATATTGATGGATAATTCGTGATGTTGTGTTGATATACAGCATTAGAAGTGGACATCAGAAGAAGACCACTCACCCCTCCTGTGTGGGAATTGAAAAGAGGAATCCTGGTGAGTTGGCACCAAGGACTGTCACAATTATGAGACATGATTGTGAAATGTATTGATGGATAATTTGCAATGTTGTGTGATACACAGTATTAGAAGTGGACATCGGAAGAAGACCACTCACCTCTCCTGTGTGGGAATTGAAAAGAAGAATCCTGGTGAGTTGGCACCAAGGACTGTCACAATTATGAGACATGATTGTGAAATGGCATTATGATGAGACATGATTGTGAAATGACATTATGTACTGTAAATGTACAGTAAGCATATGATGTGGGGTTCCATGTAAATGCATGATTGTTGATGTTGGCAGAGTGTTATTCCTGTGACTTTTTCTTATTATTCTGAGTTGTTGATTGTTCTGTACATTTCTGTGCAGACTGGTTATTTGTTACACCCATTCTGGGGGAGCACGGAGCCTGGGCTGGACCTCCATCTACAAGCAACGGCCTGTTCAGTCATTAACCCCACACTGCCCAGATCACTTGCCCTAGTGGCAGCGGTAGGAACTATACCCCCCCTTTTTTTGATTGAGTGCACTCAAAGAGACTAATTGGGTACCCGTTTTATTTAGTTTGTTATTTTCTATAGGACCTCTTTTGGGTCCCTGTTTACATTTGTTCTAATGTTCTGTTATTGAATGTACATTTATAATTGAAAGAAAAGTGAACAGAAGAGAAACAAAGTTCATTTTGGCTTATTGCCTTGCCTATATAAAAGGTTAAATATAATTTACTGTGTCTGTGCATTCCTTCTATCAGAGAAACCTTAATATATATACTGCCAGTTATTTTACAACTTTGAGTAGATGTACCACTGCACTTAAGCATTACACAGTGGGTTAACCAACTGTTTCTATGAGGAAAGTCTACAGCGCTACACTACAGACTAGCATCAGAATAGTGGTTCAGCACCATGGACAGCACCACACTATAGACTCGCATCAGAATAGTGGTTCAGCACCATGGGCAGTGCTACACTATTCACCTTTTTCCTCGCCAAAGTTCTGGGGAAAAAGTTGTGTGTGCGACCCATTCAGTGGGAGTGCCACGGGAAGTAGCGTCACAGTGTTTACATGCTCGCATGGGCGGACACTTTCGTCTCATGACCAGACTGTTGCATCCTCATGCTGTGGATTAAATCAACATATGGAGCATCTAAAAGTGACTTGCAAGCCACTGTGCTCTTTTTCATGTTTTGTACAAAGTAACTAGCGAATAAAGTTTTAGAACTGCACTGATCTAGATCAGTGCCGCTTGGGATTGTCAGGTGTAAACAGCAATAATGAATTTCTCCCACCAAAATTGGTTTAAAAATATGCACCACGCACACTGGACTAGTCTGCATACAGCTGCACATGAATCCCAAACTCCCAACTATGAAGGGTGTGTGTGTGTGTGTGTGTGTGTGTGTGTGTGTGTGTGTGTGTGTGTGTGTGTGTGTGTGTGTGTGTGTGTGTGTGTGTGTGTGTGTGTGTGTGCCATCATCATTATATCAAACCGGATATTGTCTGGGCAAACACACAACCACTTCCGGACCGCCGATCCCACGGTTGTCGTTTTCTTACCGTGAAATTACACGCGCCGGTCACGACGACGGCACGTAACACGACAAAATGTAGATTTCATTCTTTAATCCATCTATTAGTCCCAGAATCAGAATCAGAATAACCTTTATTGTCACACAAAAAGATACGTTACAGCACTTCATGGTGAAATTCATCTTGCCTGGGCTCCTCATACATTAAAAGGATATATATATATATATATATATATATATATATATATATATATATATATATATATATATATATAATATATATATATATATATATATATATATATATATATATTAAGGCTGTTGAAAATAGTTAATTAATGGGATTAAATTAAATTTGTTGATTAATCTGATTAAAATTTTTAACGCAATTAACTCATGTGCAAACTCACTCAACCCACTGAGCATTTTCTCATTGAAAGAAATGGGTAGAGCACAGATTTACGGAGACATATAGCCGTGTGTCTCCCTGTAACCGGAGCCATAGAGTATAGCTGGAGGATCTACAAGCATTGAGGGCTTGTAGATCACCTATTTTGATAAATATTTTAAAGATAAATGGTTATTTTTTTACAGATTCGGTTTCCTTTTTAAATGTTGAAATCCTGTACAGGAAAACATGCATATTTTGGACATAGTTCGAATGGTGATTAATCATGATTAAATTAATTTTGAAGCTGTGATTAATTTGATTAAAATTTTTAATCATTCAACATCCCTAATATATATATATACATATATATATATATATATTATATATATATATATATATATATATATATATATATATATATATATATATATATATATATATATATATATATATATATATACACCCAGCACATCATCTGATGAAGATCTCGTTGCTGACTCTCATTTGAGACAGAATTGCTTTTCTGGGGATCTCCAAAGTCATTGCCGTGGCACACGGGTGGATCGTCTGTTGCTAGACGTCACTTCCTGACTTTTGACCCGGAGCTTTTTGCTCGGATCGTCAGAGGACAGGTTAGTCAAGAGGCCAGAAACAGCATGACGTCATCGCACATCCTGTTTACGAGATCTGGTGCTTCATAATAAGGGTTTAGGTTTGGGCTTGGGTCGTGGCATAGGGCAGAGAACCACAGACGCGCAGTCGCGGCCAATGTGTTAATAACATACAGTATGTAAAAATGGCTTCAAAAGATTCTTTCATTAGCCTGACTTCAAAGCTTCACAATGGAACCATAAAAGACCATGTTTAGGATAGGTACAATCACAAAAAACTGGTTGAAAATACATGGAAACTATTTTGCGTGAAGCCAGCATGAAGTCAGTTATTACGGTACATTACACATTACTTTGGGGGAAAAAATGTCCCTCATGTTTCCAATTCTGAATCAAACATTAAAGGGGAACTCCACCCATTTTCAACATTTTAATATGTCATTAATATACCTTAGAGATGTTGTGTGGACATAATGAAAAAAGGTTCCCCCAATTCTGTATTTCCTGAAAATGGATGTCTGAAAAAATCATTAACATGGTGAAATACTTACATAATACATCATACACATAATACATGTGAAATACATCACAATGTATTTCACCATGTTAATGATTTTTCTTTCAGACTCCTCTTTCGGGTCCATTTGGTTCACATTTGTACCCTCTCAGGAAAATTTTGAAAATGGGTGGAATTCCCCTTTAATGCCCTCAATGCAAATGCAAGCTTTAGCCGCATGTTAAATAGCAAAACAAATGAATGGTCATGAGAAAAAGATGAATTAACCCTCCACACCTGGCCTGAATCTCCACCTGATCCACCCTAATAATCCTACCTAGTCTACAGTATTATAGTACAATGTTTCCCATCTGGGGACCACAAGGGGTCCTTGCTGCCACGCGCACGTGCACACGCACGTACGCACGCACACACACACACACACACACACACACACACACACACACACACACACACACACACACACACACACACACACACACAGTTTATTTACAGGCTAAATGATGGAAAGTTGGTTAACCAGAAGCAACTAAACATGAAACATGAAATCCAGCCTAGTATTGTGGACAAAGGCTAAAGAAATCTTTAGTTTTGGGTCATGTGGGGCTACAAAAATGTCCTCAAATGGTGGTCTGTGGCTCAAATTCTGAATAAATGGTGGGCCCTGGTATAAAAAAGGTTGAAAACCACTGACATAGCAGAGCCTTACAGCGGGAGAGTTAGGATATTGAGGGGCCAGAAACCAGAGTGGAGCACGTGACTATACAGAGCTTCTCCGAGGGCAAACTGCAGTTGGGAACACATTGTTTTCAATGAGAACGGCGCAAATAAGAGCTATTTTAGGTACATAAGCAAAACGACAACTGTTTTAAAGTAACGTTCAGTCACGAATACAGTCTCTATAATGTTTAGGTTGTACTACTATTAAAGAGCAAGGGTTTTAAAGTCAGTTGGCTCTATGCTCCTCCAGCAGCGCGAGCGACCTGGCGCACAGGAGTGAACGGGAATATCCTAACTCTCCCACTAGAAGGCTCTGCCCTGGACATAGGGGATGCAACAACAGTGCAATCTGAGGAGGCTTGGCAAGTTGGCCAAAAAAACGCAACTATTACGCAATCACTCCTAGCCGTGTCAGGGTCGTGGTATTGCTCTGTCTTCACTATAAACACAATCTGGAATGTGAATGAATGTGTTGACCTTTATACCACATATCACATCTCTTCGGCCGACGGTGTGTGTCTGAATGATGCATGTGTATACTCCTGTGTTATGAATAAAATATAAAGTACAATTTGTCTGAAAGAGTATACTAGAATATCCAACTCAAGTAGAATACTATTACTGGATAGTAAAAAAAAATCAGTGCCAAAGTAAAACAAAGAAAAAAAAAATCTGGGTGGGAACTCACCCATTTTCAACATTTTAATTAATTAATAATTAATGTCATTATTATACCTTAGAGATGTTGTGTGGACATGATGAAAAAGTTCCGCCAATTCTGTATTTCCTAAAAATGGAGGTCTGAAAAAAACGTTAACATGGTGAAATACATCTGATGACATCAAGATGTATTTCACCATGTTAATGATTTTTCTTTCAGACCCCTTTTTCCTGAGATGTCAACCAAATGGACCCTATAGCGGGTCCATTTGGTTCCTCAGCTTTGTGGCAGTTGCCTAAAGATACAAAATATTATATATTATATATAATAAAACATATTTATATGTATCTGTTATTTCATTTCACCATTTGACTATTAGAATTAAGAAAACAGAAATCCAACGGTATGTTTCCAAACACAATTCCTCTTACTTGATAAAATTCTGCACACAATCCTCAGGACTTGCAGGTTTATCTGTTTTCTCATAACCACCACTTTCATTCCTCTGGTTGTGTTCTGTAGATTTGTCATCATCTGTGAACGTTGACAAATCCTTTGTACTCAGTCTTGTGCTGTCAGGTTTGAACACATTTTCACAAGATACTGTAATAGCATGGACTCCATGAGGACTCTGTCTACAGAGATGATGCATCTTTCCTTCATCTGTCCACGCGGTAATTATGTGTCTCAGGAACAGCTGCTGACGGTATCACAGAGTCATACCAGTGCCTTCTAGTAGGAGAGTTACGATATTGAGGGGTCAGAAACCAGAGCGGAGCCCGTGACTACAGAGATTCATCACGTGACTATACAGAGCCTGCCGAGTGCAGTCCGAGTTCTAACTGTCATTGGGAGTACATTGTTTTCAACGAAAACGGCGCAACCAGTGGTCAACCAGTGGTCCCTAGGCTAAATGATGATTAACCAGATGTAACTCTTTGAGAGCGTAAAAATGAAACCAAATGGACCCTTGCGGGTCCATTTGGTGTCATTTTTACACCCTCAAGAGTTAAAATATTCATCATGTGAATTACCCCAACTTAGTCTACACAACTAGAGAATGTAGAAGATTAATGGTCATTTTGATCTGTATGTTCCAGACAAGCATCTAGTGCATTCTAGTGCATTTTGGAAGTGCCACTAGTGCATTTTGGATTTTAGCAGTTGGCAACACTGCCTATAACGAGCGTCGTGGTGCACAGGAGTGAACGGGAATATTGCAACTCTCCTACTAGAAGGCGCTGAGTCATACGACCCTCTTTCCTGGTCAAACAGTGTGTATTTGGGCGGATCACGGCATTTACAGAGCTAAGTTAACATGCAGATAAATGTTGAGATTGAAAAGATAAAATACTCGCCACGGAGGCCACGAATGTAAAGCTTGCTAAGAGCGGATAAAAAGCTTGGATAGAAAGTTAAAAAAAATATTTATTTGAAATGTGAACGTTCATGTAGACAATAAATATCACACACACACACACACACACACACACACACACACACACACACACACACACACACACACACACACACACACACACACACACACACACACACACACACACACACACACACACACACACTATTAGTGTTGCGCTATCTTCAACCTGCCCCAGCTCTTTGTTCAATAAGCGAGGGAACAGGTCAGGTGTACTTAATGAAATCAGAGGCATATCTTCACAAATCATCTGCATAGAGGGCAAAGAGCTCAGCAACAGAGCACCAAAGCTGTTGGTGTCGACTGCACTATCCTTCAATTAAAGAAATGTTATTTGAACGTGAAAAGAATAATGAATTGCTGTTCAATTATCAAGGCTGGTATTCATACCAAAGCCTCGTCCATATGACGATGGCTGTATATTTTCTATATAGAAGTCCAGTTTGGAGAAGCGTTGAGCGAGGCTACAGTGTTTTCTGTGAGTGGAAATGAAAGGGCAACATTGAGTCATACTCATAAGAGACAAAGAGCTGAGGACAAAAGAACATAAGTGTCAGGTTGAGTCTGCCTCACGGAGGAATGAAAAGCCAGCCGGCTGCCTTAAACACTAACAATTGTTCTGTTTCATTATTTTTTTTCCTTCTTAGTCATTTATAACTATTTCAATGTCTCTCTGTGTTTTGGGCAACACCTGTTTTGTACAGATGACTCTTAGGGCTCCATTTTCGTTACCGCTAAACCCCTTATTCCTTAACTTCTTTGCCTTTTTAAACTATTTAAAAAAGAAAGAACATTTTTCAGTCGTTCAAATGGCCAGTCTACAAGCTCACAACATGTTAATAGGTTGGCATGTTGAAATATTCCAAAAGGTTTTTCAAAATAGTAAAAACGAAATAAAGGATTTGGGATAAGGGGTTTAGCATGTAACGAAAATGGTGCCCTTAATATTTTATTGTTATTTAAAACAATTGGATTTGGTTCTAAAAGAAGCCTGAACCCTGTCCTGCCTCCCTCTGTCTCAGTAGGACATAAAGCAGATCAAAGAAAAGGCACTATAATATTATGTCCACAACGCTGTCTGTTTTCCACGTCTGACTAGATCTAAGCCCAATTCTCCTGCAAAACTAAAGGCAACAAAAAGTAGTGTTGCATGGAAGGACACAATCCAAAAGCAACCCAAACAAAACTGTCTTTTGCATTGGTCATTGTGTTGGTAAAACACATTCAAAACCAAAATGCGTGCCTGTGTTTTATAATTGACTGCATTGCCAGTGCATTAGTTATAGCTTTATTATGCCGCGTTCTTGCAGAGGTCTAAGTTTATCAGCTCATTTTAAATGGATGACTAGCAATTATATCAATTATATAAATTATATCAATTATCATATCAATTATCAATGTGGGCGTGGAATGTGATCATGGGGGTGAATTGCTGATAGTTATTGTCTGATGTTCCGTGTCACATTAGTGCATTTTGAAAATTCATATACAGTATGCTGCTCTGCTTCAACGAGTATTCATTAATGTTCATCCATCAGGCTCATCCTTTATTTGTCCTTTGATTATATAAATTGCCTCAACTCAATACAAGCACACTTTAAAACCCTTTGTGTGCTGAACGTGTTTTGGTGTTCAACACATTATGTTACACTTTAGCTATTGAAAAAAATATCAGACCTAAAGCTCACAGCGCGCCGCCAAGTGGCACGCTATGAGCTTGTAGGTCTGATATTTTTAAATCAAATCTTTGCTTCTGAGGAATCGCTAGGACATGTTTTCAGAAGGGGGTCCACAGCTAAATATAGATAATTCTGGTGGTCCTTGGCATGACATCTCTGCTCCAGACACAGGAACATACTGTAGATTATTTTCAGAAAAAAACAAAAAGATAGATTCTAGTGTCAGAAACTAGGATCTAGCTTCAAGGACTAGAATTTAGTGTCAAAAAATTAGAATGTAGCGTCGGAAACTAGAATACTTGAAACTAGAACAGACAACAGAAACTAGAATCTAGCGCCAAAAACTAGAGTGTAGCATTTGGAACTAGAATCAAGCATTAGAGAATAATCTAGCACCTGCAAATTGAATCAAGTGTCAGAAAGTAGAATGTAACATAAAAACTAGAATGTAGTGTCAGAAACTACAATCTAGTGTCAAACTAGAATCTAGACAGGACAAAATAGGTTAATATTCATGTGATTTTCTTTGGTAAGTTCTATGCTTTTTTTCCCCTCTCCAACAGACCCATTTCTTAGCATATATCACAGCATATCTGTCATGTAGCGAAGGCTTGGCTGCAGTGCATCAAGAGACACCTCATAAATGTTAATGTTTGTGGTGTATGAGATGTTGTCAGCTATAACAAGCAATCCCAGAGCAGTGAGGGCTTCATATTGCATTCATATCACTGTCAATTTCAATTCCATTCAATTCAAAGGAGCTTCATTGGCATGAGAAAACAGACGTCTACATTGCCTAAGTAAGTGTCCCAAATATAATGTAATAAAAAACAGTTGAAAATGGGGGAAATATATACAATTGGCAGGGTTACAGAGTTATGTGACGTTGCATTAGTTCTACATGTTAAAGCAGGGCATGAAGATTTATTTTCTACTTTTTTTTCTTCTATTTTTAACAACCTCAATTATTTGCCTCTTCAAGGCCAATGGCAACATTGTTGTGTGTGTGCAGTGGATGCACAGTCTCTGCTGAGACATTGGCTGAATACCTGAGCACTGCTTATACAGTAGTATTCAGCCAATATATTCTCTTTTTAGCGATAGACAACATTCCCTTTTGCTTTGGTTTTGGTTAGCCTCTTTCCATTGTTCCAGTTAGTTGCTGTATCTGTAGACGAACTGGGATTTAATCGTTTTGCATTTAAGTTATATTTTTTCAAAGGGAGCAGCATCGTTATGGTTAAAAGACAATTATACTAATATACTAATACTAAAGTCACAACACATTATGATAATAATAATGGACAGACTTAATGAAGTATATGCTCCTCATAATAATTGTATCATCACCAAATGAAATAAACATGACAGGAACCATGATTGGTTTTAAGATAATTACCTAATGTGATTTAGGTTGTATTGTCATATTCCTGGCTGGGAATCTATCTTTCACATTCATCATTAAGGAACTTTAACATATATTTCTTAACAAACATAAACATATTCTTGACTCTTACAGTACAAAAAGGTATGATCTGGGACACCAAAGAATAGCAGGGCAGAAGCATGCTGAGGCTGAGACTGTTCATGCAATCTGCAAATACACCAACGACAAACCAAGTCAGTAGTCACATGTAAATGTACATTTACATTTAGAAAGGCGCAGGTGTTTCACAACTGGTCTATCTGCCTCCACACAGGAACGTTTCAATGTTTGTAGAGCATTATCCAGGTGCAAAGGAGTTATCCTTACTTAACGACACTGTCATAGAAAACTGCCTGCTATCTCAACCAACCTACACACAAGTAACGCACAGGTGGCTGTGGGGTGGGGAGGGTTGGCTGAGGATGTAACTTAATCACATTAAAAGAGAACAGCAGACCCCCCCCCCCCCCCATGCCCATGCCTAGATCCGCCCCTGCTTGCAAGTCTGCAAATCTTGATCAAGCTACTGCCATGGTGTCATAGCTACATAAGGTGCACTTTCGAAGTAGCTGACCCAACACTGATTGTTACAAAGAGAGGACATTCTTGCACACACGCAGGCAGGCACGCACGCACACGCACACGCACACAGTCCTCATTCACAGCAATGACAGCTTGCTCCTGTGATGCAGAAAGTGATGAGGCCATCACCAGGTCTCTGTGGTATTGAAGGGAATGAGAGATGACCAGGGATGGATGGAGAGAGAGAGAGAGAGAGAGAGAGAGAGAGAGAGAGAGAGAGAGAGAGAGGAAAAGAAGGAAGGGAACAAAGAAAACTGCGAACATGGACACCCAGACTTGATCATGTGTTCTGGGGCCAAAATAGAGAACACATAGACCAGGGGCAGTGAAAAAAGGCAACAATCCGAGCACTCAAAAAGTTTAAAAACGAGGAGGGGAAGTATAAAAACAAGGTACTTTATTTAAGTAAAACAATTGCCAACATGTTTCGACTCCTCAGAGTCTTCCTCAGGGCAGGTGAAAAGAACAAGTGACAAACATGGCACATATATATATAGAGAGTCAAGTACAGACAATCAGCTGAGTGTGCGCGCACCACACCCCAAACTTTGTGTGAGTGTGTGTGTGTGTGCGCGCACGCAAGAGCGTGCAGGGCGCTAAACAAATAATAGGCACCCAGTAATAACCAAGAGAAAAGCGCAAAACAACCAAAAAATACGGAATACAAAGAGAAAACAATAAATCAATGTAGAAAACAATATAATAATAATAATAAAACAATGTCAAAACGAAAAACAAGCAGAAGGAAACGAAACTGAAGAAAGTTATAGAAAACACATGAAATCTATGTCCTCATTAAGTCCTGGAGGATTAAGGGCATCAAGGGAGTGAATCCAGAACGTTTCGCGTTGATTAAGTTTTCTTAAACGGTCCCCCCCTCTAGGGAGCGGCTTGATGTGTTCTAACCCCACAATACGTAGCAACGAATCATTACTATTATGCGACTCCTGGAAATGGCGAGCTATGGGATACACTGGATTGTTGGTGTGAATAGCATATTTATGCTCCGCCAGGCGGTCCCTTAATCGGCGCTTGGTCCTGCCAACATAGAAGACCCCCGGACATGTGCATGTGAGCCTGTATATTATATGGGTGGTGTTGCAATTAATAAAATCGTTAATCCTATATGTTGTCTTGGTTTTTAAGTCTATAAAAGATTTGGTTTGTTCAACATTTGAACAGTGTGGACAATTTAAACACTTGTAGGAACCCATGGGTCTTTTGAGCCAGGATCCTTTCCTAATAGGGGGTAAGTAGTTGTGGACCAGTTTGTCCCTTAAGGTGGGGGCTCTTTTAAATGAAATGCAAGGAGGCTTAGGAAAAATCATACGGAGAGTGGGATCACTGTTAATAATACCCCAGTTGCTGGTAATGATGCGGCTGATGTGTTTAGAGGCTGTGCTATAAGTAGTGACTAGGTAGGGTCTAGATTGAGTGGGGGGAGTAATATGGCGTTTCTTTTTGACCAGTAGATGCTGTCTGTTAATGCCGTGGGCTTTGTGGCGTGCCTGTGACACCACCTTGTGGCCATAGCCTCTGCTAATGAAACGATTTTGCATGTCGCTAGCTTGCGCCTCAAACACATCATCATCATCACAGATGCGCCGTAGGCGCTGGAACTGACCCAAAGGAATATTATTAATTAAATGAGTGGGATGAAATGAGTCGGCTCTGAGCAGCGTGTTGCGGGAAGTCTTTTTTCTGAAGATGGTAGTGTGCGGATTGCCCTGCACATCCTTATAGATCGTGAGGTCCAGAAAATTAATGCTAGTTTGCGAATATTCAATAGAGAGTTTAATGTTAGGATTTAGCGAATTCATATATTTATGTAGATCTAGCAACTGCGTCTCAGAGCCGTTAAATATCAAGACCACGTCATCAATGTAACGTCCATACCAGGTGATAAAATGAAAATGAGGATTCACAGGGTTAAGTACAAACCGATTTTCCCAGTAGCCAAGATACAGACAGGCATAATTAGGTGAAAAACAGGACCCCATAGGTACTCCAATGCATTGTTTGTAAATATCTTCCATAAACATGAACACATTGTTATGTACAATCCAATTAGTCAGTTCCATAATAAACTCAGTAGGGGGTAATGCATCTGAAGGACGCGTAGACAGAAAAAAGCGCATAGCTTCCAAACCATCATCATGATCAATATTAGTATAGAGTGATTCGACATCCATAGTAACCAACAACTGATTCTGCAAATTCGAGAGAGTAGACAGTTTATTTAATACATCAGTGGTGTCTTCAATAAAGGAGGGAAGAGTACGGACATAACTTTTAATAAAACTGTCAATGAATTTTGAGGCAGGTTCTGTAAGAGTGCCGATACCAGAAATAATAGGGCGGCCAGGCGCATTATTAAAAGGTTCCTTATGGATTTTGGGTAATAGATAGAAGGAAGCTAACATAGGATGTTCAACAGACAGAAAATTATATTCATTATCAGATATCCAGGAGGAATCCTTAGCCTTAACCAAGAGTTCTCGAAACTGGGTAATCATGGCAGGTAACGGATTAGTGGAAAGTCTAGTATAATGTTTAGAGTCAAGTTGACGTTTTGCTTCATTGATATACTGATCCTTAGAGAGAATAACAACAGCACCACCTTTATCTGCAGGACGAATTATAATCTCATCGTTGCGTGACAATTCAGCCAGTGCCGAGCGTTCATTGTGTGTCAAGTTAGCTTTAGATCTAAAGTTAGACTGGTGGGCCCCAGAAAAAAGTTTCTCAATTTCAAAATCTACCTTCCTAGTGAAAGCAAGAAGAGAGGGATTATTAGCAATAGGAGCAAATTTAGATTTGGGTCTGAAAGTAGAAGGAGTCTCTGAATGGAGGTCCACATGAGAGTCCATAGTAGTGGACTGTGCTGGGGGCGGGTTAGAATGAGTATGTCCATTGTGGTGGTGGTACCAAGTCTTTAAATGTAGGCTCCGATAGAAACGGAACAGGTCAACTCTAGTGTTAAACAACGAGGTGTTATGGGTGGGGGCAAAAGACATACCTTTGGACAAGACATTCAATTGGTTTTTATCAAGAGGAGTGTTGGAGAGGTTGACTACCGGTAGGACTTCCTCGGCTGGTTCCTCAGTGCATGGCCCTGGTGGCCGCGCGGTGGTAGCGCGCCGCCGCCTGCCCCTGCGCGTCCTCCTCTGCCTGTCGCTGCTGTGGTATTGTTGTTGGTCAGGCGTGGCCGCAGCGATTGTGATCGTTGTAGTGCGGGCCAGTCGTGGTCTAAAAAACCGTCATTATCCGTGGAGACCCCCTCGGATGGCCCCTCATCCTCACTGCTAGCAGCGAGATTAAAGGACACCCTTCCAGGGGTTGAGCGCCGACGAGCGGCGGTCGATTCGGAGGGTTGTTGTCGCGGAGTCTGTTTGTTGCTAGTGGATCTACCCCAGTGGTAAACCCTGTCATTCATTGGAGTACCTATGGGGTCCTGTTTTTCACCTAATTATGCCTGTCTGTATCTTGGCTACTGGGAAAATCGGTTTGTACTTAACCCTGTGAATCCTCATTTTCATTCTATCACCTGGTATGGACGTTACATTGATGACGTGGTCTTGATATTTAACGGCTCTGAGACGCAGTTGCTAGATCTACATAAATATATGAATTCGCTAAATCCTAACATTAAACTCTCTATTGAATATTCGCAAACTAGCATTAATTTTCTGGACCTCACGATCTATAAGGATGTGCAGGGCAATCCGCACACTACCATCTTCGGAAAAAAGACTTCCCGCAACACGCTGCTCAGAGCCGACTCATTTCATCCCACTCATTTAATTAATAATATTCCTTTGGGTCAGTTCCAGCGCCTACGGCGCATCTGTGATGATGATGATGTGTTTGAGGCGCAAGCTAGCGACATGCAAAATCGTTTCATTAGCAGAGGCTATGGCCACAAGGTGGTGTCACAGGCACGCCACAAAGCCCACGGCATTAACAGACAGCATCTACTGGTCAAAAAGAAACGCCATATTACTCCCCCCACTCAATCTAGACCCTACCTAGTCACTACTTATAGCACAGCCTCTAAACACATCAGCCGCATCATTACCAGCAACTGGGGTATTATTAACAGTGATCCCACTCTCCGTATGATTTTTCCTAAGCCTCCTTGCATTTCATTTAAAAGAGCCCCCACCTTAAGGGACAAACTGGTCCACAACTACTTACCCCCTATTAGGAAAGGATCCTGGCTCAAAAGACCCATGGGTTCCTACAAGTGTTTAAATTGTCCACACTGTTCAAATGTTGAACAAACCAAATCTTTTATAGACTTAAAAACCAAGACAACATATAGGATTAACGATTTTATTAATTGCAACACCACCCATATAATATACAGGCTCACATGCACATGTCCGGGGGTCTTCTATGTTGGCAGGACCAAGCGCCGATTAAGGGACCGCCTGGCGGAGCATAAATATGCTATTCGCACCAACAATCCAGTGTATCCCATAGCTCGCCATTTCCAGGAGTCGCATAATAGTAATGATTCGTTGCTACGTATTGTGGGGTTAGAACACATCAAGCCGCTCCCTAGAGGGGGGGACCGTTTAAGAAAACTTAATCAACGCGAAACGTTCTGGATTCACTCCCTTGATGCCCTTAATCCTCCAGGACTTAATGAGGACATAGATTTCATGTGTTTTCTATAACTTTCTTCAGTTTCGTTTCCTTCTGCTTGTTTTTCGTTTTGACATTGTTTTATTATTATTATTATATTGTTTTCTACATTGATTTATTGTTTTCTCTTTGTATTCCGTATTTTTTGGTTGTTGTTTTGCGCTTTTCTCTTGGTTATTACTGGGTGCCTATTATTTGTTTAGCGCCCTGCACGCTCTTGCGTGCGCGCACACACACACACACTCACACAAAGTTTGGGGTGTGGTGCGCGCACACTCAGCTGATTGTCTGTACTTGACTCTCTATATATATATGTGCCATGTCTGTCATTTGTTCTTTTCACCTGCCCTGAGGAAGACTCTGAGGAGTCGAAACATGTTGGCAATTGTTTTACTTAAATAAAGTACCTTGTTTTTATACTTCCCCTCCTCGTTTTTAAACTTTTTGAGTGCTCGGATTGTTGCCTTTTTTCACTGTCCTAGTCCCCTATTTTGATCTTTGAAGCACCTTTTTAAACTTCTTTTCGTGTTGTAACCTTCTACATCTCCATCGAGCACCTGGCTTCTCCCTTTGTTTTGTGACATAGACCAGGGGCTTTCAACCTTTTTGATACCAGGGCCCACCATTTATTCAGCATTTGAGCCACGGACCACCATTTGAGGAAATTTTATCCCCACAGACCCGAAAACTAAAGATTTATTTTGCTTCTGTCCATGATCATTATTGTTCTAGTTGTGTAGACTTGGGCTAATGAGATCAATGATCATTTTAAAAAATGAAACCAAATGGACCCGCAGGGGTCCATTTGGTTTCATTTTTACGTTCTCAAGAGTTACAACTTAGCTGGGGACCACATGGGACCCTCAAGGACCACTGGTGGTCCCCGGACCACCAGTTGAAAACCACTGCAGTAGACGATCGAGCAAACGTCTGCAGCGTGAAATCAAAGAGTCACCGTTGTTGTTACTGAGCAAATTCCAAGTCTGGTCATTTAGAAAGACTAACGTTGCACATGGTCAGATCATGAAGGACCTCTGATCTAAGGGCCAACTGTTGAGGTGTCAACAGAAATATATATACAGTATGATCATAAATAATCTGTAGCCAGTGCTTCACCAAATAACTTTAGCCCCCCCGCCCACCCCCTCACACACACCCACCCCACGTCACCGACCAATTTCCCAGCCCATCGATTGGTGGTCAGTTCCAGCCAGAGAGCGAACAAGAGGCAACTCTTCTACCCTGAATGGATTTTCGCACACCTCAATAACTGACTGCAAATAACCACTAGCCAATCATATCCCTCTTTCCCAGTGACCGTTTTCCAACACGCACACCTCGAACATTGACACAAAGATGTGTTCTTCTTCTGCGTCATCGGTACACTGAAACTGTCAACCATTTTATTTGGTGAGAAATGAGCAATGTCAACTGTGTGGTTATGTCAAATAAACTACTGATTATGTTCTTTTTGCATACACCCTAGCCTCCAAATTCAAGGCATGTACTTGTCATGTTGAATGATTATATCTAGCTATAAGAGTGCCACGTCTCAAGCAGTTGTAATAGACGTACAAAATATACATAAACTATTCTGTATATACAATACATACAAACATGTTCATATACAGGTATATGTGCATAACAATGGGTGCAATTCCAGATTGCTTGGTGTAGCCAGGTATGGTGTAAGTCCTCTCATTGGCTGCATGGCAGCAAATCAGGTTTGGGGCCGTGCTCATTGGTTGCATGGCAGCAAATCAGGTCTGGGCCCTTGAGGTAGGCCCGAAAGCCTATACCACCAGGCCTGGGCCTGGGCCTACCAAATAGTTATCCAGAATAATTAAAACCAGTCATCAAGAGCTTCAAATCATGATGAACAAAGCAGGGGAGTGCAGTAACATTTTTAATTGGGGGGTCAGGTGATTTCTGAACCTTTTGACTTGCAGGTTTTAATTATTCTGGGTAATTATTTGGTAAGCTCAGGCCCAGGGCTGGTGGTATAGGCTTTCGGCCTACCCAAGGCCCCAGACCTGATTTGCTGCCATGCAACCAATGAGCACGGCCCCAAACCTGATTTGCTGCCATGCAGCCAATGAGAGGACTTACACCATACCTGGCTACACCAAGCGATCTGGAATTGCACCCATTGTCTGTTATTGAATCTCAATAACCAAAACAACAGTCCTGTTCTCCAAATAATAGCACTGAAACTCAAATACAGTATATACAGTAACTGAGTGTGTAAAGAAGCCAGAAAAGGCATTTTTGTGTGGTCTGTGTGCTCCTCTAAAAGAATATTCCCCCCTTATTAAAGACATTCACCATCGCAGTCACAGTCTGTTCACGCTGCTACTGTCAGGAGGAATACCAACAATGTTGCCCTTTTTACTGACTTGCACTTGCCAGCAGAACTGCTCAGCCTGGTATTACAAAAGTAACCTATGCTTAAGCCTAACCTTGAAGAGGAATTTCACACTAGCCCCACCCTTTTTTGACTTGAGAGCTACTTTCAAAATGATTCGCTCAACAAGATCTACACATCAAAAATGTGATTGTTCCATTACTGAAAATCTATTTCTAGAAAGTTTGAGCTTTGAAATAGTGGTGATGGTGTTACTTACTGTTATATTGTTTAGGAATAATGCACTTAAAATGAAAAGTAGAGGGGGAGAATTGGAAGGTTTTCCTGTATATGCTATTACTGATGTTTGAAAACAGTATTTGAGGTTTGAGTTGACAGTTCATGATGTCAAGTTTAGTCTCTTGCACCCAAAACTAAGAACTTTCACGTTTTTGTCCACAATTGGGAAGGATATCTGTCAAAATGTTGGCCAAAATAACAATTATTTTCCATTTTCTAACTGTATGGACACTATAAATTAACTCTTGAGAGCATTTTACTCTCAAGAGTTACAGATCTATGAGTCCAAGTGCTGGGGGGGGACTGTCATGTGATCTACCTGCACAGCCTGTGTGATCAACTGGTAGATCACCATCTACATTTTGGGCAGCCCTGTACTGGACGTTTTCTAGTATGAAATTCAATCAAAAACCCTTATAACCCAGAGTAAAACTATATGCTTATAACCTTAGTCTCAGTAAAACAGCGCACCAATCAGTCGCATTTGATTACTTTTTTAATGAAAAAAATGTGTGAGAAACATTATGTGTAGGGTTGCCACATGTGTCTGACAAAAATCCTGGACATTTTGACCATCCAATCGGCGGCCGATTATCGGCGGCGATTATCGGCCTTTTGGTCGGAAGCAACGCACCTCTTTAAACATCTAACCCAGAAATATATCACACTTTTACACTGAAATGTTACTGCTCTAATTATTTTATTACTCTTCTACATATCAGATAATAATGGATACTAATTAGGCTACTTAACCATTAATTTCCAATTCTTTCTGGTTTTCATTTTTCTCATCTCAGTTATCTTTAGATAAACAGATTTAGATTCAGGAGTTTTTCCACTCATTTTGGCGGTAGGGGGGTCTGGAAAAGAGGTAAATATAGCGACAAATGTGCCAAGTTGGCAACACTGGTACGTACAGGCACGCTACAATTTAATAGGACTATCATACTGATCTGAGACTCGCATGTCAGGTTAGTTGCGGTCTCTAGTTTTGGCCATGTAAAAAAAAAAAGAAAAAGAAAAAGGAAAAAAGAATACTTTTGACCATGTATAAAAATTCGGGACATTCAAGTGTCCAGGGTTTATTTTATTTTTTCCTGGACATACCATGAAAATCCGGGACAATCAGGAAAATCCAGGACGTGTGGCAACACTAATTGTGTGCGGTGGTACCTGCTACCTCAGGAAGAAGCTGGGGCGTCATTATAATGTTGAATGAACTGGGTGAGGTTTACATAGCAAAGCCGCCAGGCTGCTGAACAAGAGGTACTACTGTAGCTATCACTGCTCATGCTATATAAACTCCAATTACTCTGTCACTATCACTGCATATGAACCACATCTGATCAGGAAATAGTGTTTCAACAATAGGTTGGCCTTTGATAGCATCCATTAATTAGTCACTTTGAAAAACTGTTCAAACAAAACCATGTGAATGAACAGTTGTTGTCAAGGACAAACACAGAATGGTTCCATGTGTAAGCACTACACCTCTCCCTACATCAAATGGACTTGACAACCTTGTACTATTTTCCCTTGGTGATTATTTATGTATGACCTGACCACTAATACACAAAGTAAGCAAAGCATGCATTGAAAATTAATAGGGCTGTCGAATGATAAAAATAATAACCATTCAAACTATGCCCAAAATATGCCATGCCACTTCCTCTACAGCACATATGTCAAAGTCAAGGCCCGCGGGCCGGATCCGGCCCGCGAGATGATTTAATCCGGCCCCAGGCTTGTAGAGCAAAAATGTCTGAGTCTATCAAAAAAAAAGTAAGTCTCTAGCACGTTCCTATCAAAAGTTATGATCGTTTAAAGAAATGCTTTTGAGCTCTCTTCTGAACGGCATGGAATGCATGTTGTCCAGCAGGGGGAGTCGTTTACCCAGGCTAGGCTGCTGGCGCTGCAAAGTGAGAACTATACTTCAGCAGTACAAGGGTGTGTAACCGAGAGAACTATACTTCAGCAGTACAAGGGTGGATAAGCGAGGACTATACTTCAGCAGTACATGGGTGTATAACCGAGAACTATACTTCAGCAGTACAAGGGTGGATAAGCGAGAACTACTGTATACTTAGTTAACTACACATACTTACTTAAATTTAGTATTTGAAATTTAAATGCTATTTTCGTATGGTTTATTGATGCTCTGTAAATAAAAATAGCAAATTTCTTAATCTAGGCTAGTATAAAACCAATAATGAAAGTCATTAATATATATTAATAGCCATTCTTAATAATAAATATGACTTGTGTGATATACTGTAGTGTAGAAGTAACGGCTGTGTACGTAAACATGCGTGTGCCGCGCATGCTTGCGGTCTGCGACTGGTTGCACCCGGGCGCTCCGGCCCCCATGAAGTCACATCAAGTCCAATGCGGCCCCCACCCCAAATGACTTTGACACCACTGCTCTACAGTGTTTGACATTTCAAAAATAAAAAAGAAGGCCCAGGCGGTTAGCTCAACCGTCTGGGCACCCCGGCTGCTAAGCCAGCCTGATGGCGTGCCCCGGGTTCGATTCCCGAGCCCGGCGGACTTTGCCTCATGTCACTCCCCATCTCTCTCCCCCTTTCCTGTCATACTACTGTACTATCAATAAAGGCAAAAAGCCCAAAAACAAATCTTTAAAAAAAATAAATAAAAAAAAAAGAAGAAAAAAAAAAAAGCCTTAAAATGATACGTAATTGTGAAAATTTGCCTCATTATGGCGCTATAACCTATATAACCCACAACCTATATAAGCTGTGCTGGAAGGTTTTGCCAGAGGTTTGTGCTTTGTGGTTGGCATCCAGTGTGTGTGTGTGTGTGTGTGTGTGTGTGTTTGTGTGTGTGTGTGTGTGTGTGTGTGTGTGTGTGTGTGTGTGTGTGTGTGTGTGTGTGTGTGTGTGTGTGTGTGTGTGTGTGTGCGTGCGTGCGTGCGCGCGTGTGTGCGTGCGTACTTGATCCGGTAATTACTTTACTTAGCGTGTATATTCATTTTAGAAGCCCCAACACCTATACAAACAACAATACAAATAATGATTTGATGATTCAGCAAAAACACCACACCCGTCCTTAAGAAACTCTGTCTGTGGTGTTCACATAAGCCTGAGTAAATGATGAGATAACCAGAACTTTATTTCAAAGTGAAATATCACCAGAGTACGTACTAGGCCAGTAATTTTAGCTCATGTTTTACCTAAAATTGGAATAAATTGTAACATGGGATTTTTCTTCACAGATCATTTCTTTGAGGTCTCCAGAACAACATATTAAAAGTCCCGAAAAATCCCAGTTGCGCAAATATGTTTAATTTCATAAAGTAATAGAATACATAGGCTCCAATGGAGTGATAGCCCCGCCCCCTTCCTATACAAACCCATTATAACTTAAAACTCCATTTTAACCATGATGGATTATTCAAAAACAACCCATCTTTTTTCTGGTGACTGATATTGTCCTCCTAATACGTGAGAGGACCGTGGAATTTCATTCACAGGTTTCAGTTATTTTTAAAATATTGTTTTGGAAAATGTAGCTGCCACCATATCTGGGTATGCCCACCCAAATGAATATTAAATAAATAAATAAATGAAACCTGTAAATGAAATTCCACTGCCCTCTCACATATTAGGAGGACTATATCAGTCACCAGAAAAAGGTGAGGGCAGTGGAATTTCATTTACAAGTTTCATTTATTTATTTTTTTAATATTCATCTGGGTGGGCATACCCAGATATGGAGGCAGCTACATTTTCCAAAACAATATTTTAAAAATAACTGAAACTTGTGAATGAAATTCCACGGTCCTCTCACGTATTAGGAGGACAATATCAGTCACCAGAAAAAAGATGGGTTGTTTTTGAATAATCCATCATGGTTAAAATGGAGTTTTAAGTTATAATGGGTTTGTATAGGAAGGGGGCGGGGCTATCACTCCATTGGAGCCTATGCATTCTATTACTTTATGAAATTAAACATATTTGCGCAACTGGGATTTTTCGGGACTTTTAATATGTTGTTCTGGAGACCTCAAAGAAATGATCTGTGAAGAAAAATCCCATGTTACAATTTATTCCACTTGAAACGCTATTGTGCCTGGACTATACAGTACTACAGTAGATGTCGGTGTGCTTCCTTTGTTTGGAGAAAGAGAAAGCTGACACATAACACGTAGTGGTGATCAATTACATTGTTAAGGGAACATTTTCCAGAGAGAACGCACAGGCTTTTTTCCTCCTTGAATTTTAAACAGCCTAGCCCTATTATTATTATTATACCGAGACCGAGACAATGTCAATGACAAAACTAAATGTACTGAAACTTTTTCCTAGTCCGTCTCTCCACATGTCTATCTTTTTAAAGACATACTCATCTTTTGTCCTTTGATAATTCTAAAACTAAGCACACAATTTAAGTGGCTGGGTGTGTGCGTGCACTGGTGTGTGTGTGTGTGTGTGTGTGTGTGTGTGTGTGTGTGTGTGTGTGTGTGTGTGTGTGTGTGTGTGTGTGTGTGTGTGTGTGTGTGTGTTCATATGAAGTGAGTGACGCCTCAGCAGAGATGGCTGGTATTGAATGACAGCCCCTTGAGGTCCACTAGATGAGTCCAGTTTGATGTGTCAGAATGCTTTCCTGTCTGTGATCCACTGGAACTCTCACTGCATGGGGAGTCTGTGGGAAATGTTCTTTCAGTCTATGATTCCCACCGGTGTATTTCTTTCAATAGTCGAATATGATATATTTAGGGACATGTACATCCAGTTGACTGCCTGCCTGACTGCCTGATCTAAATGTGTTGTCTGATGCCCTCAGCTGAGCTGCGGAGAATATGGGCTCTGGCTGAAAAGGAAAGACCCCAGTTGGTCTCCAAATAGGTAGGCTGGGCAGATGCAGAGGGGGGGTGTTTCTGGGATGCTGGAATGCACTGCTGAGCCTACTGGAGACGTCGTGGGGTTAATTCAGCGAAACGTTGGTGAAAGTAGGTCCCCGCTTGACAACCCCTGTGAAGTGTCTGTCCAGTTGTTTCGACATCACCGTGCTTAAGTCTTCCACTTTTTAGGTATGCGGTCAAGTGCAAGTATGGCTCAGGGAGTAGGACGCCCCTGCCTTGCAGAGTCCCTACAGGCACTTTGGACTCAACATTGTCCTGTGTTTCTTGAAATCAAATAGTTCGGCTCGCAACTCCTAAACTTTTCATAGTCCATATTGTTTAAAATTGGTTTAAAATGTTCTAGTATAATATAAGCAAAGTAATTTGTGGGGTAAAAAAAAAAAAAAAAAAAAAACAGAATATATTTTTATATCAAACCGATTTGCAACATAATTAAGAATTGCAATAAAAATCAATTCAGCACCCTAAATATCAATATCATATTGTATTGTGAGGTAAGTGAGTGCAGGTATAATAAGTGGAGCTGCTTTACATGTAAATCAGTTATTGATCTGGATGGTGTGTGCAGGGCAGACCAGGCTGGAGTGAACTGATTATCTTGATAAGGTGCAGTGTCTGTAGTATGAGGCAAATGCTGCTCAGGGTTAGCAGGATATTAGGTTCAACAGCGCAGTGCATTCTCCTCTATTTTCCCAGTTAACAGCTGATTGAACAGGACATAGAAGTAGTGCCAGTCAGTGAACATGTCCTCCCACGTGACCTGTACCTGCATGGACTGAAACACAAGGCCAACAATGTAGATTTAACCTGACGTGGCAGGAATAAAATGCTGTCCCTACATGTACGTAAAAAATAATAAGAGTTTGAAAAGCATTTTCTGTGTTATTGTCAGTGATGGTCAAAACAAAATATTTGTTTTGTCTTTTGATAGATTCAAGTGAAAATAGATAGCAGAGGGATACAGAGGGGAAAGACATCAGGGGCGGATGTAACATTTCCCAATTGGGGGGGGGGGGGGGGGGGGGGGCAAGAGGAAATGGTATGGGGGCGGCATCATCGCCCGTGTCGCTTCACGCCACGAGCGATGAAGTCACACCCATACCATTTTCGGTTACAGGACTTTTATTAGTCAAGTAAAGCATCAATAATAACACCAGTTGTTGTTGTTGCAACAGACACGCAGCATGCACAAAGCTAAAGGTCTGACTCAGAGAGTTTTCTGTTTTCAATGATGAAATGCTGTTGGTATAGTGGTGACACAGCTGTAGTTAGCAGTAGAAGTGTTTTTACATCATTTTAAATACAAGCACTTTAATTTGAAAATATATTGGGTTGTTTTGCATTCCATCGTGTTTGGTGGGGCAGACTGGGCTTTAGGGGGGCATTGCCTCCCTAAACACATTGTGAGCATGTAGACTGCCCATTTGAACTATTGAAAAATGTTTTTTTTAAATAGTTTAAAAGGGCAAAGAACTTGGGGATAAGGGGTTTAGCGGTGACAAAAATCTAGGCCTTAGCCTCGCAGAACCAAAACTAAAGAATATTTTGTTGTCATTGCATATGATTTTGTCCACAATTCCATGCTTTTTGCAACCGTTTATCAATTCTTCTACATTCTCGATTGTACGTTGTAGAAGAATTGACTTCTTGAAATAAAGAAGTATTACAGAAATGTGACAATATTTGAGAGTTTGATTTCATATTCCGCTCTCAAAAGAGTTAAGGATCTGTAAAGATCCATTCTGTTGCCAACTCCCCCTCATTTCGCTGGGGACCACCTGGTTGAAAACCACAAAATAAAGCTCTTATAAATAATATATAGATTTGCATAATTGTGAATATACCTCATAGCACTGCGCATCCAAATGTAAATTGGCAAACTCATAGAGTTGCATGCAGACAAACTGCATGCAGGAGAGGAGACATTTGAGAGCAATTGGATTATGGCAAAAAAGCACCATCACAAAAGTCATGGCTGGAAGGCAATACATGTGCTGTTTATTGCCTTACAAAAGGCTCTAATGAAAAGCATGATTTCATTAGATATGAGTCCCATCCACACTTTTACTTCATGACGATCATATTATGAGATAGCACACTGTGTCATAATATAGTTCACAATTCAGGGGGTATTCAGGTTTGTGCTGGATGATGTGTGGCTAATTAGCTTGATTAGATCTGTTTGGGGACAGTGACACTGTGAACATTTACACGCCAATGGAAAGGTTCCATTAAAACAAAACTACCGCTCAACTCCTCCCGAGGGGATTGTGGAAGCATCCATCTGGGAAAGAATCCCTCTGGGGACTGCACCACAGTATGGTGGTGTGAAATACCCCTCTGGGGACTGCAATAGGGGAATGAAATAGCTCTCTGGAGGCTGCACCTACAGCATGGTGTGTGAAATACAGTGGTGAGGACTTGAGATTGTCACTGTTAACATCCGACTGCTCCTGAGGCACCAGGGTGGTACCACTTTTCTCCTGTGGTAACAGTTTTCAGACTTCATTTAAAAGGTGTCAACTTTGCGGCACCCCTTTTTCTGGTCCTACCAGATACCTACCACAGTGGTACCACCAGTGACAATCTCAAGTGTTCACCACTGTAGCTCTCTAGAGGCTGCACCCACAGTATGGTGGTGTGAAATAGCTCTCTAGAGGATGCACCCACAGTATGGTGGTGTGAAATATCTCTCTGGAGGCTGCACCCACAGTATGGTGGTGTCAAATAGCTCTCTAGAGGCTGCACCCACAGGATGGTGGTGTGAAATATCTCTCTAGAGGCTGCACCCACAGTATGGTGGTGTCAAATAGCTCTCTAGAGGCTGCACCCACAGGATGGTGGTGTGAAATATCTCTCTAGAGGCTGCACCCACAGGATGGTGGTGTGAAATATCTCTCTAGAGGCTGCACCCACAGGATGGTGGTGTGAAATATCTCTCTAGAGCCTGCACCCACAGTATGGTGGTGTGAAATAGCACTCTGGAGGCTGCACCCACACTGTTTCCAAATCACCCAAATCACTTACTACACCTGTCTGAATCTCTTGCCAAGAATTTGATTTATCCACATATTATGAACTACAGATATTACATTTCTGTTATTTGTATGTTTTCTTTTTTTCTGATATTTACATGCATTATTAGACTTTCTGTGGTCTAAGGGTTTTCTGACTCAAACACGTGCCCAGAAAACAGAATTGTACATATATTTTCCGACAATTAAACACAATTGATTAATTGTTTCTGTAGGTCCCACATTCAACATACATCGGGTGCTATGGAAGGTGAATCATGGATGCATTTGACCTATTTAAGACAAGCGACAGCACGGATGTAGAGGAGGTTAAAGCAAAGACAAAGAAAGAGCACTTTGGTGTTTATCCTGCTCTCTCTCCTCTGCTGTTCGCAGGTCCCTGCCGTGATAATGTCCTCTTTAAGGTCTGGAATTCCCGTCGGCTCCAAAAAGGATCATCACCAGCTAAAGCGATAGAATAAAACGTCTTTGTTCCTCCATTTGACCCTTTTTACAGGGTCTTTATAAAAGAGTAATTGTAGCACTTACGTCCAGGGCTCTATGCTCCTATCAGTCCCACAAATGAAAAGGAATTAAAATAAAAGTAATCGTAGCACCAGGCTGATCAAAAAGGAAAAATGCCATTGAACAAAAGCCAATGAGTTGTCTTATAAAAATGTGCAGTAGTAATATGGTCAGGAGCAACTGTAATGTAAAAAGGTCTCATAGCTCACACACACACACACACACACATGTACGTATGTGCACATGCGCACACTGGCACACACTATGAATATTTCAAACATCACCGCCTATAAAATCTGTCTGATCATAATGTTGGCCAGCAGAGTACAGATATGCTGTTTAATATTGGATGTAATATCAATGTTCAGAGTTAAGTTGATCCTTCCTGAGGCAAATTGCATGCTGCGTGTATTCCCCTTTTACTTAGCCCCAAAAAAGACTTGTTTTTCTTCTTTCCTGGGATGCACTTTGTCAAGTCTCATTTAGTTCAATAAGGTTTGCATATGGTTATGAATGTGTAGTATTCGCTTTGCTATAAAATTGGTGGTGTAGTTACATTAGGGGTGCTCAATTATGAAATCATTAGAGATATCCAATCTCTGATTATATGCAGGGTCATATTTGCCAATAACGATTCTGACCGATTCCAATACATATGAACAAGCCTAGGCCCTAGGCAGGGGCTAGTAATGGAGACTGAGAAGAGCGGCCAATCTGCTTGTCACAGACAGCAGATTTCCAAACCAATACAATTAAGCTAAAAGCTGCGCTGTTTACATCCAGTTAATGTCAACACACACACACACACACACACACACACACACACACACACACACACACACACACACACACACACACACACACACACACACACACACACACACACACACACACACACAGCTTGACAAAAGTGTAATCGAAGTGGGTCCGCCCGAGTCAAAAAATCATATACGATTCCAATAGAAAAGTCCTATCAGATTTTGGAATAAATCCTATTGGATTTCCAATAGGATTCCTATAAGAATCCTATAGGATCTTATAGGAATCCTATAAGAAAATCCTATAGGATTTTTCTATAGGATTCCTTTATGATTTTTGGGGAAAATCCTATAGGATTCTATTGGAATCCTATTGGATTCCAATAGAATCCTTTGTTCCAAAATCTGATAGAACTTTTCTATAGGAATTTTCTAAAATCCTATAGTATTTTTTGACTAAATTCTTTGAATTTAGTAGGCCTATATTGCCAGCATGCACATTGCATGCTGGCTTATAAATAACAGCCAGAATTTATAAGAAAGCTTATATTATATATCATTATTATACGGACAGCTTATACGGACACCTGTTGTGAACTGTTACCCCTATCCTTTTGTGGTGCTAAGGTACAGGTTTCTATAGGTCACCACTTATGATGTGACATAGACCACACATGGAATTTGTTTACATGTGATAGCCTATAAGTAGGGACTCTGTATTGAAGTTGTCTTGTCTGATTACAGTAAGAACATTGTGACTAGTGTGTTGTAGACACACAAAGTGTGTCTACAACACATTATAGCTACTTATTCATTGAATTAAAGGTAGGGGAAGTGATTTCACTTTTTTCTGTTAAAATGCTCTATTATAAGGTGTGGAAACCATATATGGAGTTTCCCCCTCCCCCACGTTAGCAGAGGAGCTAATAAAAGTTCCCCAGGTCACCACAATTCTCCTCCAATCAGGAGAGAGCAGCAGGTTCACATAGTGTAGCTACTTTTGGGGGCCCCTAGTGCACCAGGCTGGTACTACACCATGAATTTCAAATCACTTCCCCTACCTTTAACTGAAACTATAGCATGGGTGTATAGCATAAACAAAATGCATGTGCAATTAAGACTAATAATAATAATAATAAACAATGGAAGAAAAATGCTGTTATTGAGGACGGTAGGTACAGTATACTATACTGTAGCACATTTGGCTGACAAACCGAGTTTTCACACTATTTTTTTCTTCTTGGGACCACAGTGACTTGTCTGAGACAGCAGTGCTCACCACATCCTCAAATGTACTTCCCGTCTCTACCACCAGCCAACAGCATGCCTCTGTAACCACGAGAACCTGCTGCTGTGTGTCAGGAGGAGGAAACACAACAAACTGCCCTTATTTAGACATGTAAAAGTAGACTTTTACATGTCTCATAGACTTTTCGAAAATAATTGATATCAAGACGATTACGCCGTGGACAAAGCCAACTCGAGTTGTGACAAATCATGATGACACACACAAAGTTTTGGGACAATAAAATAACTTCTAAGATGAAAAACGAAACAAAAAGTCTTGTATCATAACGTTTTCTACTTCTTCCTAATTATATATTATATGACGATATTGTGTTTGTTGTCATGATTTGTCAAGACCCGAGTTGGCTTTTGCCGCGGCGCAATTGTGCTTTTATTAACCATTTTCGAAAAGTCTATGAGGAAAATGAATAAGGAATCCACTAGTGGAACCGGGCTGGTGACGTCACTGCGCATCTCTATAGTGGTGGTTCGTTTACAAAGAGTGCAGCTGTGGCTCAGGATGTGACCGGGGGGCTTACAAAGAGTGGGGATGGGGTGGGGGTCAGGTCGGTGGTTCGAATCCCGCTTCATCATGTCTGCGAACGCAAAGCACCTTAGATGAAGGATCTATGTAAATGCATCGTTTACCATGTTTCAATTTGCCTTGGAGCCAGGGGCGGATCTAGGCATGGGCCTGCCATGCAAAACAACCCAAGATATTTCAAATTAAAGTGCCTATATTTAAAATGATTAGTAACACTACTACTGCTACTAACTAACTACAGTTGTGGCACCACTAAACCAACAGCATTTCATCATTGAAAACAGAAAACTCTCTGAGTCAGACCTTTAGCTTTATGCATGCTGCGTGTCTGTTGCAACTTCAACAACAACTGATGTTATTATTGATGCTTTACTTGACTAATAACAGTCCTGTAACCGAAAATGGTATACCATTTTCTCTTGCCCCTCCAACATGTTCTCTTGCCCCCCCCCCCCCCCCCCCAAGAGAGGGGGGGGGGGGGGGGCAGCCACAACGCGGCCGTCCCGTGGATGCACATTTCTTCCGCTTTCAAGCCCATTTTGCCCCACCCATTTGAAATTCATTTCACTTAACCTTAAGCCGGGTTACAGCTACAGCGACCAAATTCCAACTCATCAGTTGTGGGATAATATGTGGGACAAGGCGGTACACATGCAGTGTTGTGTCGCACTGTCTTACGCATGAATAAATTAACACAAATAACATTTCTATACCATTAGATATTTCTATTCTTCCCCTTCTCCCCCTTCACATAGCCTACCACAATGATGGTGTGCTATCTGTTTCATTCAGTAGCACATACTAGAACTGTTTAACTATATTGAACTAATAATATTAAATTAACTATTTACTGGACAATAGAACCTACAAACAATACACCTGGAGAAAATAGCTGGACCCGCCAACAAAGGGGCTCTGATGTGATTGTGATGGCATGAATTACAACCAATATATAAGAAAACAAACAGAAACTAGTCTTGCGAAGTAGAGTAGGCTATCAGAATCGCTTTTCACTGGCCTCACGCATTAATTAATAGTTTTATGGTGGGTGTCCACTTAACTAGAAGCATTGATTTCATAATAGTTATCATGTTTTACACGTGCCTAAAATGAATTTGTGGCAGCCTCATTCAAAACTATAGCTCTGTTGTGCGCAGTGTTGGTCAATATTACTTTGGAAAGTAACTTCTTTACTTTACTCATTACCCCTTAGACAAAGTAATATCATTACTTTACTTATTACTGGAATTGAAGAGTAATATATTACATATTACGTTATTACTTTCCCAAGTTCTCAACACCTCCTTTGAAAAATAATCTGTTTAGCGAGCTCTTTTCAGAACTGAATCCAATTTATTGGAATAGTCTCCAATCCCACAAACTGCACCTGGGAAACAAAGCCAACAAAATCTGTCTCTTTGACTTTTTAAACTTTTTCACAATTGTTTTCAAAGACAGTTGAGGTCTTGTATTTAAAAATAAAATACAAAATACAGCAGCAAGCGATTTGTAGTGTACATAACTGTGCGCAGGATGCAGCATGTGCACTGGATCTACAATCTACTGCACATCTCTGTTGATACAGTACCTGTCGATAGCTTGTAAATCTGTTCTATTTTTACATGCAACAACAAGCTCATTTTAAAAAAGTAACTTGGCGTTACTTGCAAAGTAATGCGTTACTTATTACCCATTTTTGCAGAGTAATCTCATTACTTTACTTTTTGGAGCAAAAGTAATAATATTACAGTAATATGTAATCTAAAATTAGTTACTGCCTAACACTGGTTGTGCGACCTCTCATCTTCGCTGAAATGCTGCATTGTTCGCTGCAATGCTGGCTCCTCGGCTGTAGACAGAATTGCAGCGTAGATGAGAGGCCGCACAACGAGGCTATGAAAACTATTTTCAACTCCAGTATGTCCCAAACTGGGAATTAGGTTTTGAACCCACAATGTCTCAACTCTTCTTCTAGATGGCTATTATTCTACCAAGCACAGATGTAAGCCTGGAGATCGAGGCTAGATCCAACCCAGAGTATAGTCACACACTATGGACCTAATTCAGGAAAGAAAATATACGCAAATTCAACGATAGGGGGTGCCAAGTGCCCGTAAACACGCTACACTCGAACCAACGGTATAATACAGAGAACCCTGAGTACGCTGAGCGTAATCCTCTGGAGGTAGCGTACATCAGGTGCCCGTGCACGAGCATTCCCAGCGTGTGAGAATGATCGCAAATGACAGGACCATCCCATTTTCATTCTTCCACGCCCCATTTCTTACCATAAAAGGCAACAAACGTGAGTCAGCAGTTTGTCTGAACTCTAGCTGCAGCCCAGAGTTCTGAAATTTTACAACTGAACATTGTGGTCTCTCTGTGGTCCCCCATGTCGCATGGACTTGTTGATCAGCTGATTTTGACAGAAGAGTCACTTGCAATGTCAACTGATTGAATGCAAGCACTAAAAAATATAAGCCGCCCCTTATATAATGCAAATGCATTTATTTAGTATTTAGTTCAACCTCAGCTATTTGGTAATTAAAATATAAAAGCCCTTTCTATTGAACAATTGCTCACTCTCACCTTTGCAAAGGTAAACAATAATATAGGCCTAATAAAAAGATATAGGCTATAGGCACGATCATAGGCCTACCATAAAATACCAAATAACAGCCCTTACTTAAACAACCGCCTACTAAATAAGGCCCATGTTCCCACATCATTTTGCTTAATAACGCCTTGTCAAAATAATCGCCCACGTACAAATAAGCGCCCATGAGCTGTTATTTGCAAACATATTAATACTATTATTATTATTATTATTATTATTATTATTATTATTATTATTATTATTATTATTATAGCTTATGGCGTTACTTTGCAGATCTCCTCATTTCTGCCTGACGCACATGCCCTCAGCATCTCGCATGTCCCAATGCGACAGCAGTCCTCCACCTCAAAATATAATGTTTAATTCTGCCACACACCGCTTATGTACAACAATATTGTTCAGACTGCATATTTTGTCAAAGTGTGCGTGTGCGTTGTAAGCAGGCACTTACCATATATGAATCCAAGCATCTGTCAACAGGCATCAACTCCGCATGGACTCGTCAAAACTTGAGATTTCAATTGTCCCTTACTCACTCAGTTTGCAAGCGATTGTTTTAATTCCAATGTGTCAATACAGTGTATATTTTATATATTTTATATTTCATTGGGTATAGGTATAGGTATAGGTTTTATATGACTTCAAACAATATGAAAAGAGATAGGCCTAATGCGTCGTCCTTTTTTATCTGCGCAGCTTATAGAGCTTAGACAGCTTAGACCACATGTGCGTGCCAATTAATTATCAAGGGCTTGATTTGAAAAACTGAGAACCATGTAGGCCTATTCTATAAGGCAAAACCTCATTGAACGAATATACTGTAGGCTACATGTTTGAGGCTATATTACAATATTTTAAAATGTTAAAATATGAATGTTACACAGCTGTGCAACCAATTAAGTAATTACAGTCAATCATGCCAGTCTGAATGTGGGTCAGATCTATTAAGCAACGCTGCCTACAATATTAAATGAAATATAATATAACAGGCAATAATAATATTTATTATTGCGTATCTGCTGTCAAAATCAGCTGATCATCAAGTTCAGGGGACATCAGGGTCTAGGCTAGATGGACTGATCACTCCTCCTCGTCCTCGAATAAATAATAGGCTATTGTGAAGAACTACAAAACTAAGCGAAAAAGTCAGGGGGGGTCCTGGACCAGCACCAAAAGCATCCGTTTTCTACATATGGATACCTACCTTCTCATGCATTTCAACCCGAAGCACAGCATATTCTCACATTTATTTATTAGGCTATTCATTTATTAGCCTATTTCTGGCAAGGGCGCCACCCAGCAGAGCAGCCTCTGCATGTGGTATTTGTGAGATTGGAGAGTCGCACAGACCCATCCATGATAAAACAAAAACAGACACAATAATTTTCGGTGTTGAATTATAATCCAGCGAGTTTGAGGTGGTGTTGGACCTTTGCACAGTTCATTGATTTGGCCCAATATGTAGGCTACAGACCTGCTCCAGTGATTTAATTAATTTAGCGCGTCAGCTGCATTCATTCCACTGGATAGTGGATATAGGCTCCAGTGTTGGATATAACGGTCCTTTGAAAAGACGTAAGGAGGTAAGTTACTAGGCACATTAAACTATTCTGTGTGGAGTTTGAAAAGCAGTGATGGGCCGTAGGATTGTTATTTTAATACAGTGGTAAAATTGAACTTACAAAAAAAAAAATCGTTTAGGGACATGATTAATGTAAGTTTTATTTTTTTTCCGTTAAAGGAAAAAGGTATACCTATGTATTATTATTTCCATAGAGGTCCGGGCCTTGTTTGAGAGCTGGAATTGTCATTAAATCCCTTTATAATGCCTTTGATTTCGGTGATCGGCGATTTGTTCACACACACACACACACACACACACACACACACACACACACACACACACACACACACACACACACACACACACACACACACACACACGTGGTCCATTTGGTGGTCCGTGGCTCAAATGCTGATTAAATAGTGTGCCCTGGTATCAACTCCACTGTTGCAGGTACATATACGCAAGCCATGTGCTCCTTACACCACCTCCTGAGCTGACTTGCCAATGTGCGTATTGTCCGACGGCTGCGCGATGAACTTCTCGTCCTGCGGTGTGAAATTCCTCTTTCTGATTACCGGCGAGGGGAGAGAATGAGCGTTAATGTCGGTACGCTTCAGTGCGTGGGCGTATTTGCTTCCCTGAATCTGGTCCATAGTGTTTTTATAACTGTATTGCAATTTTAGAGATGACATGGCATGACAGCATTGGAAACCACCTGGCTTCTGTTTTCTGTAGATATTTAGAAGATATTGAAATGTAGAGTTTAGCAAAGGAGAAGAAGTGGTGTGTGTGTGTGTGTGTGTGTGTGTGTGTGTGTGCAGTGGCGGATTTAGCAATTTGGGGGCCCCAGGCGGATTTAGCTATGGGGGCCCTAAAAGTTTTAACTACAATCTTTTAAAATGCAAGAAATACGTATCATGTAACACACCATTGTATTCCAAAAAGCAAAATATTTACTTTTTTTTTAAGAATAGTTAAGAAAAAATGAAAAGATTTGTGAGTGAGTCACTCAGTCACATTTTATCTAAAATTGTACCTGAACAATAAAGAATATGAGAGAGAGAGAGAGCTAGAGAGATAGAGAGACAGGGAGACAGAGACAGAGAGAGAGACTATGTGAGAGAGGTCTGTGGGTATGTGACGTGTGCCTGTGTATGAGTGTGTGTGGGTGAAAGATAGAGAATGATGCGCATAAGATGGTGTGTTCTAGGCTACTGTATGTTGTACGTACTGTACTGTATGTTAAAGGGGAACTCCACCCATTTTTAACATTTTAATATTTAATTAATATACCTTAACCTTAGAGATGTTGTGTGGACATGATAAAAAAGTCCCCCCAATTCAGTATTTCCTAAAAATGGAGGTCTGAAAAAATCATTGTGAAATACATCTGATGACATCATCAAGATGTATTTCACCATGTTAATGATTTTTCTTTAACACCCTTTTTCCTGAGAGGGTACAAATGGTACCAAATTTGGTTCACATTTATTCACAACATTTCTCTCAGGAAATTTTTGATTTTTGGGTGGAATTCCCCTTTAAGAAAATATCTGGTATGTGAATGTGATTCTGTCTACAGGCAGCGCCGCTGCACTGCCCTGCTGCTCTGTGTCTCTCAGCTGCAGCTGAATTGTGCTGATGGACGGTAATAATATTGCGGGGGTTTAATTCTAGACTACATTATATCACGGACCCCTAAAACAGTAGCCTACCGTTGGCCTAAACGAGGTGAAAAGCTCAATGCAAGTTAATGACAAAGTTGCGTGCGTAAGGTAAACCACCTCCTCCTCCTCCCTGCTCCTCCGCTCACGTGGAGAGTGCAGCCTGCAGCGGTACAGAGCTGCTGGCGGCACAGCCTCCCTCTGTCTGGGTCTCTCTCCTCTCTCGTGACGAGAGTGTAAAATGTATATGGCCAATACGTCAGCTATATTAGTTCATAAAGTCGGGTCTCTTGGAATGCCCGTGCGTGTCGCATTTCGGACGGGTTCGGCGCCGCCATTTAAAAGAAATCTCGGAACAGTTCGGAATCGGGAAAAATGTCACGGATCGACTTGGTTCTGGTTTAAATTTGTTAATAATTTGCCGAACAGTTCGGCGATATTGCATGGATTTATTTCGGTTTTCGGATGGATTTCTTGAGACCTGTGAAGACCTCTACTTAACTTATTTCTTTCTGAAGTAGTAGGCTAGGTAGAATGTCTCTGATAGGTTGTTGTAACGTGATGGGTAATGTTTTGGAATAGTGCTCTCACCGTCTCGCGCACATGGCATGGATCATGGAATATTCCACTTTAACGCAAATGGGAGGTGATGTACACGGTTTCTGTAGGGCCAATTTTATTGTGTTGTTTTTACTTTTGATTTGAAACATACAAAATCATTATTTATTAACTCACTGACTGATGCTCACTGTTCAGGGGGGCCCAATTAGATGGCCAACTGTATGGTTAGTTGCCACCGGCTCCGGGGGCCCCTGCTGTATGGGAAAGTTGAGGGGCCCCAGGCGGCCGCCTCGTTTGCCTATATTGTAAGACCGCGCCTGTGTGTGTGTGTGTGTGTGTGTGCGCGCGCGCGCGCACGCCACGCTTGCGTACTACGTGCACACGTTTCGATTAGTACATATACTGTAAGTGTGAGCGGTCAATATAACAGTGCTGTCATTAGGGCAGTGATGATAGTGTATCGTTGTGAAGAGGTCAAAAACCTGCAAGAATAATTGAATTCATAGTAAGGTGCAGATGGCAGCTAGGCGATCTGACAACATTGAGGTCCAAGATGAAGACGATCCAGTCTACGAGAATGGCACCACCATTACTGCCAGAGGAAATAATGAAGAAAGACATTATGAGAGACTTAAACTGCAACATGTAGACGATGCAGTCTATGAAGATCCACGCAGCAGGACAGAGCTGCCTGGTAAGAGATGTCACTATAGAATGTATCAGTGTAGCCTACAGTGTTGGGAATATTACTTTACCTTGTTAATATATTACTTATTAATTATTACCTTCATTTTAAAGCAATATATTATATTACATTATTACTGACTGAGCAAGTGTAATATATTAATATTACTATTACATATTACTTAAAAAAAAACGTTTTACAAAATATATAATTAAATATTTAGTGTCACTATTAATCAAATATTGCGTAGGCCAGTGGCATACCTACAATAAAGCAAGCGCACTTGGCTATCTGGCCAAATCCATATGAAATCAACTTGAAAAAATGTCACTCCTGAATGAATAATTTGATGACAAATGAGGAAAATAAGTAACTATTTAACCTCTGCAGTTGTCAAGATAATTAAACAAAACATTTCCAACAAGACAGATTGACAGAAAGTAATATTGAAAGTAATGCAGTAATACAGAAATAAAAGTATAATATATTAGATTGTTTTTGTTAAGTAATATATTTATATTACAAGTTACTGCATTTTGGTAATATATTATGTAATATATTAACTTATGTAGTGCACATGTCCCAACACTGGTAGCCTATTAGTAGTAGTGTAAGGGTGTAGTAGTAATAGTGTTAGGGGTGGCAGTGGCTTAGGGGTAAGTTACTGGGAAAATGTAGTAACCTACACTACTTGTTACTCTCGAAAAAATGCAGCTAAGCTACACAACAAGCTATCGCCAGAGATTTGTAGCAAGCAACACTACAAGCTACATGACAAAAGTAGCTTGATGTAGCTTGCTACATAATCACTACATAAACTTAATGTACAACTTTCTAAATACTAATCATAATAAAACAATATGGGTAAAAATCATAATGATAATAATTTAGCGGAGGGTTTGAACATAGGATGGTGGCATGTTTAAGTTTTGGGATGTATATTAGAGGTTTTCTACCCATTAAAAATGGGTGGAATTTGAAAATGTGTGTGGGAAAATGTAGTAAGCTACAATCCTTGTTACTCGAAACAAGTAGTGTAGCTTCACTAGAAGCTACTCGAAACAAGTAGTGTAGCTTCACTACAAGCTATTCCCAGAGCAAATGTAGTAACCTACACTACAAGTTATGGGAAAATGTAGTTAAGCTATGTAGCTTAGCTACTTGTAACAAGCTACTGCCCATCACTGTAATAGTGTTAGGGGTGGCAGTGGCTTAGGGGTAGAGTCACCGCATGGTAACTTCAAGGTTGCCAGTTCGAACCTGGAGTTAGTGTTGACGTGTCCCTGAGCAAGACAATTAACTGCTCCCGATTAATTAACCTTGCATGGTTTCTTCCGCCATTGGTGTGTGAATCGCTTAATGGGATCTACTATAATATATAATATATAAATGCACCATTTAACCTTAACCTGTGTGAAAGAGAAAGAGAGATCTTACAGCATGCATGTGTATATGTCAGGGGTTTTCAACAGGTGGTCCGGGGACCACCAGTGGTCCTTGAGAGGGTTCCAGATGGTCCCCAGCTAAGTTGTTTAACCAAATGTAACTCTTGAGAACGTAAAAAAAAATATATATATATATATACACTCTCAAGAGTTAAAATATCCACCATGTGAATTAGTTCAAATCTACACAAGTAGAAGATGAATGGTCATGGACAGAAGCAAAAGAAATCTTTAGTTTTGGGGTCTGTGGGTCTAAAAATATCCTCAATTGGTGGTCCGTGGCTCAAATGCTGAATAAATGGTGGGACCTGGGATGAAAAAGGTTGAAAGCCCCTAGTATATGTGAATTCTTTCTACTGAGCAAGCTACAGTCAACTGCGCTGCGACAAAGGCATCCATGTCACTGACTGCAGTGGTCTGTGTGAAGTGAAGTCAGGGACGTGCAGACAGTGTTAGAGACAAGGGGTGATATCCTGTAAGAGGACACTTCTTGTATTTTTGACCTATTCGAAAGGGGCAGGGGCTGCAATGCCCTTTGATGTCTATGTCTGCACGTCCCTGTAGAATGTATACATGCAGGCCTGGCAAGACAGTTAACCCTAGAAGGCCCAGTGTTGCTTTTTAGCAACATTAACCCTTTATTTATTTATTTATTTTTTTAAATGTCATCATTATTTTTTTGTTATTATTTCACATAAATATCATGGTTGAGGTTGATTGTTTAGAATTGCATTGAAATTGGTCATGATATTTGCATAACAATACCCCCCACAGAGGCTGCAATTAGCCTTTTCAATTAATCTCCGGACTTGCAATTTTTGATGATTTTTAACCTTTGACCTTTAGCCTTTAACCCTAAAGTATGTAAAATGACTACAATAAATATTTTTTTGTTATTATTAGGGCTGTTGAATGATTATTTTTTTAATCAAATTAATCACAGCTTCAGAATTAATTTAATCATGATTAATCACCATTCGAACTATGTTCAAAATATGCCTGTTTTCACAAAAGAAACAGAATCTGTGGAAAAAAGTAACCATTTATCTTTAAAATATGTATCAAAATAGTGATCTACAAGCCCTCAATGCTTGTACATCCTCCAGCAATACTCTATGGCTCTGGTTACAGGGAGACACACAGATATCCATCTCCGTAAAACCGTGCTTTACCCATTTCTTTCAATGAGAAAATGCTCAGTGGGTTGAGCCGGTGTGCACATGAGTTAATTGCGTTAAAATTTTTAATCAGATTAATCAACAGAATTATTTTTTTAATAGATCATGTTAGTACAACCTAGTAGTAGAAATAAGTCCAGGCCTCGGAGGGTTAAGTCTGCCTGCGTGGCAAATATAACTAATCTACAAGCTCACCATGACATAAGATATCTGCAGATATTTATTTTATTTCAGTATTGCCAAAGATAATGAGACAGAGAGGAGAGTGGAGGGGCACAGAGGACCTTGGGTTTAGCTAACTTTTATCTTGTTTTTGTCAATCAGAGAGAAATCCTTTCAAAGTGGTCTCTGGGTGTCTGCTGATGCTGTGTCTCCTACTGCTGGGAGGGAACATAACCCAGGCCTGTGAGTATTCTGTTTCACTACACTACCACGACACTCACTCAGGGAGTTAGTTGTGAAATCCATGAAAGCTACGACAGTATTAAACTCTCAAGACAGATTCAGATGTATTTATTTATTTATTATTAGTGATGCTTCTTTTTTGTGTGCCTTGCATGCATCTGCAAAGTATAATGAATGAAGTGCTGTTGAGTTGTTGTTGTTGTTGTTGAGGATGAAATGTGGTGGAATAATATCTGCATAATACTGCCGTAGCTTCTAAGAGCTAAGAGTGTCAGTTAGAGCAAATGGCATATTTATATGGTTCATAAAAATGCATAAATTTAGTGGTAGAAGAAGTAATCAGATCTTTAATTTTACTTTTAACATATTACCATAATCATTCATTATGTAGGTGCGATGATAAATCAATATATTAACTTGTAAATAAAGCTGTCAAATAAATGTAGTGGAGTAAAAAAAAAGTCTTGTTTTCATATTTGCCTCTGGGGACTAGAAAAGTAGGACTATTACAAAATTGAAATTCTTAATTGCACAAAAAGCAGAAAAAAAATGAGTGGAGTCGAATGCCCTATAATGAATTATTAATTCTCAGTAAATCTCTTCTTGGTGTTTGTAGTCAAGGCAGTAGGCTAGTTAGTGCATGTGAATTAGAGTAACAATATTGAGCTTTGTTCTTAAATGTAATGTTCCCACTGTTTGACCTCATCATGAACAGCAGCAACACTTTTTTTTTTTTCTCAATAATTTTACTGTCCTTGCAGTTCACTCACTCAGTAACAACTTGGGGGAGAAGGACCAGTTAGCAACAAGCAACGCAAACCTTATGCAGGAGAAGGACCAGTTAGCAACAAGCAATGTCAACCTGACGCAGGAGAAGAACCAGTTAGCAACAAGCATCGCCAACCTGATGCGGGAGAAGGACCAGTTAGCAACAAGCAATGCCAACCTGATGCGGGAGAAGAAGCAGTTAGCAACAAGCAACGCCAACCTGATGCGGGAGAAGAAGCAGTTAGCAACAAGCAACGCCAACCTGATGCGGGAGAAGGACCAGTTAGCAACAAGCAATGTCAACCTGACGCAGGAGAAGAACCAGTTAGCAACAAGCAATGCCAACATGACACAGGAGAAGAACCAGTTAGCAACAAGCAATGCCAACCTGATGCGGGAGAAGGACCAGTTAGCAACAAGCAATGCCAACCTGATGCGGGAGAAGAAGCAGTTAGCAACAAGCAACGCCAACCTGATGCGGGAGAAGAAGCAGTTAGCAACAAGCAACGCCAACCTGATGCGGGAGAAGGACCAGTTAGCAACAAGCAATGTCAACCTGACGCAGGAGAAGAACCAGTTAGCAACAAGCAATGCCAACATGACACAGGAGAAGAACCAGTTAGCAACAAGCAATGCCAACCTGATGCGGGAGAAGGACCAGTTAGCAACAAGCAATGCCAACCTGATGCGGGAGAAGAAGCAGTTAGCAACAAGCAACGCCAACCTGATGCGGGAGAAGAAGCAGTTAGCAACAAGCAACGCCAACCTGATGCGGGAGAAGGACCAGTTAGCAACAAGCAATGTCAACCTGACGCAGGAGAAGAACCAGTTAGCAACAAGCAATGCCAACATGACACAGGAGAAGAACCAGTTAGCAACAAGCAATGCCAACCTGATGCGGGAGAAGGACCAGTTAGCAACAAGCAATGCCAACCTGATGCGGGAGAAGAAGCAGTTAGCAACAAGCAACGCCAACCTGATGCGGGAGAAGGACCAGTTAGCAACAAGCAATGCCAACCTGATGCCGGAGAAGAACCAGTTAGCAACAAGCAATGCCAACCTGATGCGGGAGAAGGACCAGTTAGCAACAAGCAACGCCAACCTGATGCGGGAGAAGGACCAGTTAGCAACAAGCAACGCAAACCTTATGCAGGAGAAGAACCAGCTGAAAGGTGAAGTGAAACTGCTGAAGGGACAACTATCAGGTGAGAAGAAAACACAAATTAAATAGTAAAACACATATTAAAACACATATTACATAGTAAAAATAAGTACATAATGTAGGCCTAAATGTAGTGTAGACAAAAATAACTGCAGCCTACTCAATAATAAGAGGTAGTGGAGTAAAAGTATAAAGTATAGTTAGACCAACACGAAATTGAAATTCCTATCTGAAGTAAAAACAAAAACAAAAACAAACAAAGAGAGAATAACGCAAATGTATTTGACTAAAACACCATTAATTTGAATCATTTTCCCTTCTCTCCACTACATATCTTATTACTACAATTACTATTGTAACTGTATGTGTCAGATTCAGAATTGATTTTCAGTACGTTGAAAATCGATTAATAAAACTACAGTACATCTTGATGTGTTTAGACAGGTCATGTCCCAGTGGGTGGACTAAGTTTGGATGCAGCTGTTACTACAAAACTACTGGATTGAAACAATGGCAGCAACGTAGAGAAGAATGTCAGAATAAAGGAGCTGATCTAGTGGTGATTAACAGCAAAGAGGAACAGGTTAGTGTGTGCGTGTGTGTGTGTGTGTGTGTGTGTGGGGGGGGGGGGGGGGGGGGGGCTGATTTAAGACCTGATGCGTTTGTATTGTGTTATTGGTTAGGTATACTGTGCCAAAATGCATTTTTCTATGCATTTTAGGATTCTTGGAGGGTTTGACCTCCCCCAAATGTTCTGGGTGCGCGTCCATAGGGGTGTCACAGACATACATTTCTGATAGCTCTCGCAAGAAATCCAAACCACTTTCATCACTGCCATTATCCATAGTTGCATTATAGTGAATAAGAAGTTAAAATGAATGATGATTCAATCATGGTCAGGAATTTGTCAGAGGATTCACCACTGAGGGTCCTGCATGGATTGGTCTGAAGAGGACTGCGGGCAATTGGATCTGGGTGGATGGAACACCACTAACAACACAGTGAGACATTTGTCTTTATTTATTTAATTTTAATTCTATCAAAGTGGATGTGGTTCAAATACATGGTTGTTTGTTGTGCAGGTACTGGGGCAGTGGATATCCTCGTGATCCTCGTATCCTCGTTCTAGACTGGAACTGTGGATTCCACAGTTCTAGGGTTCACGGATGGGGTAATAACCGTTGTTCAACTACAGGGGCCTCAATATGTGAAAAATGATTTTTCACCACTAAAATTTTTACACGGTTCAGTGTTCTTCTGCTAGAACATAATACTGAATTGTGAAAACTCAAACATTTATTTTAGCTTACATGAGTACAAATAGTAGCCACAACGCCTCTAATACAAACAAACTGTGATGCTTTCAGTGTTGTAGTGTTGTTGCTCATCATGTCTTTTTGATTTTTCATGTATTTGTAATATTCTCATTGTATTGTTTAACCACATGATAGGGTTCTTATTGTCACAATAGGTGAAGCGTTCTGAGAAAATAGTCGAATATTCTTCAAATATGGCAAAGTTCACAATGTGTCACAGGGTAAATCAGCTTTTAGTGGTTATGTGCATTATTAAGCTGTATTGCAACCACATTTTCTATAAACGTGTACACTGTGAAGGCTTTTAATAAAATATTGCTTACCAATACCATTTTAACTGTTGCTGCCATTTAACTGTTTAACTACGGTAACGATTCTGATGAAATGCCGTTTAATTGGTGGAAGTGGTGACACGTGGAAATTGTACAAAATTGGTCCTGGAACAGGCCCAATTGTGCACTCTCCTGAAAATAGCCCACCCACCTGAATGTATCTTGCATTTTCTGATTCTTTTAGATGTGGATGTATGTGGATAACACTATTACTGAAGGAAAAACTATAGAGATGATATACTTTCAGAGTATAATGCCTTTTGGCAAGACATAACACTGATCCTAACTTTAAGGACTAATGAGTTTTGGATTAACCTTTTAAAAAGCCTAATAGAAACTAAAAAATGCACACATCACACTGTGCATGCGACACACAGAGGATTACCTTTTACTACTCTACATTTAAAGTGTATAAACTTGTATTCACACCCATCATGTTTTGTACTCTTTTGAGTTGAGAACAAGGCCAGATCTACAGGTCTGCGCAAAGAATAACTGTGTTATTATAGACTGTACATTCACTCAAATGCTTACAATAAAATATGTATACTGTAGCATTTGGCTGACCGATTGAATGAAGCCTCCGCGATCACACTTTTTTTTTCTCATTGCGACGTTGACCTACATGAGATAGCACATAGCAGTGCTCACCACATCCTCAAATGTACTTCACGTCTCTACCACCAGCCAACAGCATGCCTCTGTGACCACGAGAACCTGCTGCTGTGTGTCAGGAGGAGGAAACACCAAAAACTGCCCTTATTTAGACATGAAAAGGGCACTGGTTGTCTCTTACTGTATGTGTCTGCGAATGCAAAGCACCTTAGACAAAGGCTCTATGTAAATGCACCGTTTACCATCTACAGTTTGAGGGAAGCATGGAGAGATGTTACAGGGACGGCCCTTAAGTCAGACCTGCCGTTGGGACGAATTCTTTTTCAGTACAACCGCTAGCATTAGGCCTGAACAGAGTGGGGTGGTCGAGTATCTGCAGTGCCCCCGGGGTGCATGACAGCCAGTGTTGGGACATGTGCACTACGTAACTTAATATATTACATTACCAAAATGCAGTAACTTGTAATATAAATATATTACTTAACAAAAACAATCTAATATATTATACTTTTCTTTCTGCATTACTGCATTACTTTCAATATTACTTTCTGTCAATCTGTCTCGTTGAAAATGTTCTTGTGAAATTATCTTTACAACTGCAGAAGTTAAATAATTACTTATTTTCTATAATTTGTCATCAAATTATTCATTCAGGAGTGACATTTTTTCAAGTTGATTTCATATGGATTTGGCCAGATAGCCAAGTGCGCTTGCTTTATTGTAGGTATGCCACTGGCCTGCGCAAGTAATATGTAATAGTAATATTAATATATTACACTTGCTCAGACAGTAATATTGTAATATAATATATTGCTTTAAAATGAAGGTAATAATTAATATATTAATAAGGTAAAGTAATATTCCCAACACTGATGACAGCAATCAAAATTTTATAATAAATACCCTGCCATGTGTATGATCGCACTGAGAGAAGACTCTCCTGCCGGTTCACAAGACTAGAGCAAGCAGAGTATAGATGGAGTTAGGCAAACTCCATTCACTTGCTTCTCCTCCGTCACCAGCCTTTCCAAGTAGGCCACTGGTGTCAAACATAAGGCCCGCGGGCCGGATCAGGCCCGCGCAATGATTTAATCCGGCCCCAGGCTTGTAGAGCAAAAATGTCTGAGTCTATCAAAAAAAAAAAAGTAAGTCTCTAGCACGTTCCTGTCAAAAGTTATGATCGTTTAAAGAAATGCTTCCAAGTTCTCTTCTCTGAGCACTAGTCCAGTAGCAGTAACCTGACTCCGCCAGATGGGGCAGCAGAGAGAGGAGTATTCCCTCCTCCTCTCTCTGCTGCCCCATCTGGCGGAGTCAGGTTACTTCACCAGTATGAGGGTCTATGAGGGATTATTCAGATCACAGCTTGGCTATTTAAATATAATAATATGGGTAATAATAATAATAATTCAATTCAGAGTTAAAAATATACTGTATTTTAGAAGCATTAGTTATTTGTATTCATTCATTATTTTTGAATGTTCAATGATCCATCACTTCAATAAAAAGCAGGTCTGCATAAAACCATGGGTTTTGTAGCCATTTACAAATTTCAGCTAAGAAGCTATTTGATTTTTGAATGGTTTATTGGCACACTGTAAATAAAGTACCACCCATAGCAAAGGTCTTAATCTAGGCTACAAGTATAAAACCAATAATGAAAGTCATTAATAGCTATTAATAGTAATTAATGCGACTGACCCACCGCAGCATGACTGGCACCGCGGCGTGACTGGCACCGCGGCGTGACTGGCACCGCGGTGCTCCGGCCCCGATGAAGTCACATTAAGTCCAATGCGGCCCCTACCCCAAAATGAGTTTGACACCCCTGAAGTAGGCCATGTTGGTCCAGTTGCCATATTGCACAAAACTGCACGGCCCTGAACACATTGTTTTCAGTGAACACGCTTCTGTGTAAAGAACAAGGTGCCCACGTATCAACGTACATGTAGATAGAAACTAGCCAGACTGAATCAAGGATTCAGTAGGACTGTACATATAAAGTGATGCAAACTTGTGTTGCTTTGTATACTTTTGAGTTGAGAACAAGGCTGGTTCTCGAGGTCTGCACAAAGCATAACTGTTATTGTACACCATACATTCACTAAAATACAAGTGTTATGTAAATGAACATAATACACTATGAATACATTCTAGAAATTGATGTTTGTTTACACTGAATGTTTTGGAAAAAATAACTTGCATGAGGCATAAAATAATAATAATAAAAAAAAAAAAAAAAACAATGGAAGAAAAATGCTGTTATTGGGGACGGTATGTGTACTGTAGCGCATTTGGCTGACAAACCGATTGAAGGAAGCCTCTGTGATCACACTATATTTTTTTCTCCTGTGATGACATGCAGTGACCTGTCTGAGATAGCAGTGCTCAGCACATCCTCAAATGTACTTCACGTCTCTACCACCAGCCAACAGCATGCCTCTGTAACCACGAGAACCTGCTGCTGTGTGTCAGGAGGAGGAAACACAACAAACTGCCCTTATTTAGACATGAAAAGGGCACTGTTTGTCTCCTATGTGTGTCTGACGGGGAGTCACCCAACTCTGACAGTCCATGTGGACTCTGTGATACTGCCTCATCTGTAGCTGTAAGAGTGATGGAGACAGAGGACATGAAGCAACTAAAGTCAAACTAGTAGTGGTGGTTGGTTTATGTGGGGTCTCTGCAATCCAAAATATTGTGCTATAGTAACTACTACTACTACTAGTAATAATTATAAGGGTAATAATAATAATAATGGCACCCCATGGCAGGGTGTGTGTTTTTATAGGCCTACTTTGCATAGAAGAATTCAATAATGCAAATGCACGTCAATCGATTGCATTATTTTCCAATACAATAATATTGTGAAATTAAGGCTGTAAGGCAGCCCTTTTATAAGTAACTAAAAGGTTTGACAATGGTTGAAAGAGAAATATACTGTAGTAATGGAAAAGTTACTTTTCACAGTAACACAATTTAGACTTCTTGGTCTAAGTAATGCTAAGTCATGTAAATTGAATTCCTTTTGAAATTAAGTTACTAGTAATGTTAATTAGTTACTTTTTAAAAGTAGTGTGCACAACACTGGTCCCGAAAGACTATAGTTACAGTTTGGGCTTAAGATTTTGATATTTGATTTGGGTTTTGGTTTTAGAGTAGATGCACATGAAACTTTTGATTTATATTTTCTTCATGCTGATGAAATAATCCAGAATATTTTTTAGACCAGTCAAGCAATTATTTTTTGTGTCTGATAATATGACCATTTCCTGTATACTGATCACATGGGGCATCTCTACATTGCCACCAGGTGTGACTTAAGAATGTAACTTTGGGATTCATACTGTGATGACAACATGAGGATTTCGTTTGTCACCACCACACAAACACTCACTGAACTGTACGGCAAATATTGTATCCATTGTTACGAACCAAATGCAGTCTATCCACCTCTTGGACTGGACTGTGTAATTGTAATGTGTGTAGGGTCTGCCAGGTGGTCCGGGTACCACCAGTGGTCCTTGAGAGGATTCCAGGTGGTCCCCAGGCTAAATGATGGAAAGCTCATGTACCAGATGTAACTCTTGAGAATGTAAATATGAAACCAAATGGACTCATGCGGGTCCATTTGGTTTCATTTTTACACTCTCAAGAGTTAAAATATTCATCATCTGAATCAGCACCACTTAATTAAGAAGTCTGCACTGTTTTGTTTGCAAAATCAAGCCAGGGATTGTGGACAAAACCAAAATAATTATTTCGTTATTGTATCCATTGTATATTACGGTGATAAACCTTTATGTCTAGGTTGTGTGCATATTGTGTGTGCATAATCCAAATATTGTATCCTATGTTACGAATCAGACGCAGTCTATCCACCTCTTGGACTGGACTGTGTAATTGTAATGTGTGTGCGGTCACCCGCGAGGCTTCTCTCTGGCTCATATCACCTGGAAAGGTACAGTATAATTACATCAGGGCCATCGTCTCTGGGAGAGAGAGATGGTTACTGTGAAGACTGCTAGCTGCATTCAGGATCCATTCAGTTTAATGAATGAATGAAAACTATATGCAACTCTCCCCTTACATCAGCGCATGCACCCACAAGACCACCTAGATCCCTGTAGCAATTTCTTTACCTCAGCCTTTCTGAATATGAATATACGATTAATTTTAATAACAGTGTACGTGCATGTAGATCACATGACAGTCCCCTAAAATGCATAGATCTGTAGATTTGGTTTCATTTTACACTCCCAAGAGTTAAATCATATTTAAACACCGGAATTACGTAATTTCAAGAGTCCACACAATTAGAAAATGTAGAATAATTGTTATTTTGACTAACGTTTTGCCAGTTCTCTTTCCCAATTGTGGACAAAAACATGAAAGTTATCAGCTTTGGGTGCAAGAAACTAAATTCAAACTGTCAACTCAAACCTCAAATACTGTTTTCAAATGTCAGTAGTAGCATATACAAGAAAACCTTCTAATTCTCCCCCTCCATTTTTCATAATATGTGCATTATTAACACTATAACACTATACAGTAAGTAACACCATCACCACTATTTCAAAGTCAAACTTTCTTGGTGGCCTTGAAATGGATTTTGTGTAGATCTTGTTGAGCCGGTCATTTTGAAAGTAGCTCTCAAGTAAAAAAAAAAAGTGTGGGCACCCCTGATATATACTGTATTAACCTTTTCCAAATGACTTGTGAACATAGGATATGCAAACCATCTCCTGTCGGGTGTTCAGGAGACTATAATAGAATTCCTCTTCTCACTTCCTCTCCCTGTAACCTTTTCCCTTGAAGGCTCCGGTGGAGCTGGAATCAGATAATCAGATATACTGTATGTTTGAAGGCCACGTACAGCACGGTAGGCTATTATTATACCTCATGGACCGTTCTGAAGATTACTGAAAGCGAGACAAGAATATCCCCCAAAGGCAGCGTAACAGAGTGACAAACCTACCATTTCCTCTAGTCTATAAATGAATACCGTCAACATACTGCTGTTTGTAGCCTACAGTAATGTATAATAAGGCTGACTTCACCATACGGTAGGTCACATTTGCTCTCAAAATGTCCAATCTGCATAATATATACAGTGTAGTAGCTGCCTATACCTTTCTGACTGACAGCAGCACTTTGCTAAACAACTGAATAAAGATTGAATTGTGGATCTTTGCTTCTTGTTTAGTATATCTATGGTAATGGTGATCTGTGATGGATAATTATCCTTCTCAGCATTAATGCTGAGAAGTGCTTGCTTTGTCTTTTCTTTTTCCTCCCACACATAATGAACACTAATGTAACCATGTGGCAATTGGGATTATCGCCCCGTGTGGCCGGTTAAGAATGAGGTTAGCGCTACTGACCTATGCGGCAGGAAGCAGTACCAACCCACAGGACGTGTCCGGTTAACACTGAGGTTAGAGACTTACGTGGCCAGAAAGCTATTTCATTGATATCAATCAAACCAATATGCTGCCCAGTACAACTTGCTGTTTCATGTGCAATGCTGCTCACCTTCTCCTTTAAAGATGGGAGTGCCATGATTTTTTTCCACCCTAAAATTTGATCATCAGGCATTATTGTAATATGAGGGAGAATATTTTTTTCAAAAAAAGCGTAAAGTATAGGTTAAAATGACGTTTTTATGTGGGCAGCCTCACCAGCTCATTGAGTATGCCTGGTTTGCCTGGTGGGTGGTGATGGGTGGAGATCCACCTGAACTGAAACAACACCCACAGCTGTAGTTGTATGATAAAGGGGGAGGAGTTAGGGGAGGGGCTGATGATGTGATGTCACTACATTAAGGTTTTTTTCATTGGTACGTTTGACTGGAAAGGTTCAGCCCTCAGGAAGAAACCCTAAATACAAAGTGAAGACATCATTGCACATAAAAACTACACCAATGGGTCTAATCAAGTACTGTCACCTTTTACACATGTACAAAATTGGAACAAATACAAAAATCATGGCACTCCATCTTTGAAGCTCAGAAAGAAAGGCTGTTTTCTCCTACTCTAGGGAGCTGAACTGTCCACTTAGTTCCGATTGCATGTTCTTCAAAACCTTGACCAAATCAAAACATATCTACCAAACGGTATGTACAGTATGTCTCTCTTCAGTCACTCAGTGGCAATGTCTACACATGCAAATGTGTCTGCATGCTTCAATATGGCCTTAATAACCCAGATCTAAAAAAATAAATAAAAAAAATCCTTTGATCCGCTAGCATACTATAGAGCTGAGCAATCCCTTATTCCCACCGGTTTCGTGATGTTGCCCACAGCCCATTTCTGGGCTGTCATGAAACAATCATGAAAGGGGGTGGACTGCACAGCTCTGTAGAGTTATTATGCAACACCATGCAATGATTTCCTGACCTGACAGCTTTGAGTTCAAGTGTAAACTGGGCCTCTTGTGCTCTGCTCTCGCGCTCTCTTTCTCTCTCTAGAAGATAGTTTGACCCTTTTCCAAAGCTGCATGCGCAGACAAAAACTGAGCAAATATTGTCCAATTTGTCTGTAAACACATTTTCCCCATGCCAAACGAGGTGTTAAGTGTTTATCTCTAGGCTACAGATTGCATACTATCACCATTAGCTCAGATGTGTAAATCCCCAAGGCCTTTTTTTTGTACTTTACACACTCACTGTGTCATTTAGACACATAACATTTGGCTCTGCCACTGATAACTGAAGCCGACGTTGGATTGCTAATGCGAGACACACAGTCAGTGTTGCCAACTGCCAAAATCCAAAATGCGCTATTGGCACTTCCAAAATGCACTAGAATGCGCTAGAGCAGTGGGTTTTCACCATTTTCATACCAGGGCCCAATATTTATTTCTGCATTTTAGCCACGGACTACCATTTGATGTTGAGTTTAGTCTTTCGGACTAATTTATTAGAAATAACTGGTAAAATGTAGGTCAAAATTCCAGCAATTCCTCTATATTTTCTTCTTTTTTTGCAAATATTTTATTCAGATCTGAAAACTCAGAACATTCATAAAATAAATATGAAATTGCCTTTTCCTCTACATTTTCTAAATGTGTAGATTTTTGAAAAATACATTCAGATGTTTAAATATATTTAACTCCTGAGAGCGTAAAAACGATTTCATTTTACGCTCTCAAGAGTTACAGATCTATAAGGGTCCATTTGGTTACCAATGGTCCTTTCTAGGAAGGAAGAAGGACTCTATCACAGGAGGAAAAATGGTGAAAAACGAGGATTTTATCTCTGGCAACCAATTTCACACCAACTCACCAGCAGAAAGTACTAGTTTTTCTCGCCAGGAGTTTTCACTAACTTTGGAGATGGAGGGCCTGGAAAACAGCTAAAAATAGTTACAAATGTGTCAAGTTGGCAACACTGGACACACTAAGAGGACATCCAAAGTAAACTGTAAACATTCCAAAGGCTGTGTGGATTCACTTCACTGCAGTATGAATGGACCTGTGCCAGTGGAGAACGCACAGCTGTTTTATTATAGATGAGGCTCAGAGTCGCCGTGGCTGCATTTCCTATCAGTGTTGCCAACTGCCAAAATCCAAAATGCACTAGTGACACTTCCAAAATGCACTAGAATGCGCTAGATGCCCATTAATCTTCTACATTCTCTATGTGTAGACTTGGGCATATGTGGGAATATTTTAACTTGGGAATATATTGGGAATATTTTAATTCTTGAGAGCATAAAAATGAAACCAAATGGACCCGCAAGGGTCCATTTGGTTGCATCTGGTTGCATCTTTAGCCTGGGGACCGGCACTGGTTGAAAACCACAGTCATAAGAGGAAAATGATTAAAAAATGAGGGTTTTATCTCTGGCGCCTGCCTGGCAATTTCACCCCAACTCACCAGCCAAAAAAACACTAGATTTTCCGTCAGGAGTTTTTCCATTAATTTTGCCGCTAGGGGGGTCTGAAAAAAAGCTAAATATAGTGACAAATGTGCCAAGTTGGCAACACTGTTTCATATCGAGAGCAACTTTAGTCAGGGATGCTGAGACGTTCCAAGGCCAGAGAGTCAATGTGATTCCTTCTTCTCCTTGGTGTGGTCCCAGAGGGTCTGGGACGTGCATCGAGGACCTCCCTAGGGAGAAGCTCCCGCGATAAGTGCATAAATAAAACATCAAAATAGAAAATAAAATACAACATTTTCTTTGTAGTGCGCCCTCGAGGAGATGAGCCAGCAGGCAGCCATTAGGACAGATGAGTGTTGAATGCTTAATGCCAGTTAATTAAACCACTTAAATCACCTCACGATTCTATAAAAATCATCATGACACTTTTTCAGAAAACTTTTTTTTTCCATGCTCTGGCCTGCGGTGTGGTTTTGAGAAATATTTCTCATCATTATTGGCAGCTGTTATTCATGAGCTCGTCTGTCGTCGTGGCAATGGGGGACAAAGTCATTAAGTGCAAATCAGGAATTACAATGCAGGGCATACAATACAGAAATAAGATCTGGGGGAAACATTGCGTTCCGTTTCTTTGATGCACACCTTAAAAGGAATGATGTAAGTAATTATCTTTTTGCAGTTACCATGGTTTCCTTTTACAGTACTAATGGCACACTATCGTGGCAAATGGAACGAGAATATATTTGTCGGCTACCGTGATTTTTCACAGGGGAAAACTGAATTAAAACTAAATGTAAACAAACCTGCATGGATGGCTAAAGGTAAGACTATATCTTAGGAAGGGACTAATGCAAGGGTGGATGGGCAATTATTTTTCCCAAGGGGCCAAATGAGATACATAAAATATTGTGGAGGGCCAAGACTAAAGGCTGAACTAAAGTCTGCAGAATATTAGTTTAATTTCAAGATAAAAGTAAGGGTAAGACCAACCCTTTTGACACCAGGGCCCTCTATTTATTCAGAATTTTAGCCCCACAGACCCAAAAGCTAAAGATTTCTTTTGCTTTTGTGCACAATTCCAGGCTGGATTTGGGAAACAAAACAGTCCAACGTACACACCAAAATGCCCATTAATCTTCTACATTCTCTAGTTGTGTAGACTTGGGCTGATTCACATGATGAATATTTTAACTCTTGATAGCGTAAAAATGAAACCAAATGGACCCGCAAGGGTCCATTTGGTTTCATTTTCACGCTATCAAAGAGTTACATCTGGTTATCCAACTTTTCCATATTTAACTGGAATTCTCTCAAGGACAATTGGTGGTCCACGGGCCGGTCAGAGCCAGCCAAAGGGCCACATTTGGTCCCCGGGCTGCAAATGCCCAGGTATGGACACGGTTTCCAGCATACACTTGGTTTCAAGCTGAAAATAGCTAAATCTACTGTAGATTCCTCCCTCCCTATTCCTCCTGTCCTTGTGGACGGGGAATTGGAAGAGGACCTTGGACTGGAGAGCGGCCAAGCGGTGTCAGCATGAGGACCATTAGGAATGTGGTGAGGTGGAGCTCAGGGTTAAGTGAAGTCAAGCACCTTGTAGTGATCATTGGAGAGGTTAGAACACTACATCCGGGTATTCTAGGTGTCAACAAGGACTAACAGTGGAGGAAGCTCCCTGTCTCAGGAAAGGGTGTCATGTGTGGCTGGACTAGGCCAATACTGTATATACAGCATGCTACTAGGCTTGTACCCAGGGGCGGACCTAACATTTCCCAATTGGTGGGGCAGGAGAAAATGGTAGGGGTGTGACTTCATCGCCCATACCATTTTAAGTTACAGGACTATTATTTGCCCAATAATAGTCCTGTAACTTAAAATGGTATTAAGCATCAGTTGTTGTTGAATTTGCAACGGACACGCAGGGATTCTTCGAAATTCATTCGAAAAATTCATTTCGAATTCATTCGAAAACCTTCCTGGAGAAAACCTAGGCGTGTATGAAGGGAAACAATCCCACATTGTGTGACGCCACTGAGCATCATGAAGCTACTGAAAGACACGCCCACCTCAGGCATCAGCAACAATATGAAAATTGCAAAAATATAATTGTCCGGGTGAAAATCACCCATGTTTAGTGTTCTAGTGTTAAAATCTAAACCATATAGAGAAAACAATTTTCTGCATAATCTCCCAAAACAGTTTTTAATAGTTCTATACTATATTAATTCTTCTAAGTATTCCAAAATGTACTTCAAAATAGTAACAAAATATTTGTTATGGAAAAGGGGTTTAAATAGAGGTCACGCTGTCTGCTCGTCTAGTCAGATATAAAATAACATTAATTCAAAGTTTTTGGTGAATTTATTCCCCTTTCTTATTGTAGTTAGCCAAATGTATTAATAACAATAAATCTAACGCAAAGGTAAGTATGTTCTGTTTTGTGCACAGCAACTAAACTTAAAGGGGAATTCCACCCATTTTCAAAATGTTCCTGAGAGGGTACAAATGTGAACCAAATGGACCCTAGCGGGTCCATTTGGTTCCATTTGTACCCTCTCAGAAAAAGGGGTCTGAAAGAAAAATCCTTAAGATGGTGAAATACGTACATCTTGATGATGTCATCAGTTGTATTTCACCATGTTAATGATTTTTCTTTCAGACCTCCATTTTTAGGAAATACAGAATTGTTTTTTTTATTTTTTTATCATGTCCACACAACATCTCTAAGGTATATTAGTGACATAAATGTTGAAAATGGGTGGAGTTCCCCTTTAAGTAAGGCTACTATAGCAAAACTCATCTGTTTTAGAAAAGTGGCTAGAACACCTAGGTACCAGGGTTTTTATAGTTAACTAAATGAAAAAACGATAACTAAAATATTTTAAAAATATCCGTTAACTGAAACTAAATAAAAACTACAAATAAATAAAAAAAATATAACTAAACTATAACTGCATTGTGTGTTCACAAAACTAACTAAAACTAACTGAAATCATACTCAAAATACCCTTAGTTATCGTTTTTTATCAATATGTATATGACTTTCAGACATTTATAATATAAACCTTTTTCATGGCAGTTTTCAGCACCATATGATACCACACGATACCAAGCAGAGTACAAAAAGTACGGTATGAAAAAAAATGAAACTAAAACTCAAACTAAACTAAAACTAACTAAAACTAAAACTTTTTACAAAAATAAAAACTAAATAAAAACTAACAAATGCACCCTAAAAACTAATTAAAACTAACGGAATTTAAAAAGAGAGAAAACTAAAACTAAACTAAAATGAAAAATCCATAACTATAATAACCCTGCTAGGTACACAAGAAAAAATAGAAAATCTTTATCATCTGAGAGTGGTGCGTGGAGTGTGGAGAGAGATTGATGTCAGATATTGTGTCTTTGGACCTGTTGGTGGTTTTGGTCTTGGTCAGCATCTCCCTCAAGGCTTGGGGTATAATGAACACTGAACAGATAGAGTTGCTATCATGGCAGTGATAAAGACAGGACAGCGACACTACATCAACGGAGGACAATGGATGTGATCTGGTGTCAAGGCCTGTGTGTGTGTGTGTGTGTGTGTGTGTGCCCCACAGATCCAAAACTAAAGATTTCTTTTGCTTTTGTTCACAATTCCAGGCTGGATTTCACAAACAAAACAGGCTAACATAGATCAAAAATGACCATTCTTTTACATTCTCTGGCTAATTCAGATGATGAATATTTCAACTCTTGAGAGTGTAAAAAAAAAAAGTTTTACGCTCTCAAAGAGTTGCATCTGGTTAATCAACTTTCCATATTTAACTGGAACTCTCTCAAGAACCACTGGTGGTCCCCGGGCCACTGGTTTAAAATCCTTTCACAAGCCAGTCAGAGTCAGCCAAAGGGTATGATCTATACATAAGAAGGTATGATCTATACAGTACATAAGAAACATAAGAAAGAAGCTATATGGGAGTGTGTGTGTGTGTGTGTGTGTGTGTGTGTGTGTGTGTGTGTGTGTGTGTGTGTGTGTGTGTGTGTGTGTGTGTGTGTGCGTGTGCGTGTGCGTGCGTGCGTGTGCGTGTGTGTGCGCGTGTGCGTGCACACATGCAGACATACAGGTGTGTTGGGCATGCAGCAAGCCGTTCACAACATGGCATACTTCCAAGATTTCCCTTAAGGGGTTGACATGTCATAATCACCCCCTCCCCCTCCCCCCAGCCTGTCATATCGTCCCCCTGGCCTTGAGGATGTTAAAAATGAGCAGCTCCTTCCTTGGCAGCGAGTGGCACTGCTGACACCAAACTTCTTTAAAAATGATGTGGTAACTTTGGTAAGTCCTCAACAGGGACGTGAAGCTGTCAGGAATACAGATATCTGGAGTGGAGCTGGAGATTTTTTCATTAATGTAACACAATCCCTGCACGATCTGCTTAACACACTCAGGACCGGAGGACCCGTTTTGGTGTTTTAAACAAAACTTTAGCTATTGAAAAAAAATGTAATATTTAAAAAGCTTGCACTGCGGCTTGTAGATCTGCTATTTTATTCTGGGATTGTGGCTGGAACCTGTGACCACTGTCCTGCGTCCTTTGTATAAGCACATACAGTACTGAAGTAGCAATTTCTCACCACCAGGTTTCGTGGCAAACATTTTAGATTAAATATTTTCTTCTGGGGGAACAACATATGCTCAGGTGGGAAGAGTCCACCACAGCCAAACACAGATAATTATGGGGGTCCTTGACATGAAATAGTTTGATGTCTGACTGACATAGTAACTTTTTTTTTTCTTCAGGAGACTGCCCGGATTTAGAAGTAATTCTTTTGAATTGTGCAGTCATCAGATCTAAGCGAATTAAGTGACACGGAGAGGAGTACAGGGGCATCTAGTCAGAGATCGAGACAGAATCCATCTGAATGGGCCCCACAGCTCTGCTCGCCACTGATGCTGTCGTCGATCCCAACCAAATTTTGGCCCGCCTGCTTCAAAGCTAGCAAAATTCACTGATGGCTTGAAGTATGTAGACAAAGAGAAATTCACCTTCAAACTAAATACAGAATTCAGCTTTTACTCAGGATGTTACAGCATTTATTACATCCAGCCACAACACAACTGGATATAAATGAGTTTGACCCTGTTGCCCCCTGAAATCTTTGTTCATGGCATGTGTCAAGAAAATAGCTTCAAACCGCTGCCACTGAACAGCAGTGTTCATCTGGGAGCCTCACAAGAGGAGTTAATTTTTCATAATCAGTGCTACGTCCACTGATGTCAGCTTAAATAACCACAGAGCGTAGAGATGCAGCAAAATGTGAAGAGTTCTGCTTGAGTGACAATAGTGGCATATAGAGGAGATGGAAGGAGGAGGCTGGCAATAGGAAGATGAGAGAAACTGAAAGCAGAGCACGACCATATGATAGTGAAAAAGCAAGACGTGGAGGGAGTAGAATGGATACTAATTATATTTGCGTTTACATGAAACTTTCATTTGATGCCCAACGAAAAGGGCCTCGCTTTGTATGAGGATGCCTCTTTGTTGTTAGTGCACAGGGACGGATCTAGGCATGGGCATGGGGGGGGGGGGCAATGCCCCGCTAAATGCCCTGACTGCCCCACCGAACCATGATGTCATGCAAAACAACCCAAGATAGTTCAAATTAAAGTGCTTATATTTAACTAATACTAACTACAGTTGTGTCACCACTAAACCAACAGCATTTCATCATTGAAAACAGAAAACTCTCTGAGTCAGACCTTTAGCTTTATGCATGCTGCATGTCTGTTGCAACTTTAACAATGTTCTTATTGATGCTTTACTTGCCTAATAAAAGTCCTGTAACTGAAAATGGTATGGGTGCACCTTACCATGGCTTCACGCCACGGGCGATGAAGCCACCCCCATGCCATTTTCTCCTGCCCCCCCCCCCCCCCCCCCCCCCCCAATGGTGAAATGTTACATCCGTCCCTGTTAGTGCAGAAAGGCATCAAGTTCAATTCAATTTAGCTTTATTGGCATGAGAAAACAAACATGACGGGGTGAAAGTCTGCCTTCAGTTGGGAGCAGAATTTGTCTGTGGCATCCAGACAGGCTGTCCATCCAGCACATGCATGGGCAGGCATCCAAGATGGCAGCATCAGAGATTTGGAGGTGTTAACTGCATAGGTGGGTAGTAGCCAGCTAAACAACCTTGATGAATAAAGTTTGTTAAAAGGGGGGTGGGGCTGGAACTTATTAGGTGGCAGGGTTCCAAATTCCAGTCTCACTTTGAATTGTGTGGTCTAATTGCTCACTCACAATTCTGGACCCAACTCCCCAGGGATTTATTTTCCTGTGGCAGAATTGCCTGGTTTCTAGGCTATTGTCCACCAGGTTCATCAAAAAAATTGGTTTGAAACTGGAACCAACAAAAACAGCCTTCTTATTTTTACTTTTATTTTGTTTATTTGTTCTTTTTGTATTTAACTGGCAGCCAAAAAAAAGTTGCCGTTGCCGAAGTGTGTTAACACCACCACATAGGGGACATGCAGTTAGTTAGAAGTGTCAAAACTTTTTAGCCGCAGCGCTGAGACCATATAATCCCACATCTCCCTGGCTAATTGTACTCGTTGCTAATTAGCACACTGTGCATCCAGCTAGTGGCGGTGTGGAGAAGGTCCTAATCAAATACTATTGGCTCATCATGTCTCTGGTTCTGTCTCTCGGGTCGGCCATATGGGGCCTAGCTGGGCTGTAACCTTTAGTATCACTACACCACCACCACCACCACCACCACAACCCTCCCTCCTTCTCCCTTATCGCTCGCCTCTGAAGGACACTTCTGTTTAGACTCTGAGAGATAGGAGACTCCTCGATCCACAGAAACACACACACAACCCTAGAGATACAGGCCCAGGGAATGATGTGCCCTCAAACATTCCGCAGGATATTCTCTGCACATATCTCTGCACATAGTGCCTTATAAATATAAAAAGAGCCAACCGGACCGTATACGCATGGGCATAATGCCCATTATAACATGCAGTGCCACTAAAGACCCAACGTAGTCGGCTACGGTAGACAAAACGCGGTGCTTCAGGGAAGAGATAGGACTCAGAGCAGAAGGTGACTGTATTGCTAAAGACTGGCTATAATAGAGGCCATGGACCAGATGGCAAACACTATACCATTCCATCGTGCACACAGACGCAGCCACATTCCATCAGGGTTTTTATCTGGCCTTTCATTTGCTTTCATGCAGCATGGCGGCAAGAGACTCAACCAACTAACAATGTGAGGCTAAAGTCATTTCACAGCGCACCACATTGCTCTTGTAAGCTGACAACTTTTAGATTCCCTTCCGCCCTATATTCCCTTAAGTCCTTGGCTTCCGCCTTGTCTAATATATTATGGGCAGGTGAAGAATTAAAGAGAAGTGTGGAATGGAGTGGTGTTGCGAACTTGCGACCAGCTGCATTTCGTCGAGGTCATGGGAAGTGGTGACGACGTGGAGTGGGAATAGTGGGGTGAGCTAATCTCAAGCCTGGAGGGAGGGAGCGTGTGTGTGTGTGGGCGCTCCATGCACTGCTATGTTTGGTTTACATGGGTTATTTGCAAATCCTCTGCCTTCTTTCCAGCCCTTTATTTCTGCAAGTGACCTTTGGAATGGAACTTTAGCTAAGCCCCTCCCAAACTGCTATTGTCCAACAGACCTTCAGATAACCCCCCCTCCCAAAACTACTATGGTCCAATCACAGCTTTCCTGTCTGTATGATAAAACATTGTTTTCAAAAATAAATGCCACACACACATTTTTCCACTGCAAAGGGCATGCCTTGTTGATGGATTTGGGAGAGATTTTGATGGTCGGGTTCTAAAAATGAACCAGTGTTTATTGTGTAAAGTCCATGATATTTACATTGGAATGAATGAGCCCGACTGGAAAGTGTCCTAGGGTGGACAAGAGGGCGGGGCTTAGCTAAAGGTCCATTGTAGTATTGTCTGACCCAAAGTTACACATGGACACTATTGGCTATTTTGCAAAAATCGGATCTTTCAACTTTTGCTTCATCATGGCGTTCATGGCGATCTAGTCATGTAATATTTGCTTCAGGTGTGCAACCCAAAGTGGCACATGCAGCACACGTGTTGAAGGGGAATTCCACCAATTTTCATTTTTTTCCTGAGAGGGTCAAATTCCACCAATTTTCATTTTTTTCCTGAGAGGGGTCTGAAAGAAGAATCATTAACATGGCGAAATACATCTTCATGATGTCATCAGATGTATTTCATTTTAGGAAATACAGAATTGGGTGAACTTTTTTATGTTTTTTTGATGTCCACACAACATCTCTAAGGTATATTAATGACATATTAAAAATGTTGAAAATGGGTGGAGTTCCCCTTTAACTAACAAAAATGTGGGATGTATTTACAGTGATTTACAGTGAAGATCATCTGGATTTCGGGTGTCTCGAACGTCGTACCCCTCACTGATGCATTCAGATGCCAAGTTTAGACTTTACTTCCCAACATTGACCAGTCCCATTATTGCAAAAACAATATTGACGTCTCACAAAGAGTCCATCCTATTGGCAGCTAAATGGAGAGTCTCAGAGTTTAAACCACTTTGTCCAATAATGTATTACTGTTATTCTCTGTGCCTACAGTATATCTTGCCATCAAATCCATCGTTGACGAGGAGGGCACAGGCTTTTACACTGTTCTCATTTCATGGGACCATTCTCCATGCTAAATCCTCCATCCATGGCCAATACTGTCCCCTCTCAATTGGCTGCCAAATTGCATTAAGCTAATAGTATTGGAATTTCACCACCGTGTCATTTCTGCACTTGCTGCTTCAGACAAAAGTGGCAACGATTTTCCCCACAGCTTGATACGTCCCTGCTTTATTTCATCATCATTCTTTGATGCTTAATCCAAAATGACACAGACCTGCGTGTATAAGCGCCGTGGCCCGGATCGTTTGATTGGTGACCTGCCATAACCGATGGCATAAGACAACTCTGTTTGTCATTTAAATGACAAAAAGTATAGAATGAAATGAAGGGGAAAAAAAAGAAAAGAAAATCCAATTCTGTTGTGGAATTGCCTCATGCATCTAATCGGATTATTGGATGAATATTGAATACTCTCCCTCCCTCTCTGCATTATTAAATCAGTTCACAGACGTGTTATGGAGCTTTGACACCTAAAACTATCTTTCATTCTTATTAATGAGGATCCTACGAGGGTTCAGACTAACTGCTGGTCACACAGCAGGTGTGGGTTTGACTGTATAATCAGAACACTGCAGGGAGACGGCCACAGATCAAGGGGTAAAAACCGCAGGAACTCACTATACAGGTGAGGTGAATCATTTCCATGGTCACCAAAACATCACGAATAAACCAGTCTAAAACACTTTTGCATAATGTGATGCGAATGCTGGTCGAGTGGGCACATGCATTTCTAGCAAAGTGGGCAAAAAGGCAACTGGGCATACAGGCAGTTCGGCACACAGGCTATCTGGGCAAATGGACCAGAGAGCACACAGGCTATCTGGGCAAATGGACCAGAGAGCACACAGGCTATATGGGCATATGGGCAATTGGGCAAACCGTATACTTAGGCATAAGTATCCTGCAATAAAATGATGATACATGGGGAGAAAGAAGGCAATTTAGGGTGAGGGAATTTTAAATAAATGAAAGATAACAAAATGGGATCAGCTTATGCACGTTAATGTTTTTTTTTTTTTTTCATTAGCAGGCGAAGGAGGGAGGATAAAGCCCCACAGCTACAGCACATTGGTGAGAGACACAGTGAGATATTTCCAATATGGACACTTCCATGCTGTGCTAGAGGCATGTCAAAGGAACCCTGGAGCCCAGAGGTGGTTCTCTGCAGTCAGAGAAGTTATTTAAAGGTAGGGGAAGTGATTTCACTTTTGTCAGATATCACCCAAAAAAAAAAAAAAATCTGTTAAAATGCTCTATTATAAGGTGTGGAAACCATATATGGAGTTTCCCCCTCCCCCACGTTAGCAGAGGAGCTAATAAAAGTTCCCCAGGTGGTGGGTGAATTCTCCTCCAATCAGGATCGAGCAGCAGGTTCACATAGTGTAGCTACTGTTGGGTGCCCCTAGTGCACCAGGCTGGTACTACACCATGAATTTCAAATCACTTACCCTACCTTTAAATAAATGAAAGATAACAAAATGGGATCATGTTATGCAAGTTAGTGGCAGGGGCGGATATAACATGTCCCATTTGAGGGGGCAAGAGAACATGTTGGAGGGGCAAGAAAAAATGGTATGGGGGTGGCTTCATCGCCCGTGTCACGATGAAGCCGCACCCATGCCATTTTCTGTTACAGGACTTTTATTAGTCAAGTAAAGCATCATTTTAAATAACATCAGTTGTTGTTGAAGTTGCAACAGACACGCAGCATGCGCAAAGCTAAAGGTCTGAGTTTTCTGTTTTCAATGATGAAATGCTGCTGGTTTAGTGGTGACACAGCTGTAGTTAGTAGCAGTAGTGAGAGAGCAAAACTACACCTTCTTCTGGCAGGGGAAACCATCAGGCGAGTTCAGGGAAAGAGGTGTGGGATTTGCAGTCAGGAACAGCCTGCTGGGATCTATTGTCCCACCCACTGAGGGAACTGACCGAATCCTGTCCCTTCAGCTACACTCACTTGTCGGACTAGTCAGTCTAATTAGTGCTTACGCACCAACCCTGACCTCCCCAGCAGAAGCAAAGGACAAGTTCTATGATGACCTCAGCACAGCCATCAACAGAATCCCGGAAAAGGAGCCACTGTTCATTCTTGGTGATTTCAACGCCAGAGTTGGTGCTGACTACAACAACTGGCCCACTTGTATTGGCCAGTTCGGAACCGGGCGATTGAATGAAAATGGACAACGTCTGCTGGAGCTTTGCTGTCACCATGGTCTCTGTGTCACCAACACGTTCTTCAACACAAAGCCCCAACATAGAGTGTCTTGGAAACACCCCCGTTCTAAGCACTGGCACCAGCTCGACCTGATCCTCACAAGGCGGCCCGGCCTAGTCAATGTCAGGCTGACACGCAGCTATCAGAGCGCTGACTGTGACACCGATCACTCACTGGTGTGCTGCAAGGTGAAATTACGGCCAACAAAACTGCATCGCACCAGGGAACAAGGCAGACCCCGCATCGACACCAGCAAGACCTACGACCAGGGAAAAGTGCAGGATTTTGCACGATTGTTGGAGGAATCTCTTCCAGGCCCACCCAGTGATAATGCCCACGAAAGGTGGACTTACTTCAGGGATGCCATCTACAATGCTGCCAGGTCCACCTTTGGAAAGAAGAACAGCAAGTCGGCTGATTGGTTCGAGGAACACTCTGAGGAAATGATACCTATCATTGAGAAGAAGAGGAGTGCCTTGGCGGCCTTCAAACGCTGTCCCAGTGAAAGAAACTTGCTGATCCTTCGGGCTGCCCGCTGTGCGGTGCAACAGAGTGCCAGGCGATGCGCCAATGACTTCTGGCTCCAGCTATGCTCCCGCATTCAGAACGCAGCTGACATGGGCAACATCAGGGGCATGTATGAGGGAATCAAGCAGGCACTAGGACCAACACCGAAGAAAACCGCTCCTCTGAAGTCCGCCACAGGCAAAGTGCTCAAGGACCGGGCTCAGCAGATGACTAGATGGGTGGAGCACTACTCTGCTCTGTACGCTGAGGACAACACGGTTGCAGAGGAGGTCCTGGACAGCATCCAAAGCTTGCCTACACTGGAGGAGCTTGACGGTCAACCAACGCTCAAGGAGCTCAGCAAGGCCTTGGATTCTCTTGCCACTGGCAAGGCACCAGGAAACGACAGCATTCCTGCCGAAGTCTTGAAATGCCTCAAAGGACCCCTCATCACTGAGCTCCATGAAATCCTCTGCCTCTGCTGGAGGGATGGTACAGTGCCACAAGATATGAGGGACGCTAACATCATCACACTGTACAAAAACAAAGGTGACAGGAGTGATTGCAATAACTACCGTGGCATCTCCCTCCTCAGCATCATTGGGAAACTCTTTGCACGTGTTGCATTGAAGAGACTCCAAGTACTGGCAGAGAGGGTTTACCCAGAGTCACAGTGTGGTTTTCGTGCCAACAGGTCTACCATAGACATGGTATTCTCGCTCAGGCAGCTTCAGGAGAAATGCAGGGAACAAGGACAGCCACTCTTTGTAGCCTTCATCGATCTCACCAAGGCCTTCGACCTGGTCAGCAGGGATGGCCTCTTCAAGATCCTCCCTAAGATTGGATGTCCACCCAGGCTTCTGAGCTTCATCAAGTCGTTCCATGAAGACACAAAAGGTACTGTGGTCTTCGATGGGTCGACGTCAGATGACTTCGACATCCGTGGTGGAGTGAAGCAAGGCTGCGTCCTCGCACCAACCCTGTTTGGGATCTTCTTCTCGCTCCTTCTAAAGCATGCGTTCAGATCCACTACAGAGGGCATCTATCTCCGGACTAGGACAGATGGAAAGCTTTTTAACCTTGCAAGATTAAGAGCAAAGTCCAAAGTTCGGGTCAAGTGCCTGCGAGAGTTCCTCTTTGCAGATGATGCAGCCATCACCACCCACTCAGCTGAAGAGCTACAGCAGCTCATGAACCGCTTCAGTGAGGCTTGCCTCAACTTCGGTCTCACAATCAGCCTGAAGAAAACACAAGTCATGGGACAGAACGTGGACTCACCACCCAACATCAAGATCTCCAACTACGCTTTGGAGGTGGTCCACGACTTCGTCTACCTGGGCTCAACTATCTCTGACTCTCTCTGTCTTGACCAAGAACTCAACAAGCGGATTGGCAAGGCAGCAACCACCATGTCAAGGCTGACTAGCAGGGTGTGGGCCAACAGCAAGCTGACACAGCAAACCAAGATCCAGGTTTATAGAGCTTGTGTCATGAGCACTCTCCTATATGGCAGTGAGTCCTGGACATTGCATGCTCGCCAGGAGCACAAACTCAATGCCTTTCACATGCGCTGCCTAAGACGCATTATGGGCATCACTTGGCAAGACAAAGTTTCAAACAACGCCGTTCTGGAGAGTGCTGGAATCCCTTCCATGTACAGCACTCTGAAACAGAGGCGCATGCGGTGGCTCGGCCATGTGGTGAGGATGGATATGGGACGCATTCCTAAAGATCTGCTCTATGGTGAACTTGTTGAGGGAAAACGCCCAGTAGGCAGGCCAAGACTGCGCTACAAAGACATCTGTAAGCGAGACCTGAAGGCCATGGACATTGATCTGGACTCCTGGGAAGCTGCAGCATCCGACCGCACTGCTTGGAGGCAGACCATCGAGCACGGACTCAGGAAGGTTGAGGAGACGCTCACCCAGCAGTCCGTGGAAAAGAGATTGAGGCGAAAGAACAAGGCCCTAAACCCACCAGACAGACCAGCATCAGCCTTCCCCTGTGCGAACTGCGGAAGGATTTGCACATCCCGCATTGGTTTATTCAGCCACGCTCGGAGCTGCACCAAGAGCAGGACCCCTACCCAGAGCGCAACTCCATAGTCTCTCGAGACTGACGGATGCCAATGACTAGTGTTTTAAATCATTTTAAATATAGGCACTTTAATTTGAAATATCTTGGGTTGTTTTGCATGCCATCATGTTTGGTGGGGCAGTCAAGGTATTTAGGGGGGGCATTGCCCCCCCCCATGCCTATGCCTAGATCCGCCCCTGGTTAGTGTTTTTTCCGTTAACAGGCGAAGGAGGACGATAAAGCCCCACAGCTACAGCGCATTGGTGAGAGACACAGTGAGATATTTCCAATATGGACACTTCCATGCTGTGCTAGAGGCATGTCAAAGGAACCCTGGAGCCCAGCGGTGGTTCTCTGCAGTCAGAGAAGTTATTTAAAATATGCTAAACTCCAGTGCGTTTGCATTAACATCTGTTTGTGGTGCTCCCTGCTATCAGACAGCATGAGAGTCAAATAATCTGCTCAGCCAAGCTTGGAGCCCAAAACCTGTACATTTATGTGGTTCATACATTAACACATTGACTAGGGAACCACTTTTTGGGGGGATTCAGGGGATTATTTTCAACCTCTTTCAAATCAAGGCTTGTTATTTATTCAGCATATAAATCGTGATCTGTGGGTTAAATATGCTGACTGATTCTAACTGAGGTTAGAATAGGTTTAATAAATATCCGAGCTGAAGTTGACATGTAAATATGAAATAATTGCTTAACCCTCCAAGGCCCGGACTTATTTAAAAAATGTTTTCAACCTTACTACTAGGTTGTACTTCCATGATCTATTAAAAAAGCAAATAAATAAATAAATAAATAAATAAATAAATAAATAAATAAATAAATAAATAAATAAATAAATAAATAAATAAATAAATAAATAAATAAATAAATAAATAAATAAATAAATAAATAAATAAATAAATAATATTTTATTTATGCTAATTAATTTATTAAATAATTAATTATAATAAATAAAACAAATGGGGATATCTTTTAATATAATGAATGTACATGTTCTAGACATTCTAATAATCGCAAAAATATATTTATTGCAAGCCCAGAGATTAATTGAAAAGGCTAATTGCAGCCTCTGTATTGTTATGCAAATATCACAACCAATTTCAATGAAATTCTAAACAATCAACCTCAACCATGATATTTATGTGAAAAAATAACAAAAACAAATAATGATAACATTTTTTTAAAATAATTAAAGGGTTAATGTTGCTAAATAGCAACACTGGGCCTTCTAAGGTTAAACATGTAGCTATAGGTGTAATGTTAGAGTCTACAGAAGTGAACCTTTCAAGCCTGTTTTCTTTGGCTTGCTGTTCTCTGCAAGACGTGCCTACTCTTAAAAGCCATATCTCAAAGACTGTTGGGTCGAACTGAACAACCAATATGTCACATTGCAGCCATGATATCCTGCTTTCACATGACATTATTAAATAAAAAATGAACAAAATCCCTAATGACTTAGCCTGGCCTAACCTGAAATTTTGGGCTAGAGAGGGGGCGGGGTGCCGTCTGAGTTTGGACGGCAGATGAGCTGAACTGTGTCGTGGCACATCATTTGGAGGCCTGGCCCCTTCCCCACACCTCCACTGCTGTGCTGTGGCACATCATTTGGAGTTGACTGAAAGGTTGACTCACACTTCTAGGCCACCGTGGCAAACAAACTAGTCCAGGCTTTCCGTTTTCGCCCAACGTGGACGAAAATGAAAGCCTGGGTGTCGAGGCTACCAATGACTCAACTTCGGTCTAAGGCTGTATACCGAAGCTCGGGATACGAACCACTCGCTCGCTAAGGTCGCCATGCGAACAAATATTAATGATCCCGAACCATTCCATTCCATAACCTTTTTCCCCATCTAGTAGAAGATCTGCGACATTGAGGCGTCAGAAACTCGCGGTGAAACGCGCTGTTACTGGAGATGGAAATGCATTGTTTTCAATGAAGGTGTCCCATTCTCAATAGAAGTCTACTGTATGTGGCGATCCGCCATTAGACTAGCTCTAGGAAGTGAATGGATTTTGCGTACCTCGGTCTGTTCTCTATAGAGCTGCACACTGACTCATTAGGTTAGCTGACCGGCAGCAGCAAGCAGCACCACCACCACCACCAACCGAGCAATGATTAGTTGTTACGGGAGGAGAGCTTGAAGACACGGTGCATGGATTATGTATATTACGTTAGTAATAGTTTGCCGTGACACTCTTGACAATAGCATCAAAAACAGAAGGAGCATTTGTGAGGGACAGTAGTCTAATCTTGGAAAACAAATAACTAAACGGTCCGACGGACCACCACTTCGTCTAGCCAGTGTGTCATGTAAGCAATTAAAACAGTGTGTTACCCGTGTCGGATGGGTAGATGATACATCAGAAAGGAGAGAAAGGAGAGCGGTGCCTGCACTCTCATCACTGATGTATTGCAGCATGCAAAGCATGCTGCCTTTTTTTTTTTGCAACTTAATTAGAAGCGAAGGTTCGCGATGGTTCGCAAAGTTCGCTCTGAAATTCCTGACGAAGCTCGAACCCCCAAATCAGGCCTACGATACAGCACTAACTGGGTCACATGATGACATTTTTACTTCTGCCTCTCCCTCTCTATCCCTCTCCCTCTCTCTCTCTGCATTATTAAATCAGTTCACAGACGTGTTATGGAGCTTTGACACCTAAAACTATCCTTCATTCTTATTAATGAGGATCCTACGAGGGTTCAGACTAACTGCTGGTCACACAGCAGGTGTGGGTTTGACTGTATAATCAGAACACTGCAGGGAGACGGCCACGGATCAAAGGGTAAAAACCGCAGGAACTCACTATACAGGTGAAACATTTTCATATGATGAAATTTTTACTTGCAGAACCAAGAGAGATAACATAAGATTTAAAAACGATCACAATAGCAAGTTTTTGTTTTGTTTAGACTTCTCGTAAGGCAGCTGTTTGAGAATACATTAACTCTTGAGGACAATTTTACACTCCGGGGCCATATACCAACTCTCCATCATTTACCACCGATGGAAGTCTACATGAATTAAATGCATTGATTAGCACAAAAAATCCAGTGATGGGCCATAACTTGTTACAAGTAGCTAAGCTACATAGCTTAAATACATTTTCCCATAGCTTTAGTGTAGCTTACTACATTTGTTCTGGCAATAGCTTGCAGTGAAGCTACACTACTTGTTTCGGGTAAGCACTTGAGATTGTCACACGTGCTAGTAACGAGGAGTGTAGCTTAATACATTTTCCCCACACACATTTATGAATTCCGCTAATTTTTAATGGGTAGAAAACCTCTAATATACATCCCAAAAAATTGATTGTTATTATGATTTCTATTTATATTATTTTATTATTATGAATTAGAAAGTTTTAGATTAAGTTGAGATACATATTTACAGTCTATATAGTGTTGATGTAGCAAGATACTTTTGTCATGTAGCTTGTAGTGTAGCTTGCTACATTTTTCTGGGGAGAGCTTGTAGTGAAGCTACACTACTTGTTTTGAGAGTAACAAGTAGTGTAGCTTACTAGATTTTCCCAGTAACTTGCCCATCACTAACAAAATCTGCTAACACGGTGGCATGAATCATGAGCCATGATAACTTCGACTTCATTCTGCGACATCCTACATGCCCTACAAAGTTATCAATTCATAAAATTAACTGCACATATAGCCGATGGTAATCAAGTCATTTTTTTATGTAGATTGAAAGCAGAGGCAGGCCAGTAAAATAATAAATAAACAACGGGATTGAGGGAATTATTTCAGCAAATTCAGGAAATAACATTGTGAAATCTATTGCTGCTTTCTGTGGCTATATACCAATTATTTCCCTTTCCATTCTCTTCAGGATGTCAGAGAGAGAGAGAGAGAGAGAGAGAGAGAGAGAGAGAGAGAGAGAGAGAGAGAGAGAGAGAGAGAGAGAGAGAAGTGGATGAATTGTTTGGTTCCCTGATGGTTTAGAGAGTGTAGATGAAGAAAAATAAGGGATGGCACACAGAACAACATCTTGAAGAAGGGAATAGTCATCATGGACACAATATTTCCAAGCACTGCTGACAACAAGCTCTGAGAAGCTCAGCAGAGGGACAGTCACTTCAGCCTGGTGTGACACATAGACGTGTTCATTTGTGTACTTAGATCACAACCCACATGGAAAAGAGCTCTGTGCCTGTCACAACAGTGACTACTATTATACTTCTTTCCCTCCCCCCTTCTCCAATGAATTGTTTGTACACTTTATGGCTGTCTCAAGTCCCAACGCTATAGCCTGCAGGCATCTCTATTCATGCCACATATTGTGTTTTTGTTTAGAATAGTACAGTATGCCATATTGAGGACAGAATATAAGTGTCCTATCCCTTTTTTCTGGAGAAACACTGGTTCCCTCTGAGCGGCTCGTTGCAACAGAATAGCATTAATAGCACCATACATATCACGTCAAGTCACAGTTTTCACGATAAGTCGAGGATCCCTCTCTAGTGGGACTAATGTATAAAAAGACGTCCCCATGACTCAAATCTACGGAACTGTGTATTCTATTTTAAACATGGCCTAAGTCCCAGTGTGACTTTTCGGCCAACATAGGCAATGTGTTGCCTATTAATAGACATGGATGAAAATGATTGATTGGTGAAATGATGGCCATTAGTTTAAGAAGACAAAATAATGATGAAAACTAACTCTATACTGTAAGTTTGGAGTGCATTAATAACCTCATCCAGGGTTCTCTTTGCCATAAGTCATTGTCACTATGAGCGCTTTGAAACCGTATTGGCTGGAAACCGCTGAGTCAGGAAGTAAAACCTACAATTTAACATGTCCAATCAATCCAAATGTGCATACACGCGGGGCACGCACACGCACACGCACACGCACACGCACACGCACACGCACACGCACACGCACACGCACACGCACACACACACACACACACACACAGCATACAGATGCATGCATTCCAATTGTATGATCTCTTGACAATAGCTCAATTGAAGACAGACAGATACCTGCTCAAAGCAATAACACTGACGGAATGTGTCAAAAAATCTTTCAGCCAGGACGGTACCAAGTCCAACCAACAGACCTCCCCTGACCTACGTATCTACATAGGCGGATCTAGAAATCAGGATCAGAATCAGAATCATGCCACAGGAAGTTGTACAGAATCCTGAAGGCAAGTGATGCTGTGAAAGAGCGTGTCAGTCTCACCTCTGGTTGGTCTATCGAACGAATATTGCCTCCCACTGCATCCATATAGACTTCCCTTGAGATAGCCTGTACCGTACAGATGCCCCAGGGCCAGAAGAGGCTTTATGCCTGTACCACACACACACACACACACACACACACACACACACACACACACACACACACACACACACACACACACACACACACACACACACACACACACACACACACACACACACACACACACACACACACACACACACACACACGCGAGCCTACTTGTGCATGAGCAGAGCTGGCTAATACTAATGACATTAGCTATAAGGTATTTTACTTACGTAATTCCGAGGGACCGAACACCGATCACCTTACTTGTGCCGGAATGAATAATTTTGGGTGAATTATTTCAATTATCTGAAGGGTAATTGATGTGATGAAGGGTGTAGGGTGTCCTGGCAAATCAGAAATGTTCTAACTGGAAGGGAAAACAATCCAATTGACTATTCACATAAATGTGTAAATATTGTACAAAAAAAACACGGTTTTGATGAAAATCTGCAAACAATGCATGCAGAGGGGAACATGGCCAGTTCCCTCTTCTAATTATTATTCAGAAAAGAACATTCAAATTGTAGTGACCCCATCCCAGTGGAGTGTCGTCGCTGGAGAGGTGAGTATGAACTTAGGATCTTTGCTCAGGTTTAACTAATAGTTATGGAAAGTTATGCTGCCTCACACCACACAATCCCCTCCCCCTCTCACGTAAGCACTGCCTTCCCTGAGCGAGACGTTTCGTTTTCATGATTTGACAACAAAATCGTCTGCGTGGATCGCAGCCCTGATCTGAGACGCGGCAATATATGTAGGAAACTATATCCGCACTCGGTGCAAACTCTGGGTGAGATTTTCGTTACCGCTATACCCCTTATCCCTTAACTTCTTTGCCTTTTTAAACTATTAAAAAAAACATTTCTCAGTAGTTCAAATGGCCAGTCTACTAGCTCACAGCGTGTTAATAGATTGACATGTTGAAATAGTCCAAAAAAGTTTTTCAAAATAGTGAAAATGAAATAAGGGATATGGCATAAGGGGTTTAGCATGTAACGAAAATGGAGCCCTCTGTGCAAACTCTACCGAGTGGGCCATGGCCTACTCGTGCATGAGCGGAGAGAGCCAATACCCTAAATCCTTTCGTTTGTATTGTGAGTGACATCAGTCCAGAGCTTTGTCGGCCTATACAAAGTATCGCAGACAGAGACATAACTGTACAGAGATACGGAGTGGTTGTTTTTAAGGCCTGGAGAAGTTTAAGCAGTTGTATACAGTAATAATAGGCAACGTGACAGAGATGCTGTGCTGTTCAGTACCCATTAATACAGGACAACAGGGAGCTTCATTCTATGGTTGTTCTGCTGGACCTGTGAAGGATGAGGTGTATGTCTTTGGAGGGGAGAATGTCTATGGAGGCCTCTCCCATCCTGGGAAGATCTACAATGGCAGGGATCCGATTGAGGTTCACGTCTTCAACACGGTCAAGTTGTGCTGGACACCGTTACCTACAGTGGGAAGCGGAAGTGAAGAATGTTGCCCTGATGTTCCCTCAATGCGCTTTGGCCACACAGCTGTATTGATAGAATATGTGATCTACATCTGGGGTGGGTTCGTGAACAACAAGACAGCTGAGACGACTGGTTGGAACTGGTTACAACCCAAACCGGACAGGGACAACGTTCTTTATGCATTTGATGTTGACACCCACAGGTGGTTCAAACCCAAGGTTAACGGAGCGGTTCCAGAGGCGAGGGACCTCCACTCAGCCTGTGTGTTGGGGAAGGCCATGTTAATACATGGAGGATGTACCCAGGCTGGATTCACTAATGACACCTACAAGTTGGACACCACCACCATGACCTGGTCTTTAATAATGAACATGGGAGGCATTCCTCCACTTGTTTCAGTACTACACTCTGCCACTATGATCGGCTCAAAGATGTTCATATGCGGAGGTCGTTTACACCTGGACATCATCAGAGTGTTTGACACAGAGACAAGCTGTTGGCTGAGCACACCTCCTGCTAGTGCTGAGCTGTGTCCAGAACAACGTTACAATCACGCAGCCTTTGCTCACAATGAAGAGCTGTACATATTGGGTGGCAACAGCAAATATCGGGAGCAGACCTTTAATGATCTTTGGAAATTCAATCCCAAGACCCTCTCATGGAAGAAGCTTGAGCCCAAGGATAAAGATCCACGTTTGTCGGGTTCAGCACACAGCTGTATGGTGGGAGACGATGTAGTTCTCTTTAACAATAAATTCCTCTCACAGATCTTATACTTAAAACCTAGTTTGAAGACATTATGCAAGCTGGCGGTCATTCGGTATGGTCTGGAGCACCCAGGACTCCCCCACAACATCAGATGGGAACTGGAAGCAATGGAAACAGCAAGAGGACAAATCCCTGAAAGCCGTGAGCAGGCAAGAATCCAAGAAGACTCCAGTATGGAGGAAAGCCGTGAGGAGGCAAGAATCCAAGAAGACTCCAGTATGGAGGAAAGCCGTGAGGAGGCAAGAATCTCACAGGGATTCTTCCCTTGGCCTGCCACTCTTGCAGGTCTATTGCCTGCCACACTTGCAGGTCTACTTTTCGGTGTTGTGCTATATAAAACAAAAAAGTAGGAAAAACTATCAATGACAAAAAAGAGCCAGACAATATAACTATAACTAGATCAGCACTCGGTAGAGTGCATACTTGCGCGTTGCGCACAAGTAGGCCATGGTCTACTCGAGCGTGAGTGGAGAGAGCTAATATGATGACGTAATGGTGACTTATGTCATCTCCCAAACCGACCGATCGAGCAACAAGGGATGATGACTGCCAACTGCGCACCACCATGCACCGATCGCTGAACTTGTGCCCGCTCCACTAAAGTAAGTAAAAAGAGGGCAAGTCTGTTCCAATCGGTGTTGAGTTTCTGGAAGAATGTGGTGTTCTGACTGTACCATACTTAACTTTTATAAGGAAGTGGTGATACAAACCCATGCTATCATTGGAGTCAGTGCTATGGAAAAAGGGCCAACAGAATGCACAAAACTGGAAGTGGTACCGGAAGTAGTAATTACTCCTTTCCGAGTTATTGATGACAAACATAACTCACCGATCGTCAAAGACGCACACAGGAAAAAGGAAAAGCACAGGATAGTCTGTACAGGACCACAACGGTGGAGCTCAGTGACTGTAATGAACAGCAATGCACAATGAGTGAGTCTGTCGGCGTCTGTGCATGCACAGGTGGTGGTTAATTACCATGAGGAAAGGGTGCGCTCCCGCAGCTGGCCTGCCGGGGGTGCTAATGTGCAGCCACTGAGCACACCTCTGAGTCTTTAGAACAATTGATCTAACATATTTTTTTTACCCAAAAATAATGGAATAGATTCAGAACAATGACCCTCCCCCAGACATATCACATGATAGTATCACATGGTGATGAATTTGCCTTCTATAGGTTGTTATGGTCACAATTTAGTAATTATGAAAATCGCTCAACATGCAAGTTAGCAAACTTAACAGTTTCTAGTTGACCCACATTCAACATTTCTAACATAAAACATTGGTGTATACTCAACATGTCTGGGTTCACAATGGGCTGGCAAGTAGAGTAAAAAAAAAAGGTTGTCAATGCCAAAGTGGCCAATGGAAGTTGTGCATTGAATTAGATTTTCCCCGTTTTTGTATACTATTTCAATAGTTTAAATATAAATGCTGCTATTTGTCCCCGGTTTTATTTTTATTTTTTGCAATAGCTTTTTGAAACATTGTGAGTTTTGAGTAAAACTGCTCCTATTTGTCCCAAAATGACTTCTGAAGACTTAAAAGACAACTTTTTTTTCAACCAAGGTTCATGTTTTAGGCTGTTAATGAGTGTTAATTGTTTTACATTACTTGCTTTCTTTAGTTTAGCTATGGGAGGACGCATTCAATATGGTCCTAAATATCTGTTTAATGTTAAAGCCATTTCTTTTTTTTTTACTATCTACTACAGTCCTAATGAACCCCAAGAAATAATAAAAATATTAAGAAATCACTTTAATTTTCTGTATTTAGGACCTTGTTTGAAAGCCCCCTCCCGTAGCTAAAATCCCTTAAACTAAAGAAAGCAAGGCAGGAATGTAAAAGAATTAACACCCATCTTTTACAACCCCAAATCCGTTGAAATTGGGACGTTGTGAAAAATGTCAATAAAAACAGAATGCATTGATTTGCAAATCGTTTTCAACCTATATTGAGTTTAATACACTACAAAGACAGTATATTTAATGTTCAAACTGATAAACTTTATTGTTTTTTGAAATTATACAATCTTTTGTAAATTGATCCCTGCAACACGTACCAAAAAAGTTGGGACGGAGGCAACAAAAGACTGGGAAAGGTCATGAATGCACAAATAACGCCTGTTTGGAACATTCCACAGGTAAACAGGTTAATTTTAAACAGTTTAATATTGTTATTGAGTATAACGGGACCATCCCAGTCGCTCACAATCAAAGATGGGGCGAGGTTCACCACTTTGTGAACAATTCTGTGAGAAAATCATCTAACGATTTAAAAACAATGTTTCTCAACATTCAATTGCAAGGAATTTGGTGATTTCATCATCTACAGTCCATAATATAATCAAAACATTCAAATAATCTGAAGAACTTGCTATACTAAAGCATCAAGGCCGAAAACCAACATCTAGCACTTGTGACCTTTGATCCCTCAGGTGGCTCTGCATTAAAAACTGACATCATTGTGTAAAGGATATTACTGTGTGGACTCAGGAACACTCAGAAAACCATTGTCAGTTTACAGAATTTGACGCTACACCTGCGATTGCAAGTTAAAACTCTACCAGAAATGCCTTCTCTGGGTACAATATCATTTAAAATGGTTATACACAAAGTGGAAAAGTGGGCTGTGGTCTGATGAGTCCACATTTCTAATGATAGTGGACCCAGAGAAGGCATTTCTGTTTTTTTTTCAAACCAACCTTTCTGATGTATGGCTTTGCTTTTCGATGGTAGATTTTTAACTTGCAATTGCAGGTGTAGCGACAAATTATGTAAACTGACAATGGTTTTCTGAGTGTTCCTGAGTTCACACAATAATATCCCTTACACAATGATGTCAGTTTTTAATGCAGAGCCACCTGAGGGATCAAAGGTCACAAGTGTTTGGTGTTGGTTTTCGGCCTTGACGCTTTAGTATAGCAAGTTCTTCAGATTCTTTGAATGTTTTGATTATATTATGGACTGTAGATGATGAAATCACCAAATTCCTTGCAATTGAATGTTGAGAAACATTGTTTTTAAACCGTTGGATGATTTTCTCACAGAATTGTTCACAAAGTGGTGAACCTCGCCCCATCTTTGATTGTGAGCGACTGGGATGGTCTTGTTATACTCAATAACGATATTAAACTGTTTAAAATTAACCTGTTTACCTGTGGAATGTTCCAAACAGGCGTTATTTGTGCATTCATGACCTTTCCCAATCTTTTGTTGCCCCCGTCCCAACTTTTTTGGTACGTGTTGCAGGGATCAATTTACAAAAGATTGTATAATTTCAAAAAACAATAAAGTTTATCAGTTTGAACATTAATTATATTGTCTTTGTGTTGTATTCAACTGAATAGAGGTTGAAAACGATTTGCAAATCAATGCATTCTGTTTTTATTTACATTTTACACAACGTCCCAATTTCAACGGATTTGGGGTTTTACCTTCTCTAATAACAACATGACTATTGGTTGAATAAAATGGTTCATGCTTAAAAATATACCCTGTACATATGCATACCATGTCTAGCGTGACACCACCCGGCGTAAGATGCATTCGGCTTTGCGGCTCCCAGAAAGAGAAAGTAGCGTCCGTTTTCTGCATGGCGTCTTGTTAGTTATAGAGAGTAATGTCGAGGACTCTCATCGCATCAAGGCAGCAGCACTACGTTAGTGGTATCTGGAATCATAGATACTGTATATATAAGAAAGGTAGATGGCTTGAGGCGGAGGCTCTAACGTTGTTCACGGCGGCCATCTTGTGATAGGACTAAATACCCCCTCCCTCCCTCTCCCTCTCCCTCTCCCTCTCCCAATTTTTAATTTTTTTCTTCCCCCAATTTTTTTCTTTGCAAATGAATGTATTTATTTCTACTTCAATGCTGACCAACAACAACAAACAATTGTCTCATACAGTATGTACAGATGTAGCAATGCAATTCTAGAATAGGGACAGAACACCGCAGAGTCATTCATAACATTAGCCTGGCAGCCTATCTGACTGCTGCTGCTCCTTTTTTCTTGTCCTGAAGAATAAATCCTTTTCATGATGATGTTGACCAAAGACGCTAAGCAAAAGGCCCCATTTCTGCATGGTGTGAAAATTGGAAACGGCGATGGCGGGCATGATTCAAGTTACGCTGTTTACGGAAGAAAATTTCCCTTCTAACTACAGCACTAACAAGCACTAAAATGGTTTCTGGCATCTAGCATACACCTCACCGTGCAGCGATTCAACAAACATACATGCGCCCACTGTGTGTTATTTGCGTAAGAGCGCAACGATTCAACAAATGTATATGTGCCCGCTGTACGTTATTGGCGTAAATAACAGTTATTTCAATTAGTTCTTTATACTCAGAGCTGGTGGGGGCCCTTTTGGGAATCGGGGGCCCTACGCAGAGTGCGTAGTCTGCGTATAGGTAGGACCGGCTGCTTCGGACGGTTTGCGTCAGAGCACTCTGAATGAACAGAGGGCTGTAAGCAAGCCCACCTCCGATAAATGAACTGAAATGAATACAAGTGCCAAATGGTTTCCTGTGAACTAGAGATGCCCGATATTGACTTTTTTACCGATATCCCGATATTATCCAACTTCTAATTCCCGATACCGATATCAACCGATATCAACCGATACCGATATATGCGGCCTCCAGTGGTGGAAAAATAACAGAAACTATTACTATACAAATATTTAATATAAATAAACATTTAGGCTATAAACATGACCGTAGCGCTGAGTCTACATCTCTGTAAATAGTCATAATTTCCAGTTTGTAAATACCGATACCGATATTTTCCGATATGAAATTTGAAAGCTTTTATCAGCCGATAATATCGGAGGGCCGATAATATCTTGCCATCTCTACTGTGAACTGTAGAGTCCGATCAGCATTGTTGAAGATGGGGGCCTCGCTGAGGTTTTGAAGTGAGTAACGAAGAACTACCTGGGAGCAACTGGTAAATGGTAAAATGGTAAATGGTGCATTTATATAGCGCCTTTATCCAAGGCGCTTTACATAGATTGTGCATCACATTCACCCATTCACACACACATTCATACACTGATGGCAGTGGAAACCATGCAAGGTACCTACTAGCACATCAGGAGCAATTAGGGGTTAAGTGTCTTGCTCAGGGACACATCAACACTAACTCTGCAGGAGCCCGGGATCGAACCGGCAACCTTGTGGTTACCATCCGGTTACTCTACCTCTGAGCCACTGCCGCCCCTGCACATCATATCACTGAGGCATGGGGATTGCACTAACTTTTGCACTAACTGTCATGAAAACAGAACAATGTCACTTTGCGGAGGCATGTGCAGAACAATTCCAAACTGTAGCACGCAAGTGGGAAATCGAAATAAAAAGGTTGCGACCATAGGGACCGACAGCGCATGCAATATGGTGATGATTTTGTTAAATAAATACTTCATGTAAGTTAAAACAAACGTACAGCATATCCGCTTTTTGTCATGTATCTTTCCATTTCCGCAACAATACACAGGAAAGCATGACATATTGTCATTTTTACACTCTCAAGAGTTAAAATATTCATCATCTGAATTAGCCATTTTGGACTGTATGTTTTGCCTGTTTTGTTTCCCAAATCTCGGAAGCCTGGATGGAATTGTGGACAAAAGCAAAATAAACTTCAGATTTGAGGTCTGTGGGGCTAAAATATCCTCAAATGGTGGTACGTGGCTCAAATCCTGAATAAACGGTGGTCCCCCCCCCCCCCCCCCCCCCCCCCCCCCAGACTGCCCCACCAAACATTATGGCTTGCAAAACAACCCACGATATTTCAAATTAAAGTGCTTATATTTAAAATGATTTGAAACACTAGTACTGCTAGTCTGCTAACTACAGTTGTGTCACCACTAAACCAACAGCATTTCATCATTGAAAACAGAAAACTCTCTGAGTCAGACCTTTAGCTTTATGCATGCTGCGTGTCTGTTGCAACTTCAACAACTGATGTTATTATTGATGCTTACTTAAAGGTAGGGGAAGTGATTTGAAATTCATTGTGTAGTACCAGCCTGGTGCACTAGGGGCCCCCAAAAGTATCTACACTATGTGAACCTGCTGCTCTCTCCTGATTGGAGGAGAATTGTGGTGGCCTGGGGAACTTTTATTAGCTCCTCTGCTAACGTGGGGGAGGGGGAAACTCCATATGTGGTTTCCACACCTTATAATAGAGCATTTTAACAGAAAAAAAATATTTTTTGGGTGATATCTGACAAAAGTGAAATCACTTCCCCTACCTTTAATAAAGCCTAATAAAAGTGCTGTAACCAAAAACGGTATGGGTGCGACACAGCTTCATCGCCCCGCTTCGCGCCGTCCCATTTTATCCTGCCCCCCCAATTGGGACATGTTACATCCACCCCTGAGGGAACATGGTAGGATCTTAAGGCACGGAAATTAATGTCAGTTAACTAATAGGTCACAATCACATGTGGCCCTGATGTGTATTCAAGCCTGATTTATATGCAATTTATTTGCACTTCTAATTGATTTTACACACTATCAGTTGACTGTACCATCAGGACTTGCATATAGCTCTTCCTCTAATGATGAAATGCTGTGTGTGTGTGTGTGTGTGTGTGTGTGTGTGTGTGTGTGTGTGTGTGTGTGTGTGTGTGTGTGTGTGTGTGTGTGTGTGTGTGTGTGTGTGTGTGTGTGTGTGTGTGTGTGACAATCTCCTTGGACCAGATACATGTTCTACCTCTGTGTGTACAACCAGCCTTTGTTTTAGTTACAGGTGTGGACAGTACATACTCTAAGTTCTAAGTTCAATGGAATTTAGTGTCATGCTGTTAACAATCAACCACGCCGCATAACCTTGTAGGCCTATGCCATTTGCTAGAGGATAGTAATAGGATAGTAATATGAGAAGTATGAAACATCCCAAACTTTTGGTGAGTCACCTTACACTGAATTCATAATTTACGATTTAAGCGAAATGTCCGTCTGTCCGTCGTCAAAATGACAAATCATCCAGGAAAAAAAGAGAGAAAAAATAAATAAAAATGCCATGACTCACTGGAGTGAAGTTTTGAGTTAAAACTTTTTAAATACATGTTTGAAGGACCATTATAAAGAAACAAAAACAAAATCCGCATGTCACTGCATTCAAGTGAAATGTCAGCCTAATTCAGGGCATGAAATCCAGACACAAATGTGTGGTTACACTAAAAAATAAATAAATAAATGAACAGACTGGGCTTAGACCATATAATTTTTCATGCAGGGCAATTCATCAATGAGTAAAAGGTGCCTGGGGGGAAAACAAATGTCCTGCGTGTGCAGCTTAAATTGATTTTGCAACAAAAAGTGTGGTTAAAATCTATCTCCATTTCAATAAAACATTGTTACCCGCTGATACCGTCTGGGACCAAATCCATAGTTTATATTACATTGGAGGGATTTGAGAGAAAGTTACAGTATATCAAACCGGCCAAGGACACAAACATGGAAAATCTGTCCTCAAAAAAAAAAAAAAAAAAAAAAACCCTCCAGTTCTTTTTTCAAATATTTTTTGTTGAGAATTTTTAGAATTAATATAATGTACTCCAAATAGGGCATTAACTAAATATTCGACTAGTCGATTATTTGACTAGCAAAACACTATTCGACACTATTAATTCGTTATTCGGTAATAATAATTTTTGATATACCCTATTGGCCTGAATATAAGACTATGTTTTTCCCAATGGAAATATCCCAAAAATGGAGTCGTCTTATATTCAGGGGCTATACTATTTGACATTCAATGTTCTCTTTTTCTGTAAATGGGTCTTGAAAAATGAGGGTCGTCTTATAAACGAGTCGTCTTATATTCGGGACAATACGGTATATTTTTCAATTTTCTGCAGCAGGCATTGTGGATGTGTGCTGTGGTGTTGGCAGTGATTGTTGGTTGACTGCTTATTTTTCATGTCATAATGTAACTGAGTAACAGTAGTGTAACAGGCATGCACTGTTTCAATGGGAAGTCCAGAATCACACATTTTATTGGCTAAAAAACAAATATATATAGTCGACAAGTATTCGACTACCAAAGTAGTCAATTCGACTAGCAGAAAACGTGTTTGGTTAATGCCCTAACTCCAAACATAGTATAATGTACTCAAATTTGATGACTTCAAAATGATGCTCACTGTTGCTGATAATGCCGAGGCATTTTAGCATACGGTAATTTACCATTTATGTAAGTAAGTATTGAACATTCTCTTTATTCGAGAAACAAACAGTTATCTTTGAAGTTTGCCTTCATCCTGGGAAAAAAAAAAAAACACAAGAAGCATGCATAATACATAGAGCATAGCTCTCACTAGAAACGGTCAAGGATTCAGCTGGAAGCACATGAAAAGAGCCTCCACAACAAGTAAAAAAGAAGCTCATTTTCTACCGTTATAGTATAGTATGTGCACTGTGGATCTGTGGGCCAACACACCATGCTGCCGTAGATTTCCCTGGGGATATAAGGGTTATCGTATCGTACTGCACTTTCTTTCAACTCTGTTTCAGTTTAATGTATATGTTATAGAGGGCGCAAACAGAGTTCACGTCCTCAGCAACAACCTCTGCTTGGTGAGAATGGCACAAAAACACCATAGCTACACAACACCATGGCTGCAGAACACACTGTATGCACCAGTGGTGTAAAATAAGACAGGGCTTGCGCATAAGGCGTGTCCTGTTGTCCGGGGCAAGTAATAAATCTTTCCGGACGAGTGCGTTCAAATTGTGCATGTCCATTGCCGTTGGACAAGCTACGCGTTAATTTGAGTGGCATTACGGTCTGGCTTTGTGAGCACAATTTCGAAACTTTTCGACAATGTTTAGGAAGACCAAAAAATTGCGGTGCAAACAACAGGTGTGTTTGCACCCGTTCTATGTGCCTCATACATGAATTGTAAAAAAAAAAAAATAGTAGAAAAAGCACACTTTTTGGATCCAATTTGTAATGGAAAAATATGGCAGAAACATATCTGGTAAGTTAACTGTATATGACCAAAATATCCCTTGAAAAGAAAAAATAGTTAACTTAATATATTCTCTTTGCTACTGTTTAATAAACTGCCATTTTCATTTCCCGAAAATGACATGTCATTGTATTGGTATCTCTCGTCTGCTTCTTGCCTTCTACAGCCATGCAGGAACAATCAAGAAGAACTGCCTCACATTTAGAAAGTAGGCTAAATGCTACAGGTCATCCTGAGTCCAACCGTCAGACTCAGAGACTTGACTAGAACTCTGAGAGCAATGATTTACTGCATTCCTTTTGTGACGAGAGAAATGCAGAGAAGCAGACACAAGCATGTGGAAAGATGGAGTGGGTAACACACCCATGAGGTGAACTAGTCTCCAACACAGCAAAACTTGAAGAGTTAGTTTAACTCTGAGCATCGGCAAAGAACCTGCAAAGGGCCATTTTGTTCTGTTATAAAAATACATACATATACAGTGTGGCCTACTTTTGGTGGAAACGTGGGGAAATGCCATCCCAAACAGAGCAGCAAGCATTGGAAGGAAAGAATAGGAGAATTAATGTTTTCATTTTTCATTTTTGTGCTGACCTTACTGAAGATAGGAAAAATCCTGGCATATTGTAACCAAATACCAAGAAATCCACGTGTGAAAGAATTGGAGCAACTCGGAAACCACTTGTTAAAGTATGTATGCTTTTAAATCTGGCGTGAGGCTAGAAATGGGCAGTGCAGGGAACATAAAGTTATTATTGCAGTAAGTGCATTTGCTTAATGATGGATGGGATGTGAGAACGTAATGACGCGAGTGGCATTAAGCAATAGGTGCTCTCTGTCTGTACGTGCACCTGTGCACATACAAACAAGTGGATGTCCTCCTCAATTTAAAAATGAGGTGACACAGTGGTTTATTTATTTTTTACTACATTTACCTCCTCGGCTTTTTTAAATGTCATACAACCTGCTATAGGACTGCATTATAGACCAGTTTTTTTGACTTGCCTTAAACCTCACTAACACTGGAGGAGACAATGTGAGCCTACAGCTTAAATAAGGCTACACTATGTTGCGTGCATTAAAGGGGAACTCCACCTATTTTAAACATTAATATACCTTAGAGATGTTGTGTGGACATTAGAAAAAAAAAACTTCCCCCAATTCCGTATTTCCTAAAAATGGAGGTCTGAAAAAATCATTAACATGGTGAAATACAACTGATGACATCATCAAGATGTATTTCACCATGTTAATGATGGACCCGCTAGGGTCCAAATGGACCCTAGCGGGTCCATTTGTACCCTCTCAGGAAAACTTTGAAAATGGGTGGAATTCCCCTTTAAATGATTCCAATTATCACAGTTAACTACTTTAATAATAACCCAGGTGTAAGTACTGAGAAGGTGCTATTCATTGATAGTTCCAGAAATATCTCAGCAGCTAGTGTTTCTAGGTTTTAATAGTTTTTTTTTATTTATTTTTTTGTAAATGAACACTATAGCATTATGGTGAAAAGGCAATGCCGACATTATGCTCATTACTAATGACACAATACAATAAATAATGAATACACTTGAGCTACAATTGTATCATCACACAAATCAAATAAACATGACGGGAACCATGATGGTATTTAAGATAATTACCTAATGTGTATTAGGCTGTATATAGTACTGTATGTGTGTATATGGAAATATTTCACTCATTTCATTCATCATTAGGAACTTAAAAAAAAACTACATTTTCTTTCTTTCTTTCTTTCTTTCTTTCTTTCTTTCTTTCTTTCTTTCTTTCTTTCTTTCTTTCTTTCTTTCTTTCTTTCTTTCTTTCTTTCTTTCTTTCTTTCTTTCTTTCTTTCTTTCTTTCTTTCTTTCTTTCTTTCTTTCTTTCTTTCTTTCTCATACAGTACAAAAAAGTATGATCTGCGACACCATGAAAAAATAAATAAAACCTCTGCATAGGCTACAGTCTGCCTGTCATAGCTAGGGGCATAGCTGTATAGCTTCAACAAGGTACAGGTACTGCCATGGGAAGCTACCTGTATGAGCGACGCACTTTGGAAGTAGCTGACCCAATACTGATTGTCACAAACAGAAGACATTCTTGCACGGACACACGCACATACGCATGCAGACACACAAGCACACTTGCCCGCACAGGCGCACACCCACTCGCACGTGCACACACAGTCCTCGTTCCTAGCCAGCAACGACAGCTTGCTCCTGTGATGCAGAAAGTGATGAGGCCATCACCAGGTCTCTGTGGTATTGAAGGGAATGAGGGATGACCAGGGATGGATGGAGAGAGAGAGAGAGAGAGAGAGAGAGAGAGAGAGAGAGAGAGAGAGAGAGAGAGAGAGAGAGAGAGAGGCAACTATGACAAGATAGAGAGATGGAGCCTGTGATGTGAAAAGACGGTGAGGGAAGGAAAGCGAGAATTTGGAACAAAGAAGACTGCAGATATGGACGCCCAGACTTGATCGTGTCTTCTGTGGGTCAAATTAGAGGACACGCAGTAGACAATGGAGGCAATGCTGGTCCTCATTTGGACTCCAACATGTAATCACAGAGTAACCCTTTTTTGCTGCTGAGCAATTTCAATTCCAAGTCTGCCGGCCAACTGTCGATGTGTCAACAGAAATATATGTATGATCATAAATAATCTGTAGCCAGTGCTTCACAAAACAGCTTTAGACCACCATAACACACACACACCACCGACCAATTTCCCAGCCCATCGATTGGTGGTCAGTTCCAGCCAGAGATCGAGCGAGTGGCAACTCTTTACCCTGAATGGATTTCCGTGTCACCTCAATGACTGACTGCAAATAACCACTCATATCCCACTTTCTGAGTGGACCCCCCTCCACCCCCCCAACACTCACAAACACTGACACAAAGATGTAGCCTGGCTCAGCCCTGAATCAGCACCCTAAAAGATACTAGCTTATTTTCTTCCTGTGATTCAAGGACTGGCTTCCCTGCCTTTGGGTCCGTTTGTGGGGATCGGAAATCCAATCCCAGCACTTGATTGGCCAACAGCCCTGTCAATCACTTCGACCCCAACATCGTCTGCTTTCCAAATATTCTTAGGGGTTCATATGAACCAATCACTGTTAAGACTGCTGCTTTGACCACGCCCATCCCAGAAACTGCTGTGGTGGAGAGGGACTTCAGTCTAAATAATGCAGTGGAACGAAATGATAATTCAGACTGAATCAGGCTAACAAAGATGTGTTCTTCTACGGCATCATCGGTATAAGAAACTGTCATTTTTTTTTTTTTTTGCTGAGAAATGAGCACTGTCGACTGTGTGGTTATAGTAAACAAACTGCTGTGTGTGTATGTGCGTGTGCGTGTGTGTGTGTGTGTGTGTGTGCGCGCGCACGCATGCGCTCATGTATCTTCATGCAGTTGTAATGCACGTAATGCGAGAACCGTTTGCCCCACGGACTTCAAATTAGACACTCGCATCCCACAACCCCACAGGGAGTGCAGTGCCCAGCTTCAGGTCTGTGGGACACACTGTCCAGAAACACCACAAAAGGCTCTGCTCAGCAATACTGTGAGCTGTACATCAGCTATTTTAAAATCACATAGAGGGGAAACTTAGACGGGAAAGAAAGAAAGGAGGAGTTATTGAATCTCAGTAATCAAAATATGAGACCAATCACATTCTATGTCTAGTAACTTCTCTTCCAGCTGTATTACAAAACATTGTGTTAAATCTATCATCCATTTTCTCCAGATTGGATTCGCATGGAAACAAACACTGTGAGATGCTTCATGATTAAGAGCGTGGGAGCTGGAATGAACGTGTACATAGAGCCACTGGCTGTGTGTGAGAGAGATATGCTTGAGTGCAAATGCAGAGAAATTTTCACGCTCATTTTATTCCGTAAGAATGGAACCTCTTAATCATTTACGGGGTAACGTACGTCGCCAGGAAGGCTCGGCTCACTTTCTTTCACCTCTGGGCACGTTTCCCGTGTCATGTTGAATCTCTATCATTTCACCTTTTCAGGCTCTGCAGATAGAAATGTGTCATCAGGTTGCATGCTCTATAGTACCGATAATAATAATGATGAACGGAGTGACATCGCTACCATCAAATTATTGAACAGTAGCGAATCGCAGATGTATAGCATCGATCAGGGCCGGATTAAGCCAGCCCCACTAGGGTGGGCTAGAAGAGTGGCATCATTATATTTGATTGTGCTTTCTTCCCCATAAGAGAAGATTTGTATGCAGGGGCGGCGTTAAGGTTCAGGGGCCCATTTCATGACGTCATCATACTAATTACTAATAAAGGATTGATTATTCCCTATAAAAAACATCCGCCTTAGGTTCACTCGCCGGCCCATTTCGGTCCGCGGCGAATACGTTGCACCACACTGCCTCACAGGCAGCAACGCCTCCTCTTCCTCTGATGTTCAAGGAAGTCATGGATAACTACGCTCAGACAGTGGGACAGTGGGACTGCGGCATCCGACATCTAAAAGCCGACACCGCCTACGATAGGCTCCTCTAGTCGTCTTGATTCTGAGCTGAGGCAAGATGCCATACAGGGCGCTGTGTAATGCAGCTGGTTCCAAACTATCAATTAGCTGGGGTTCCCATGGAATTCACCTCAAAGACCCCAAACCACACGAGGTCAAATGCGTCAAATATTGTCCGCACCCGACTGCAGATAAATGAACACATGACATTGGTGGTGGTAGAGAGAGATGTTGTATCATCAGAAGTTGTGTGATGCTATTGATAATCACTATACGGTTTCCTCAGGTTTCACTTCAAGTGAAACACAGATACAGCTTGCGGTATGCGATCATTGTTATAAGAATGCTGCCCAGTATTTTTATTATTGAAGGGGGAAAATACTCCATATAAGCTTTGATTTCATGTTTGGGTGGGATACTACTGTAGTCGGCCGGGAGGCGAACCCGGGACCTCATAAATACAAGCCGCGTACGTTACCAATCACGCTAAAGAGCCATGGCCCAATGGGCAAGTAGTAACGCAGCCACCTATAGCCTACAGTCGTCGTCCCCACCTAGAAGTGCGTCCACGCGCGCCAGCCAGGAGCGAGGCTCAACTGACCGGGGGGACCTCCACTCCAGGTGGGGGAGGGACCATCGACTACGCTCGGTCTGTGCCGCCCGGGTGAGACCCATACACACCGCCATTGTGACCGCTGCCACCAATGTAGTCGGCCGGGAAGCGAACCCGGGACCTCATAAATACAAGCCGCGTACGTTACCAATCACGCTAAAGAGCCATGGCCCAATGGGCAAGTAGTAACGCAGCCACCTATAGCCTACACTACCACCCACCCCCCTAGATCCAGTGCTGGCGTCGATACAGTCTTCTAATCAGGGGCCTATATAACTTGTCCCATTTGGGGGGGGGGGGGGGGGGGGGGGGGGTAAGAGAACATGTTGGAGGGACAAAAGAAAATGGTATGGGGGCTCCGCCCCCTTGTAGTTAGTATACAGTAGCAGTAGTATAGTGTTTCAAATCATTTTAAATATAAGCACTTTAGGGGGGCCGCCCCATGCCCATGCCTATAAAGCAGGTCATTGAGGGAGTTCCAGAAGATCCCCAGCAAAATCATATAGTTAGGAACCGAATGGAACCTTATGCGTCTGTAAAGAGATATGCGTAGAACCACATGGGCCCTATTGGGTACATATCTTTGACTATTGCCTATTGCACTGTGGAAAATGGAAACGTTACTTCATCCCTATATATGTCCTGACATACACTGGAGTGACAAATAAAAAACCTTGAACCTTGAAATATAGTACATTGTGAGTACTACTCTCCGTGAAAAGGGTTTATATAAATAAAACAGACATGCACATTTTGGTACCGACACACAAGCATTTCCTGTGAAGGGAGTTGCACTAATTTAAACCAACTCATATATATGTATATATTGTTGTTCTGATTCCTCTCCCATCCTAGTAAACATAAAAAAAATGTTCATAATTCAAAAGCTACCATTACATTTCTTCTGATGAAAACTGCCTCGCTTGCATTAGGCAGGAGCTTTTTCAGGTCAGAGCGCATCTCCCCATTACAAACATGTATCCATTGGAATCTTCAGGCCCTATAGTTTATTTATGAAGATTCCAGAACATCCCGTGTTCGGATTTACAATTATCAAATGCGAAGCGCACACAGATGAATTCATCTCATTAATGAATTCATTACGTACTGTATCAGAATGCCAAAAAAAACTTTTGGAGGGAACTCAAGTTGAGACAAATAAAAAATTCACACAACTATTGTGCTCATATAAAATTAGGAGTAGCGTGCAGTCCCAAGGGTCAAGAAAACAAGGATTTGGTGCCTTCTATTATGGATGACTTGAACATTATTTTGAATATTTTTCTTACATTTCTTCCAGGATGTTGTACTTCAATGTGTCTGTCACGGGGCAACCGGTGCCCTATAGACACTGAAAGACTCCACATTGTAGAACTGAACATTACAAACATAGCACAGCTGCACAGCTGATGAAGCCGCACCCATACCATTTTCAGTTTATTAGTCGAGTAGGCCTAAAGCATCAATAATAACATCGCAGCATGCATAAAGCTAAAGGTCTGACTCAGAGTTTTCTGTTTTCAATGATGAAATACTGTTGGTTTAGTGGTGACACAACTGTAGTTAGTAGCAGTAGGCTAGTAGTGTTTCACATGATTTTAAATATAAGCGCTTTAATTTGAAATATCTTGGGTTGTTTTGCATGCCATCACGTTTGGTGGGGCAGTCTGGGCATTTAGGGGGGGCATTGCCCCCCCATGCCCATGCCTAGATCCACCCCTGGTTATGCACACAGGCAAGTTGCACAGAGGCCTTTCGATTCGGGTCGATTCGGCACTGTGAAGGGGTGAATCATGCCCTGGCAGTGTGCCCTTTATAAATAGCATGCATGCCTCTACCGCAGGATGCACAACAGTTTCATAAAATTGGCTTCTTTGATAGTATCTTATCTCAACTGTATGCTTGGCCTCTATTTTTATACACAGACAGAGCTGTCTTATCAAAGGCAATGCCGTTATGTTTATAATTAGTTCTGCACAGTTGCCTTTGTGGAAGCACAGTGGAGGCATCACCTCTGCATGGCAGCAGCAGCACTAGCTGTCCATAAAGGCAAGGTTTCTGCTGCAGCGTGGAACCAACAGCAGGGCTTAGAGTACAATAAACAGTATTTCAACAATGAGTTTGCCTTTGAAAGCGTCCATTAATTATTCAGTTTCTTCATTTGAAGGGAAGGCTGTTCAAACATAACCATGTGAATTAACAGTTATGGTTAATCAAGGACATTCACAGACTGGATGACCATGCATAAGCATTATGCTTCTCCCTGTCCTCTGTTCCAGCGTCTGGGAATCTCTAACAGACACACTGACGGTGGTCAAAACCTACTATCTCCCCATGCCTTCAACCCGGTGGAGACTAAACAAATGGAACTGAACTGATCTGAACTAGATTGCATCATATAGAGAAGAAAAAGTGTTCCAAACAGAAGCAAACCACAATTGTGATTTTGCCAACTTTCTCAGCAACACTTTGATAGCACCTGTGTTTGCAGGAAAGAATCAATCAATCAATCAATCAGAAGTCACAACACAGTTCTTATACAACGCTGTTTAAATGGGAATTCCACCCATTTTCAGCGTTTAAAGAAATTCATTAACATGGTGAAAATACATCTTGATGATGTCATCAAGATGTTTCACCATGTTAGTGGCTTTCTTCTGACCTCCATTTCTTGGGAATGGGAATTTCTTTTTTTTTATCATGTCCACCCAGCAGCTCTAGGGTATACTAATGACATATTAGAATGTTGAAAATGGGTGGACCTCTCCTTTAAGATAGCCGTGTGAAGATTAGAATTCGCCGTGACACAGGGGTATTGCGTCCAGTGGTGTCTGATGTCACACTTTGGTGCTCAGCATAGTAAAGCATTTTAAAAGCAGTAAGCACAGTGATATTAAAGGGGAACTCCACCCATTTTCAACATTTTAATATGTCATTAATATACCTTAGAGATGTTGTGTGGACATGATAAACAAAAAGTTCCCCCAATTCTGTATTTCCTAAAAATGGAGGTCTGAAAAATTCATTAACATGGTGAAATACTGATGTATTTCACCATGTTAATGATTTTTCTTTCAGACCCCCTTTTTCCTGAGAGGGTACAAATGGAACCAAATGGACCCGCTAGGGTCCATTTGGTTCACATTTGTATCCTCTCAGGAAATTTTTAAAAATGGGTGGAATTCCCCTTTAAAGTAAAACCTCTTGACTGTACACGCGGCAACGGTGAGTAAAACAGCTAAATTGTTGAATTTGTAAGATAAAACACATGAGCATGGTCTAACATTGGTTGAGAATGAGATGATGTTTCTAAATCTGTCTAACTGTCTGATGCACTGGAACACTGCCCATGCACAACCACAGTAGATCAAATTAAGGCAAGAAAAAGAATGCCAAATAATCATCCATTTTATTTGGCAGGTTTTGCAATAAATTATGCCTTAATTATACATTTTAGAATCTTTCAGAAGGGACAGTGTCTCGATTATCACAAGGCCCATTCACGAGGGAATAGTTGGTAGAGACTTAATCAAACAGGAACTTAATTATGGAGGAAAAAAAATCATAGAAGAAGCACACTCGCATGAAGTGATGGCCACTCTTATCAGTTTGCTCTTCCACATAATGACATCATTTTTCATTGTCAATGTGAATTTTATGTTTTGTATAGGTGAAAAATCTACACTAGCAGCTGAATATGCTCTAGTTATAGGTCCTTGAAAGGGTTCCAGGTGGTCCCCAGGCTAAATGATGGAAAGTTGGTTAACCAGATGTAACTCTTGAGAATGTAAAAATGAAACCAAATGGACCCTTGCGGGTCCATTTGGTTTCATTTTCACACTCTCAAGAGTTAAAATATTCATCATGTGAATTAGCACTATTTAAAGGTAGGGGAAGTGATTTCACTTTTGTCAGATATCACCCAAAAAATATATTTTTTTCTGTTAAAATGCTCTATTATAAGGTGTGGAAACCACATATGGAGTTTCCCCCTCCCCCACGTTAGCAGAGGAGCTAATAAAAGTTCCCCAGGTCACCACAATTCTCCTCCAATCAGGAGCGAGCAGCAGGTTCACATAGTGTAGCTACTGTTGGGGGGCCCTAGTGCACCAGGCTGGTACTACACCATGAATTTCAAATCACTTCCCCTACCTTTAACCCGTTGTGTCCTGATCAGACTCTAGTTTCTGATGCTAGATTCTAGTTCCTCATGCCAGATTCTAGTCCCCCACGGTAGATTCTAGTTCTTCTCAGTAGACTGTAGTTTCTGAAGTTAGATTCCAGTTTCTGACACTAGATTCTAGTTCCTGACACTAGATTATAGTTCCTGACACTAGATTCTAGTCCATGACACTAGATTCTAGTTTATGACACTAAATTCTAGTCCCTGGCACGAGATTCTAGTTTTTCTGGAAAAATCTCTTTCTGTGTCAGTGATGCTTGATTATTTCATAGGAAGGACCCCCAGAAATATCTATTATTTAGCTGCAGAACCTCATCTAAAAACATGTTGTTCTAGGGATCCCCCAGAAGCAAAGATTTGAGTTAAAAATGTTTGCTTCCAAAATAATGTATTCAAAGATTTGCAACACATTTTCACTTTTTTTTTCAAAAATAGCAGAACTACAAGCTCATATCGCGCGACTCAGTGTGAATTTTATGTTTTGTGTAGGTGAAAAGTCAACACTAGTAGCTGAATATGCTGCTAGTTATAGAATATGCTCCTAGTGTAGGGCAGGCTACTATTTTATAATAAAACCACGCAACTCTTGTGTACATATAAGGACAAATACGACATGCGCATGTGGGTCAGTCATCGAGAATGACATAATCATGCAGTTATTTACAGCATACAGTATGTAGATAAACAGTATAATGCTGTGATTTGCATCCGTCACTATACAATAGCTCTGATGTGTTTTGCATAAAGTACCTCCAGAGCTTTCAGCATACACTGTACTGTATATGGGTCACATGACAGCATGATAAATGAGACGTATAACATTGTGTCTGGGGACATTTACTGTTTAATCTTGGGAGACAAGCCGAATCCCCCCGGTATAGTGGATCGCCTTGGGCTGAGCCCAATGACTGTGTTTTTGAGCAAAAATATTGCTTGATGAATGTTTGCCTTTTTTATAGGGTTTTAATGGTATGGTGAGAATATTATTCTGATTATGAAAATTGCTTAACATAATGCAAGTTAGAATCCAGTGGTTTCTACATGCTAGGGATGCATAATCCACATCTTGTGTAATAAGCCATATAGATAACTAAAAAGTTTTCAAATAAATGTATGGAACTACATTATATCTCAGAATTATCGATTCTATCGATTTCTGATTCTACAAAATCAGGGCTGATCACATCTTTTTTAAATGATCGTAATCTGATAAAAAGTGTTAGGAACATTCCTTGTATCAATGTTATATCCATATGATGATGTTAGACTGTATATAGCCTGTGATAATTGTTATTGTAGCCTTTTTTATGGTATAACCGTAAAAAATGTAAATGCCGTGTCAGAAAAAAAACAGCAGCAGATACTCAAAATCAAATATACATTTGTAAATTATGGATCATAATTTTCCATTACAGAACTACAGATGATAAAGGTTCATGAAAGTTAATTGTGTTTTTTTCTGATTGATTGATTGATCGCTTTTCCAGGTCAAGATCTTGATGCATTTTATGCATGTAGAAATGACTACATTATACTTTAGTACTTTGTAAGTACATTTTAATATACCAACACTTTTGTACGAATTCCAGGCTCTTACCTAACAGGGTACATTGCTGTATTGATACGTCTGCATGAGTAAAACTGTTTCATTTTTAAAATACACTTATACGGTAAATTGTATTACAGGAACTGCATGTCACTTGACACAGATGTACTGTCGGTTCGTCACAGCAAACACCATGTGAGGTTCCTCCTCCTTATTTGCAACGAGCCGAAGATGAAAAAGAATACATTAATGAAAGGATTCTTTATGCATAATTGTGCATAATTTTTCCCCACAATTGGCTCTGCAAATTAAAATTAATGTATGTAGTGTAGAAAACACCATTACTAATTCAACACGTTCAAATTGCTGCTTGATTTGCAGTTATCCTTTTAATTGTCTTTCTACATTCGACATACCATCCGTATACATGGTACAGGCGGTGAATTATACATGACTTTGACCTATTTAAGACAGAGCGGATGTAGAGGAGGTTAAAACCAATATAAAGAGCACTTTGGTGTTTATCCTGCTCTCTCTCCTCTGCTGTTCGCAGGTCCCTGCCGTGATAATGTCCTCTTTAAGGTCTTTACACAGCTGGAATTGCCGTCGGCTCCAAAAAGAATCATCACCAGCTAAAGCAATGGAATAAAAAGGTCTTTGTCCCTCCATCTCTATATGCCTTTTAAAAGGACTTTACAAGAGAGCAATTGTAGCACTTATACATGGGTCAAAGACGAAACAGCGTTTCCAAGCCTAAAAAAATAAAAGTATTCTCTTACAAAATGTTTTAACTTTTTTGGGTAGCTTAGAGTGTCTATTGTTTAAGTTTAATTTTTTCTGTTCAGGAAATAGTACACAACATTCCTTTTCAGTCCATTTTCTAAGATGTGACCCATAAAATGTCATTCAGTGGAATATAGTTTAAATTGCAAAGATAAGTGTATGACATAAAAATAAATAAATGAAATGCACGTCATAGTAAGCAGCTATGTTTAAGGTCTTCATTGAACCTAAAATTGACATGGTTGTGGCAATTAGAAGTCTTTCTACAATTGTGCCCAGGGTTCTATGTCTAAGGTAATTAAAAGCCATCGTTTCGCGAGGTCGATCGACGGGGGAAGCCGCTGAACGAATGCCAACGGGTTGGCGTCTTATAGCAGGGGTTTTCAACAGGTGGTCCGGGGACCACCAGTGGTCCTTGAGAGGGTTCCAGGTGGTCCCCAGGCTAAATGATGGAAAGCTTATGTACCAGATGTAACTCTTGAGAGTGTAAAAATGAAACCAAATGGACCCTTGCGGGTCCATTTGGTTTCATTTTTACACTCTCAAGAGTTAAAATATTCATCATCTGAATTAGCACCACTTAATTAAGAAGTCTACACTGTTTTGTTTGCAAAATCAAGCCAGGAATTGTGGACAAACCAATTCAACAAAAATTCAACAAAAACCTACAACAAAATAATTCTTTAGTTGTAGGTCTTTGGGGTGAAAATGTAATCAAATGGTGGTCCGTGGCTCAAATGCTGAATAAAAGGTGGTCCCTGGTGTCAAAAAGGTTGAAAACCACTGTCTTAATAGAAATGTATGGTAGTTGTACAGAATCTACAATGCCATAAAGGCCCATCGGAGGGACCAGACTCACTATATACACTTACTGTATAGCAGGTATATACACTTATAGCAGTGTGAACTATAAATATGTTTGCTCTGGCCAAGATAGTGTCAAATGTAAACTAAATGAAAACGATGCTACGTGAAGAAAAAATGAGGCTAAATATGTTGATAATTTTGTCAAAAAACTAAACTAAATGGAATTGGCTAGTGGTCGAGAAAAGTATTTTTTTTTTACAAATCACAGAGGTCAGTAGTGTAAATCAATGACTGAGTGTTTAAACACACACGCTTGTACGCACGCACACACACAAGAACACACACACACTTTGCGTCATTGGTGTTTGTGCTGCAGTGTTTTGTGTTTACACAAACACTCAACATTGTCCATTCATCATCAATGCTATGCTATTTAATGTATACTGTATGTGTTTGTCCGTGATTGGTGTTAAATACAAGCTGGACATAGGATAAGCCCCTCAAAAATACTAATATAGTACAACCAAATGAAATGCTTGGAACATATAATGAAACATTAAATAGAGACAATGGGAACATACTGTACCATATAGTGGTACTGTTGTTTCTGCAAACAGAATCAGAATGCTAAAATAATTGGAGTCAGGAACAACTTTAAACGGCTCTCATAACACGCGCATACACATGTGCGCACGCACGCACGCACGCACACACGCACACACAATGAATATTTCAGAGCTCACTCTGAAAAATCCTGTCTGATCATAATGTTGGCAAGCAGAGTACAGATATGCTGTTTAATATTGGATGTGATATCAAAGTTCAGAGTTAACTAAGGCAAATTGCATGCTGCGTACAGTACAGTATACCCTCCTTTTACTTATCACTAAAAAGGTCTTGTTTTTTTCTTCTCCAAGCTTTCCTGGGATGCATTCAGTCAAGTCTCATTTAGTTCAATAAGCTTTGTATATAGTTGTGAAGGTGTAGTATTTCCCATGCTATAAAACCGGTGGTGTAGTGATATTATGGGTCAGGGGCGGATCTAGGCATGGGCATAGGGGGGCAATGCCCCCCTAAATGCCCTGGCTGCCCCTCCAAAACTGCAAAGCCATGCAAAACAACCCAAGATATTTATTTTTCTAATTTAATATTTTTTATTGCGCGATTTCGTAACCCATTTTTTCACCCAGTGCCAATTCCTAATGTGATCCTGGGCTCTACACACCCTCTGCCAACCTGAGGAGGCAGCAGACTGGCCTCATGCTTCCTTCAATGCATGAGGAGTCCAAGCTGCCTTCTTTTCACCTGACAGTGGGGAGTTTCCAAGATATTTATATTTAAAATGATTTGGAACACTACTACTGCTACTAACTTAACTACAGCTGTGTTACCACTAAACCAACAGCATTTCATCATTGAAAACAGAAAACTCTGAGTCACTCTGAGACCTTAAGCATGCTGTGTGTTGCAACTTCAACAATAACTGATGCTATTATTGATGCTTTACTTGCCTAATAAAAGTCCTGTAACCAAAAATGGTATGGGTGCGGCTTCATCGCCGTGGCGCTTTTTTCGCGCCACAGGCGTTTTGCCAGTTCTCTTTCCCAATATTTGCCAGTTCTCTTTCCCAGTTCTCTTTCCCAATATGTGGACAAAAACGTGAGAGTTCTTAGTTTTGGGTGCAAGAGACTAAATTCAACACCACACTATAACAACACTATACAACACTATAACAGTAAGTAACACCATCACCACTTTTTCAAAGTCAGACTTTCTTGGGGGCCTTGGAATGGATTTTTCTTTTTTCTTTTTTTTTATTGTGTAGATCTTGTTGAGCCAGTCATTTTGAAAGTAGCTCTCAGTCAAAAAAAGTGTGGGCACCCCTGGTTTAACCCTTAGTGTAAGGAGCGCGTTTTGGCGTTCTAAGCATTATGTTTTAACTATTGAAAAATAGCAGATCTACAAGCTCATAGCGCGCCACCAAGTGGCGCGCTATGAGCTTGTATCTCTGCTATTTTTTTGAAAAATCGTGAAAATGTGGTGCAAATCTTTGAATACTATGCATATTATCTAGACAGGACACAATGGGTTCATGGATGAAAACTATGCAACTCTCCCTCAGCACATGCAACTGTACATCAGCACATGCACCCACAAGACCACCCAGATCCCTGTAGCAATTTCTTTACCTCAGCCTTTCTGAATTTGAATATCACACCATCATACCATATTAATTGCAATAGTGCTCGCGCAAACGCACACACACACGCACACGCACACACACACACACACACACACACACACACACACACACACACACACACACACACACACACACACACACACACACAATTAAAAATGGTATTAACCTTATCCAAAAGTACGATATGCAAACCATATCCTGCTGGGTGTTCAGGGGCCTATATATGATTCCTATCCCTGTAACCTTTTCCCATGAAAGCTTCGGTGCAGCTGGAATCAGATAATTATGTTTGAAGACCACGTACGGCAGGCTATTATACCTCATGCACCGCTCTGAAGATTACTGAAAGCGAGACAAGAATATCCCCGTAAGTGTCAAGAGGAGAACAGGGTCCGCATATAGTGACAAACTTACCATTTCTAAACCCTACTGAGTTGAGGTATATTTACGGGCATAATTTGTACATTGCACCAACAAACTATACCAGGTAAAACTGGGAGAAGCGTCAGAGTTAGCCTCGACACCCAGGCTTTCATTTTCGTTCGCCTTGCGCGAAAACGGAAAGCCTGGACTAACGCACGTTGGAAAGTGGCCTTCAAGTGGGAGTGAACCTTCCGGGGTGGGCGTCGCTCTAAATAATGTGACGTAGAACAGCAGTGGACGGGCACGGGAGGGCCGGGGATGACGACACATTAGTGAGATCAAATCAGAGCGCAGCACTTCCGCCGTGTGGATCCCACGAAACCCCCGCCCCCCCAAGGCCAAAATCATTGAGGGCTAGACCAGGCTACGTCAGAGTAGACAGAGTGAAAAGTGGAGGTCCAGGCAGATCGATGATTGCTGTTCATACAGCAGCATACATGGATAGTCTCTGCGGGACACAGAGAACTCTTGGCTTAACAGCCGGTCACCTTAGTGACTGACCCCAGACTGACCAAAGATTCCAGCATTTTACAAGCTTTTTAACACAAATAAAGTACATGTGTTATGTCCAAGACGTGAAAGACAGGTTCGCCTAGTACAGGGAGATGCCTGAGAGACATCCTAACAGGATGCCCCCGCACCACCTAAGCTGGCTCCTTTCCAGGCAAAGAAGCAGCAGCTCTATTATGAGACATACATAAAGTCTATATTACCGAAATACAAAATAGTATTTGGACATCTCTACTATCCACCTGTATGCTATGCTACCACTGTGTAATGTGTCATGATGAAGACATATCTTTACTGTCTACCTGCAGACTTCAAGATGGCTTTCAAGATGGCTCCCACCCATACGTTAAATAAAACGTTTTCTTTGCAGTTTCTAGAACTGATGTCTATAGACACACAGGCATATGAGCACTGAATCCTTAATGACTTTAAGCAAATCACATCTCTATAAAACTCATCATGGCACTCCTTCAGAAAATGCTTTTCTTTTGTCATGCTCGGGCCTGCGTGTGGTTTGAGGAATGTCTCGCATTATTATTGGCAGCTGTTATTTCTGAGCTCGTCTGCGGCAGGCAATCAACCCATTAAGTGCAAATCAAGAATTACAGTGGAAAATGAAAATGTCTAGTCGTGTGGGGAAAGAAACACTGTCCCATTTCTCTGACACACTCTTCAAAAGGAATAACGTAATTATCTTTTTTTGTGGTTTCCATGGTTTCCTTTCACAAATGGCAAACCAATGGTAAATGGAAACATCCTCCGCGAGCTGATGATCACTCAAAGCTTTCACTGTTTGATTTGGAGTATTTATAGTGTCCTGCATCTGAACTCATACACACTGCAAGGCCTCATACATTTTTTTCCCCACTGCTGTCTGTTAGTGTTGTTTTTGTCAGCTAAAACTATGACATGTTTGTCGACTACCTTTTTTTTTACAAACACGAAAACTACATTTCATTAGTAAATTAAGTCATTAGTGGGCAAGGCACCAACTGCAAATAAAGACGCATCATTTTTCACTTTGTTTCATGCTGAAATTAGCCGATCCACGACACATTGTGTGCTTGTAGCGGTGTCAGGTTAAGATGAACTAAGTTCTTTGTCTTAGTACAGAAAGCGTGTCATGTCGGCTGGGTAGTATCAAGTGTTTAACTCGTTCCCCGACAATGTTTAAGGTCACAAAAAGATACAGCCGTATATGCCCATAGACCACCATTTATAAAAGCCTTCTACCAGAGCAAGCTACCAGCTGATATTAGTAGGAGTAACAATCATTTCCCGCAAAACAGTTTAATAGTTCAACTATGTTAATTATTTTAACTATTCAAAAACTTTTCAAAATAGCAACAACACGTAGTTTAGGGATAAGGAGTGTAGCTTGGATATAATAGAGCCCATGGTGTCTGATCCAGTCTGGCAGGACTAAAATTACATGAATGCAGCTATGCGGATGTAACATTTCCCAATTGGGGAGGGGGGGGGGGGGGGGGGGGGGGGGGGGCTGGTGAACATGGTATGGGGGCGGCTTCATCACCCGTGGCGCGAAGCGACATGGGTGATGAAGCCGCCCCCATACCATTTTCGGTTACAGGACTTTTATTCTCAGAGGACTTTTATTCTCTGACTCAGAGTTTTCTGTTTTCAATGATGAAATGCTGTTGGTTTAGTGGTGCCACAGCTCTAGTTATAGTTAGTAGCAGTAGTCGTGTTTCAAATCATTTTAATTATAAGCACTTTAATTTGACATATATCTTGGGTTGTTTTGCATGCCATGATGTTTGGTGGGGCAATCAGGGCATTTAGGGGGGCATATATAGCAGATCCGCCCCTGCTATTTATGCAGCGGTTGTTTAAAATAGGCCCTGATGTGTCTGTGCGTGCGTGCGTGCGTGCGCATGTGAAGAGACCTTCATGCTATTTTGTTGAGTAACTGCTGTATCAGTCTGGAGTGTGGAGAGAGATTGATGATTGTATCTTTGGACCTGTTGGTGGTTTTGGTCTTGGTCAGCATCTCCCTCAAGGCTTGGGGTATAATGAACACTGAACAGATAGAGTTGCTATCATGGCAGTGATAAAGACAGGACAGCGACACTACATCAACGGAGGACAATGGAACTATGAACACATATCATGGGGGATGGCGGATGAGAGTGGGCTGCAAGGCCTGTGTGTAATAAAATCCACTGTAAAATTAATTAATGATGACACTCTATGCACATCATAGAGGGAGCTTTGGAAGGGTGCATTAAAGGGGAACTCCACCCATTTTCAACATTTTATATGTCATTAGTATACCCTAGAGGTGCTGGGTGGACATGATAAAAAAAAGTTCCCCCATTCTCTGTTCCCAAGAAATGGAGGTCTGAAGAAAACCACGAACATGGTATAGTTTCCTATAGTTTTATCCTATAGTTTTCTTTTGAGTTTCTGATGCTGCATGGGCCGAACTTTAATAAAAAGTTATTTCCAAATTCTAATGTCACACCAGGGTTAAAGGGGAATTCCACCCATTTTCAACATTTTTTCTGAGAGTGTACAAATGCAACCAAATGAACCCTAACAGGTTCATTGGTCTAAAGAAATCCATTAACATGGTGAAAATACATCTTGATGATGTCATCAAGATGTTTCACCATGTTAGTGGTTTTCTTCAGACCTCCATTTCGTGTCTAGGATTCTTGAACCAAAGAGTGACCTTCCAAGATGATTTGTACTAAAATTCACACTTGTAAAAAAACATTTGAACAATGTCTCTTAGCTGCTGCCCTAAAATTGATTCTCTCAATTAAAGCCACAGACAATGAACAAAGCGGCAGTTTGGTCGTTTCTAAGACTGGGAGGTCGGGGTTCGATTCCCGGCCGGGTCATACCAAAGACTCTAATAATGTGACCCAATGCCTCCCTGCTTGGCACTCAGCATCAAGGGATGGATTGGGGGTAAGTGTGGATGTGTCCTTAAATACTATAAGCTCTTGGAGGCCCAATGACAAATGTATCTCTCTAGAGTGTGTTCACTGGGTGACTGAGCCTGTGATAGAATACATGGTGGAGATCTGCTACAGTGCCAAACAGTTGTAGGTCTGCTTGACAAATGGGCGCACACTCACTCCACATCTATACTGCATGCAGATGAGTGCCATTGAAGGAGGAAAAAAATAATTGTTTTGTATAGAGTACGTTTTTGCACAAGAATAATGGATATTAGGGTAATTACTCAGCTGTGGCTCAGTGGATTTTTTAATTAATCAGGACTTTGATCTAATTTATCCCTCTGTCTGGAGACTGTATACGCTGCCTCAATGTGAACTAGACGGAATAAATGATCTGGGTCTTTTTTTGCAATTGGAAAATGCACACAAAAACAAGCGCACATACACGCGCACGCATACACGCACACACACACACGCACACACACACACGCACACACACACACACACACACACACACACACACACACACACACACACACACACACACACACACACACACACACACACACACACACACACACACACACACACACACACACACACACACACACACACACACACACACACACACACACACACACACGCACGCACGCACGCACACGGCTAGTTATGTATACTTGATCCTGCAAGGACATTTTCAAAATCATTTGTAAAAGACAAAAAAAAATGTTTTTTTTTTATTCGACTTCCATCTTAGTTTCAATAGTAAATTATATAATCACATGCAAATTGTTATGTGATGTGATCTGCACTGGAGTATTGTAGGCTATGCACTGTAAAAGTTTAACACTAATCCTAGACAGCTTTATAATGAAGAACACGTCCTGCTGTCTGCAGTATGCACTGGTAGTCATTAATTGTCTTCACCTAGACCAGGGGTTTTCAACCTTTTTGATGCCAGAGCCCACCATTTGTTCAGAATTTGAGCCACAGACCACCATTCGATGACGTTTTAGCCCCGCAGACCCGAAAACTGCAGATTTCTTTTGCTTTTGTCCACAATAACAGTCTGGATTTGGGAAACAAAACAGGCAAAGCACACAGACCAAAATGACCATCAACCTTCTAGTTGTGTAGACTTGGGCTAACTCAGATGATGAATATTTTAACTCTTGAGAGTGTAAAAATGAAACCAAATGGACCCTGGCGGGTCCATTTGGTTTCATTTTTACGCTCTCAAGAGTTACATCTGGTTAACCAACTTAGCTGAGGGACCACCTGGAACCCTCTCAGGGACCACTGGTGGTCCCCGGACCACCTGTTGAAAAACCCTGACCTAGACAGAAGGACGGCTTAAGCCTGAGGTACAGTAAACTCTATGTCGTTGCAGATCTATATTAACGTGGCAAAACGTGTGTTACACAGTAATCCTGTACCACAAGGTGAGCTTGTAGTGCTGCTGCTGCCAGGAACACACAACACCAGCATGTGCCAGAGTGTGAATTAATCGTTGCAATTTACAGTTTAGGTACACCCACTTTGTCTCCATAACACGACTTACACAAGTTAAGACTTTTGAACAACTTCCCGCACCATAAAGAGTTTGCGATTTTAGTTAAAGGAGAGACAGCAAAATCAATTCCCGACCGTGGCAGGTATCTGGGTTTAAAACTTATAAGGGGTTTCATCAAACGAACAGAAGACACACTTTAAAGGGGAACTCCACCTATTTTACGCTCTCAGAAAAAAAAAAAGAAAATGGGTGGAATCCCCCTTTAACTGTATC
>CM076973.1:49327202-49429008 GCA_039105355.1 Benthosema pterotum
TAAATGTGTAGATTCTTGAAAATTAGGTGATTCAGATGGTTAAATATGCTTTAACTCTTGAGAGCGTAGAATTTGGTTTCATTTTACAATCTCAAGAGTTACAGGTCTAAAAGGGTCCATTTGGTTACCAATGGTTCTTTCTACAAAGGAAGGAGGACTCTATCATAGGAGGAAAAAATGGTGAAAAACAAGGGTTTTATCCCTGGCACCTGTCAACAATTTCGCCCCAACTCACCAGCAAAAAAAAGCACTAGACTTTCCGCCAGGAGTTTTTCACTAAATTTGGAAGGAGGAAATTATAGTACAAAATGGCAAGTTAATGAAAAACGTCTCGGGAGATTTGGGCATGTATCATGTCGCCAAAGCGACACGACGCTAAGCAACTATAAAGACTAGAAATACAAGTTTGTCATTCTTGCCACTTGCATCTTCTGCAGACTAAGGGCTCCATTTTCGTCACATGCTAAACCCCTTATCCCAAACCCCCTATCTTTTTTTTTTACTATTTTGATAAAGCTTTTGGAATCATTCAACATGCCAATCTACTGTCATGTTGCAAGCTAGTAGACTGGCTATTTCAACTATTGAAAAATGTTTTTTTAAACTAGTTTAAAAAGGCAAAGAAGTTAAGGGATAAGGGGTTTAGCGGTAACGAAAATGGAGCCCTAAATCTGATTATTCCACCTGGTCCTGTATACCACATGCATATCTGCAAGACTTTGTACTGTATATCGTGTCCCACTGTGTCTGTAGCTGCTGGAGTTTTTTTTTTTTTTTTTTCGCATTGATTCTGTGCATGTCATAGTATGGTGGGTTGGGGGCAGGATGAAGCGCCCTATGCAAGCTAGTGGTTTAAAGTTAGTAGTTTTATCTCTGTTTGCGCGCTCGTCGTGTTCTTACCATGCGGCAACGCTCGCCGAACACGACGAAATGTAGATTTCATTCTTTAATCCATCTATTAGTCCGTGCGCATCGTCTGATAAAGATCCCATGGATGACTTTCATTTGGGACAGAATGGGCGAATGGGACAATTTTTTCGTCCCAGTCGCACCCATTCAATCCAATGCATTCAAAAGCCTTTCCTGGAATCTGCCCCTGAATGTCGTGGAGCGCACAGGTAGATCCACTAGGGCTAGACGTCACTTCCTGACTTTTGACCCGGAACTTTTTGCTCAGATCGTCAGAGGACAGGTTAGTCAAGACACCAGAAACAGCATGACGTCATCGCACATCCTGTTTAGGAGATCTGGCGCTTCAAAATAAGTTTTTTTTTTTACCGAATGCACTAGCTTGAGCCGTGGCATATAGCAGATCTGACAGATCTGGACTTTGCGGATGACATCAGCCTGCTCTCTGACAACCTGCAGCAGTCACAGGAGCTCTTGAGCCAGAGTGGAGTCTGAATGCGCTAAAGTGGGCCTCAGGTTGAATGCCAAAAAGACCGAGGTCATCACCTACAACATCCCATCAGAGCATCCACCTCTAACAACAACAGGAGGAACTGCACTGAAGGAAGTCACAGACTTCAAGTACCTAGGCTCATGGGTCAACTCAACCGAGCAGGACCTAAAAGTGAGGAAGGCACTTGCCTGGAGGGCCCTGAACGGCATGTCCAGTGTGTGGAACTCGAATCTCCCCCGACAAATCAAGCTCAGCTTCTTCTATGCAACGGTGGAATCCGTTCTCCTATATGGCAGCGAATGCTGGACCCTGAAGCCAACTCTGCAGAAGTCGCTAGACGGGTGCTACACCAGAATGCTGCGGGTAGTACTTAACTCATTAATTGCCCATTTTTAATGAATTAATCAAGCTCCCAGGCCCATATTTTGAATTCCAGTATAATATTTTGTGATATGACCACAATGTCACGAAATATCTCATTTTATGCATGAATGTCTCTGGTTTACACAGGAAAAAAAATCATCTCTCTACCACATTCCATTGTTGAGTTATTACTGGCCATGCCACTATTCCTCATAATGCCAACAATATACCCCAATTTTCACATTTTTTATTCATCAAATTAATGCCAATCAAATAAAGCATATGATTCCAAATACTCATGATTTGTAGAGTTGATCATATACTATATGATAACACCCAGTAGGTGGCAGTAATGAGGACGATAGCCGAAATGAAGCGCATTTCCGGTCACAGAGTAAGAGTACTTCCTGTTTATCCGTTGCACTGCTGCTATGCAAACAGTGTGGTTGTGTGATCATCATGAAGGCCTCGATCGGAGCGATCGTGTTTTCTATCATATATAAGTCAAATCAAGCTGTAATGACGCACCGATGGTTGGATTATGATCAGCGATGGACATACAGACCGCGCACGCGCACGTGCAAGCGTGCACGCGGCGATTTTGGCCATTACTAAGTGAGTAGAACCTGCCGTTAGCCGATCATGCTAAAAAAATGTTAATCGCCTGAAATGAATGTTATAAAAATTAAGGATTAAATAAAGCGTCAAACACAGCGTCAAGGCATCAAGGGCTTAGGTATTATAGCGTGTTTACAGCGTCAAAATGCGTCAAGGGCAATAAGGGAGTTAACATCAGCAAGAGCGAACATGTTACCAACAACACACTGTATGAGGGAATTCCCAAAGTGAGCCAGAAAGTAGCAGCCAGGAGAATGAGAATGGCAGGACACTGTCAAAGGCATCAAGAACTGCCGGCCAGCAAACTAGTGCTGTGGGAACCAACGCATGGGCACCGATCACGTGGACGTCCCACATTAACATACGTGGATGTACTCAAGAAGGATGCAGGAGCACAGAGCACCAGAGAGCTGGCTGGATGTATGGAGAACCGGGACGACTGGAAACGACGATGGAGGGCTCGTCTGAGGACGACCTAGAGAGATATAGCAATAAACAACGAACTCGCGCTCGCGGTAAATGAGTTAACAGGCAGCAGATATTTCCAGTGAGATATTTCCATTTATGGACACTTCCATGCTGTGCTAGAGGCATGTCAAAGGAACCCTGGAGCCCAGCGGTGGTTCTCTGCAGTCAGAGAAGTTATTTAAAATATGCTAAACTCCAGTGCGTTTGCATTAACATCTGTTTGTGGTGCTCCCTGCTATCAGACAGACTGAGAGTCAAATCGCCTGCTCAACCCACACCTAAGTGTAGCTCATTCATTAAACCTTTGTCAACATGTTTTGAGCACGTGTTTTAAGCATTACATTATACTTTAGCTATTGAAAAATATCAGACCTACAAGCTCATAGCGCGCCACCGAGTGGCGCGCTATGAGCTTGTAGGTCTGATATTTTTAAATCTTTCGATACATGTTTTCAGAAGCAAACATTTTTTAACTCAAATCTTTGCTTCTGGGGGATCCCTAGGACATGTTTTTAGATGGGGGTCCACAGCCAAATATAGATAATTCTGGTGGTCCTTGGAAATGAAAACTGTGTTCCTGACAGGAATATAGATTAATTTCAGAAAAAAAATAAAATAATTTCTGGTGTCAGAAACTAGGATCTAGCGGCAAGAACTAGAATCTAGTGTCAAAAAAATTGAATGTAGCATCTGGAACTAGAATCAAGCATTAGAGACTAGAATCTAAGGCCTGCAACTCCAATCTAGTGTCGGAAACTAGACTGTAAGATCAAAACTAATGTAGCGTCAGAAACTAATCTAAACACGACAAAATGGGTTAACACATTGATTAGGGAATAACTTTTTGTGTTTCACCTTTTGAGAGATTTTGGGGGTTAATTTCAAAACAAATTTCATATAAGGCTTGTTATTTATTCAGCAACCCACAGACCACCATTTGATGAGATTTTTTACTTGCAGGCCCGAAACAAAGTCATTATATTTGGTAGTTTTGTTGAAATTGTCCACAATTCCATACTGTATTGATGTGATGGACTTTCAACTACCCACTGCCCCTTACACATGCACACACATGCACATGCACACACTCACACATGGTCAAACACACATACAACTGAAGGACTGGATCGAACTGCTGCTATCCTATCCTATCCTTCTTGCACATGTATACCTCACCTCATAGTAAGCTATATGTTGTTTGTTTAGTTGTAGCTATGTAGTCTCGTATATAGCTTTAGATTTTTAGTTGTAGTTTCTAGCTGTAGTATACTGTAGTTTCTAGTAGTAGTTTCTAGTAGTTGTATATGTCCTGTCTAGCTGTCTGTTAGCTTCACACTACTGCCACTTTATCACACCTGGTTAGCTTAGCACCTTCACCTCAAGTTAGGTGTACTGTTCGCACTTTACTGGTCTGCTGCACTATTGTTTGTCTCGTCTATATATTGTCTCGACCTTGTCTTATTGCACTGTCTATTGTCTTGACTATTGTCTTATTGCACTGTCTTGTCCTATTGCACTGTGGAAAATGGAAACGCTATTTCATCCCTGTATATGTCCTGACATACACTGGAGTGACAAATAAAAAACCTTGAACCTTGAACCTTGAATGTGATATACCATTGATAGGAGAGATAACAGGCAAAAAAATAATGAAAAAAATGTGCAGCCTAATGCGGGTGTTTAAGAATAATTTCTGGTCATTATAATTTTACGTTCTCCATAAGGAGCCATATACCAGCTCTCCATCAATTACCACCATTATGGAAGTCTGCATGAATTAAACGCATAGATTAGCACAGATCTGCTAACAGTGACATGAATCATAATGCATACATTAAACAATACTGCAACATCGTACATGCTAAACCAGTGTTGCTTTTGTCGACTAAGACTAAGACTAAAGACTAAGTCAACTAAGGTTTTTGATATTTAGTCGACTAAAACTAGACTAACAAAAACGATTTTCAAAAGACGAAGACTAAATCATAACCTAAGACTAATGGAAATAAGAAACATTTTTATCTTCTTTTGTTTTAAGTATGTGTGAACAGTATACATTGTGTGTTTCACACTAAAAACTATAAATCTGTATAACATATATAAACCTTTTGTATGTAAGACTAAACTACCAAGACTAAGACTAAATCATTTTTGACATTTCGTCGACTAAGGCTAGACTAAAAACATGAATTTTAGAAGACTTGGGACTATACTAAATATGTCTTATTGAAAAGACTAAGACCAAGACTAAATCAAAATATTATCAAAAAAACAACACTGTGCTAAACGTTGTCACATTAACTTGACATGGCTGAGGGTGATTGAGTTTTATTTTTCGTTTCTTTATTTTGCAGATTGAAAGCAGAGGCAGCGTAGTAAAAGAATAAACAAACAAATTATGGGATTGAGGGAATTGTTTTGTCAAATACAGGAAATAACAATTCAACTCTATTGCTGCTTTCTGTGGCTGTTCCAATTATTTTCATTTTCCATTCTCTTCAGGATGTTCGTTGTCATGCAGGGCAATGATAGAGAGAGTGAATTGTGTGGTTCCCTGATGGCTTAGAGTGTGTGGATAAAGAAAATATAAGGGATGGCACACAGAACAACATCTTGAAGAGGGGAATAGTCATGGACACAATATTTCTGAGTGCTGCTGACAATAAGCTCAGCAGAGGGACATTCACTTCAGCCTGGTGTGACACAGAGACGTGTTCATTTGTGTACTTAGATCACAACCCACATGGAAAAGAGCTCTGTGCCTGTCTCTGTCAAAATACTGACTACTATTACTCTCTCTCACTCTCCAATGAATTCCATGTTTGTACACTTTATGGCTGTCTCAAGTTTCAACACAACTGTGACTGTGAGCCTGCAGGCATCTCTATTCATGCTACATATTGTTATTTTGTTTATGATAGTATGCCATATTGAGGACAGAATCAAGTGATATGTTCCTTTTTTCCCCTGGAGAAATACTTTGTAATCCCTCAAACTATTAGGTTGTATGATGGCCGCCTGCGATATGTACAGTATGCAAACTATGCATTGGCGAATGGCTGAACGCAACACATTTCCGTGTATGTGAACACAGAGCTACTCTTACCTTGAATCTCTAGTCACATGCGACTTCAAAATATTTGATTGGTTTCTATTCATTTGGATTCCCCACTGGACGTCACAGGAAGATGAGTATCTGAACTACCCACAGCCATAGCTCTTCTCTGTCTGTGAGACACAGAGTAGAAAAAAAATATCAGTATTTTATCATGTGTATCACTGAGGACCTATCATGTGAAAATGCGTAAAAGTGGTGCAGCCTTAAGTGGAGGTAGCATGGGGACAATGGGGTCAGGTCTCAGAGGACATTAAATAGCTATAGTGATATAAAAACGAAGCGAGAGGAGGGAAAGTGTAAGTATAGGGAATTTCCTGAACACTTCCTAATTGCCACCTTGACCTTCGGTGTCAGAGCCATTTATTCACTGCAGGAACAATAATCACGCTCCACCCAGAACGTTGCATTGACACTTAGCAGCTGGCCTTCGCCCCCTCCCCCCATTAAAACCTCCCCTCCTGTGGTTCCTCGCAGGTAAACCAGCCATCAGAGAGACCAGGGGCGGATCTAGACGTGGGCATGGGGGGGGGGGGGGGGGGGGGGGGGGGGGGGGGCAATGCCCCCCTAAATGCCCAGACTGCCCCACCAAACACGATGGCATGCAAAACAACCCAAGATATTTCAAATTGCTTATATTTAAGATGATTTGAAACACTACTACTGCTACTATCTAACTACAGCTGTGGCACCACTAAACCAACAGCATTTCATCATTGAAAACAGAAAACTCTCTGAGTCAGACCTTTAGCTTTATGCATGCTGCGTGTCTGTTGCAACTTCAACAACAACTGATGTTATTATTGATGCTTTCCTTGACTAATAAAAGTCCTGTAACTGAAAATGGTATGGGTGCAGCTTCGGGCGATGAAGTCACACCTGCCCCCCCAATTGGGAAATGTTATATCCGCCCCCGAAAGAGACCCTCATGACCCATTTGCTGATGGTAGAGACTTTCTAGTGCTGTTAATTGCTGCCTTCGGTCATACAGGGGTGAATAATTGGCTGGCAAACAAGAGAAGCAAGTGATAGGTTCCAGACCTATGGAAAACAAACCTCAAACGCACACACACAAATGCACGCATGTACATGGGCAGGCAGGCATGCACGCTCAGTAATATTCATCATCATCACAGCAGTAACTGGGGAAGGTCAAAGAAACAACAAATGCGTGTACAAATTCTGTTTGTAAACAGATTTGTTTAAAATCAGAATCTATAACTCCACAGCACCTCCACTCTATTGGATCATTCTTATTTCTGCAGGGAAACAGCTGCAGCATCAAAGTACGTTGTAGAAGCAATGTAGACGGGGAGAAGGAAAAAATATATACACATCTATTTTGAGTTTTGGTTAAGAAGTTGCCTCTATTAGCTTTAAATTACACGCATAGTGTACTCATCAGCAAACGTGCACACACAGAAAGTGAACATATTTTAATACCGAATGAATACAAAATATATCGAACGTAGCAGGCGGTTAAATGTCCTGACTGACAGCTGAACTTTGTTCGAAATGCCTTCGTTATCGTCACATCACAGGTGTGCAAGCATGAGGGTGAAATGATTTTTTCCTACAAGCTCCCATCACACACCAGATTACCACAGTGGAATATTATACTAGCAGGTCAGATGTTACAGATATCCCTAATGTGAGTAGAGTAAGATATACAGTATGCATTGCATATAGTTGCATACTGTATATCAGAGGTGCCCACACTTTTTGGACTTGAGAGCTAAAATGACCGGCTCAACAAGATCTACACATCAAATTTCAAGGCGCCCTAGAAAGTCTGAGCTTTGAAATAGTGTTGGTGCTACCTACTGTTATAGTGTTTATGAATAATGCACTTAATGAAAAATAGAGGGGGAGAATTGAAAGGTTTTCTTGTATTTGCTACTACTGACATTTGAAAACAGTAAAAGTAAAATGACGATCTGAGCACTCAAAAAGTTAAAACTTTAAAAAAGGATGAGGAGAGCATGTATGAAGTACCGTAATTTATTCAATAAATAAAGCAGCCAACATGTTTCGACTCTGGCGAGTCTTCATCAGGGCTAGTATGCATGTTTGAAAACAGTATTTGGGGTTTGAGTTGATAGTTTGTGATGCTGACTTTAGTCGCTCGGACCCAAAACTAAGAACTTGCATTTTTTTTTTTTTCACAATTGGGAAGGAGAACTGTCAAAATGTTGGTCAAAATAACAATTATTCTCCATTTTCTAATTGTGTGGACTCTTGAAATCACGTAATTCAGATGTTTAAATATAATTTAACTCTTGAGAGCGGTAAAATGAAACCAAATTTGGTTTCATTTTAACGCTCTCAAGAGTTACAGATCTATACATTTTAGGGGACTGTCATGTGATCTACCTGCATGGCCTGTGTGATCTACTGGTAGATCACCATCTACCTTTTGGGCAGACCTGCTGTACATACTGTACATGCACGATACTGTTGGTAGGTATGGAGGGAAGAAATGACAATAAAATGAATGTATCTATATGTAAAAATGTGTATGTGGATTTTTTTTTTTTTCTGTCTTGAACACACAATAAGACCTGCTGTGTTAGATTTGCCTTCAACCTTCTCACAAGCAAAGACAAACAGTGAATACTGTTACTATGGAAACATGAGAGCAATATTACTTAGGATAATAATATCTTACTTCATTCCTTGCTTGCATAAGTAATAATATTACATTGCTTGGAAACAAGAATAATCATATTACATTTGTGCCCCTCCCCCCATCCACCCGTGGAAAAAGAAAAGCTAGTACAACAACACAATCTGTTTAGTCATGTTCTTTTTGAACTTCAATTGTTTTGAATAATAGGCTAATATTAATTAGAGTCACCTATCAGCCAAAAATGCAAAATAAATAAATAAATGAACAGCAATCTCTCTAAACCAACAAAAAAGTAATGTGTATGTCATGTGTGCTATTTTGCAGTGATGGGCAAGTTACTATCCCCAGAAAAGTGTGTGTAGCTTCACTACAAGCTATTCCCAGAACAAATGTAGTAAGCTACACTACAAGTTACAGGAAAATGTAGTTAAGCTATGTAGCTTAGCTACTTGTAACAAGTTACTGCCCATCACTGCTATTTTCATAGTGACTAGTAATAATAGTACGATTTTGGCACTTGTTACTGGGAAAAGTAATTAAAATTAATAGTGTTACTATAGTAACTAGTTGCTGGCCAGCACTGCATTTCAGACACATGCGGCTCTAATTTGGAAGAACCCCCCCCCCCCCCCCCCCCCCCCCAAATTGCCATAATATATGCAGGGTAATAAACACCTCAATCCTTCTCTGATGCGGTAACATCTGTGATCATAGACAGGGGCGGATCTAGGCATGGGCATGGGGGGGGGCAATGTCCCCCTAAATGCCCTGACTGCCCCACCAAACATGATGGCATGCAAAACAACCCAATGATATTTTAAATTAAAGTGCTTATAACACTAGTACTGCTACCAATTAACTACAGTTGTGTCACCACTAAACCAACAGCATTTCATCATTGAAAACAGAAAACTCTGAGTCAGACCTTTAGCTTTATGCATGCTGCGTGTCTGTTGCAACTTCAACAACAACTGATGTTATTATTGATGCTTATACTTGGCTAATAAAAGTCCTGTAACCGAAAATGGTATGGATGCGACTTCATCGCTCGTGGCGCGAAGCGACACGGGCGATGAAGCCGCCCCCATACCATTTTCTCCTGTCCCCCCAATTGGGAAATGTTAGATATGCCCCTGATCATAGACGTTGCTGGTAGCCAAGTGGAGACAACCCAGCTGTGGTCTGTGTCTTCTACTGGTGCTTTAATTATAAAAGACAATTACTCCAATCTCAAAGCAATCAAGCAACCTCATTTTCACAGTTCCAAATTCGTTTCTTCAAGAAAATAAGCAATCGTCAACTTTTTTTTTTCCGGGGAAATGTTACAGTGGTGTGTTCCCTTGAGACCTTTTTACTGCGTCCAAAATAGACAGAGGGGAAAGTGCAAGGAATTTGTGCATGTTGCAATTGTACTGGATGATACACTTAAAGGGGAACTCCACCCATTTTCAACATTCTAATATGCCATTAGTATACCCTAGAGGTGCTGGGTGGACATGATAAAAAGGTTCCCCCATTCTGTGTCCCCAAGAAATGGAGGTCTGAAGAAAGCCACTAACATGGTGAAACATCTTGATGACACCATCAAGATGTACTATATTTTCACCAAGTTAAATGTCAAAAATGGGTGGAATTCCCCTTTAAGCAATTAACATCATCATGCACTGTGTCCATACCCAAACAGAAAAAAATATCTAGGAGACTATGGGCTCCATTCTCGTTACCATCTAAACCCCATATCCTAAACCCCTTATCATTTTTTGAAAAACTTTTTGTAATAAATTAGTTCCACGTGCCAATCTATTGACATATTGTGAGCTTGTAGAGTGGCCATTTAAACTATTGAAAAACTATTGAAAAAAATAATAGCGGTGACATTCAGTGTTTCAATAAGCACAGTGACTAAATTAACACCTGGGAAAGACATCGATGCCTTATGTTGGAAACAATAATTGTGTGATAGTTAAGAAAGAAAATGTCCATCCAGCACCTTTCTGGGGGATGACATTCAGATTGCAAGACAAAATGGGACTGCATCAGCAAGAACATACAGCCTACATGTAGAGAGATACGTTATAGCAGGTTGAAGGGCATGAGCTCCTCATTACACAGATGAATGCACATCTGAAAGCTCAGCGCTGTGAAAATACATACCATAGGCCAGGGGTGCCCAAAAGGTAGATCGTGATCTACCAGTAGATCACACAGACCATGCAGGTACAGTAGTGTTCAAAATAATAGCAGTCTGTTCAAAAAACTGAATAAAGCCCAAAATCCTTATCGTGGTTTTATTTCCATGCATTGGGAACACTGCACATCATATTTTAAATCAAAACATAAAGAAAAAATCAGAATTATTTAATTACTTTACAGAAAATGAAGAAAAATGAACTTTGGGCTTTTCAAAAAAATAGCAGTGTCTGCACTTTACTTTACAAACTCAAATATTTACTGTATTAACTGAAAAATATCCAGGATTCAGCATTCCTGTGAATCACTAAACTAATATTTAGTTGTATAGCCACTGTTTTTGAGAACCGCTTCACATCTGTGTTGCATGGAGTCGACCAACTTCTGGCATCTGTGAACAGGTATTCCAGATTTGACAACGTTCCATAATTCCTCTGCATTTCTTGGTTTTGCCTCAGAAACAGCATTTTTAATGTCACCCCACAAGTTTTCTATCAGATTAAGGTCCGGGGATTGGGCTGGCCACTCCATGACTTTAATTTTGTTGGTCTGGAACCAAGAAGCTGCTCGCTTACTGGTGTGTTTGGGGTCGTTGTCTTGCTGAAACACCCATTTCAAGGGCATTTCCTCTTCAGCATAAGGCAACATGACCTCTTCAAGTATTTTCATGTATCCAAACTGATCCATGATCCTGGTATGCGATAAATAGGCCCGGCACCATAGTAAGAGTATCAGGATGCTTGCACCACATTGCTTTACTATGGGGATGTTTCGCTTACTATGGTGCCGGGCCTATTTATCGCATACCAGGGATCATGGATCAGTTTGGATACATCAAAATACTTGAAGAGGTCATGTTGTCTTATGCTGAAGAGGAAATGCCCTTGAAATGGGTGTTTGAACAAGACAACGACCCCAAACACACCATGAAGCGAGCAGCTTCTTGGTTCCAGACCAACAAAATTAAAGTCATGGAGTGGCCAGCCCAATCCCCGGACCTTAATCTGATAGAAAACTTGTGGGGTGACATTAAAAATGCTGTTTCTGAGGCAAAACCAAGAAATGCAGAGGAATTATGGAACGTTTGTCAAATCTGGAATACCTGTTCACAGATGCCAGAAGTTGGTCGACTCCATGCAACACAGATGTGAAGCGGTTCTCAAAAACAGTGGCTATACAACTAAATATTAGTTTAGTGATTCACAGGAATGCTGAATCCTGGATATTTTTCAGTTAATACAGTAAATATTTGAGTTTGTAAAGTAAAGTGCAGACACTGCTATTTTTTTGAAAAGCCCAAAGTTCATTTTTCTTCATTTTCTGTAAAGTAATTAAATAATTTCTGCTTTTTTCTGCATGTTTTGATTTAAAATATGATGTGCAGTGTTCCCAATGCATGGAAATAAAATCACTATAAGGATTTTGGGCTTTATTCAGTTTTTTGAACAGACTGCTATTATTTTGAACACTACTGTAGATCACATGACAGTCCCCTAAAATGTATAGATCTGTGTTATATTTATATTTAAAACATCTGAATTACGTAATTTCAAGAGTCCACACAATTACAAAATGGAGAATCATTGTTATTTTGACCAACTTTTTGCCAGTTATGTCTCCCAATTGTGGACAAAAAACATGAAAGTTCTTAGTTTTGTGTCTTGAAATGGATATTCAGTAATGGAACCATTCAACCATCACATTTTTGATGTGTAGATCTTGTTGAGCTGGTCATTTTGAAAGTAGCTCTCAAGTCAAAAAAGTGTGGGCAGCCCTGCCATAGGCACTGGTCTGAAGATGTGGACAAGCTGATATGATCATATCAGTTACCAAAATGATCATCCAACCAAAAACGGATCCTGATAAAGACGTTGCCTGTTTTGTATACAAAATACAGTTGTGAAATCTGGTTTCAAAGAATGGTTTGAACCAGTTCCTCCTGTTAAAGGGGAACTCCACCTATTTTCAACATTTTAATGTCATTAATATACCTTAGATATTGTGATTTGTGCGGTATTTCCTTAAAATGGAGGTCTGAAAAAATCATTAACATGGTGAAATGCATCTGATGACATCAGCAAGATGTATTTCACCATGTTAATGATTTTTTTCAGTCCCAAGCATCTATTTCTGTTCTGAGCAGGTGTTTTAACACTTAAGCGTCACGCTCTGGGAATTCGTTCCATTATTCCATATTCATCTGTGTTTGTTGCTGGACAGTTCAACAGACCATGGTATTTCTTTAAAACTAAATGTCACAGAGGCATTCGAGCATGAAATGTCAGCCTAATTCGAGGCATGAAACCCAGGCATGAATGAGTGCTTGCGGCAAAAAATACAACAAAACAAAAACGGACTCAGGCTCAAACCGTATTACTTTTCATGCAGAGCAATTCATCAAAGAGTAAAAGGTGACCGGGGGAAAAAAGTTCAGGTGAAAAACAAATGTCCCGCGCGCACGGCTTGAATTGATTTTGCAGCAAAAAAACGTGGTTAAAATCCATCTCCATTTCAATGAAACACTGTTACCCACCGATACCTTCCAGGACCAAATCCATACTGTACATCACGTTGGTGGGATTTGCGAGAAAAGTTATATAATCTCCCGAACTTGTACACAAACACAGAAAACTATCTGCAGAGGGTCACCATGCAAGTAAATAACTGGGCAGAGCCCTAGGGGCAATCCATTCATTAGGAAGGGGGATGATAGTAACGATGATAGTAAATTAGCCTACTCATCAGTCCATCATGCCTCGTGACACACTCCATATTAGCCCCGTTCGTGATACTCTCATCTCGCTGGCGATGCTGACTACAGCTACGAGGAGAGAGTCACGTGTAGCTCGGTTACCTTTCTGGATGACCACCGGGTGCACCCGGCGAGAAACGGTGGATTAAACCCCTTTAGCAGTAATCAATGCAAACGGGAATGGTGTCGATAGAGTCGCAACAAAAAAAAAACTCAGCGCCGGACCTTAACATTTGAGGGCCGGCACACAGAAAACGCGTATTTAATTTAAGAAGACGGCAGTACCATGTTTTGGAAGCGCTAGCATGTAGCTAATTGCTAGCGCTAGACATTCAAGCCGGTCATCCACAGCAGCAACCGAGCTACACGTGACTCTCCTCGTAGCTGTAGTCAGCATTGCCAGCGAGATGAGAGTGTCACGAACGGGGCTAACTCCATATATGCCCAATACAGAGTTAACTTCATCTGACCTCAACTGACCTCAACAAACCCTGTACACTCAATAAATGCTCCATATATGGCCAGTACATAACCCACTATGCTTATCTGCCACTATGTGCACACTCCTTGCCCTTAAAGGGGCATTCCAGCCATTTTCAACATTTTATTATGTCATTGATGTACCTTCAAGGTGTTGGATGGACATGATAAAAAGTTCCCCCATTCTGTGTTGGAGAAATGGAGGTCTGAAGAAAACCACTAACATGGTGAAACATCTTCATGAAATGAGCAAGATATATTTTCACCATGTAAATGGATTTCTTTAGATGCTTTTTTTCCCCCTGAGAGCGTACAAATGAAACCAAATGAACCTGTTAGGGTTCATTTGGTTCCATTTGTACCCTCTCAGAAAAAATGTTGAAAATGGGTGGAATTCCCCTTTAAAACTCCCTGGTGAATTGTCAAAAATTGGTCAAAACTGAATGAATATACACTCCTCAATGTCAGTAAGTTGCTTTCATGACAATGAAGAAGCCCTGCAGTGCAAATAAAAAGGCAATAACCTAAAGTAAGCAAGCTGATTCTCATAATAGACCAAATAAAGTATAGAAGTAAAATATAACCATAACAAGAGCAAACTTACTGGTATTAGATGAAATCCTCCCCAAACAGTAACTCAGAATGTCAGTCTGGCACTTCATCACAACAGAAATGGCTGACATGACCCTTAACCCCAAAACACAACAGAAGCTTAATAGACACTGCCCCCTAGTGGGGAGCAGAAAACCCTTCAACAACATACAGGTCCTTTCCAAAAAATTAGAATATCAATGAAAAGTTGGTTTATTTCCACAATTCCATTCAAAATCCCGAACTTTCATTAATTATAGATCCAGTGCTCATATTGTAAATGATTTCAAGTATTTATTTGTTTATTTTTACACAATTTTGGCTTCCAGCTCATAAAACCCACCAAATCAGGATTTCAAAAAATTAGAATATTTTATGAACCAACTAAAAAAAAATGTGTTTTAAACAAGAAATGTTGACTATCTGAAAAGTATATGAATGTATGCAGTTAATACTTGGTCTGGGCTACTTTAGAACAAATTATTTCATTAATGGGCCGGGTCATGGAGGTGATCAAACTGTGGCACTGTTGAGGTGTTATGGAAGCCCAGTTTTGCTTCAATAACAGCCATAAATGAATTTGTATTTTTCAGTCTTATGTCTCACACCTTCCTCTTGACAATACAACGCAGATTCTCTGTTGGGTTAAGGTCAGGACAGTTGGCATGCAGTGATAAATGCCACGGCATGTTAGTATACAGTAATTGTCCATTTATGTCAGTAAGTATTGAACATTTTCTTGAGCCGAGAGAGAAACAAATAACTATAACAAAATGTATCTTTGAAGTTTAGCCTTCATCCTTGGAAATGCATGCATAATACATAGAGCATTTCTCTCACTGGAAACGGTCAAGGATTTTCCTTCTCCCATCCTTAACCCTTGTCTACTAAACGCGTTTTGGTGTTTTAGCTATTGAAAAATAGCAGATCTACAAGCTCATATCGTGCCACCGAGTGGCGCGATATGAGCTTGTAGTTCTGCTATTTTTGAAACATTGTGAAAATGTGGTGCAAATTTCTGAATGCAATATTTGGGAAGCAAATATTTTAACTCAAATCTTCTGGGAGGATCCCTAGAACAACATGTTTTTAGATGAGGTTCTGCAGCTAAATAATAGATATTTCTGGGGTCCTTCATATGAAATATGTTAAGCATCACACAGAAAGAGATTTTTCCAGAACCTCACGCCAGGGACTAGAATTTAGTGTCACAAACTAGAAGTTAGTGTCATGGACTAGAATCTAGTGTCGGGAACTAGAATCTAGTGTCAGAAACTAGAATCTAACTTCAGAAACTACAATCTACTGAGAGGAACTAGAATCTACCGTGGGGGACTAGAAAGAATCTAGCATGAGGAACTAGAATCTAGGGTCGGAAACTGGAATCTAGCGCTGTGAACTAGAATCTAGCATCAGAAACTAGAATCTGATCACGACACAATGGGTTAATACAGCAGCACATGAAAAAAGCCTCCACACAAACCTAAAGCAAACTTCTCCCCCCTTTTCATCCAGTATGTGTGCAGTGGATGCTGCCGTCCATTTCCCTGGGGATATAAGGGCTATTGTCCTGCAATTCCTTTCAACTCCGTTTCAGTTCCATTAATGTATTATAGAGGACGCAAACAGAGTTCATGTCCTCAGGAATAACCTGTGCTTGGTAATGGCACAATGGCACAAAAACAGACAAACAAAAACACCACAACACAATATAGTGCATTGCACTGTATGCACCAGTGGTGCAAAGTAAGACAGGGCCCAACAAGCCTTGCCTTGTTGTCCGTGTCAAGCAATACATCTTTTCGGACAAGTGCATTCAAATTGCATATTCCCGTTGTACAAGTGATAACAATTTGACTAGCATTACTGTTTGCCTTTGCAAATAATCACTGTTCCAATATTGTTAATGGTCCTGGAATGTCGTCTTAATGTATTACAAATGCAGAGCCCTAGGTCCTATCAGTGCACGGCTAGCAGTGAGTGAGTGAGTGAGAGTGATGGAGTGAGTGACAGAGTGAGTCAGTGTGCGTGTGCGCATGTGCATGTGCGCGTGTGTGTGTGTGCGCGTGCCCGAGTGAGAGAGAGAGACCCAGAGAAAAGTACAGCAACTTTACTTTGTGAAGTTAGATAAAGGGACAGTGGTCTTACTACTAGAGTGACATTACATTGTGAAGTGAGTTCATAGAAATGTTGACAGTATGAGTGCAGCAGGGTAACACAAACTTTCACACGCTCTACTTATTTGGAAAGCTAGCCTTTATGTGACCTCACGTTGAAGGAGCATTTTCCAGTATAAAACGGGAGCTATAGCTGCAGTGCAAACTCATCAGTCCATTTTGTGTTGGTGTTTTTGTGCGTCGTAGGCAGCCATGAGGTCGTAGTTGTAAAAGTACTGTACACAATCTACCCACAACAGCAGCATCACTATAAATAGCTTAACCCTATAGATGGACTTGCTTCTACAGTATGTCCTAAGAGTTTCCTGAAAAAAGCTTTGTTTCTATGTCAGTGGTGCTCAACCTTTTTCATGTCAAGAACGCCCATAATTATCTGGATTTGGCACCGGACCGCCATCTGAAAATTGATCTAGAAAGCTGGAAACAAAAACAAAAGTTTGGAAGTTTAAAATGTTTTTTGTTTGTTTGTTTGTTTGTTTGTTTTTCCAAGCGACCTGAACGTTGAAAGAAGCACTTTGCACACATCAAAGTTTGGCTCCATGCGTACAACACGCTTCACTTTACAGAAAAGGATGATGAATCTGATTGGCCGCTTCCAGAGCTTCTAGAATGCGCCAGAAGATCGACTGAACTCATTGGAGTTCGATGCAATCCAGATACATCAAATGTCAATGACTTTATCAAAAGAGCGAATGGTCACAACATGTCACGTTGCGACACACTGTCATGGTTGCAGATCGGCCATCATCTTCAGCATGTGTGAAATGAGCCGTTACGGCGGCATCAAGGCCCTGAAAACACATTATAGTCAACTAAAACAACTGTAGATTTAAAAGCTGATGACTCAGTGCTGACCGCATGAATAGTTAGTGTGAGAGTAGTAGTGGGCCAAGTGCCTGGACCGATAATCCATGAAAACCCACACGGCTCCTCTCCTCTCTCGTCTACAGTTTACTGGCAACCTGTCTACTGATATCCAACAGAAAACACCCTGAGATCTGCAGATATTTGGCTTGCCGTTAGAGAAGCCATGCTGAGAATAGAACGAGGTTTGATGTTTTGACTGATGGGAATGAAGATTTACTGCAGAGGCATTGAAACGCTTTCCAAAACTGAGAGGTGAGACAAATTGGACCACCTCGCCTGAATGTTAAAGAGGTTGGCGTAGGGCCAACAATCCTACCAATAAAACAGATATGTAACATAAACAAGGTGACAAGGTGGCTGCAGACAGGGCAGCTGAGACTGGCATCAGGGGGGATGGTACTGTACTCCGGCCAACAGATGCGTGAGTAAGACACAAAATAGTGTTCAAATGGCCAGTCTACAAGTTCGTATCACTGTAGTTTGTCTAGTTGATCTATTCCGCAACGTTTTTCAAAATAGTAAAAATGGCAAAAGGCAAAAAAAAAAAAAGTTAGGGATAAGGGTTTTAGCGTGTAACGAAAATTCTTGGTGTTGCGATCGACGGCCCGGGTTCATTTGCATAATTGGTGGTCGGGCTTTCAGTCGGCCTGGCTATGTTAATGAATTGATATTGTAAAATAGTAGCCTACTTGGAAAAATGCTAAGCATTGAGCCCTGTTCAAGAGTGAGACTAGAATGAGTTGAAAATAGAGCAGATCTACAAACTCAGTGACGCACTTTGAGCTTGTTGATCTCTATTTCTGACTGAACTGAGCGCCTTCATAATAAAATCTTCACAAACAAAAACTTTGACAGATTGACCCATAATAAAGAGGAACAAAAAAAGAGGGAGGGAAAAAAAGAACGAAAAAGAACTATAATAGTTCTTTTTTTGGAACCATGAACTTTAGTTCTAAAAGTTCAACAATGAACTATGAACGGAACTAGTTCGTTTTGAAATGTAAGAACTATGAACTGAACTATTTCAGGAAAAAAGAGAACTTTCCCAACACTGTGTGTGTGTGTATATATATATATATATATATATATATATATATATATATATATATATATATATATATATATATATATATATATATATATATATATAATATATATATATATATATATATATATAGTAGTATAATAGCAGAAGTTATTGTTTGGGGGGGGTGTGTGTGTGTGTGAGAGAGAGAGTGATGGAGTGAGTGACAGAGTGAGTGAGTGTGCGTGTGCGCATGTGTGTGCGCGTGTGCATGTGTGGTTTGTAAGACACAAAATAGTGTTCAAATGGCCAGTCTACAAGTTCGTATCACTGTAGTTTGTCTAGTTGATCTATTCCGCAACGTTTTTCAAAATAGTAAAAATGGCAAAAGGCAAAAAAAAAAAAAGTTAGGGATAAGGGTTTTAGCGTGTGAACAAAAATGGAGCACACAGGGTCTTAGTATTGTAATGTTTCAATCAAACTCCTACATTCCCAAGTGCTTCTCAGGGTCCCCCAGCCAGTTAAAATGTGATTATTTCAGAGGTCCACACCTGAAAAGGTTGAGAAACCACTGCGATATAGGAGCCAATATAAACTGCTGACCCAGAATGAATGATTTTTTTGCTATTATCAACAGAACAGAAGTTCAGGGAGGTGGTGAGTGGTTGCTATTGTTGTTGAAACAGAAGACAGAGTATGTCAACAACTTCTGAAAATCTGTCGGTGCAATAATTTATTAGATGGAAGCTGTTAGGAGAATTTTCTTCAGTCGCTCCACACACAGTCAATGTGTGATATGGGAATCAGGGAGGCTGTGGCTCAGGTGGTAGAGCAGGTTGACCAATGATCCAAGGGTTGGCGGTTTGAATCCCGGCTTCTCCTGTCTGCATGTCAAAGTGTCCTTGGGCAAGACACTGAACCCGACTATGGGGAACGGAGCCTGAATAGATCAATTACAATTTCTTTGGTGATATGATATGAGTGCCCACACTTTTTTTTTACTTGAGAGCTACTTTCAAAATGACCAGCTCAACAAGATCTACACATCAAAAATGTGATTATTCCATTACTGAAAATCCATTTCAAGGCCCCTAGAAAATTTGAGCTTTGAAATAGTGATAGTGTTACTTACTGTTAGTGTTTAATGCGCGTAAAATGAAAAATAGAGGGAGAGAATTGGAATTCTTGTATATGCTACTACTGACGTTTGAAAACAGTATTTGGGGTTTGAGTTGACAGTTTGTAATGTTAAGTTTAGTCTCTTGCACCCAAAACTAAGGACTTTCACGCTTTTGTCCACAATTGGGAAAGAGAACAGGAAAAACATTGGTCAAAATAACAATTATTCCCCATGTTCTAATTGCATGGACTCTTGAGAGTGTAAAACGAAACCAAATTGACCCTTACAGATCTATGGGAACTGTCGTGATCTAGACACTGAACCACAACTTGCCCTCAGTGATTGGCACCACTGCTGTGAGAATGTGTGAAGTGAGGAACTCACTTCCAATTGTCTTATCATGTGTTATGGCTTGTTTGGATGCAGGTGTTTGAACAGACCTGATAAATTGAACGTCATTTGGGACAATCAAAATTATGATTTTGTACAGCTAATTCATTATTGGAGATTTATTATGCCAAAAGTTTTGACCCATATCTGGAACAAAACGGTTACACATAAGGCACAACAGTGAAGACAGTGTCAGTTTCAGGTGCCAGTTTACAACTAGGCCAGTGTCCAAGTTCACAGACGAAAAGTGAGTAAGAAGAGTGTAAAATGAACACTCGCCCAGTCTGGCAACCTGAAAGCATTCTTTCCTTCCCCCAAAGGTGTTTGCTTATCTGCAAGGATGAGGTACGACGGAAAGTGAGAGTAAAACGAGCTCCAGAAGAATGATGTTCTGTTTAAGCAATATCTGTATCTCGACAGGGAACACTGGTGGTCCCCTGGGCCACTGCTTAGGACATACAAGGATCCCTCCCGACTGTGACAATAATAAGCCCCAAAATGCACAAAGGGAAGTTGGTACAGGAAGATTTCAGGGCATCTTTAGTGAAACTTGTATTTACTTTTTTCCCCAAATTTTCGACGCCATGTGGCCGGCCACACAGTTTACCAAACATCACACAACCGACTGGGCCGGGAATGGTGTGCTTGTGCTTTTCTTTTTGGTATGTGTTACGGTGTCAACGTAATTCAAACTAAACAATCCCATTTAAAGTCAATGGAGAAAAACATGGGAACACATAACATTGTCATGTCCCGACCGTTTACAACACAAGTTGGGGTTTTCAACCTTTTTCATCCCAGGGACCACCATTTATTCAGGTTTTGAGCCATGGACCACCAGTTGAGGACATTTTAGCCCCACAGACCGCAAATCTAAAGATTTATTTTGTTTTTGTCCACAATTCCAGGATGGATTTGGGAAACAAAACAAGCAAAACATACATTCCAAAATGGCTAATTCAGATGATGAATATTTTAACTCTTGAGAGTGTAAAAATGAAACCAAATGGACCCGCAAGGGTCCATTTGGTTTAATTTTTACGTTCTCAAGAGTTACATCTGGTTAACCAACTTAGCGGGGGACCACCTGGAACCCTCTCAGGGACCACTGGTGTGTCCCCGGACCACCTGTTGAAAACCCCTGGTTTACAACACAAGTTGGCTCGTGTTTCAGTGGGTCTTCATGGTCCAGGGACCCCCAGACAGCTGGGGACCCCCACATGGAAATTCCCCATTCAGTCACTGGAGAGAAGTGTGGAAGGGCACTAGTAAGAGAGAACAAACCCAAAGGGCACTGGGCCAAATTTTCACTCTGAAGTTACTTACTCATCTTAAGCCTATGCAGCAGTTTACATATGGCTGGCTATGGAAGGTGGTCTTTTAGCATCTCCCCGATTACTCGCCATCACATGTGCATCCGGAAGAGGCCCTGGCAGAAAAAAAACAAGAAAGGACAATGTGCATTTGATTATGATGACACCTGCTATTTCACACAAAAGCAGACAGACACCCCTTAGGGTTTATAGTCACTATAGTCAGGGGTGCACATAAGTGGTGCTCCGGTGCTCAGGAGCACCAAAAATCCTACAATGAGCTCCCAATCCAGGGGTGGAAAGCTCCTTTGAGCACCACACAGCTGGGGCTCATAATGACTGCCCGACTGGGCCAGTAAAAAGCCTTGAAAATGAAATAATTCTAACTAAAGTCTAAAATACGACTAGTATTTGAATGGATGTAGAGTGCACTTAGTACTACTACTACTAGGCTAGCCACTATTGCAACGCCCAAACTATCGCCCTGTACTGTAATATTGTACATTGATCAGGATGTACGGAGTGGAAAAAGGGGTCTCAGGGCCTGGCAATGCTGTGTGTGTGTGTGTGTGTGTGTGTGTGTGTGTGTGTGTGTGTGTGTGTGTGTGTGTGTGTGTGTGTGTGTGTGTGTGTGTGTGTGTGTGTGTGTGTGTGTGTGTGTGTGTGTGTGTGTGTGCGTGTCTTTGCTGTATAATGGCGTCATTGTACCATTTGTAAATTGACTATTCAATGGTCAGATGAGTGATTATATGTCTACCTAAGTAATAGCCTACTTCTACATTGTGTCGAAGTCACAGGGAGGGTGATCCTAAGGTCCCTACTGTGACCATGACTCTGGTACTTCTATCACTCTGACCACAACACACACATGCACGCTGCCACTTACTGTATATTGCCACAAACAGCACCTGGCAGACCATTTTTAAGCTGACAGCTTACAACATGCCGTACAAAAGCTTAGAGGCACTTGGTAGAATAAGAACAACAACAATGCAAGCATTACTTCAGTACAATGAAACAACACCACATAACGAAAACAATAAACAAGTGATCTAGGGGAGAAAACCTGCCATTTTTACAGCGATTTAAAGAGCTAGAGCCACTGAAGTTTGCGTCCCTCAGGTTCTGGTAAGGTGTTCCAAATGTTTGGCGCCGCCCGGGGCCCCGGTCACCCCATGATGATGAGATGAGAGGGTTTTCAGGGGGAGTTAGGAGACTCACTAGCCTGAACTCCAGCGTGCATTCTGGCTTGGCATGGAGAATACTGGCATATGATGATGATGATGATGATGTCTCTATTCCACCATCATCACCATTAGGTGTGACACAGACATCTTTTCCTTCACTGTTTCTTTGATTTAGTTTAGGGTATGGGTGCTGATGACGCAGAGGAGAGAACATGCCCTGCAGGGTTCTTCCTTACGAAATAGCATACAGTACATTAGGGGTGTAAATCACACCCATCATGGCGATTCGATTCAGTATTGATTTCCTGACCCAACGATTCGATTTTTTTTTTTCGATACTCAAGAATACACCACGATTCGACACAAACAACTTGGAACCGTGAGGGGTGTGTATGTCATCTTTTTCCTTTGCCACGTCTGTTTTGCCTACTTCTTTTTCCTCTGCTATGTCAGCCATGACTGTTTCGCCTACTGTTTGAGTGTGTGTGTGCATGCGGAAAGAGGGTAAAGGAAGCGAGGTAGGAGGACAAAATAGGTTTAGCGCCACCTGCAGCACGAGTCTGAATTACGTCCAGGAGCAAATGGATAAAATAGACCAGATATTTTATTCATTTATTTTTAAACATGAATCGATACTCTTGCGGACGTGTCGATGCATTGTATTGTCGGCTGTTGGATCGATACATCGATGCAAAATCGTTATTTTTTTTTTACATGTCTACAGTACATCCTGGTGTCATACTGCTACTACTGCTCCTAATACATTGTTATTTTATTACATTGAAAAGGTTACAGAGATGTTGCGGCATGGATATCAGCCTTTTGTTGTGACACTAATCTAATGGTAGTCGGCCGTGGTAGCAAATATCCACTGTTTGCAACACACACCAGCTCTTGCTGAGTGCAAACTAACCAATTACAACCACCCAGCCGGCCCTCCGGCTTATAAGAGAGAACAAAGCAGTCTGTAGGTGTTGAAACAAAAAGAGGGAGATAATAAATGATTAGGAGGAAACTAAAACAAATATATAAGCAAATCTGCATATAAGCAAATACAAAAGTCACAACCCTCCATCTTTAATAAATATCAATACGCTCTATAAGCCTTGCTGGCAGAAGAGTTGTTCAGCCTTGACTGACTGGAGAGACTGAACCAGGAGCACATTAGTTGAAGAAATGAGTGAAGTGCTCTTTAATGCATGTGTGTGTTTCTGACAATGAGACAAATCACTGTTATTGTTTTCTAATCTGTTTCTGTTCAAACAAGGTTTTGTTTATTGGCCTATTGTCTTCATACATAATGCAAACCTCATTTATTTGTCCTCCTCCATTACACGTTGCAGTTGCAAAATATGTGTTTGTAACCAACTTGCTTTACGCCTGGGGGAATGTTCTCTGTGAAAGAATGCTAAGGCGTCTCTGGGGCAGACACACAAAAAATCAATTAAGGACATGGAGTTGCAACAATGAAACTCCATGTTCTTAAAAACACGGATTTCTGAAGGCCTAATAAGACAAATATGACTTAAAACACTATACTTGCCTTCTATAACTAAAACATGCAGATAAAAACACTTTCAATACTTTATTTCTTTCATAAATAGAGAATCTTTCACTCAATTCGAGGTGCTCCAGTCGCAGGATGATGATGTCACATGAGCATGTTCATCCATATATTCCAAAGAGCTAGATCACACGTGACATCATCATCCTGCGACAGGAGCAGTTCCTGTTGAGTGAAATATTTCTCTATTTATGAAAGAAATAAGATGCCAATGGTGTTTTTATTTGTTTATTTTAGTTATATAGGTGAAGTATAATGTTTTAAGCGATGTTTGTCTTATTAGACAGGGATCCTTTTAAAAACACGGTTTTCTGAAGGACGAAAAACAGTTTCCAGGACTTGCCTGGTGGAGAAACGGCATCTACTATAACACGAACGCTGTAATACAGCGGTGTCAAACTCAGATACAAATTTAAAACTGAACAAAGCCGCGGGCCAAGTTTGAACGAACTAACCTTTTAAAGGGGAATTCCACCCATTTTCAAAAATTTTGGTTGGTTGGTTCCATTTGTACCCTCTCAGGAAAAATGGGTCTGAAAAAAAGAAAGAAAAAAAAAATCATTAACATGGTGAAATATATCTTGGTGCAGACAAATGAAAGAATGCACGGCGGAGGTTGTTTTCGGATACTTTGTCACATGATTTGCAAAAGATATATAATTGGCATGTCGCGAGACTGTAGCAGGGAAGTAGGGGTAGCAGTAGGATTATGCAGAAATGCATTAGTCTCAGGCATTTATTGACTTTAAATCCCTTCATTTTCGTCGTTCTTTAATAATAGTACAACATAAACATTACAGAGACCTGAGTCGTGACTGAACAATACTTAAAACAGTTGTCGTTTTGCATATATACCTAAAATAACTCTGCCGTCCTTGTTGAAAAAAATGTATCTCCAACTGCAGTTAGGACTCAATGGGTCTGTATAGTCATGTGACGAACCACGTGACCGGACGGCTCTGCTCTGCTCTGGTTTCGGGTACATGAATATCCCAACTCTCCCATTATAAGGTTCTGACTAAAGCTAACCCACCTAACCCTATACATAACAGGCTGTGAATGGAGTATATCCTGAGTTGTAGATTTACTCATCCGGGAGACATCCCTTAACCAACATCACACCATTTAACGGCGGCACCTCAAACATTTCACCTCCAGTTGATGGATGGCAGTGAGTCAGACGACTGCAAATTACCGTCCTCACCTCGGTTATAAAAATGAAGCCACCTCAGCAGATCTTAATTGCGTCAAAGCATTAATTTACTGGCTTGATTGAAGTTATTAGTCACATACTGTAGGAGGATGTAACAGCTCTGTCTGCTGCATTTTCCATTTTAAAATGTGCATCCACAGTACAGAAACAAAATGAGGAAAAAGGGTTATGTTCATGATATAATGCTGTATACTGTACATCTATGTTGGTGCATTAGTAGTAGTTGGATAAATATATGCTAGCTGAAAAAAAAAATCTTGGAAAAAGTGATAAACGACAATATGGTTTCCAAATTATGGCTTCCAGACTGCCCCCCCAAACACGATGCCATGCAAAACAGCCCAAGATATTTCAAATTAAAGTGCTTATATTTAAAATGATTTGAAACACTACTACTGCTATACTAACTACAATTTTGGTACCACTAAACCAACAGCATTTCATCATTGAAAACAGAAAACTCTCTGAGTCAGACCTTTAGCTTTATGCATGCTGCGTGTCTGTTGTTATTATTGATGCTTTACTTGACTAATAAAAGTCCTGTAACTGAAAATGGTATGGGTTCATCGCCGGTGGCGCAAAGCACCACGGGCGATGAAGCCGCACCCATACCATTTCCTCTTGCCCCTCCAACATGTTTTCTTGCCCCCCCAAGTGGGACATGTTACATCCGCCCCTGGTAATGACTGAGTGTAGCCCTGCTGGAGGTCAAAGAGATTCACTCCCTTTTACAGGACAAACTACTCTAGAGCAAAACCTGGACCCCAATGGGTCCTAATTGTATTTTTTGGGTAGTTACGGCCTCAGAAGGTTCAGAACCCCTCGTCTGATTTGCCTAAATATCTTGCTTATAACCTCCCTAGACCTGTCGATCTTCATCACAACCAAACTCCCAAGTCCCAACAACTGTCATTGCAAATTCATTTAGCTCAAGCTGAAGCCTTTTTCAATTCCACATTGCGTCGAGTGATTCATTTACTTCCTTCAAACCCAATTGTCTAGTCTGTTTGGATTATGAGAAAAGACCAAGAAGCAGATAAAAGCTAAACAGTTAAAGCACCAAACTAAAGAACTTATAGCAGTAGCAAGTGATTTAAAAGAAAATGTAAAAATAAAAATAAAAAAATAAAGGTTAGTGTGGCTGAGTGACCATATGTTTACTTTTACAGCCAAATGTTCCTTAACATGGGGCCAAGCATATGCGGGATATACGGTTTAGAAATGCAACACCAATTTTGATGAGGCAGTCTTGCTTCGTTTGAGAACATATTGTACAAGTTCTTCATTTCCTGAGAAATGTAGCAGTATATTTTGGAGTTAGGTGGTTTCTTCCTGAGCAGAAGAGAAAATATAAAGATGTATGAAATTGCTTGTTTCAACTCTGCTACCAATCATTTCTGCTTGTCAACACCTCCCAGATGAGCACACCTTAAACCCTTTCTGTGCAGAACGTGTTTTGGTGTTTTAGCTGTTGAAAAATAGCAGATCTACAAGCTCATATCGCGCCACCGAGTGGCGCGATATGAGCTTGTAGTTCTGCTATTTTTGAAAAAATTGTGAAAATGTGGTGCAAATCTTTTAATACATTATTTCGGGAAGCAAACATTTTTAACTCAAATCTTTGCTTCTGGGGATCCCTAGAACAACATGTTTTTAGATGAGGTTCTGCAGCTAAATAATAGATATTTCTGGGGGGGTCCTTCCTATGAAATATGTTAAGCATCACTGACACAGAAAGAGATTTTTCCAGAAAAACTAGAACCTCGCACCAGGGACTAGAATCTTGTGTCACAAACTAGAAATTATTGTCATGGACTAGAATCTAGTGTCAGAAACTACAATCTACTGAGAGGAGCTAGAATCTACCATGGAGGACTAGAATCTAGCATGAGGAACTACAGTAGAATCTAGCGTCGGAAAACAGAATCTAGCACCATGAACTAGAATCTAGCATCAGAAACTAGTATCTGATCAGGAGACAATGGGTTAATTACTATCGAAAACGCAACACCACTCCAGAGGAATGATGGATAACCAGGTGCATCCTTCAAGGCAATTATTCCTTTGTAGCACATGTAATTAAGTGGGGAAATGTAATGTAGCAAATTAATTAGGATTAATGGGGCTAATTTGAATGGACAGATTAAGTACAGCGTTTTTTTAATGCTCTCGTATTTCAACCTTTTCATGAAAACTAGCCCCTCCTGAATGCCCTCTGTCCACCATCACACATCAATCTTTCGCTTTGACAGCTACGGTTCCTATAAGATGTTTAATCTGCACCTTCTATGCAATTCCGTGTAAAAGAATATACGCAAGATTAATTGAAAATAATGAATTAAATAAATAAATAAATCATTGTAATTATAATTGTACACATTTTGTACTTTATGGTTTTGATATTAAATGTTAGTGTAACTTGATACGTGTCCTCTCCATGTCCCCTATAGGGTAGGTCCTTGTTGGTTGGATTAATGTGTTCCTTACACACATGCTATGTCCAACCAGGCATATACTCCCCCATCAGGTGAAAAGAAGCAGCTTGGACTCCTCATGCATTGAAGGAAGCATGATGTCAATAACAATGGGTGAAAAAAGTGTGGGATAAATAATAATATATTTTAAAAGGTGGAACTTGGGTGGGTGGATGGATGGATGGATGGATGGATGGATGGATGGATGGATGGATGGATGGATGGATGGATGGATGGATGGATGGATGGATGGATGGATGGATGGATGGATGGATGAATGAATGAATGAATGAATGAATGAATGAATGAATGAATGAATGGATGGATGGATGCATGGATGGATGAATGGATGGATGGTGGATAGCACTAATCCTATTGTGAGGATGATGTTGAAAATTGGACGCAACACTTCCTAGAGTGTTTTGCTAGTCTTTATTTTTGCATCAGTTGTTTAAGCTGTCAATAAGTGGATTCCAGAGCAACACGAGGAAACAACAAACTCTCACAAAACCTGCAGTTTAATAAATCATTTGGAAAGCCTTTGGGTGCTGGTGTTATTCACAAATGTCTTCCATTTGTATTGGCAGCTTAAACAACCTACTGAGAACTACATTTGCTTGAGTGTTTGGGCCTGTGGATCACTGACTACACTGGCGAAACAACATCACTGCGGCCGGGGTGGGGGGGGGGTGGGGGGCTGGGTCTGCACGACAGGGCCCTGCATGATGACTCACCAGCGACACCCCCCCGCCCCCCCCCCCCCCCCCCGCACGACATCCCGCATAACTTTCAAACACACATTTCACAGCAGTACATACATGGCTCAGGCTATACCAACTTCCCAGTACATCCTTGCAAGCAGTCAAGCAGCCAAGCTGCTTACCTGATCATGATCATGCAGAATTTAACAGTGTGATAGATTTACAATGAATTAATGACTCACCTATAATAGCCTGCTGGCTGCAGCTGTAGAGGTTGATATTTAAACAGATATTTGAATCCTATAAGAAAATCCTATAGGATTTTCTTATAGGATTCAAATAGGATTTTCCCCAAAATCTATCTATTGGAATTAGAATTCTATTGGAATCCTATTGGATTCCTATAGGAATAGGATTGTTCCAAAATCTGATAGGACTTTTCTATTGGAATCCTATAGGATTTTTCGACTATACTCACTGGACAATAACTGAAATAATGGTACTGGACAATAACTGGACAATAACTTCCATAATACACACTAAAAAAATAGTTATTTTTGTCTCTACCCTGTAAAATCTGCAACCGTAGTCTGACAAGTGAAGAAACTGTTGTGAACATCACACTACCAGGACAAATGCACTACTATATCCCACTATTGTCTGCATGGGCTGTGCCAAGGAAGGATCAGCTCACATAAAGAATGAGGTTGTGAAACAGGCTGTTCCTGGCATGGCATTCACACAACACACAATACAATACAATGCATACATCTGTCAATGTCAGTCTGAAGGGCTAATGAGGCCTACAGTATGAGACCACTTACAGCTGTGGTCAATTATTGTTACGCTGAAATCTTCATTATGAACACATCATTTGATAAAAATCCACTATGTGTCTGTTCATCAAAAGCCTATTTGGAGGGAGATGCTCTATTGATCTCAATTTTATTTTTCATTTCATTTTGTGTGTCTTTCATCCATCATCAGGGGTACAGTTCCAGAAGGTGTTTCCTGACTGCATCATCATCACATTACACAGATAGTGTACAAGTACAGTTATGAAAAACAACTGCAGTAATAATGACTCCTGTCTGTGCACCTGAACACCTTTCTACTCTAGTATATGTATGCAATTAAATCAGGGGTTTTCAACCTTTTTGACTCCAGGGACCACCATTCATTCAGCATTTGAGCCACGGACGACCATTTGATTACATTTTTACACCAAAGATCTAAAATTAAAGAATTATTTTGGTTTTGTCCACAATTCCAGGATGGATTTTGCAAAACAACAAACAACAAACAAAACAGTGTAAACTTCTTAATTAAGTGGTGCTAATTCAGATGATGAATATAATTTAACTCTTGAGAGTGTAAAAATGAAACATTTTTTCCTTTCATTTTTACATTCAGTGTAAAAATGTGGCCACCACTCTGAGCTGAGCTGCATAACAAGGCGATCTGTCACAGATGAAATAAGTCACCATTCAGCAGGGCCATGTGCCACACAACCACAATAGGTTTGCTCATTAAGCTAAAACTCATTAGGCAATCTGTAGCCAACATTTGAACACCTGCATGCTAATCCTCATGTTTTAAAAAAAGGGAATAAAAGTGACAGCGGGCAAATTGCAAAAGGGTTGAAAATGTGTGAGTTTTTCTGTTGGCTAAGTGAGGACAGCTCAGTGGCCTTGTGGTTAGAGTGTCCGCCCTGAGACTGGGAGGTCGGGGTTCGATTCCCGGCCGGGTCATACCAAAGACTCTAAAAATGGGACCCAATGCCTCCCTGCTTGGCACTCAGCATCAAGGGATGGATTGGGGGTAAGTCCCTGCGACATACTAGTGTCATGTCCAGGGGGTGTACTTGTACATCAAGCTGCCTCACGCTACAGAAACAGGAGATAGGCTCCTGACCTATATGGGCCTCAATGGCTCAGCCGGTCCTCCTGACATCATGGCCTGGCGAGGCTACTTAAGTGAGGACAGCATTTTTACAGAATGAACCCACAGGGAAGCCTGGTAGCCTGAGGCAGCAATCTGTAGTACTGTGAACACACTGACTGATTCCTGGGCAGTTGAGTTTTTACCAGCATCACATTAAAACCACTTTAATGAGTACCAGAGCCTTAAAGCAGAAAGACTTGCGTCACACCATAGGCCACAGTACCGTCTAGAGACAAGGCTCTGATAGGCCAAGGCTCAGTCACGTGACCTCATGGAGTCAAGCCAGTTGGCCAAAGTCTCGCAGTATCCCTTTAAATCCTATTAAAATACTAAACAGTCTTCCTCAATGTTTGAAAATAAAACTAGCGATGCATTGAATCAAAATCCTTCCACCCTCTCTACGTGAGAAGATTCCTCAGATATCCATATATCCATCTCCCATATCCACTGTTTAAAGTGAGGATTTATGTTGAAAATAGAGCTTTGGAGTTTGACCTAGAAGCTTGTTCACACCCTAAATCCCCAAATCTCATCACTTCTTGGAACTTTTAAACCAACACTTTCTTGGGCCCTTTTTTATTATTATTATTTAGGCCTACACCATGAAGTTAATAAAAAAATATGCTTCCTTCCTGCATTGTACTCTATGCATGTTATAATAGAATACCTAGGCAGGAATTATTCTTCCCCACTGTGAAAGTCACATATTTTTATTTGATAACTTGTTCAAGTGTCTGAGAAAGAGAAAGAATAATGTACAACTAAAGCAGACCCCCCCATTGAGTAATCTGTTCAAAACAAAAACAAACCGTATCAATGTATCAAAACAAAAAAAAAAGCCTAAAACACAGCAGCTTTTCCTCTGTCTCCTCACAGTAATGGCACTTTAATTATGATGGAGTACAAACATTGTCACAACACTTTACACACAGACTATAGAGGGCATATCTGACTCTCTCTCTCCCTCCCTCTGTCTCTCTCAAGAGTGTTTTTGCTGTTGGTATACCTCTGCCTTCTGTCATACCAGTAGTAAATAATAACAACAGACATGGATTCAGACTAGAATAATGCTGGACAGATCATTTTCAGGGTCTCTTCCCACCATGGTTGCACCGAGTGCAGGCTGGCAGGCATGTCAGACAGACACAGACAGGCATAATCCATAAGTAGCCTAAATATCAGGGGTGTGGCGATTCAATTACCTCACGATACAATACAATATCGATATTTAGGGTTCTGAATCGATTTATATTGCGATTCTTAGTTATGTTGCGCTTCGATTTGATATATCGACATATCGCTTTTTCCCCACAAATGACTGTGCTTTTATTATGCTAGAACATTAAGGAGGATTCCACCCATTTTCAAGATGGAACCAAATGGACCCGTCAGGGTCCATTTGCTTCCATTTGTACACTCTCAGAAAAAAAGGCCATAAAAGACAAAAAAAACATTAACAAATGCAACACAAAGCCAACTTGATGATGTCATCATCAAGTAAAATACAGTACAGAAAAGTGTTGAAAATGGGCGGAATTCTGAACAATATAGATAGACCATGACAAGTTCCTTCAACTAGAAAATCGTAAAGCAATATTAAACGATATGAATAACAAAAAGTTCAATATCACACATCAACACAGACTGATGACACCAGTCAGTCATTCTGACATGAACACATTTATGAATAGGACCTACATAAATATAAACAAAAAAACAAACAAAAAAAAAAACAAAAAAAATCAATATCCATATCATGGCATTAAGAATTGCAATATATTGGCATATCATTTTTTTTTGCCCACTCCTACTAAATATATTACTTATGGTAAGTGAAAGTATGAATAATGTACTGTAGATGTGCTTGGACAGAAGTCAAAGCAGTGGAACGTTACCCGTGTATGGCAGAAGCTTTCCTGTCACACACTGGACCAGGACGAATCCAACCCAACAGAGAGACTTTCACATGCTCTGTGTCCTCCACTGCTCATGTATTGTGCTCAGTGTTGCCAACTTGGTGCATTTGGCGCTATATTTAACTTTTTTTAGACCCCCCCTAGCGCCAAAATTAGTGGAAAAACTACTGGCGGAAAATCTAGTGCTTTTTTGCCAATGTGTTGGGGCAAAATTGGTTGATAGGCGCCAGAGATAAAACACTTGTTTTTCACAATTTTTCCTCCTATGATAGGGTCCTCCTTCCTTCCTAGAAAGGACCATTGGTAAGCAAATGGACCCTTATAGATCTGTAACTCTTGAGATCGTACAATTTTACGCATTTTACGCTCTCAAGAGTTTAATTAATACTGAATGACCTAATTTTCAAGAATCTATACATTTGGCGTATTATAGCACCATTTAGACGCCACAACCTGGACAGGACAATAATATTTTTACCCACATGGTCACACCAACAGACCATTCTAATCCTTCACATCACCTGCTCTGCATACTGCACATTTGCATCTGGATCTGTCCCTTTGACGCAACGCCCCAGTCTGGATAAAATCAAATTACAGTACTTCTCCAGTCACTAATTGTTTCAAAATGTCAGCAATTCACTGGCTCATGAAAGGGAGGCGGTCACGGGAGATGAAGGTCAAGTAATGCTTTCTGAACTAATTGCCTCCTGTGACTTTGGAGGAGACACTTTTGGTTAGGGCTGATTAGAAGTCATTCCCCATAAAGCCCACCTGATGAGCAAAATTAGTGCAGTGGAGAATGGATTCTAAAACCAAATGCTACATTTTCACAGGGCTTAAACCAACATGGGCGATAAATATTAGTTCTCTCAGACACAGACAGATACTATAGAAGCTCAAGAACAAAATGAACCGTTCTCAAGCCAAAACAAGCTGAAGACCTATATGAAAAAGCCTTTAATATGGTAAAATGCACCTACAGTATACAGTGTACGTGTTGTACACTGTATACTGTATACGTGCTAACTGCCTTCATCATGGTGAATTACACAATGGCAGATAAAACACTGTTTTGCAGCAAATGACATCATCGGTTAATTATCAAAGAGATTGGTGGTGTGCCAATCCTGTTAGTCACTTTGATGAAGGCATTTAGATGCAATGCATAGACTGTATTTTAACTCTTGCAATTCCATTTGCCAGTAATATCCACCATAACCCATTCAGGCCAGGGAATCCATTTTTGCATTCTGTACCGTTTGTATAGGCTATTGTAATAAAACATTAAATCTCTTTGATGCTGCTGTATATATTTGAAGTTTTTCAGAAATGTTAGGTCAGGCCTAAATAGATGTTTACTTCCTATATCACAGGCCCTTCATTGTTTTTGTTCGCCCCCTCCACTCATTTATTCTGCCAAACAGATCAACAGAACGCTCCTCTGTTTTTGACAATGACATTTCAAAAATATAAAAGCAAATATAAAAGTGAAATGTTCAACCTCACTATTCCAAAGTAATCAAACCCAAAGCTCTCAAATCAAGTAGTCGTCAAAATTATAAAACACATCGCTCACCCAAAAAGGAAAAGGTATCCTCCACACCCAAACTTCATGTCAGCTAGAACAAAGTCCACAGCTGGTTCCTTAATTTGTTCAAAACCTCTGAATTCAAAACATCACAAATGTGTGACCAAACATTCCTTCTTCTTCCCCTACCTAAAGTTCTCTGGAAAAACTGATTATTTGTTTGTTTGTCGAACACCAAACATAAACACTCTGCCCCAAAATGGCACCCCTGGCCGGCCGGCCACCTCACTTCCTGTCCTCTTATAGCTTCCCGGTAGGTCACTTCCTGGAACTATTCCTGGAACTATTGCTCACAAGGAGAATTCAAAAAGGAGTTGTCGCGAAGGCATCCACGGGGGAGTCCACATTGGTTCATGGGAGGAAACAGACATGCGCAGTACATTCCAGGAAGTTTGACGCTTGCAAACCATGCATGCCATTGGTCTCTTGGATGGTTTGACTTCCTGATCTGTACTGAGCATGTCTGTTTCCTCCCATGAACCAATGTGGACTCCCCCGTGGGTGCCTTCGCGACAACTCCTTTTTCAATTCTCCTTGGAACTATTGCTCACATGTTTGTTTTCGCCCACAGCTCCCCCTATCATCAAACCTAGTGAACAGAAAATGATGACCATTTGGTTTAAAGGGGAACTCCACCCATTTCCAACATTTTAATATGTCATTAATATACCTCAGAGATGTTGTGTGGACATGATAAAAAACGTTTCCCCAATTCTGTATTTCCTAAAAATGGAGGTCAGAAAAACTCATTAACACATGGTGAAATACATCTGATGACATCATCAAGATGTATTTCACCATGTTAATGATTTTTCTTTCAGACCCGTTTTCCTGAGAGGGTACAAATGGAACCAAATGGACCCGCTTAGAGGGTCCATTTGGTTCACATTTGTATCCTCTCAGGAACATTTTGAAAATGGGTGGAATTCCCCTTTAAAGTGCCAAAAGTAAAGGTGCTCACTATGAAATATATTAAACAATATTAAAGTTTCCAAATGTATACAGAAAAGAAAACAGCAGATCTATACACCCGCATGTGCTTACATGTGGCATTTGATTGTCTTGACGCAAGTATTAAAACAATGTAGTGGAGAGAGGGGGGGGGGGGGGGGGGGGGGGGGGATTCTCATCTGGATTCTGCCACCTGTAGGGCATTAACTAAATATTCGACTAGTCGATTATTCGACTAGCAAAACACTATTCGTTATTCAGTAATAATAATTTTTGATATATATATATATATATATATCTTTCAGTTTTCTGCAGCAGGCATTGTGGATGTGTGCTGTGGTGTTCGTAGTAATTGTATGTTGATTGCTCATTTTTCATGTCATAATGTAACCGAGTTACAGTAGTGTAATAGGCATGTATTTTCTCAATGGGAAGTCCAGAATCACACATTTTATTGGCTAAAAAAAAAAAAAAAAAATATATATATATATATATATATATATATATATATATATATATAATATATATATATATATATATATATATATATATATATATATATATATATATATATCACTATAGACTAGTCGACAATTATTCGACTACTAAAGTATTCGATTCGACTAGCAAAAAACGTGTTTGGTTAATGCCCTAGCCACCTGTAGTCTATGGTTTGATTATTCACAAATTCGCTTTGCTCTAAACATGGCCATCACAGGGCACAGTCCATCCATTATATTGACCATGCACACAGAAAGAAAGGGACACAATCACACCAAGACTAATCAAAATCATTTAACTTTCAATAGTTTCATCAACAGCAATTGGGAGAGCATAAAATGCCAATTCCACCCTTTTCTTCAAACACGGCTATGTGTCTCAGTTCACTGAGTTCAAATTATTGTCGCTGTGAAACTCTTATCTGTACTTATTTGGACTCCTGGGGAACTGTAGATATGAGCAAAATGAGTCAAAGTGTTCTTCTGTGCACATTTTAAATAGTATTCACTGTAATAACTTCCATTGCAGTCAGAATGAAAAATACATTGCGTTCTCTCAAACACCATAGCCCTCACTCGCAGCTTATTTGCCTGCAAAGAAGGTTCGGCCATCTGGTTAGGATGCCTCTTGGGCGTCTCCCTAGGGAGGTAGTGTGTAAAGCACTGTGTTTGTACACAGATTTGTTTAAAAACAGACCTAACTCCACCTCACCGCCGCTCTATTGGCTCATTAGGAAACTGCTAAAGACTGCTGTGCTGTGATTGGCTAAAACGCTGCCTCACCGCCACACAACCCCCCCCCCCTCACAAATTAGCACCGCCTTTCTTGAGCCTGATGATTGTAGAAGCAATGCAGAGGGGGAAAAGGCAAAACATATAGCTATATAGGTATATATTTAGATTTTTAGATACTTTAAGTAAGTAAGTATAATGAAAAATTCAAGATCTTTTCTAATACCGGTATACATTAAAGGGGAATTCTACCCATTTTTGAAATTTTCCTGAGGATACAAATGTGAACCAAATAGACCCTAGCAGCATGTCCATATGGTTCCATTTGTACCCTCTCAGGAAAAAGGGGTCTGAAAGAAAAATCATTAACATGGTGAAATACAACTTGATGATGTCATCAGTTGCATTTCACCATTTTAATGACTTTTTCAGACCTCCATTTTGAGGAAATACAGAAATGGGGGGACTTTTTTTATCTTGTCCACACAACATCTCTAAGGTATATTAATGACATAGTAAAATGTTGAAAATTTAATATGGTATGGTTACATGAATTGCTCAACGCTGACAGCCGGTCAGCAAATGGATTCATGATGAATGTTTTAGTTCAGTAAAAAACAGTATATATCAAAGGTTCCACTCCACACCCCTGGCTGGCAGACTAGCAGGTCTGGTCCAGTGAAAGGCAATTCATCTGTAAAAGGTGTTACAGACAGACAAACTTAAGAGTTGTTCAGAGGAGCTCTGCCAGCTATATCTTGGAAGCAGAGATAACAAAATGAGGTCATTGTACGTGCTTCTGGTATCGAAAAAAGTTTTTGTTTCTTTCAGTATTGACTACTGCAATGTACTGCCAGCATACAGATCATTATTTTTAACTTGTTATGTTGTTCTTTACTCTAAGTTTCAAGGCCCAGCTTTGTCCCTACGTACAACTCTAGACACACCCGACACCCCTATGTCCCTTTGTTTAGCGTACCAACAGGGGGGTGGCTGTTTCGCCCATTCCTATGATTTATTTGGGTCTTTTATGCCTGTATTATAGGGGTTTTCAACAGGTGGTCCGGGGACCACCAGTGGTCCTTGAGAGGGCTCCAGGTGATCCCCAGGCTAAATGATGGAAAGCTTATGTACCAGATGTAACTCTTGAGAGTGTAAAAAATATTCACCATCTGAATCAGCACCACTTAATTAAGAAGTCTACACTGTTTTGTTTGCAAAATCATGCCAGGTATTGTGGACAAAGCCAAAAGAATTCCTTAGTTTTAGGTCTTTGGGGTGAAAATGTAATCAAATGGTGGTCCGTGGCTCAAATGCTGAATAAACGGTGGTCCCTGGTGTCAAAAACGTTGAAAACCCTTGCTGTATTATTGACAGATTTTATCTACAGCAGCATGGGGAGTTGTTAAAGCCTCCCCTTCAGGGAGTGACAGAAAGTAAACACACGTCATCAAGGAACGACAGACAAACAGACAGACAGACAGACAGACAGACAGACAGACAGACAGACAGACAGACAGACAGACAGACAGACAGACAGACAGACAGACAGACAGACAGACAGACAGACAGCAGCCCACTTGGGTATTCCTCTGGCTGAGCTCTGAGTGGACAGACAGACAGACAGACAGACAGACAGACAGACAGACAGACAGACAGACAGACAGACAGACAGCAGCCCACTTGGGTATTCCTCTGGCTGAGCTCTGAGTGGACCTGGAGACAGACAGACAGACAGACAGACAGACAGACAGACAGACAGACAGACAGACAGACAGACAGACAGACAGACAGACAGACAGACAGACAGACAGACTGCAGCCCACTTGGGTATTCCTCTGGCTGAGCTCTGAGTGGACCTGGAGACAGACAGACAGACAGACAGACAGACAGACAGACAGACAGACAGACAGACAGACAGACAGACAGACAGACAGACAGACAGACAGACAGACAGACTGCAGCCCACTTGGGTATTCCTCTGGCTGAGCTCTGAGTGGACCATGGAGACAGACAGACAGACAGACAGACAGACAGACAGACAGACAGACAGACAGACAGACAGACAGACAGACAGACAGTGGCTGAGCTCTGAGTGGACCATGGAGAGGTCAGACGAGCTGCAGCTGCATGTCATTACTGCGTGGTGCTGCATGGCCCTCCATCACCTCATGCATCACTGTTGTCCACAGTGGCTCTGGAGGGAGTTTGACAGACAGCTGCTGCTGTCCATCCACTGCTGTCTGTCTGGCTGTCCGTCATGCTGCTGCGTGAAGGAGCGTACTGTAGCCCCGCCCTCTGGGATGGTGCACGGCATCCTCCACAACGTGCAGCGGTGGGAACATCTTTTCAAACTTAATGCAAAAAGACCCCTCAAAGTACCTACCTCAAAGTTATTTATAATGGCTTGAGCTCAGTCATGAGAGGAATGGGGTATGGCCGGGCAAGTAGGGGAAGGTGGAGAGGTGCTGTTAAGAGGGGAGAGGAGATGTGTGGGGAGGGTAAGGTAAAGGGGTCAGGTACTGGCTGTCTGTCCAGTATGTTTAATATAGGGAAGTCAGTAGGTGTTGTCTTGTCATGCCATGTCACTCAACCAATTGGAAAGTATTATCTAGTATTGGCAATGTCTATGTACAGCCGTGTACTAGAACATGAATGAATATACTATAAAGACAAAACGGTTGAGGGATAAGTGCTTTAGTGGTGACAAAATTCTAGGCCTCTGTGTGCTCCTCGCTCTTTGTTTGTTGTAATAATATACCCACAATATACAAAGCAACCACTAGCTAAAGTTGTCAAATATTTGGAATGGTGGTGTAGTGGATTAGACATAAACAGTACTGACATTTAAAAATTCTCCAGTAAAGGAAATAAATATGTAAATAATTGTTACTTATGTACAGTGCTTGAGCAAAAGTACTTAGTTACTTTCCAACACTGTAAGAACATACTCTGTGTAGTATTAGTCATAGACGGACATGCACAGCATTGACAATTTTTATTGCCGTCCAAATAGAGAACAAACTCCTACATTCTACTCATGCAGCTTCCTCTTTGGAAACAGTGGACACAAACAAATATTAACCCATTTGCAGAAGCAGATATTCATGCTGCCCTAAAAAGACACTAATAAGACCACTGTTATTTTATCTGTAGACATAATGAATGTACTTGCATGTTTTTGGCATTCTAATGATCACAAAAACATGTTCAACGCGGGTATTTTACATACCATGGCCAACGGCCCTGAAAATGAACCTCATGTTTATGTGAAAATATTAATAATTTATACTCATTTACTATAAATTAGTAATGAATTGAGTCTTTCGGGGTTAATTTATGAATCGTGTGGTTTATTTATTTTATGTTGAACTAAGTATACATACTCAAACTGAAGTTAATTTTAGAAAGTAGTTCAGGAACAGTACTCTAAATTGAGCCTATATTTATTTTAGATCCCTTCCACATGAGGGGCGTGGCTCTGTGAGGGTGGGGGTGCTGTCATAGTTGCAGCAGCTATGTCGTGGTCACCCTGGCCACTGCCTGCATTGGCACAAACACAGCAAGCCAAGGCAGAAAGAGAAAGGAAGGAGCATAGCAAAGTAGCAAAGTAGACACCCAGGAAGATGTTCTTCAGAATGGTGGTGCAGAAGGCATAGAGGTAGACAGTCTTGTCGCAATATTGCGTCAGCGTGGAATTTGTTGAATTTGTTCCCGGCGTCAGGGTCCTATCATAGTTGGGTTCATAGATGGAGTAGATCCACACGTTACCTAGAATCAGTGGCGGAAAGGTTTCATGACATTGATTGTTTTTTCTTTTAGGTTTCATGACCTCAATTACACCCCACACAACTTATCTCTACGTTCTGAAGCCCTTTGAGCTGCAAAAAGTCCCTCAACAGTTGGCATTTGCTGGCAAATTGCTGTCACATATGGGATTTGTGGACTGTTACATGGCAGGTCAGAGCACTTGTTTGAGCCAGAAAACCCAAGGCCACAGGAAATCTACAGAATGTTTTATTTTTTATTTATTTATTTTAGGGCTGGGACTTTAACTGAGATCAATTAATTACAGAAAAATAACACAATTTTCAAAAATTAACTAATTTTAATCGCACATAGATTTTGCACCACAAACATTTTCACTGGATGAATTTCAGGGGTATCGGTCATAGCGGTGCACGCAATGGAAGAAGAACCAGGGTAACCAATAAGGGCATTGATCCAAACTCCCACTGCATGTTTTATCCTCCCATTGGTTCGAAATTACTAACACTATATATAACGCTCACCCTCAACATAACATGATACAGTATGGACACAGTTTTGATTCATAAAAACTCACTCACACACTACCATCCTGTTTTAATTGACACAAAAAAATGCTTCTCGGATCAAATATTAGTATGTGATTAATTGAGATTAATTAATTACAAAGCTTCAAATTAATTTGATCAAAAAGTTTAATCGAGTCCCACCCCTAATTTATTTCTTTATTTTTTCGTGGTTGTTTTCCTGGTTGTGGAGGAATTGAACCAGGCTCTCAAACTCACCAGTGATGAACCAGCATATGAGGAAAAGACGCAGAACAATGCTGATGACTTTCCAAATAGAGCTGATGACTTTCCAAATAGTGCTGATGACGTCATCTCTCGTCTGCAGTAAACAGCACAGCAAGTGTGCTGCACATTGCACCATGCTGACACATCCCAGCACCAGCAGGTAGATTGGGATGTAGGGTTGAATGGGGCACTGATCCAGGTACACTGCACCTGTGTGGAAGACAGGAAATGTTAGGAGAAACCTCTTCAGCTCCATCCCTTTCACTTGTTCTTTTTGTTTGGTTAACTCATTGCTCTACTTCAGGGCAGCCCAAAAGGTAGATCATGATCTACCAGTAGATCACACAGGCCGTGCAGGTAGATCACATGACATTCCCCCCAGCACTTGGACCCTTATAGATTTGTAACTCTTGAGAGTGTTAACATGAAACCAAATGGACCCTTATGGGTCCATTTGGTTTCATTTTACACTCTCAAGAGTTAAATTATATTTAAACATCTGAATTATGCAATTTTCAAGAGTCCACACAATTAGAAAATGGAGAATAATTGTTATTTTGACCAACGTTTTGCCAGTTCTCTTTCCCAATTGTGGACAAAAACGTGAAAGTTCTTAGTTCACAAACTGTCAACTCAATTAACCTCAAATACTGTTTTCAAATGTCATTAAAATAGCATATACAGGAAAACCTTCCAATTCCCCCATCTATTTATCATTATAAGTGCAATATTCTTAAACACTATAACAGTAAGTAACACCATCACAAACTATTTCAAAGCTCAAGCTTTCTAGGTCGCCTTGAAACGGATTTTCAGTCATGGAACAATCACATTTTTGATGTGTAGATCTTGTTGAGCCGGTCATTTTGAAAGTAGCTCTCAAGTCAAAAAAGTGTGGGCACCTCTGATCTACTTGATCATGCTAGGGATTGAGATTAGCTGTAAATGGCATAGGCCGAATATAAAGTGCTGTGTGAGTGTGTTACATCTAATCTAATACTACAATTTACAATTTAGGCATTTAGCTTAATCCACTTAATTCAGAGCGATATACATTTACAAGTAGATACCTTGCAATGCATCAAACAAATGTACTGTATGTTTACAATTTAAGCAGAATTTACAATAGACTTGGCAATATACTAGAACATGGTAATACATTAGACATCCTATTTCAGTCAATGAGCTATCAAAACTAGAGGATACTGCAAGTACTATTTGTTGGTATGCAATACAAGTGCTATGGGCTGAGATGGAGTCTGGAGATACTAATAAGTAATAATATTGTAGTTAATAATAGTTGTACTAATAATTCCTCCTTTGGGTCTTGATCAAATTAAAATGTACCACTGCTCGAAATATTTGTGAAAATATCAAATAGAATACATGAACCTACTCACCAACTGCAATATGGGCGATGTTGAATATTATAGCAATAGCACAGATCATTTTTAAAGGCAGGGTGCGTTTCTCACCATCCATGGTCAAGAAGTGACTGGAGTGACAGGAGCCTAAACAAGAATACAATACTAGCAATAATAAGTGTTTTACTAAATACAGGAGCAATGCCATAACAATAAGGTATCCACAGTATACAGTAACCTGGCTGTAAGACTAGAGTGACCACACCAACACCAATAATGACACGAATAAGTTCAATAACATAATAATGATACCGGCACATACATACTGTACTGGTACATATACATACTGTACATATTGTACATACAACATTACATAAAAAGCAGATCTAATTGTACATCTTTTGATTAATGTAAAATACCAACCTGCGTTGCCAGAGTTGACTGGGAGATGTATGCCGGGCCAAACGTTTGTTGTTGTTTATATGTCATTATCTTACCAGATAATCAGCTCAATAAAACGTTCTTCCTCAATGGAAAGAGACCAATCGTGGCACGACTCGAGAGCAGATTTTATATAGGGCCTGTAGCTTCCTTTCTAAGATGTATTACATGTGAATGGACGTCATGTCGCTTCCATTACGAGGCTACACATTTTGCCCATGGTGGCCAACCCGCGGCTCTTTGACTGGCTTCGTGCAGCTCGCGGCGGGGCTTCCATGACAAGCCTCAAAAAGGCTTGGCCTGGCCCAGCTATTCATTCCCTACAGTGCTGCCCAAACATTCCACCGCGGCCGACAAGGAGTGTGTGGGTGGGGGAGGGGGGACGGTGCGCCCGCTGTTCTTTAGCGTTTCGTGCGCTATTTCGTGGTGGGGGTCGGGATGGAATGGGACGGTGCACGTGCGTTGCTGATGGACCGTTTTGTGTTGGTGGTGAATGGAGCGGTGCACGGCACTTGTTGTACTGTTTCGTGTTGGTGGTGAATGGAGCAGTGCGCGGCGTGCGCCGCCGTTGTAGCGTTTCGTGTTGGTGGTGAATGGAGCGGTGCGCGCCACTTGTACCGTTTCGTGTTGGTGGTGAATGGAGCGGTGAGCGCCACTTGTTGTACCGTTTTGTGTTGGTGGTGAATGGAGCGGTGTGCTAGATCTTCAGCAGCATGGGGAGTTGTTAGCCTCCTCTTCAGGGAGTGACAAAAAGCAGACACACGTCGTCAGACAGACAGGCAGACAGACAGACAGACAGACAGACAGACAGACAGACAGACAGACAGACAGACAGACAGACAGACAGACAGACAGACAGACAGACAGACAGACAGACAGACAGACAGAGCTCTGGAGTAAGAGCGAGTGCAAAACCCGACGTCGGCGGGCGCCTCGGCTGCGCCGGGACTTGCCTCCTTAGTCGCTTCCTTAATGAGTGGCGGACCGGCAGCGCGGCGTTTTTATGAGCTCTGGCGGCAGTGCTGCCGCTGCCGTTGCATTCTGGATGGTTCTGCCAGTTCGTGCGGCAGTTCTGCCGGTTCGTGCGACAGTGTAGCGGCAGAAGGCTCCCCATGCCGCCCCAGACCGGCGCTTTTGCCTCTGCTTTTGCACTGCCTGCTGCTGCTGTCAGTCCAATTAATGCATGCTTGCAGAACGATTATGAATGTATGTATGCAAACAAATATGAACTAAATATTTATTGAATTTATTATATTATTAATTGTTTTTTTATCATTACTATAAGCTCTATCATTAATATAAGCTTTTTGGGCGGCTATGCCGGTTCGCCGCCGGGCCCTCCGCCTCGCCGCCGTGCACTCCGCCGGCGCCGCTGCTCATGGACCGGCGGTTCCCCCGCCGCCGGGCGCTCAACCGGCGCCGTCGGCGCCGGTGCTCGTGGACCGGCGGTTCCTCGCCGCCGCCGGCGCCGCTGCTCGTGGACCGGCGGTTCCCCGCCGCCGGTGGCGGCCAACGCCGCTTCTATCGACGCTTCACCGACCCTCGCCTGTTGACTGATTCTCTTCATGCTCTCTCTCTCTCTCTCTCTCTCTCTCTCTCTCTCTCTCTCTCTCTCTCTCTCTCTAATAAAGATGTTCGTCTGCCTCCACCCCCCCCCCCCAACTGGGGTCTGTCTAGGGCTAATCCATATCATTGAGGTTATAGGCTATTCGCGCGCGCGCGCGCGTGTGTGTGTGTGTGTGTGTGCGCGCGCGCGCGCGCGCGGGACACCTCCGTCCCTCTCGTTCTGCGTGTTGTATATCTGCAGGCCTAGGTTTATTGTAGGCCTACGTGAGCGTAATAGACTATATGTAATTATCACTTAGGCAAGTTAGGCTATATGCAATATCATATTCAGTCCAGCTTGGGACAGTACATTTCAAATAGAGACACGGTCACACATTGTGACTATCAGGAATCAGTGAGGCTTTCTGTTGTAAAGCTCTATCATTGAATGAATTACTATAGAGCCATAATATAAAATCTTATCGGTCTGGCATATTCCGGGGTCCGTTTCGTGGGCTTATTCGTGTCAATTGAAGTTGAAAATGCATGTAGAGTAGAGCCATCTCTACATACGCGAGACCAGGCGCATGGTCATGGACAGAGGCACACAGCGCTGCGCTGCGTCTCCCTGTTTGATTTGTTTCCAATCCAAAAACTAAAGGCAAGTATCGACTACAATTAGGCTACTTTTGTAATTCAGTTCTTGGTCGTCTTCTGCATGCATGCGCGCGAAACAAGGTTAGGTTTCGTTCAATCTACAAGCTAACAACTAGTTGTGCTGCGACAGGCGGTGAGTTTGTATATCGATCACATGTATAATGCAGCACAGCGGTCAATTGAGTATAATCAAGCTTTACTGCATGCGTACGCGGCCTGGATTTAGACTGAGCTGGCATGGAGGCTCTACATAGACTTCTATTGGTAATGGGGACAGCAAATAGGGACAAGGCCTGGACCAGAAGTACACATTCATGCGTTGAATTCAGGCAACAGCCCAGCTTGAATGGATGGATGGATGGATGGATGCGTTAATCCATTCATTCACTGTAAACAAGTTGTTTCAAATCATGTCAGTTTGTTTGTCCCAATGTCCCTCATCAAGCGCTCGTGGGCTCAGTTTCTGACCCTTCAATATCGCAACTCTTCTAGTAGATGGCAATGGACAATGGGTGGGATTTCCTTATATATACTCAATGATATGGCCTACAAACCCCAGTTTGGAGGGGGGGTAAAACAGTCGAGGCAGACGAACATCTTTATTAGAGAGAGAGAGAGAGAGAGAGAGAGAGAGAGAGAGAGAGAGAGAGAGAGAGAGAGAGAGAGAGCATGAAGAGAATCAGTCAACAGGCGAGGGTCGGTGAAGCGTCGATAGAAGCGGCGTTGGCCGCCACCGGCGGCGGGGAACCGCCGGTCCACGAGCAGCGGCGCCGGCGGCGGCGAGGAACCGCCGGTCCACGAGCACCGGCGCCGGCGGCGCCGGTTGAGCGCCCGGCGGCGGGGGGGGAACCGCCGGTCCATGAGCAGCGGCGCCGGCGGAGTGCACGGCGGCGAGGCGGAGGGCCCGGCGGCGAACCGGCATAGCCGCCCAAAAAGCTTATATTAATGATAGAGCTTATAGTAATGATAAAACAATTAATAATATAATGAATTCAATAAATATTTAGTTCATATTTGTTTGCAATATTTATAATCGTTCTGCAAGCATGCATTAATTGGACTGACAGCAGCAGCAGGCAGTGCAAAAGCAGAGGCAGTTGCCAAAATCATCGGCAAAAGCGCCGGTCTGGGGCGGCATGGGGAGGCTTCTGCCGCTACACTGTCGCACGAACCGGCAGAACTGCCGCACGAACCGGCAGAACCATCCAGAATGCAACGGCAGCGGCAGCACTGCCGCCAGAGCTCATAAAAACGCCGCGCTGCCGGTCCGCCACTCATTAAGGAAGCGACTAAGGAGGCAAGTCCCGGCGCAGCCGAGGCGCCCGCCGACGTCGGGTTTTGCACTCGCTGTCTCTCGAGCTCTGAGTGGACCTGGAGAGGTCAGACGAGCTGCAGCTGCATGTCATTACTGCGTGGTGCTGTCTCTCAAGGCCGACCCTCCATCACCTCCACAGTGGCTCTGGAGGGAGTTTGACAGACAGCTGCTGCTGCTGTCCATCCATGGTGAGAACCACTGCTGTCTGTCTGTCTGGCTGTTCGTCATGCTGTTAAGGACCGTAGCCCCGCCCTCTGGGATGGTGCACGTGCACGGCATCCTCCACAACAGGGGTTTTCAACCTTGTTGATACCAGGGCCCACCATTTATTCAGCATTTCTAGCCAGGGACCACCATTTGAGGACATTTTAGCCCCACAGAACCCAAAACTAAAGATTTATTTTTGCTTTTGTCCATCTTCTAGTTGTGTAGACTTGGGCCAATTCAGATGATGAATATTTTAACTCTCGAGAGTGTAAAAATGAAACCAAATGGACCCGCAAGGGTCCATTTGGTTTCATTTTTACTAAACCTTTTTTTACTTTTTAGGTTTCATTTTTACTAAACCCCTTATCCCTTCTTTGAAAAATGTTTCAATTGTTAAAAGAAGGGTAAGGGTAGGGAGAGAGGGTAAGCCTTACCCTCTCTCCCTACCCTTACCCTTTTTTTAACTATTGAAAAATGGAGCCCACAGTACCTTACCCGGTAAGGTACTGTGGGCTCCATTTTCGTTACCGCTAAACCCCTTATCCCTTAAAAGCCATTTTAAACTATTAAAAAGAAACATTTTTTAGTAATTAGTAAGTAACTGGTTAACCAGATGTAACTCTTTGAGAGCGTAAAATATTCATCATGTGAATTAGCCCAACTCAGTCTACACAACTACAGAATGTAGAAGATTAATGGTCATTTTGATCTGTATGTTCCAGGCAGAGCATCTAGCACATTCTAGTGTATTTTAGAAGTGCCACTAGTGCATTTTGGATCTTGTCCAGGCCACTAGGTGGAGCAGGCCACCGGGAAAATTCCCTGTACTCCAGATGGCCAATCCGCCCCTGGTCAGCAGGTTTGAAGGTACAGGGATATGAATGGATATCCTATAAAGGTAAAATAGTAAAGGGATAAGGGGTTTAGTGATGACAAAAAATAGGCCTCTGTTATGTGTGCTCCTCGCTCTTTGTTTGTTGTAATAATATACTCACAATATACAAAGCGACCACTAGCTAAAGTTGTCAAATATCTGGAGTGGTGGTGTAGTGGATTATACTGACATTTAAAAAATACTACAGTAAATAAATAAAAATGTTACTTTCCAACACTGTAAGAACATGCTCTGTTAGTATTGCATTAGTCATAGACAGACATGCACAGCATTCACTTGTTGTTATTATCGTCCAAATAGAGAACAAACTCCAACATTCTAATGCATGATAACATTATCGTTGCAGCTTCCTCTTTGGAAACAGTGGACACAAACAAATATCAAGCCATTTGCAGAAGTAGACATTCATGCTGCCCTAAAAAGACACTAATAAGACCGCATTCTAATGATCACAAAAATATATTCAATGGAGGCATTTTACTTACTTTTATCAGGTCAAATGTTAAAAATCATCAAAAAAAAATGTTTTAATTGTGTTAATTCCAGCCTCATATACAAATACCATGGCCAACGGCCTTGACAATGAACCTCAATCCTGTTTATGTGAAAATATTAATAATTATATATATTATTTATTATAAATTAGTAATGAATGAATGAGTCTTTTGGGGTTCATTTATGAATTGGTGTGGTTTATTTTATTTACGTTGAACTATAGGTTTACATATACTCAAACAGTAGTTAATTTTAAAAAGTAGTTTAGTAACAGTACTCTAAAATGAGCCTATATGTGATCAGATTTGGTGCTTTGTTCCCCATGTCGGGAAAATTTCTGAAACTGGCTTTTGCTCGGTTTTGCTATTTTGGGACACTCAAATTTAAATGCTCATAACTCCTACAAAAATGCTCCAATTTCCTTGAGTGATGCATCATATGAAAGCTTACATTGTATACTTTAATAATCTGTAAAACAGACATGAGGCACAAAGTACCAGGTGCTGTCACATATTTTCTTTTAGATCCCTTCCACATGAGGGGCGTTGCAGCAGCTATGTCGAGGTCACCCTGGCCACTGGCCACTGATGCATTGGCACAAACAGGGCCGTCACAGAAAATGTTGGGCCCCCCTGCAAAACTTTTATCACTGGACCCCCACTGTGCAGCTTTGCAGTATAAATACACATAAAAAAAAACTATTAATCTGAGCTTTTGGGGACCCACCTGGCTTCGGGTCCCCCTAAAACTGTCTTTTTCCCGCCTAACCATGCCGGGCAACATGACAGCAACTAAAGAAAGGGAGCAAAAGGCAGCAGCAGCCGAAGACTAGAAAGAAGACAACAGGAAGATGTAGTCCAGAGTGGTGATCCAGAAGGCATACAGGTAGACAGTCTTGTCGCAATATTGATCCAGCGTGGAATTTGTTGAATTTGTTCCCGGCGTCAGTGTCCTGTTATAGTTGGGTTCATAGATGGAGTAGATCCACACGCTACCTAGAATCAGTGGTGGCACATTTTCATGACATTGATTGTTTTTAGTTTTTTGTTTTTCTTGTAGTTTTCATGACCTAAATTACATCCACACACACGTCTGCGTTTTTTCTCTGCGTTCTGAAGCCATTTCGAGTAAGAACGAGTGCAAAAACCGATGTCGGCGGCCACCTCGGCTACGCCGGGTGTTGCCTCCACAGCCGCTTCGTTAATAAGTGACAGATCGGCAGCTGGGCGCTTTTGCCGACTGCATAATATGAGCTCTGGCGGCAGTGCAGCCGCCACTTTCGGGACGGTTATGCCGGTTCGTGCGGCCGTGCAGCGACAGACGACTACTCACGCCGCCGCCGCCACTCGTGGAGCCAGAAGGGGCGAGGTGAATTCACCGGCTGACCAAGTCGGCCGGTGGCCCATGCGTCATATGCCAGTCCTATGTGCCAGTCCTATGTCTCAGCCCATACGTCGGCCCTATGTGCCGGTGCTATGCACCGGTGCTATGCACCAATCCTATGTGTCAGTCCATGCGTCCCTATGTGCCGGTGCAATACATTTAAAGGAGAATTCCAGCCCAAAAGTTTTTTATCTTAATTTGCAGTTATTTTTTTTTATTTTTTTAAAAAGTGGTCCAGGTGTTATTTTGTGAAAATACTCCTTAATGGCTGTTTCCCCTACCCCAAAATAAGCTTATAATGGGGCCAATGGGCGTTGTGCAAGTTCACCTATATACATTGCTCCAAAATGCAATTTTTTGCTATATATTGTGTCTCCACCATGTCAGTAGTGTGTTAACACTCACACTTTCACTTTCACTTTTGTTTCAGCAGTGGTTCAGCCATAAACCATGTGCCACGCCCCCAGCTTTTGAGACAGCTGGATCACTGCTGAACCAAAAGTGAATGTGAAAGTGTGAGTGTTAACTCACTACTGACTTGGTGGATACACAATATTTGCAAAAATTGCATTTTGGAGCGATGTATATAGATGAACTTGCACATTGCGCATTGGCCCCATTATAAGCTTATTTTGGGGTAGGGGAAACAGCCATAAAGGAGTGTTTTCACAAAATAACACCTGGACCACTTTTTTCAAAAAACGGAAAAAAAAAATGCAAATAAAGATGAAAAAAAAAAAAAAACTGCAAATAAAGATGAAAAAACTTTGGGGCCGGAATTCCCCTTTAAAACTCATTAACTAATTAATCAGATTGACTGTCTAATGCACAGTAGAGACATCAGGATTAGGTTAAACCTGGCTGTTACACCCATAAAACAAAGGGGGGATTTGTTCATAAATAAAAAGGTACATAAAAAGGTACATAAATAAAAAACGTCGAGGCGGCCGCCGGTTTTTGCACTCGCTGTCCCTCGTCCTTTGAGATGAATTATCATAGTTCTGCCATTTGACTGAGTGACAATGTTAGTTCAACATGGATCAACTGCTGCACTAAAACCGTATGACATGGGATCAAAAAATACATCATGAACAGTAAGCCGATGGTTGAGACAATGCAGAATGTTGCCTGCAAAAAATCCAGAACATTTCAATTTTACAAACTCAGACATTTGACAAGTAGATAGATACACAAACGGAAAATGTTTAAGTTGGAAGGCTAAGCTACAGAAACAGAGACCAGTTTCTTGGATATCTAATATGCGCCACATGGAAGGCTTAAGAGGAACCAACTCAGAAATGGCATTTTCTGAGGTACATAGCTAGTGTCTTCTTAAATCAGTCATTAAAACAAACATTAAACTTTTGTGAACTAAGCTATTAACATTGGGAGGCTGTGTAAAACAAATGCACTTTTTCCTTTTAAGTTGGAAACTTTTTTCCTCTCTCTTCACATGTATTGCTCAGTTGAGGATGACTATACATTTTTTCCCAACAAATAATGTGTGCTTAGTTGTAATAATTAACAGTAAAACAGGATACCAAAAAGGTGCAGTACTGCAAATGGAAGTGGAGATAGCTGCTCTGTACAATACTATGCATATCAACCTTCAGTGGACTGATCAGTAAAGGGTTCCCTCTTGCTGTCACATAATATGTGACAGCATGGGATTTGTGGGCTGTTAGATCACAGTACATGGGCAGATCAGAGCACTTGTTTTGAATCAGAAAACCCAATCTACAGAATGTTTATTTTTTATTTATTTATTTTTGGGGTGGTTGTTTTTCCTGGTTTTGGAGGAATAATGAACCAGGCTCTCAAACTCACCAGTGATGAACCAGCATGTGATGAAAAGGCCCATAACAATGCTGATGACTTTCCCAATAGTGATGATGACTTTCCAAATAGTGCTGAAGACGTCATCGCTCGTCGGCAGTAAACAGCACAGCAGTAAACAGCACAGCAAGTGTGCTGCACATTGCACTGTGCAATAGCATCCCAGCACCAGCAGGTAGATTGGGATGTAGGGTTGAATGGGGCACTGGTCCAGGTACACTGCACCTGTGTGGAAGAGAAACACAGTATCACAGGAAAAAGTCAAATAGTGACTTTTTTCCAGACCCCACATAAAGTCACTATTTGACTTTCCAAAGTCAAATAGTGACTTTCTGAAGAGGGCGTGGCTTTCCTTTTGTCTTGCAAAAAAAATAAAAAATGCATCAAAACAGTAGCGGCACTGATTCGAACCGCCGACCTACTGACTACTGGCCAACCTGCTTTACCTCCTGAACCACCGCGCCCCCTGCTGATTTCAGCATAGTTTTACTGAGATTAGGGTTAGGCATAGTTTTACTGAGGTTAGCGATAATTTTACTGAGGTTAAGTTTAGGCATAGTTTTACTAAGGTTATGGTTAAGTTTAGGCATAGTTTTACTGAGGTTAGGTTTAGGGTTAGAGTTAGGGTTGGGCATAGTTTTACTACGCCTAACCATAATATCAGTAAAACTATGCCAAAATCAGCAGGGGGCGCGGTGGTTCAGGAGGTAAAGCAGGTTGGCCAGTAGTCAGTAGGTCGGCGGTTCGAATCAGTGCCGCTACTGTTTTGATGCATTTTTTATTTTTTTTTGCAAGACAAAAGGAAAGCCACGCCCTCTTCAGAAAGTCACTATTTGACTTTGGAAAGTCAAATAGTGACTTTATGTGGGGTCTGGAAAAAAGTCACTATTTGACTTTTGACATGTGATACTGGGTTGGGAAGACAGGGAATGTTAGGAGAAACCTCTTCAGCTCCATCTCTTTCACTTGTTCTTTTTGTTTGGTTAACTCGGGGGTCAGCAACCTGCGGCTCAGGAGCCGCATGCGGCTCTAGAACACAGCCCTAGTGGCTCCCTGGCTGTAGCATTATTACATACACTGGGGTGATCCACACCAAAATAATATAAACATTTCAGTGACTGACAGCACCCAAAACGCGGTGCTGTCTGACAGTTGCCAGTTAAAGTAGCACTTGTTGGCCATGCCAGCAGTTATCAATCTGAACCACCCATTTTCAACAGTTTACTATGCCATTAATATACCTTAGAGATGTTGTGTGGACTAGAAATGGAGTCCTGAAAAACTCCTTTATTTTTTATTTTTTTCATTTCTGAAAAAAGGTTGTGTTTCACCATGTCAACGATTTTTCTTTTCTGACCTTATTTTTTTCTGAGAGTGTACAAATGGAACATTTGAACACTCTCGGGAAAAAAAAGAAATAAAATGGGTGGAATTCACCTTTAAGCATTTATTAGGCTTACATTTTTGCAGCTCCAGACAGGTTTTGAATTTAATTTTGGGTCGAAAATGGCTCTTTCAACATCTTGGGTTGCTGACCCCTGATTGAGATTAGCGGTAAATGGTGCATTTATGTACAGTAGCTTTATATAGACGGTGCATTTATATAACTTTACATAGATTGTGCATCACATTCGAATACCAGAAAAGTCGGCCCAAATAGAAGTTGTACCACTGCCCAAAATATTTGTAAAAATGTCAAATAGGACACATTACCGGTAATCCTCTACTCACCAACTGCAATATGGGCGATGTTGTACAAAAGCCAGAGTGCACCTGTTACGGGACCTCCTAAGGGAATATAGAAGACATAATCAATAATCAACAAAAGAGTTAGTAGTATTCATAGCACAGGTCATTTTTAAATGCAGGATGGGTTTCTCACCAGCGTTGTTGCGACTGGAGTCATTGGGGTCTAAATAAGAATACACAATATTAGCGATAATAAGTGTTTTACTAAATAAAAGAGCAATGGCATAACAATAAATATCCACTATACCAGGGGGTTTTCAACAGGTGGTCCAGGGACCACCAGTGGTCCTTGAGAAGGTTTCAGGTGGTCCCCAGGCTAAATGATGGAAAGTTGGTTAACCAGATGTAACTCTCGAGAATGTAGAAATGAAACCAAATGGACCCTTGCGGGTCCATTTGGTTTCAATTTTACACTCTCAAGTGTTAAAATATTCATCATCTGAATTAGCACCACTTAATTAAGACGTTTACACTGTTTTGTTGGCCAAATACAGCCTGGAATTGTGGACAAAATCAAAATAATTCTTTAATTTTAGGTCTTTGGTGTGAAAATGTAATCAAATGGTGGTCCGTGGCTCAAATGCTGAATAAATGGTGGTCCCTGGAGTCAAAAAGGTTGAAAACCCCTGCACTATACAGTAACTTGGCTGTAAGACTAGAGTGACCAATAATACATACACACAGTACAGTGAACTGCTGCCATGAAACTTAGTGTTGAATCCCCGATTGTACTACACAAATCAAACTACTACAAAGGGAAAGTAGAAGACATAATCAATAATCAACAAAAGAGTTAGTAGTATTAATAGCACAGATCATTTTCTCACCGTGCATGGTGTGACTGGAGTGACGGGGGCCTAAATAAGAATACACAATATTAGCGATAAGAAACTTAGTGTTGAATCCTTGATTCTACTACACAAATCAAACTACCACAAAGGGAATATAGAAGACGTAATCAATAATCAACAAAAGAGTTACAAACTCATTTCTGGCACCATGTCAAGTTTTTAGTAAAGTGTTCATAGTGAACATGTTTCAAGTTGATATTTACCTGAATAAACAGGGACAACAGGAGACAGAGTCAGGTTCAGTGTTTCTCGTTCTGTCTTCGTCATTCATCTGAGGGAAGAAAGTAAGTATGCTTACTGACATACTTTTACTGTAGCGGAAGTGTTGACCATAGACATGGTGAGACGTGTTGCATTTAGGCCTATAGACAGATAATGTGGCACGATTCTGTGGGGATTCTTTGTTTGGAAGTTGTCTGACAGCATTTCTGTCCGGCTACACCAAACTTATTGCTCACAGCAGAGATACTATTACGGAAAGCCAAAACATGGTGTGTGTGTGTGTGTGTGTGTGTGTGTGTGTGTGTGTGTGTGTGTGTGTGTGTGTGTTGTGTGTGTGTGTGTGTGTGTGTGTGTGTGTGTGTGTGTGTGTGTGTGTGTGTGTGTGTGTGTGTGTGTGTGTGCGTTTTCCATTAAGGGGCTTGCCAGGTATCCAGCTGGCCTTCTTCTCAGGGGCGGATCTAGGCATGGGCATGGGGGGGGGGGGGGGGGCTGATGAGTCCTCTTCCAATCAACAAATCTCTTGCTGCATGAAAATAAAACAAATGTTGGCTCACAGTCTCCAGTACTATCTGCCAAACATCCTTCAACTGGCACTGAGGACCAAAGCCCTCTGGCATTGCAATCCTCTAAAGTTTTTAAACTTTGACAAACTTTTACCCATCTGTAAGACAACTATCTTCTTTCCATGCCGGAAGGGAAGGCAGCGTTCAGGAGAATTGCTGTTTTTCCGAAGTCTATAAACTTGAACCGTTGAACGCAGCATTTTGCATTGAACAAATCGTTTAGGAAACCTAAACGCATGATGTGATATACGTATGATAGAACATATAGGAGTATTCAATAAAAAAAACACCTTTAGGGCTCCATTTCCGTCGCACGCTAAACCCATTATCCCAAACCCCTTATCCCTTTTTTTTACTATTATGAAAAAATGTTTTGGAATAGTTCAATGTGCCCATCTATTGATACGTTGTGAGCTGTAGACTGGCCATTTTAACTATTGAAAAATGTGTTTTTAATTAGTTTAAAAAGGCAAAGAAGTTAAGGGATAAGTGGTTTAGCGGTGACGAAAATCTAGGCCTTAGTGTCATGTCGTCATAATATGAGAAATGGCACCAGAGTTACTCTTACATGAGCCTCACCCTCAGGGGAGATTAGGAGAACTCCAGTGAAAATTAAATTCTGATGTCTGCCAGACAATTTCAGAAGCAACAGAGATGGAGTATTACTATGGAAAACACAGTCAGAGCTTAAATCACTATATTCTGTTGTAATCATTGCAAAAGAGTGTTTGTTAACAGGAGTATCCCTCTCCAACTTCTTATAAATAGAAAATATCAAATTTCAGCAGAGCGCAGTAACAATGCTTCATTTATATGGTGTTCCAGTTCCAATTGTGTCTGCCCATTCTGAGTGGATGAAATTGGTGTGCCAGGTTCAGTTTCCATTGCCAAAGTTCGAGGGACATGGAGACTATATTGTTAATGAATAAATGCTCTACAACCAGTGTTTTCTGGGGACCACCAGTGGTCCTTGTTGGGATTCAAGATGTGCCACCAAAATTATAGAGATTTTGGTAACCAAATGCACCCAGTAAAAGTGTGTCTGTGTCTTGGGATGCTTCTACAGTAAATTCAGTAAGCAATTCAGTAAGCATACATCCATAAAGTTTCCATTTTGCAAGATAAATAAATATATGAAATAAAATAAAAATGCACCAGAGGGTGGTGGAATTTGGCTAATATTGAAAAAAGGGGAAATCGTAAATGGGGTATGAAACTATGAAAATACTTGCAGAAACTAGTGAAAATAAAATTTAAAAAGTCATGGGGAGACAGTGGAGTGAACAGTGGGTGACGCACACACACGCACACGCACACGCACACGCACGCACACACACACACACACACACACACACACGGCTTCTTGAATAAATATTCCTAATGGCTTTTGTACGAACTCCCCTTGATTCATTATTCTTCTTTCCGTTCCTTCGCTGAGGCCGATTGGTTTAGAGAGATTGAGATGATAATGCTGCTGAGAGAGATACAAATGGGGGGAAAATCTCATTTGAAAAAGCACAGGGAAGCAGCAAGGCCTTGTAAACAACATCCTATTCTACATGGTTAAAAGCTCATTTGTCTGCATCCATCACACGCAGCAGAGACCTCATGAATACAACTTTTTCTTTTCTTTTCTTTTCTTTAACTCATTTGAAGCCAGCTTGCCCCGTCCTGCTGGGGGTGCCATACATTATTTAGTTTTATTACATGGCTTGAATGAATGCTCCAATCAGAAGCCAGCGTTCTGGTCATGTGAGCGGTCAAATATTACACTATAATCACGCCGTTAGCGGGTCCATTTGGCTAGCTACGTATTTGGTTGTTTACATGCCGTTGCCGTCACCCTCCCTTCGAGCCGGTGATCTGTTTCCTAAAAAAATCACTGGCTCGTCGGGTGTTATCCCTTACTTAATCTTTAGTTTTGGGGGTCTGTTGCAGCTAAAATGTCCTCAAACGGTGATCCGTGGCTCAAAATTCTGCATTCTGGGGTGGGAGTTAGGTTTAGGCATAGTTTAACGTGTCGCAGTGCTACTGAGCTGCTCTCGGCTATACAGCATGGCAGGCATGAGAAAACAAATGCTGGGGTGAAGGAGGGAAAAAAATAACTACACTCATCCTAGTGGGAGATAAAGCCCCCTGATCATCCAACCATGGACTAAAACACACAAAAATAGGATATACAGTACAGGTAAAGTAAGTATTTAGAATTTCCTGACCCATTTTGGTGCATTTGCACTATATTATGCACATCTGACGACCAAATAAATACTTACTGTCACAGTTTGAGTTTATAGGGAAACTGTTGGGGGGAAACAAAGAAATATTCAAGAGGATGGCTCACACATCCAGAAGGAATGTTGACCGATCCTCTGTCTCTACCTCTAATGGACACGTCGTTTTGAGGAAGCAATCCGATTGGTTGAAAGAACATTCTAGCCGCGCCGTAAACAAGCATACAGTAATGGAACAAGTGATCAAAACACAGAAACCAGCTGCTCGGTTCTCCGAGAGCGCAGCGGACTGGTTTGACGAGGTGTGTGTGGTAAATTTCCACCGCTACAACTTGCATATTATGTACCAGCGTCAATATACCCAGAAACATACTGTACTGGGAGAGCACCATAGTTGGTCAAAGCGAAGAATGGAGTTCAGGCAGCAGATATTCCTCAGATGGACGTTTATTTCAGCGAAGCAGCAAAGTTTTACAGCAGCAGGGGTTGACACTAAGGTCTCGGAGGCACTTGCCCATCGGGCAAGTGCAAGTCAGGTTCTACTTGCCCTCAGCTCATGATCACTTGCCCCCCAAAAATATATTGTAAATTTTGCAGATGTAACTCTTGAGAACGTAAAAATGAAACCAAATGGACCCTTGTGGGTCCATTTGGTTTCATTTTCACACTCTCAAGAGTTAAAATTCATCATCTTAATTTACCCAGGATTACACTAGAGAATGTAGAAGATTAGGACATTTTGATGGTGTGTTAATTTGCCTGTTTTGTTTCCCAAATCCAGCCTGGAATTGTGGACAGCTAGAAAGCAGGGAAAGACACGGAGGTAGAGTGCAATGACTGCCTTCAAGACAAATTTATCTTGTGTTGTGTTAGTGCACTAAGTTGCACACTTGCCCGATCGGACAACCAGGTAGCAGTCTTCAGTTAGTGTCAAGCCCTGCAGCAGGCAGTGTTCGCCTGGGCCAGCAGGGCCCAGGACAACACACGTGTGCGCACCTCAGTGTCACACAGACTGACTGACTTGTAGTACAGAATGACATGGGTTTTTATACATTGAAATTACCTGCAGTACATGTGAGACGTGCAGAACATGACATTTACATTCACTCAAGACATGTAGTAGCCAACTGTTCTTTCAACTGATGCAAATCACATTCTAGAAAGTTTTTGATCACCTGTCCTTTTGTTATGTCAACACTTCCATTGCCTGTCCTGTCTATGTCCTGGCTCCAGAATGGAGTGTCTTAGAACAATAGAGATTCTAATCAGAAATCACACCTTAGTTACAGATTAAAGCCAAGACCTTCACCTCCCAGACAGCTGAATAAAATAGCCGTAATTAACCTACAACAAACGGATATGCTTGTGAATATACTTTTAAATATGCGTGTAGTTTTATGAATATTGATTATTCCGATTCTTCAGGTGGAACACCTGTACAATATATTCCACAGGTAACACAGTTGATTTATGATTTTGAATACAGAACTACTCTGCTATTACTCACGTTTGTCAAGACCACATCCAGACACAGTAAAGTACATTTAAACTTAATCAGTTCAATTAATTGGACAAGTATGGCCGGCCTTAGTGTCAAACGTGTTAAACAAATCTCACCAAGTGTGACTTGGTAGTTCTATGTTTTATTTACCCGAATCAAAGGTTACACACACACATTTATCTTTTAAGTCCTCTGTATGACTTTCCTAAGCTTTGTCTTTTTTGCAAGTTTTAAAACACACCCCTATCAGGGGCGGATGTAGGGGGGCGGCTTCATCGCCCGTGTCGCTTCGCGCTGCGGGCGATGAAGCCGCACCCATAACATTTTCAGTTACAGGACTTTTATTGGGCAAGTAAGCATCAATAATGACTGATCAGTTGTTGTTGAAGTTACAACAGACATGCAGCATTCATAAAGCTAAAGGTCTGCCCCACCCCCCCCATGCCTATGCCTAGATCCCTCCCTGACCCCTTTGCTATTATACTCTACAGATCTGAAGTCAACGGATATATCTTGTAACTGAGCAAATTTCTAATTTTAGGTATTCATGTTGTTATGAAGTCCAGGCAGAAAGCCAATAAAGCTGTGGATTTGTTCCAGAATGATATCTGCAGGGCCCATGGGGTCAAAAGCAGTGCGTCAGTGGAAGTACTTAAAGGTATTGTGGGCAACTCTTTAGCCAAAAATCAATATACCGTATATAGCTATATTTTTTGCCTTTTCCCCCTCTATGTTGCTTCTACTTCGATGCTGCAGTTGTTCCCTGCAGACGGACACTTGCGTTGCCCTGCAAAGCCAAACAGAATCGAGCATTCTTAGTGACCGGGATTTAGAATATATACTATTTTACTCATGGGCACCAGAAAATGATTGTGTGTTTGTTTACTGATGTATTGTTTTATTTTCCGGGGCGGATCTAGGCATGGGCATGGGGGGGCAATGCCCCCCTAAATGCCCTGACTGCCCCACCAAACATGATGGCATCCAAAACAACCCAAGATACCCAAGAAATTAAAGTGCTTATATTTAAAATGATGTGAAACACTACTACTGCTACTAACTACAGCTGTGCCAGCACTAAACCAACAGCATTTCATCATTGAAAACAGAAAACTCTCTGAGTCAGACCTTTAGCTTTATGCATGCTGTGTGTCTGTTGCAACTTCAACAGCAACTGATGTTATTATTGATGCTTTACTTGACTAATAAAAGTCCTGTAACTGAAAATGGTATGGGTGCGACTTCATGGCCTGTGGCGCGAAGCGACACGGGCGATGAAGCCGCACCCATACCATTTTCTCTTGCCCCTCCAACATGTTCTCTTGCCCCCCCCCCCCAAATGGGACATGTTACATCCGCCCCTGATTGTGTGTTTGTTTGATTGATGTAATATTTTATTTTCTTTACAGTCACTAGGACACGCACACATACATTAGTTGCTCAGCAATGAAAAGTCCTTGAGCAAAGCGGTTGCCTCGGTCTGTATGGAGCAGATTATTAATCCTCTTTTTAGCTTCTCGGACGCCCAGAGAGCGAACGAGGCTTCTGTACTGTACTGTGTTGCATTGTTTGTTCCTCTCCACCGAGTACACAATGAGCTGGGGTGTGTGTGTGTGTGTGTGTGTGTGTGTGTGTGTGTGTGTGTGTGTGTTGTGTGTGTGTGTGTGTGTGTGTGTGTGTGTGTGTGTCTGTGTGTGTGTGTGTGTGTGTGTGCTAGGGCATTAACTAAATATTCGACTAGTCGATTATTCGACTAGCAAAACACTATTCGACTATTAATTCACTATTCGTTATTCGGTAATAATAATTTTTGATATATATTTGTCAATTTTCTGCAGCAGGCATTGTGGATGTGTGCTGTGGTGTTGGTAGTGATTGTAGGCTGATTGCTCATTTTTCATGTCATAATGTAACTGCGTTACAGTAGTGTAATAGGTATGTATTTTTTCAATGGGAAGTCCAGAATCACACATTTTATTGGCAAAAAAACAAATATATATCACTATAGACTAGTCGACAATTATTCGACTACCAAAGTATTCGATTCGACTAGCAAAAAACGTGTTTGGTTAATGCCCTAGTGTGTGTGTGTGTGCCCTTGCACCACTAGCACACAGTGAGAGCTAGATAGTGTTACACAAACTCCGTTCACCCAGTCCAATGGCGGCTGTTCTATAGGGGTGGACAAAATAATTGATATGCCAATATATCGCAATTCTTAATGCCATGATATCAATATCGAATCGCCAGGTTCAAAATCTTTTTATTTAATATTTATGTAGGTCTATAGTCAGTAATTTGTTCATGTAAGAAAGACTGACTGATGTTATCAGCTTGCATTGATGTGTATGACTGAATTTTTTGTTATTTATATTGCTTGTCATGGTCCATATTGTTCAGAATTTTAACGTTTTAAAGGGGAATTCCGCCCATTTTCAACATTTTACTGTACTGTATTTCTGCATTTGTACTGTATTTGTTTGTTAATGATTTTTCTTTTGACCTTTTTTTTCTGAGGGTGTACAAATGGAACCAAATGGACCCTGACGGGTCCATTTGGTTCACATACAACCAGGCGAGGTATATCTGAGCATCCATCAGTATGGCGTTATTACCACAACAATTACAGGAGGACTAAAACACTTCCATTCATCAGTGGACGACAGAAAGATGATTAATGACTGTTTGTGGTCGACATGCAATGACTAAATGAACAGTAAAATGTCCTAAGACTTTGCGAAATTGAATTTACCGTTGCCATGATTCATTCCTGAGGATGCCATCCCATTTTTATCTCCACCCAGTTGATTGATTTAGACCAGGGGTTTTCAACAGGTGGTCCGGGGACCACCAGTGGTCGCTGAGAGGGTTCCAGGTGGTCCCTGGCTAAATGATGGAAAGTTGGGTTGTAACTCTTGAGAGTGTAAAAATGAAACCAAATGGACCCTTGCGGGTCCATTTGGTTTCATTTTTACACTCTCAAGAGTTAAAATATTCATCATCTGAATTAGCACCACCTAATTAAGAAGTCTACACTGTTTTGTTTGAAAAATCCAGCCCTGAATTGTGGACAAAACCAAAAGAATTCTTTAGTTTTAGGTCTTTGGGGCTAAAATGTCATCAAATGGTGGTCCGTGGCTCAAATGCTGAATAAATGGTGGTACCTGGTGTCAAAAAAGTTGAAAACCACTGATTTAGACCACAGAGACTACACTTGTTTTTGTTTGTTTGTTTTTATCCCACAATTTTGTAACCCATTTTTTCTTCCACCAAGTGTCAATTACCTAATGTCATCTTGGGCTCTATACACCCTCCACCAACCTGGGGAAGCAGCGGACTGGGCTCATGCTTCTTCCAATGCATGATGAGTCCAAGCTGCCTTCTTTTAACCCTTTGTGTACTGAACGTGTTTTGGTGTTCTAACCATTATTTACCTATTGAAAAATAGCAGATCTACAAGCTCATAGCGCACCACCGAGCCAAATATAGATAATTCTGGTGGTCCTTGCCATGAAATATGTTAAGCATCACTGACACAGGAACATAGATTTTTCAGAGAAACTAGAATCTGTCAGAATCTAGCATCAGAAACTAGTCAGAAACTAGAATCTAGTGTCAGAAACTAGAATCAGGTGTCAAATAGAATATATTCTTGGATTTGCGCATCATTTGCACAATTAAAAAAAGAAAATCAGATCTACAAGCTCATATCGCGCCACTCATTAGGTCTGATATTTTTCAATAGCTAAAGTGTAACATAATGCATTGAACACATGTGTGCGTTCTTTTTTTTCATGTACAGTATTTAAACATATCTACACATCTAAACATAAATAAATACATAAATGCTTATAACTGTAACATTGAAACACACTATAAAACACTCAATATAATTTTCCTGCCAGCACCTTGCAGGTTGGCCGTGGTGACAGCTTTATCCATACAGAGCTGTGTTACATCTGTCAGCAATGTGAACCGACATCCACCACACACTGGCTGCCAGTCGACACAAAGTGAAACAGGCGTCCCCCTGCTGTGAGAATCAAATTAAAACACAGTGTGAAGAGCTTGAATAAGCCATCCTTAGTGCTCCATCTTGGATATGTGTAGTCAGCAGAAATGAGTTCCTTCACAGCAGCATAGACTGTTGGAGCAGTGACCTTGCTGTCTTGTTTTCCACCTAGATAAACGGCAACATGTCAGATAATGATGATGATAGCCACAAAATTCAGCACCATGGTGAGCTCTATATTGGACTAAAGCTGCTGTTACACAAGAAGTAGCTTTGTCATTTCTAAGGTAATGTGAAGAAAACATTCAGGAACTATATTAACAGAGACACACCATGTGTCAGTGTAAGAGGTGAAGAAATAATAATTCACTTTGGGACATCTAGGCTAGGGAGTGCTGTCAGACATTGTTTTGCAAGCGCTTTGGTGTGTTGAGTGCTTCAAGTAGAACAGGGGTGTCAAACTCAAATACAGAGTGGGCCAAAATTTAAAACTGAATAAAGCAGCGGGCCAAGGTTGAACCTTTCAATAGGGACCCAAACAAGTTTTGCATTGAATCCTGAACAAGCAAGGCTTATGTAACTTTATAGTGACATGCAAAATCGAGGTAAAATTCTGAGGTAAATATTAACTTTTTCCACAGGCTAATAAATTTGAAAACAAAATAACAATAATAAATGAATCAAACATTCAAACCTTGAAGTTGCAAGAGAAAGTGCATGAAAAACGTTAATAATTGCTCAGTTTGCTACCCTGATTTGCTGGGTAGAATATGGAACAAGCTTCTATGCTTATCACTTAATAGTGCAAAATCAACTTGAGTTCAACTTGACTTAATAGTGCAATATCAAAAAAAAAAAAGGTAACACTTTAAACGAAGGTCCTTGTTATAAGCGCTTATAAGCGCTTATTAATGGCTTATAAGACATGTTATAAGCGCTTATAAGCGCTTATAAGACATTTGTAAGACATGAATTAACTGTTTATAAGTAGGTTACAAGACACTTATGTACCTTGTTATAAGTGCTTATTAACGTTTATAAGACATTTATAAGCTATGTGTTACCTGTTATAAGGTCGTTACAAGATACTTATTAATAGTTTATAAACATTTATGGGGAATGTTAATAAACACATCATTAACTGTTAATAAGACACAGAAAAATGTTTACAAATTATTTATAAGACACTTGTTAACGTTATTATTTGCTTATAAGAATTTAACAAACACATTTATGAACTGTTAATAGGAAATTTAGAAGGCACTTATTAAACCTTATTAATATGTTTATAAAACACTTAATAACCATATTATTTGTTTATATGCATTTATAAATCATTTTACATACCTCCCCCATTAGGCTCCTTGTTATAAGGGTAGATTGCTAGGATATTTATGAGACTTAATGAGACATTTATAAAACCTGCATTAAATGTTATAAAACTAATTATAAGACACTTACTAACCGTTTGTGCACATTTATAAGGAATGTACTATACACATTTAATAACTATTATTAATATATTTATAAGACATTAACAAAACACCTTTCTTGTTTATATAACATTTATGGTACGCTTTATGAAACCAAAGGTGCATGTTCCAACTTTGTTCAAAGTGAAAACAGGAGGGTGAAGAGAATTTATAAACCTTTCATCATGTGTTTATTAAGAACTCAAAATTGTTTACAAACATGGACAGGCGGTTAACAATGCATTTATAAACACGTTGATAGGCATTTTGGAGGCACTTCGTTTAAAGTGGGGACCGCATTTATAAGCCGTTAATAGCGCGTTTATTAACAGCCAACATTGCTTTACAAGCAGGAACAGATGCTTATTAATGCATTTATAAGCACTTAATAGGCATTTTTGAAGGCACTTCGTTTAAAGTGGGGACCGCATTTATAAGCCGTTAATAGCGCGTTTATTAACAGCCAACATTGCTTTACAAGCAGGAACAGATGCTTATTAATGGTGTTTATAAGCACTTAATAGGCATTTTTGAAGGCACTTCGTTTAAAGTGGGGGACGCATTTATAAGTCGTTAATAGCGTGCTATTAACAGCCAACATTGCTTTACAAGCAGGAACAGATGCTTAACAATGCATTTATAAGCACTTAATAGGCATTTTTGGAGGCACTTCGTTTAAAGTGGGGACCGCATTTATAAGCCGTTAATAGCGTGTATTAACAGCCAACATTGCTTTACAAGCAGGAACAGATGCTTATTAATGCATTTATGAGCACTTAATAGGCATTTTTGGAGGCACTTCGTTTAAAGTGGGGACCGCATGATAAGACATTTATAACTCGTTAATAATCTGCCTATTAACCACCACACATTCTCTACAAACAGGAACAGATGCTTAGTAATGCATTTATAAGCACTTCAATAGGCATTTTTGGAGGTACTTGGTTTAAAGTACCTACAGTAAGAATGGGTATATTAACAACAGTGACAAAAGATAAAGGCTGCACTTGTTAAAGGGTTGTTCCAAGGGGGTTAACAAAACGTAATGTATTTTGGTGGCGTTTAGTATGGAAACCTGAATCTCACCTTTATGGTCATGCATTGTGACACTACACCACCATTTATGGCCATATCCGTTTATGAAGATCATAGCACTAACCTCAAACCCTGGATAACCATACATGTGAAGACTGATGGCCTATATTTGTATATAGGGCCAGTCGGCAACTTTCATCTGACCTCCAATCAAATAATCAATCTTTTTGACATTTTCTGGATGTTTTGCTGGCTGAAATCAAATTGCCATCTGAGGTGATTATATTAGTAATTACTTCCTGTAAAAGCAAAATAGAGAATAACAAATATTGCACCCATACACTGTTTCTAAAATTCAACTGCTATGAGAAGCGTGATGTAAGAATGTTTTGATTGGTGAATTCCTTCGCAGTCCAGTTGATGTACAGCCGTGAGCGTTGTACACCTATCTCCTTTTCTATCCATTTTATGCGGTTGAGGATCTCCAGAAGAGGTCAGGTAAGCGCAGACACTTCATAAGGTTGACTTGACAGAGGGTGCATTTCTTTCAGTGGTGTTAAGGAGCTGCATGAAACAAAATGCAATACAGAGAAGATTAGAGGATGGGTTAAAGAAAGCCCTTGGGCATGAGGAGGTACAGTACAGGTCCAAAGTTCAATCTACAGTTCTTCAAATAAAATAATACATGAAACTTGACACTCATAAATATATAGGTTCCTGGTTATTATTATTTTTCTGAGATTGTATTTTGGGTTTTAATGATTCATGTCGAAGTGACAAGGCATTCTTGTTTGGGGTACACCAAATTTAGGTTGTAAATAAATCAAAACAGTAGGCAGCATGTGGGAGACTTTCAATACCTGAAGTGAAGTGTCCACGTTGCAGTGATCTTGGAGAAGCCAATCTGTCTGTTGGAACGAGTGTCAGGATGTTTGGAGGGCCATCAGAGTCCTAGTAACAACCACAATTACATGTCAATGTATTTAAACTGCACAAATCCGGTGCAGTTTGGTGCCCCCCGTCCCAGGCGCCCTAGCCTTAACGGCAAAAAAACCCCATGTGCAACCCAGATTTGGCACAAACAAGAGATTTACTTCTATTAGCTCCTACCAACAACCATTAGACTTGCAAATCCTGTGACTCAAACGGCACCTACGAAGGTCTGCAATTCATAACTGCTGCCCCCCCCCCCCCCTGAAAAAAAAAATACTATGACCTGCTGCTTCTGACTTTATGGAAGGGAATATTTGTATGTCTCTAAATGTTTTGGTGTGGTGTGAGCAGTTCAGAAACTTCTTCCAGTGACATCATCAATGGTGGAATCCAAGCAGAATGATGAGGACATTGGAAGAAGTTTCTGAACTGCCCACAGCCCTCCTGTGACACACAGACTGAGTAGAAAAAAATAGTGGTATTTGATCATGTACATTAGTGAAGACCTATTAGATACATTGAAAAGTGGTGAAGTGGCCCTTTAACCGCTTTATCCATTCACAGTTATCAGTGTTGAATTGGGTCACTTGTTGCCAGTGTTGTAGTGGTACTTTTAGAAGTGGGGGGATGTCTCTGAAAGGGGAATTCCCCCCATTTTATTTATTTTTTTCTGAGAGTGTACAAATGGAACCAAATGGACCCGCTAGGGTCCATTTGGTTCACATTTGTACAGGAAACTCATTAACATGGTGAAACACATCTTGATGATGTCATCAAGATGTATTTCACCATGCTAATGATTTTTTTCAGACCCAAAAATATTTTTAGATGTGAGAAGTGGCGGGACGCCGTCCCCCACGTCCCCCCTCCACTACACCCTGCTTGTTGTATTGTGAATCTCCCAAGCTGTAAATAAAAAATCAAAATTAGATGTTTTTTGTGTGGACTATTCAGTATTCATGGCGTTGTCATATTACTGCCACACTAGTTTAAACAAAAGCTTGGTACACAAATCACATGTTGACACTAGTACAGACAGCAACAACAGTGAAATAAACCTTTGCAAACAATTGTAGCCCTTTAGCTTTTAACATCTCTTGAAACACAAATATAACCCAAGAACAAACAATACAATACTGTACCTTAGTTGCTGCACAGAACTTGTGTGTTCTTACTTGTTATTGTGTGATGCTACAGAGGTAGCTCTATGTAGCTTGCCGATAGATAAACTGTTTTGTGTGCGCACGTTAATAGGTCCGTGCGGAAACGAACTCCGAAACAAAGGTTCCGGATTTTGGTTCCTAGCAAAAAAAATATATATACTATACCAAGCAAACAACTCCAATGCAAGGCCTTTTGTTGAGAACTTGTCTTTGTGTGTGTAAAGTAAACAAGTATAACTGCCTCTGTGTCGTCCGTGCAGTATTTTTCACTAGGAACCAAAATCCGGAACCTTTGTTTCGGAGTTCGTTTCCGCACGGACCTATTAACGTGCGCACACAAGACAGTTTATCTATCGGCAAGCTACATAGAGCTACCTCTGTAGCATCACACAATAACAAGTAAGAACACACAAGTTCTGTGCAGCAACTAAGGTACAGTATTGTATTGTATTGTTTTGTTCTTGGGTTATATTTGTGTTTTCACGAGATGTTAAAAGCTAAAGGGCTACAATTGTTTGCAAAGGTTTATTTCACTGTTGTTGCTGTCTGTACTAGTGTCAACATGTGATTTGTGTACCAAGGTTTTGTTTAAACTAGTGTGGCAGTAATATGACAACGCCATGAATACTGAATAGTCCACCCCAAAAACATCTAATTTTGATTTTTTATTTACAGCTTGGGAGATTTACAATACAACAAGCAGGGGTGTAGTGGAGGGGGGACGTGGGGGGACGGCGTCCCCCCACTTCTCACATCTAAAATATTTTTGGGTCTGAAAAAAAATCATTAGCATGGTGAAATACATCTTGATGACATCATCAAGATGTGTTTCACCATGTTAATGAGTTTCCTGTACAAATGTGAACCAAATGGACCCTAGCGGGTCCATTTGGTTCCATTTGTACACTCTCAGAAAAAATAAATAAAATGGGGGATATTCCCCTTTCAGAGGCATCCCCCCACTTCTAAAAGTACCACTACAACACTGGCAACAAGTGACCCAATTCAACACTGATAACTGTGAATGGATAAAGCGGTTAAAGGGCCACTTCACCACTTTTCAATGTATCTAATAGGTCTTCACTAATGTACATGATCAAATACCACTATTTTTTTCTACTCAGTCTGTGTGTCACAGGAGGGCTGTGGGCAGTTCAGAAACTTCTTCCAATGACCTCATCATTCTGCTTGGATCCACCATTGATGATGTCACTGGAAGAAGTTTCTGAACTGCTCACACCACACCAAAACATTTAGAGACATACAAATATTCCCTTCCATAAAGTCAGAAGCAGCAGGTCATAGTATTTTTTTTTTCAGGGGGGGGAGGGGGGGGCAGTTATGAATTGCAGACCTTCGTAGGTGCCTTTTGAGTCACAGGATTTGCAAGTCTAATGGTTGTTGGTAGGAGCTAATAGAAGTAAATCTCTTGTTTGTGCCAAATCTGGGTTGCACATGGGGCTTTTTTGCCGTTACGCTAGGGGCGCCTGGGACGGGGCACCAAACTGCACCAGATTTGTGCAGTTTAAATACATTGACATGTAATTGTGGTTGTTACTAGGACTCTGATGGCCCTCCAAACATCCTGACACTCGTTCCAATAGACAGATTGGCTTCTCCAAGATCACTGCAATGTGGACACTTCACTTCAGGTATTGAAAGTCTCCCACATGCTGCCTACTGTTTTGATTTATTTACAACCTAAATTTGTGTACCCCAAACAAGAATGCCTTGTCACTTCGACATGAATCATTAAAACCCAAAATACAATCTCAGAAAAATAATAATAACCAGGAACCTATATATTTATGAGTGTCAAGTTTCATGTATTATTTTATTTGAAGAACTGTAGATTGAACTCTGGGCCTGTACTGTACCTCGTCATGCCCAAGGGCTTTCTTTAACCCATCCTCTAATGTTCTCTGTATTGCATTTTGTTTCATGCAGCTCCTTAACACCACTGAAAGAAATGCACCCTCTGTCAAGTCAACCTTATGAAGTGTCTGCGCTTACCTGACCTCTTCTGGAGCTCCTCAACCGCATAAAATGGATAGAAAAGGAGATAGGTGTACAACGCTCACGGCTGTACATCAACTGGACTGCGAAGGAATTCACCAATCAAAACATTCTTACATCACGCTTCTCATAGCAGTTGAATTTTAGAAACAGTGTATGGGTGCAATATTTGTTATTCTCTATTTTGCTTTTACAGGAAGTAATTACAAATATAATCACCTCAGATGGCCATTTTATTTCAGCCAGCAAAACATCCAGAAAATATGTCAAAAAGATTGATTATTTGATTGGAGGTCAGATGAAAGTTGCCGACTGGCCCTATATACAAATATAAGTCATCAGTCTTCACATGTATGGTTATCCAGGTTTGAGGTTAGTGCTATGATCTTCATAAACGGATATGGCCATAAATGGTGGTGTAGTATCACAATGCATGACCATAAAGGTGAGATTCAGGTTTCCATACTAAACGCCACCAAAATACATTACGTTTTGTTAACCCCCTTGGAACAACCCTTTAACAAGTGCAGCCTTTATCTTTTGTTTAATGCCGTCACTGTTGTTAATATACCCATTCTTACTGTAGGTACTTTAAACCAATTAAGTACCTCCAAAAATGCCTATTGAAGTGCTTATAAATGCATTACTAAGCATCTGTTCCTGTTTGTAGAGAATGTGTGGTGGTTAATAGGCAGATTATTAACGAGTTATAAATGTCTTATCATGCGGTCCCCACTTTAAACGAAGTGCCTTCAAAAATGCCTATTAAGTGCTTATAAATGCATTCATAAGCATCTGTTCCTGCTTGTAAAGCAATGTTGGCTGTTAATAGCACGCTATTAACGACTTATAAATGCGGTCCCCACTTTAAACGAAGTGCCTTCAAAAATGCCTATTAAGTGCTTATAAATGCATTAATAAGCATCTGTTCCTGCTTGTAAAGCAATGTTGGCTGTTAATAGCACGCTATTAACGACTTATAAATGCGGTCCCCACTTTAAACGAAGTGCCTTCAAAAATGCCTATTAAGTGCTTATAAATGCATTAATAAGCATCTGTTCCTGCTTGTAAAGCAATGTTGGCTGTTAATAGCACGCTATTAACGACTTATAAATGCGGTCCCCACTTTAAACGAAGTGCCTTCAAAAATGCCTATTAAGTGCTTATAAATGCATTAATAAGCATCTGTTCCTGCTTGTAAAGCAATGTTGGCTGTTAATAGCACGCTATTAACGACTTATAAATGCGGTCCCCACTTTAAACAAAGTGCCTTAAAAAATGCCTATTAAGTGCTTATAAATGCATTAATAAGCATCTGTTCCTGCTGTAAAGCAATGTTGGCTGTTAATAAACGTGCTATTAACGGCTTATAAATGCGGTCCCCACTTTAAACGAAGTGCCTTTAAAAAATGCCTATTAAGTGCTTATAAATGCATTAATAAGCATCTGTTCCTGCTTGTAAAGCAATGTTGGCTGTTAATAAACGCGCTATTAACGGCTTATAAATGCGGTCCCCACTTTAAACGAAGTGCCTTCAAAAATGCCTATTAAGTGCTTATAAATGCATTAATAAGCATCTGTTCCTGCTTGTAAAGCAATGTTGGCTGTTAATAAACGCGCTATTAACGGCTTATAAATGCGGTCCCCACTTTAAACGAAGTGCCTCCAAAATGCCTATCAACGTGTTTATAAATGCATTGTTAACCGCCTGTCCATGTTTGTAAACAATTTTGAGTTCTTAATAAACACATGATGAAAAGTTTATAAATTCTCTTCACCCTCCTGTTTTCAATTTGAACGAAGTTGGAACAAGCACCTTTGGTTTCATAAAGCGTACCATAAATGTTATATAAACAAGAAAGGTGTTTTGTTAATGTCTTATAAATATATTAATAATATATATTAAATGTGTATAGTACATTCCTTATAAATGTGCACAAACGGTTAGTAAGTGTCTTATAATTAGTTTATAACATTTAATGCAGGTTTTATAAATGTCTCATTAAGTCTTATAAATATCCTAGCAATCTACCCTTATAACAAGGAGCCTAATGGGGGAGGTATGTAAAATGATTTATAAATGCATATAAACAAATAATACGGTTATTAAGTGTTTTATAAACATATTAATAAGGTTTAATAAGTGCCTTCTAAATTTCCTATTAACAGTTCATAAATGTGTTTGTTAAATTCTTATAAGCAAATAATAACGTTAACACGTGTCTTATAAATAAGTTGTAAACAGTTTTACGTGTCTTATTAACAGTTAATGATGTGTTTGATAACATTCCCTATACATATTTATAAACTATTAATAAGTATCTTGTAACGACCTTATAACAGGTAACACATAGCTTATAAATGTCTTATAAACGTTAATAAGCACTTATAACAAGGTACATAAGTGTCTTGTAACCTACTTATAAACAGTTAATTCATGTCTTACAAATGTCTTATAAGCGCTTATAAGTGCTTATAACATGTCTTATAAGCTGTTAATAAGCGCTTATAAGCGCTTATAACAAGGACCTTCGTTTAAAGTGTTACCAAAAAAAAATCAATGTCATATTAAATAAAATGTAAATGAATGCCTAGCCTTCTGACTAGCCTTCTGAGGTAAATGTATTACAGAGCAGACAGCATAACAGCAGCAAAGCATTATGGGATTTCAAGTATTGCCGGTGAATGCGGTGTTACAGCGGCTGTATAATACCGGTGGGCCAGCTCTAATGTTAATTTGTTAATATTGCCTCAAGGGCCAAATGAAACTACACAGTATGTTTTTGGAGGGTATCTACCCGGGGGACACGGGAGAACATGCAAACTCCACACAGAAAGGGCCTTTCACCAACCCCGCCTCGGGTATGGGCACTGATGACGCGGAGGAGCAGACACCCCGCCAGCACCCACAGCAGCGCCCCTAGCGGGAATCGAACACAGGACCTTCTAGCTGTGAGGCGACAGCACTAACCACTGTGCCACCGTGCCCCTGAAATAGCAATTCCATCTGATTTTCTGTTTTTATTATTCTGTTCGCCAATTCTAGCGGGCAGCATATTAAGATGTACTGCATGTTCAGATGAAAAAATAACTTTCTAAGGTGAACTCTGAAGTTGAAGTAAAGATTTTTTATCTCTGCCTGGAAGCACCGGCGCTCTATCGTACTGGGGATACAACATCTTACGGGAAGAAACGTTGGAAGAGAGACAAAATTGTCACAGGACAAAATTGCACTGAAAAGCATCAAAGAGGTTAAAGCCATGCAGGCATCTGTGTGTACTGTACTCTGAGCACTGCATGCTGCTGAGATCTTATTATTGGTCTCTCAGCTGGACCAAAAGCACCAAGTGGACACAGGGATTATTCATGTGTGACAGGCAGCTTCGCAAACCAGGATTAGCATAGCATTCAGGGGCGGATCTAGGGATGGGCATGGAGGGGCAACGCCCCCCTAAATGCCCAGACTGCCCCACCAAACATGATGGCATGCAGAACAATCCAAATTTCAAAGATATTTCAAAGTGTGTATATGTATACAAAATGATTTGAAACACTACTACTGCCACTAAGTAACTACAGTTGTGTCACCACTAAACCAACAGCATTTCATCATTGAAAACAGAAAACTCTCTGAGTCAGACCTCTAGCTTCATGCATGCTGCATGCCTGATGCAACTTCAACAACAACTGATATTATTGATGATGTACTTGACGATGAAGCCACACCCATACCACCCCCCCCCCCCCCCCATTGGGAAATGTTACATCTGCCCCTGCATAGCTTTACTGAATAGTGTATGTTGTTATAAGTAACTAGAGGATTTTTTTATGACAGACATGAGAACACCATTCTTTGTAATATTGCTGTGACAATTGACGACACTCAAAAGACAGCAGATGTCGTGCCTGTGTGTTCTTTTATAAGTCTCGTCAATCATGTCCAGCATGTTGCAACATGAACAGGTTTTGAATGGCATAGTTTATCTAATTAAGACTGCAGTAATTGGCAAACACTATCCATGCTAGAATCCCCCAATTTGCGGTGTAGAGCCTTAAATGACTACTGACAGATGCTACAGAGACAATTCACCTGCTGTGACGGAGACGGGGTCTCCAGGGAGTGTGCTTTAGAGCAGGGTTATATTAGTTAACTAAAACTGAATGCAAAAGGCAAGGGTTGAATACCAACCGTTTCCTACTTCGGCACATCTTTATTCCTATACCTGACCATCAAAGCACAGAAAAAAATAAAATAACTAATACTAAAACTATAACTAAACTAAAACTTACTAAAACTAAATATTTTCACCAAAATAAAAACTAAATAAAAGCTAGAAAACTCGCTCTAAAAACTAAGTAAAAAAACTATAATAACACTGGAGTGGTGCAAGATATGGGGGTGTGTGCCGGTTAGAGGACACGAAATAATCCAAACTAATCCAAACATAACGCAAATGTGTCTCAGATGTGTCTCAGTAAATATGAAAGACAATAAATCATAAATATAATTCGGACTGTATCACAAATATCGACCATATGCATTTGAGAATCAGATCACTCTGAATATAACATATAAATATAACTAAATATAACTTTAAACATAACATATATTGGCTGTAGAACTAACATAAGTGTCACAATTACGCGAATGAGGTAGTCATGCATACTAACAGTGGTAACATTGTTGGTTTGCTGGTTATACTACCAAAATGAATACACAATACATGTGGTCTAAACAAAGAAAAACATCAAACAAACCGGAACATGGAGGAACAAACCTTTGTGCATCTACACACAGCAAATAAAACAAAACCGCAGCACACTGGCGTGCACAGAGAGTTTCAAGGGCAGGTGCTCAAATGTAACCAGGAGGGCACTCTAGGAAAATTGAGTTTTGGGGGGTTAAAAACGCATAGAAAACAGCATTTCAGCATCTTTTTGCTCTTTTAAAAAGGGCATGTTGGTCCAGAGAGGGCCACTAGGGGGTGCTCAAACCCCCCTTGACGTCTATGTATGCACGCCTATGCCGCAGCACATGCCACACGATAGAACTGGAGAGATACGACTACACACAGTCAGGTCAGAACAAACTGGCACAGCACAGCTGGTATTAATAGAGCCACTCAAATCAGGAGCACCTGTGTTCACAAACCAATCAGAACCGAGATATAATAAACAGAATTATTAGTCAGGGTCAGGGTGACCTGGCAAGACACATAAATGAGCCAGACCACAGTGGCCTTTCCAGTGTTGCCAACTTGGCGCATTTGTCGCTACATTTAGCTCTTTTCCAGACCACCCTGGTGCCAAAGGTTAGTGAAAAACTCCTGGCGGAAAATCTAGTGCTTTTTCGCTGGTGAGTTGGGGTGAAATTGGTTGACAGGCACCAGAGATAAAACGCTCGTTTTTTTCACCATTTTTCCTCCTATAATAGAGTCCTCCTTCCTTCCTAGAAAGGTAACCAAATGGACCCTTATAGATCTGTAACTCTTGAGATTGTAAAATAAAACCAAATGGACCCGTAAGGGTCTATTTGGTTTCATTTTATGCTCTCAAGAATTAAATTTAATTCATTCTGAATTACCTAAATTTCAAGAACACATGTAGAAAATGTAGAAGAATTGCTATTTTGACCAACATTTTGCCAGTTATTTCTCCTAAATGAGTCCGAGAGACTAAGCTTCAACATCAAACGGTGGTCCTCTGTGGCTAAAATGCAGAATAAACAGTGGGCCCTGGTATGAAAATAGTTGAAAACCCACTGCTCTAGCGCATTCTAGTGCATTTTGGAAGTGCCACTAGTGCATTTTGAATTTTGGCAGTTGGCAACACTAGGTCTTTTCTAACACCTGCCCACTGACAGAACGCTGATATGTTTTGCTACAACCCTTGCGAGAACAAATATGAAGCAACGCTGTGTAACTGTTAAAGGGGCAGGTAGGTCTGTGGAAATGCTGTCACAAGGAACGGAGGACTTGTAGTTCAATCCAAGGGCTCCATTTTCGTTACATGCTAAACCCCTTATCCCTAATTCCTTGTTAACGTTTTTACTATTTTGAAAAACCTTTTGGAATATTTCAACATGTCAATCTATTAACATGTTGTGAGATTGTAGACTGGCCATTTCAACTGCTGAAAATGTTTTTAAATAGTTTAAAAAGGCAAAGTTGTTAAGGGATAAGGGGTTTAGCGGTGACGAAAATGGAGCCCCAAATGTTTAAAAAACAAGATCAAGAAAAAGACGATAAATGACCATAGACATTTTCTACTGTATGATCATGTGCCTTTGTCATTATGACTGTGTATCTATTAGTTTGTTTATTTATATTTTACATATTTTTTATTATATATATATATATATATATATATATATATATATATATATATATATATATATATATATATATATATATATATATATAATATATATATATATATATATATATATATATTTTTTTTTTTTTTTTTTTTTTTTTTCCTCTGGACTAGGGTAAGCAAAAAATGTATTTATCTGTATGAACTAGAGACCAAAATAAAACATTGAAACAATTAAGTGTAGTGAAATGGTAAAGAGATGATATTAAACGCTCTCTCTCCTCACCTGCACTTCTTCTTTCTCTACGCAGGGGCGGATCTAGGCATGGGCATGGGGGGGGGGGCATTGCCCTCCTAAATATCCAGTCTAAAGTGCTTATATGCTTAAATGATTTGAAACAATACTACTGCTACTAACTACAATTTTGGAACCACTAAACCAACAGCATTTCATCACTAAAAAACAGAAAACTCTCTGAGTAAGACCTTTAGCTTTATGCATGCTGCGTGTCTGTTGCAACTTCAACAACAACTGATGTTACTTTTGATACTTTACTTGACTAATAAAAGTCCTGTAACCGAAAATGGTATGGTTGCGACTTCATCGCCCGTGGCACGAAGCGACACGGGCGATGAAGCTATCCCCATACCATTTTCTCTTGCCCCTCCAACATGTCCCCCCCCCCCCCCCCCAAAATGGGACATGTTATATCCGCCCCTGTCTCTACATCTGTTACAGCAAAGCATTTCACCAACTGTAGTTTCCATAGAGACGACACAACGGCAAAGACATGGGGTCAGGTTCTGTCTGTTTCCAGCACACATTATGACAGAGCCGACCACAGAACATGATGTGCTCTCACGTCCATTAAGGACGACAATGGCATGTTTATTTGTGTAAAAGGACAGCGTGTATGAATGGTGAATACATGAATATGCACTTAAACGAGGACTACCAAATGGTATCTCAGCGGCAATGGTAGTTTGTTTGCAATTAAAACAGACACAAGTCAACAGCAATCAAAGCATTTCATTGTACACTTGATGATACAAGTGTTGAACATGGTTCGCAGGGGCGGATGTAACATGTCCCTTTGGGGGGGGGGGGGGGGCAAGATAACATGTTGGAGGGGCAAGAGAAAATGGTATGGGGGCAGCTTCATCGCCTATGTCGCTTCGCTACAGGACTTTTATTACTCAAGTAAAGCATCAATAATAACATCAGTTGTTGTTGAAGTTGCAACAGACACGTAGCATGCATAAAGCTAAAGGTCTGTTTTCAATGATGAAATGCTGTTGGTTTGGTGAGACCAAAATTGTAGTTAGTAGCAGTATAGTGTTTCAAATCATTTTAAATATAAGCACTTTAATCTGAAATATCTTGGGTAGTTAACTGGCAAAACGTTGGTCAAAATGACAATTATTCTCCATTTACTGTATTGTGTGGACTCTTGAAAATTACTTAATTCAAATGTTTCAATATAATTCAACTCTTGAGAGCAGTAAAATGAAACCAAATGGAACCGTAAAGGTCCATTTGGTTTCATTTTAACGGGATCCAAGTGCTGGGTGGACTGTCATGTGATCTACCTGCACGGCCTGTGTGATCTACTGGTAGATCATGATCTACCTTTTGGGCACCCCTGCTCCAGACCCTCCCTGTGTGTGATATGAAACAGGCTTGTATATACTGTATATATATATCCCACTGTGGTTAAGAAACATGCATAAATGTAACAGCACAAAGCTATCAAGGAAGTAAGAATGAATTAAAAATAATTCAAGTAGATCAACTCAGGGTTCGCTTGCCTCAAGTTCAACAATTTTAAAAGAACAAATTCTCTCAAAAGATTAAAATAAAATAAGGATTGCCTCCCTACCAGAAGGCATGTATTGGCCTCATTTCACCAAGAATATTAAACCAAAGTACAATTACAGCACGACAACTAGTTAGAGTGAACTTCTGAGCCTTCATCTAAACGAATAGACTTCCATTCCACTGCCAATCATTATGTTAATTTTGCTAATAGAGACTAAAAATTAATTGGCAACAATGTGTCCACATAATAATTTGCCCAGGCTGGATGCCATGAAGGAGATAAGAATAAGGCTGCAAAGATGTCCAGTGTGTGTAGGGGATCATATTATTATATGCTTCACAGAGTTTATTAAAAAATAATATTCTTCTAGAGTTTGCCCATCTGTGCCTGTCTTCCGGATTCATTTCTTTCCACTCATTTAGACTCAGTTCACTTTACAACCATTAATGTGCTGTCAATTTAACCTGCACTGGATGTGAAAAAGTACCATATTTCAGGCCCACTAAAGTTCATAAACATGAATCCATATCTACATGCACATCCACAAAACTCTATCGCAGATCCCAGAGCCTAAAATCGGCCTACAATTAAAAAGTACTCTCGTTTATAGTGCTCTACTAACACTGTACACTGATCGCTTAACTAGTGCCCGCTCCACTCACGGATGGATTCTATTCAGTCATAGAATAGCTTTATACAGTAGAGTGCAAACTTGCACGTTGTCCACAAAAGTAGTTCATGGCCTACTCGTGCACGAGGTCTAACAATAAAATCTAGAGACTGGACTGGAGCGATAGCCCTGCCCCCTTGCTCTTGATTTCAATTGAAATTGCTCAGTGGCGCTTTGAAGCACCCATGGAAACGCCGGCTTCCGGGTTTAGAACAACATTGCAGAATGAATCGATGGGACTGCTGTGCATGACGTCACAACATCATGAACGTCCATTCACTTCCATTATACAGTTTGCACATCCACTACAGTAGGTGCATGTACTGTATGCTTCAACTCTGGAGAGCTTCTCTGGGGATGTGGCTACTACTAACTCATTAGCAGTGTTGGGCAGTAACTAATTTTAGATTACATATTACTGTAATATTATTACTTTTGCTCCAAAATTAAAGTACTTGAAAGAGTTAAAGAGACAAATTTCAAAATCTGGTTTTGTTAGTTGCAGGTCAGTTTTGTGATTCAAGGTTAAAATGTTCCCATTGCTTCTCTCTGCTCCTTTTATTTATTTATTTATTTTATCTAAGAAAGACATTTACAATGTCGGATTTTGTTGGCTTTGTTTTCAGGTGCAATTTGTGGGATTGGAGACTATTATTATTCCAATAAATTGGATTCAGTTCTAAAAAGAGCTCGCTAAACAGATTATATTGTACATCTCTATTTTTTCAAAGGTGGGAGTTGAGAACTTGGGAAAGTAATAATGTAATATGTAATATATTACTCTTCGATTCCAGTAATAAGTAAAGTAATGATATTACTTTGTCTAAGGGGTAATGAGTAAAGTAAAGCAGTTACTTTCCTAAGTAATATTGACCAACACTGCTAATTAGCTATAAAGGTCTTTTACTTACGCCACATTACATAAAACCGGCCAATCAGAGTACCCCGGCGGACCAACATATGCTGAACTGCGCATCGTTCACCTTGCTTGCCCCCACTTCGCCCACGCAAGTAATAATAATAAGCATGGCAAATATTACAGACAGTCAGAGCAGACAATGATGTGAGAAATATTTCTTACTGAGGTGAAACAACTGATGGCGAATTTCTTTACAGTGAGGGTAAAATAGAAAAGTCACACATAGATCACCATTATGACCTGTCCTTCTTCTCCAGGCTATACGATGTTGCATCACTAACGGGCGGCAGGCCTGTTAGGTTTGGTGCCTGGTGGGGAGAGAGAGAGAGAGAGAGAGAGAGAGAGAGAGAGAGAGAGAGAGAGAGAGAGAGATGGTAATTGCAAAAAACTACACTGCATGTGTGTATGGAGGTTGAACTGTTGAACTGTGTGAAGCCTGCAGGGCAAACAAAGCTACCTCCAAAAGAACAGTCTGTTCATTTTCATTTCGCGGCTGCCGGCGGTGGGATCGGCAGGGGCGGATGTAGCATGTCCCATTTGGGGGGGCAAGAGAACATGTTGGAGGGGCAAGAGGAAATGGAATGGGTGCGGCTTCATCGCCCGTGGCGCGAAGCGACACGGGCATTGAAGCCGCACCCATACCATTTCCGGTTATTAGGCAATTAAGCATCAATAATAACATCAGTTGTTTGTTGAAGTTGCAACAGACACGCAGCATGCATAAAGCTAAAGGTCGGACTCAGAGAGTTTTCTGTTTTCAATGATGAAATGCTGTTGGTTTAGTGGTGCCACAGCTGTAGTTAGTTAGTAGCAGTGGTAGTGTTTCAAATCCTTTTAAATATGAAAAATTTGAAATATCTTGGGTTGTTTTGCATGCCTTGTGTTTGGTGGGAGAGTCAGGGCATTTAGGGGGGCATTGCCCTCCCATGCCCATGCCTAGATCCGCCCTTGGGGATCGGGGTGGTGGGGGTGAGGCTCTGTTGTCTGGCCCCGTTTTTACAACATCTTCCTCTCCTCAAATTACTGCCAAAGTGGACACGATGGAGACAGAAACCAGGCTCAGGAACAGGGGATGATTTATTCATAGAGACGATTCTCTAACAACTTGTTTTGATCTCAGAGTTATACAGATCTTGCCATTCATAGGAAGAAGAAATGGCGGGGGCCATCGCTAAGAGACCCAGACAAAGGGCTTGTTTTTTGTATCCTGGGAGGAATTTAAAATAATCTCTTTTACTTCCTTATAATCAAATAATTTTATCAACATGAAATTAATGGAAAAACGATAAACAAATGCTTCTAAAGAAGCCTGCTTGCATGCATGCATGCGCACACGCACAGTGCACACGCACAGTGCACACGCACAGTGCACACACACCCCTGGCACATTCTAATTGACATTAATAGCCAGTGTCCTACTACTGCCATCTTGTGGAGAAAGTTCTATCTTCATAATAATCCTCCAGTCTGCAGTCCAGCTACTGTAAACTAGGCTACATTTAAAAGGGAATTCCACCCATTTTCAAAATTTTCCTGAGAGGAACATTTGGTTCCATTTCTACCCTCTCAGGAAAAAGGGGTCTGAAAGAAAAATCATTAACATTTTGAAGTACATCTTGATGATGTCATCAGATGTATTTCACCATGTTAATGATTTTTTTCAGACCTCCATTGTTAGGAAATACAGAATTGGGGGAACGTTTTTTATCATGTCCACACAACATCTCATTAATGACATATTAAAATGTTGAAAATGGGTGGAGTTCCCCTTTAAAAACTGTGTAAAAACCCTAATGTAGATTAGCTGTGAGTCCAGTGTCTCTGATGTCTTCAATACTATACTTCCTGTACTGTACTTCCTGGAACTACATGTTGTCTCATGAATACAGCCAAGGAGGAGCAGAGCAACAAAGCATTTTGGCGCATTTGTCACTATATTTAGCTTTTTTTTTTTTCAGCCTCCTTTAGTGCCAAAATCACTGAAAAACTCCTAGTTACGGAAAATCTAGTGCTTTTTTGCTGGTGAGTTGGGGTGAAATTGGTTGACAGGCGCCAGAGATAAAACCCAGTTTTTCACTATTTTCCGACATTTTTTATAGATCTGTAACTCTTGAGATCGTAAAATGAAACCAAACGGACCCGTAAGGGTCAAATGGTGGTCCTCCGTGGCTAAAATGCAGAATAAACAGTGGGCCCTGCCCTGGTATGAAAATGGTTGAAAACCCACTGCTCTAGCGCATTCTAGTGCATTTTGGAAGTGCCACTAGTGCATTTTGGATTTTGGCAGTTGGCAACACTGTTGCAGATTCATATGCTACAGTGTGTTTGCTCTCTCTGCGTGTTAGAGCTGTGATTCCAGCCGTCAATGACATTAACAGAGACGTATGGACATAATGGGCTGCAAAATGAACAACAAGCAGAGCAATGTTTTTCATAATTTTGCTCAGATGATTATGAATTAAACTTGGGGCAAAAAACAACTTGTAAATCTCTATCCATGGTGGGTAGTTGTAGTGCAGCCCTGCTAATAAACTATATAACAGGGGTTTTCAACAGGTGGTCCGGGGACCACCAGTGGTCCCTGAGAGAATTCCATGTGGTCCCCAGGCAAAAGGATGGAAAATTGGTTAACCAGGTGTAACTCTTTGAGAGCGTAAACATGAAACCAAATGGACCCTTGCGGGTCCATTTGGTTTCATGTTTACGCTCTCAAGAGTTAAAATAATCACATGTGAATTAGCCTACACAACTAGAGTAAGTCTACACAACTAGTTGTATAGAACACGTCTACACAACTAGAGAACGTACAGTAGAAGATTAATGGTCATTTTGATCTGTAGGTTTGACCATTTTGTTTTCTCTGAAATCCAGCCTGGAATATGTGGACAAAAAGCAAAAGAAATCTTTAGTTTTGTGGTCTGTGGGGGTAAAATGTCGTCAAAAGGTGGTCTGTGGCTCAATTCCTGGATAAATAGTGGGCCTTGGTATGAAAAAGGTTGAAAACCAGTGAACTATAAGATGATGAATGCCTGTAATACAATACGTTTAGTTTTTCAACTGTACATCCTGCTAAAAGTGCTTCCCTGGTAATAATGAATTGAAATAAAAAGAGGCCATGTGGCGCCAACTGGGGCCACTGTCACTGATAGATGTGTTGATGGTGCCGCTGTGACATCCTGCAGGGAGGGAGAGAGAGAGAGAGAGAGAGAGAGAGAGAGAGAGAGAGAGAGAGACAGAGAGACAGAGAGACAGAGAGACAGAGACACAGAGACACAGAGACACAGAGACACAGAGACAGAGAGACAGAGAGACAGAGACAGAGAGAGAGAGAGAGAGAGAGAGAGAGAGAGAGAGAGAGAGAGAGAGAGAGAGAGAGAGAGAGAGAGAGAGAGAGAGAGAGAGAGAGAGCCCTATTGAAAACCACTGTCTTGGAGAATTAGGCATGGTTCTATCAGGAGAGCCTGTTTTGTGCTGGTCTGGTCCATACAGTAAAAGGCTTAACTAAACTATTGTGTATGCCATGCATGCATTGCACTACACCACGAAAAATCATCTTTAGGTGGAAGATCAACATCTTCAGTCACACCTCCATGCTCCCATGGTCTATTAACTCTAGGCTATTTGCCAACACTTGGGGTGATTGGTTGGGTGGGTGGTTTGGGGCGATGAGGAGAGGAGAGGAGGGGAGGGGGGTTGTACTTTGAGAGAGGAGTTACTCTTCTGAGACACCATGGAGGAGATTTGCATGCATTAGAGCAGCCAGGAAAGCAAATCAAATCCATTTCTCAGCTCCAGAGCACCTTCGACAAACACACACACTGGAAAAACTCATCTACGCCTTAGCGACATCATCCAACATGCAGGACCTATTCAAGTGAGGAAGCACCACTTTGTGTTTTAACAATATAATCCAACCCACACAGTTCTCGGAAAATAAATAAATAAATAAAACAACTTTCTTTCACAGCTCACTTCACCCCAAATGTGAATCATCTACACAGAAAGGATGTTTACAATCACCCAATCTCTTACACATCTTCAATATCGCCTGTGGATACTCCTGTTCAGATGGACTCCCGTTACAGAGACCAGCGATGTAGGGCATGTCTGTCACAATGTAATACATAATGGCCAGGGGTTGACACTAAGGTCTCCGGGGCACTTGCCCATTGGGCAAGTGCCAGTCGGGTTCTACTTGCCCTCAGTCAGGTCACGGTTACTTGCCCCCCGAAATATATTGTATATTTTGCATTGCAAAATTATAGTTTGGAACCAAATGGACCTGGTTGAGAGATAGGAGGAATAGCTAGAAAACAGGGAAAGACGCAGAGGCAAAGCGCAATGACCACTTTCAAGACAAATATATCTTGTGTTAGCGCACTAACTCGCACACTTGCCCGATCGGGCAGCCAGGTACAGTAGCAGTCTTCACTTGCCTGACCTTTTTTTTTTAACTTGCCCCGGGCAAGCGGGCAAGTGTGAAATCATTTTAGATAATCACAATTGTTTTTTGTGTAGTCGTCAATAGTTTCCATGCACCATGTTTCCACAGTTTGGATGATATTTTGCATTTTACATTCATTACATCCATTTTATGTAGGTTAAATTATTGTTAGACGTCATTAGTACATATGGAATGGTGGACAAAATCGTATCAGACAACAACAAAATGATCTTTTGTTTTGCGTCCGACAGGTAAAATGTCATGAAATGGTGTTTGGTGGCTCAAACGCTGAATAAATAAAGGAGCTTGCCTAAGAAAAGTGTTAAAACCAACTGAGCTATTTAACTGCAACTGAGCAAGAATATGCACTGGCTGTATATACAAACCTTGTTTCCCGGTAAATCCTTGGCAGCTGACCTTAGTGTTGTTGTTTACGTAGAGATGTTTCCAATACCTGCAGTATAAGAGTGCCTCACTCCACTCTGCTGCACTGGAAAAGAAAGGAGAAAGAGACAGAAAAGTTGTGTGTGGGAGCAGCGCTCATTGAAAACTCATACACTGAGTTGTCTGTACTCTGTAGCATACCTGGGCATTATGCGGCCCGGGGGCCAAATGCAGACCTTTGGCTGACTCTGAACGGCCACTGAAAGGGTTTTAAACCAGTGGTCCGGGAACCATCAGTGGTTCTTGAGAGAGTTCTGTGTACACTGGTACATTGATCCTGCCTGCCTACGCTCCCGCCACAAAGACCCACAGGAGTGCATTAGACTTTGTTTCCTATGTAATTATTGTGAACCTTCCCTCCAAGTATATAGCCCTTAACCGGCTTAGAGAGAACAAAAATGACTTCGCATTTTCCCATTAATGTCAATGGGCAGATTTAATGCATAAATACATTGGTATCAATTAAAGTCTAAAACATTTCTCTTGACAAAATACAGGTGCACCATTCGAGATTTCTCAAGTCGATTTGACATATGGCTCAAGTGTGTACTGTCTAACTGTGGGAGGAGTAGTGAACCAAAATACAGTGTATCCAGAAAATATTCACACTCCCACACTTTTACCACATTCTTTTTTTGTTACAGCCTTTCAAACGGGAATCAATTTGTTTTTTTCCTCATCAATCTACACACAATACTCCATAATGAAGTGAGAAAAAATGGAAACACACATGGATACTCTAAGTCAGGGGTTTTCAACAGGTGGTCCAGGGACCACCAGTGGTCCTTGAGACGGTTCCAGGTGGTCCCCAGGCTAAATGATGGAAAGTTGGTTAACCAGATGTAACTCTTGAGAATGTAAAAATGAAACCAAATGGACCCATTTGGTTTCATTTTCACACTCTCAAGAGTTAACCCATTCAGGACGGGAATCCATTTTTAGATTCTGTACAGTATGTACAGTATTCAAACATTAAATTGTTTTGGTGCTGCTACATAAATATTTGAAGTTTTTTTTTCCCCCCAGAAAACTTAGGTTAAATGGGTTAAAATATTAATCATCTGAATTAGCCCTATTTAATTAAGAAGTCTACACTGTTTTGTTTGCAAAATCAAGCCTGGAATTGTGAACAAAACCAAAAGAATTCTTTACTTTTAGGTCTTTGGTTTATTAGGGGAATGTAGATTTGTGTGTGTGTGTGTGTGTGTGTGTGTGTGTGTGTGTGTGTGTGTGTGGTGTGTGTGTGTGTGTGTGTGTGTGTGTGTGTGTGTGTGTGTGTAAAGGTGAAGGAGTGTGAATACTTTCCGGATGCACTGTATATTTATACAAACAGTATTGTTTTTGCAATGTTTTGAACGTCGTCCATCATTGTCAATCGTCACGTTCGTTCGTTCGTATATAAACAGTTCCAATCTGTAGACGGTGTCATGAGAAATGTCTCTGAAGTGGAAAAGAAAAACGTTAAAGCTCATAATATTCATCCTTCGAGACAGTGGGTGAGGGAAAAAGCGTCAATATTCACCCTCAATAACAATAACATATTCCTGCGTGTGTGTGTGTGTGTGTGTGTGTGTGTGTGTGTGTGTGTGTGTGTGTGTGTGTGCGTGCGTATGTGTGTGTCCTCCGTAAAAGAAAGTAGAACAGGTCCAGTATAGAGTCCCATAAGGTCCTGTACTTCATGCCCTCTGTGTGTATACAGGAGGACTCTTCTGAAACCAGTAGTAAATCCACCATCTGTATAGGTTACAGCACATACTGTAAAGACATACTCCTTCCTTCTATCCGTCCAGAGAATGAAGCAGCACAGTGAGACGCAGTGTAAACAAAAAAGTGTCAAAAGGATCCCTCTATTATTCCATTTTGCCTCCTAATGATCCCCCTGCCATCCTTTCATCCTTCATATCCATAGAAAAGGGGAGCTTTATAATCCAAACGCACGCAGCATACTCACACTAAAGCAGCAGTGACGACATACATGGAGTCACGTCACACCTGGCATTCCCTCGGCGGCTGCTGTTGGCAGGTGCAGGCGTTGGAGCCGTACTCGTTGATGATGACGAGAGCGCCGTCCATGTGGCCGGGCTTGTAGTCCACGTAGTACTCTCCTCCCGACATGGCCGTGCCCGCGATGCCGGCCGCCATCTGCTGCATGCTCTGCTTCTGCTTCTGCTTGCGCCGCCGGCCGCTCAGGCACTGGCGCGCCTGCCGCACGCCGGCCGGGAGGCACTTCCACGCCACGTAGAGCGCGAGCACCGCGATCAGGAAGGTGAAGACGAGCGCCATGGCGCCCGTCACCACCTTGTGGATGTGCATGGTGCTCTCCAGGTCGTCCAGGGTATGGAGTCCCTCGCCTGAGTTCCTGGGGGGCGTAACCACCGTGAAGGAGCCCGCCTCGTAAGGGTTGGGGGTCAGGAACGCGGCAGCAGGCCCGCGGTGGCCTCCTCCTCGGTCCCGTGTGGAAGCGAACGGACCCGCCGTCACCCCTACGTCTTCCTTGCACAGCTGGAAGGCGTACACGGCATCCAGGATGTCCTCACCCTGTGCCGCTTCAGGGCTGGAGCACACCAGCGGCTCAGTTCGCGCTCTATTCCCGCCACGGGAGGCGCTCAGCCACTGGGCCAACGTGCACACGTTCCGCCCGCCACACTCCCAGTCGTTGCCCGCCAGCGTGACGCTCTCCAGCGCACGCCACGACTCGACCATGCGCCTGTCCACCGACGTGAGCCGGTTAGAGTCAAGCGCAAGGCGACGAAGTGCCGGCAGCGCAGATTCTGAGAAAGCATGCGGTTCGATGTGCTCGATGCGGTTGTGCGACAGGTCGATGGTCTCCAAGTGGCGCCAGGTCCAGTCGGGCAGCGTGGTGACCACCACCGTGGCCAGGTTGTTGTGCAGGTAGAGCGCGCGCAGTGAGATCAGGCGTGGGAAGTGCGCCATGTTGACTTTGGTCAGCTGGTTGTGCTCCAGGTGCAGTTCGGTCAGCTTGAGGAGGCCTGCGAAGGAGTTACGCGCCAGACTCTGCAGCTGGTTGTGTGCCAGGTCCAGGAACTGCATGCTGCGGCAGTCCTGGAAGATGCGCACAGGCACAAATGTGAGCGCGTTGTGGCTGAGGCGCAGGCTGGTGAGCTTCCTTAGGGTGTGGAACAGATCGGGCTCAAGGGCCTGTAGCTTGTTGTGCGACAAGTCCAGCACACGCAGGTTGGGTAGCGGCCGAAACGTGCCGTTGGGTAGCGCCTCGATGCGGTTCTCGCTCAGGTCCAGCTCCTTGACCCGCCGCAGGCCGTCAAAGGCCCCTTCCTCCACCGTGTCGATGGCATTGCGGTCCAGGTAGAGCCAGGTGAGCTGCGGCAGGGCGGTGAAGTGGCCCCAGCGCAGCTCCGTCAGGTTGTTGTCACGCAGGGACAGGCCCTGAGTGGAGGAGGCGGAGATGTCGGACCCACCGAGACTCAGGTTGAAAGGGAGGTCCGTGAGGTTCAGCCCCTCGCAGTAGAGCAGCTTGCCATCGCAGCGGCACAGCCGCGGGCAGAGTGGTGTCAAAATGATACCCTCCGTCAGAGACAACATCCTCAGGATTACCATGCCCAGCACCGAGCAACGACACAGCGCCAACCGGCCAATGCCGACGCCACCCGGGTTTCTTCCCGAGTCCTCAGAGGCCACTTTAAGTACAGACCAATTGCGAGGAAATCCATTAGCGTAAGTATCCAGGGATGGTGCCTTATCCGCTGCCACCGCCGAGGGAATGTCCATTGAATCGCTCCAGACGGGGTTTGTGTTTTTGGCACCTTCTGTTTCTTTCACATCATAATGAGTCGCCTCAGTGCATTTCCCTCTCCTATTTTTTGTTGTTCATTAAAGCAAAGTTTTGTATTAGGTATGTATTCTCACAAAGTACAAATCCTTGTCGGACACGAGAAAACAAAACAAAGGGCAGAACAGCAACGGGAAAGTCTCTGCACTCATGTTAGATATCAAACGGCATGTGGAGAGCAGAGAGGAGGAGAAGGGGGTGATGGGGGGGTGAAGGTGGCGAGAAAAATCTGTCTGCATTGAGGAAAAGATTCCTTACTCACCCCCCTTGTCCACAGCGGGCTGACATGCACCCGACCCATTCAGCAATTCCCTTTGTGCCCCCCAACGCTGTACCACCATGCTGGTGGTACAAATTTGTCCCCCTCTCCTCTCCTCTCCTTTCCTCTCTCCCCGTCTCTCCTCTTTTCAGTGGACACCAACCACCACCAGGCAATGTTTTAGTTCTCTGGTTGAAAGAAAGAGACATCCAGAAAAAAGGAATGCAAGTAGTTTTCAGCAGCTCGCCTGCATTTGCGAGGCAAGCGCTGTCTGCTGTCTTTCTTGCTCAGTTGCTTGTTCCTCCGCAGTCCTCTGCTGCAATAATCAGAGGGAGGGGAGAAAATACAAAGGGTGAAAAAAAATGTATATATTTAAAAATTCGGGCTTAAAAATCACTGCTTGTTTTCTCCTCCTTTTTGTCTCTGCTTTTAATCTCTCATGGCAAATGAACTGTCCGCACGTCCGCAAGTCTGTCACGTAAAGCATCAGGAAAAAATACCAGACAAAAAAAAAAAAAAAAGATATTCAAGAAAATTTTGTTTTTGTTTTTGCGGTAATTCCTTGTTTCAGCGTCTCATCTCTGCCATGAAAGCATCCTTCCTCCCCCAGTGGCTCGCGACTCATGTCCATCCCCTGACTCTCTCTCTCCCCTGTCTCTCTCTCTGTCCTTCTCTTCCTCTCGCTCTCTCTCTCTCTCTCGGTGTGCTTTTCGGAGGCAGGCTCGCTCTCTGTGCGAACGAACGGCAGTGATTTCAGTCAGTGTGGGATTAGAGGATGGATAGATTGGAGTCCTTTAGCGTGAGGAGAAGGGGGCGGAGGCAGGCAGGCTGGCAGGCAGGCTGGATCATGGGTCCTTCACGCAGGGGCGAATATAACTGTCCCATTTGGGGGGGGGGGGGGGGGGGGGCAAGAGAACATGTTGGAGGGGCAAGAGAAAATGGTATGGGGACGGATTCATCGCCCGTGTCGCTTCGCGCCATGGGCGATGAAGCACACACCCGTACCGTGAAGCCACACCCGTACCATTTTTATTAGTACCACTTTTATTAGTCAAGTATAAGCATCAATAATAACATCAGTTGTTGTTGAAGTTGCAACAGACACGCAGCATGCATGAAGCTAAAAGGTCTGACTCAGAGAGTTTTCTGTTTTCAATGATGAAATGCTGTGCGTTGGTTTAGTGGTGCCAACATTGTAGTTAGTATAGCAGTAGTAGTGTTTCAAATAATTTTAAATACAAGCACTTTAATTTGAAATATCTTGGGTTGTTTTGCATGGCATCGTATATTATACCAATGTCTGTATAGATCCGTAATTCACAGCACAGTGCAGTGCTGGGTCTTGCAGCAGCACAGCAGTGTGCACAAGCAACCGTCTGTTCTGTTCCGCTGTATGAGCCACTCAAAATTCAGACTGGTCGCTGTACACACACAAGTTGATGCATACCAGTGGCGTGCACAGAGATTTTGAAGGACAGGTGCTCAAATGTAACCAGGAGGGCATCCCAGCCGGGCGGCTGGAAATTTTGGGGGGTTTTGGGGGGTTAAAAATGCATAGATAACAGCATTTCAGTATCTACAAGTACAACTATACAAACACATTAGGCTACTGCTATATAAAATGGTTTGAAGTAAATAAACACACAACAAGAGAATAATGGCTTCTTGTCCACTGACTGTTTTTTAAAAACTGAATTTCAAGCTCAAGTCCCTTAGAATAAGAGCAGATTGTCTTCTATTCCTCTAAATCAGGCCATGACTCTTGTGGACAACAGTGCCATCTTCTGACACAAAGTGGTAGTTTTTTTATTGCTACAGTGTACCGCTGTTTTCTCGAATGCACATTTTTTTATAACAGACATGCGCTTTTTAAAAGGGCATGTTGGTCCAGAGAGGGCCACTTGGGGGTGCTCAAGCACCCCTTGGCGCCTTCCTGTGCACGCCTCTGATGCATACATACTGTATCATCATGTATGTGTTATACTTGTGCCACACGTGGTCCAGGTACAGAGAATGTTACAGTCCTGTTGGTGATGCAGATATAGAATAATATTCCATACAGTACAATGTGGAGGTGTCCTACAACCACCCCAGTCCTCCAGCAGAGAGGACCGTGCTCCAGCATGTTAATATGGTAAAAAAAGAAGAGGCTCATTCTGCATAATGCATGATGGGGAATGAGAACAATAATGCTATCAAAAGTGTGTGTGTGTGTGTGTGTGTGTGTGTGTGTGTGTGTGTGTGTGTGTGTGTGTGTGTGTGTGTGTGTGTGTGTGTGTGTGTGTGTGTGCGTGCGTGCGTGCGTGCGTGCGTGCGTGTGTGACATCTTGATGATGTCATCACGATGTTTCACCATGTTAGCAGTTTTCTTCAGACCTCCATTTCTTGGGAACACAGAATGGGGGAGCTTTTTTTTATCATGTTTACCCAACACCTCGTACAGGTAGAGGTACATCAATGACATATTAAAATGTTGAAAATGGGTGGAGTTCCCCTTAATCATGTCATGTTTTAATCACACGGAGCTACAGTATAGCAGACACATGTGACATTCAACATCATGGTCAATGCGAGTCATCCAATGACCTGTGTGTTGGCTGTTCCAATCCAGGCTTCACCTCATGCCGTCCAAATATCAAAAGTATCCTTGGGCAAGAATCCACTCCCTATCTTCCAGGGGCGGATGTAACATGTCTCATTTTGGGGGGCAAGATAACATGTTGGAGGGGCATGTGGTATGGTATGTTTGCGGCTTCATCGACCGCACCATAGCAGCACCCTTACCATTTTCAGTTACAGGACTTTTATTAGGCAAGTAAAGCATCAATAATAACATCAGTTGTTGTTGAAGTTGCATAAAGCTAAAGGTCTGACTCAGAGAGTTTTCTGTTTTCAATGATGAAATGCTGTTGGTTTAGTGGTGACACAGCTGTAGTTAGTTAGTAGCAGTACTAGTGTTTCAAATCGTTTTAAATATAGGCACTTTAATTTGAAATATCTTGGGATGTTTTGCATGCCATCGTGTTTGGTGGGGCAGACTGGGCATTTAGGGGGGCATTGCCCCCCCTCCCCATGCCTAGACCTGCCCCTGCTATCTTCCACCGCAGTCTGAAGATGAGAGAACACATCTCTTCAGATTCCACCTCAGCCCATAGCACTTGTATTACACATGCCAACCCAAAGTACTTGCAGTACCCTCCTAGGTAGTTTAGATAGCACCTCATTAGCAGATGAGATAGCAGCGCCTTATTATGTGTAATGTACAACTATGTTCTAGTACAGTATATTGCAAAGTGTATTGCAAATTCTACTTAAAGGGGAAGTCCACCCATTTTCAACATTCTAATATGTCATTAGTATACCCTAGAGGTGCTGGGTGGACATGATAAAAAAAGGTTCCCCCATTCTGTGTTCCCAAGAAATGCAGGTCTGAAGAAAGCCACTAACATGGTGAAACGTCTTGATGACATCATCAAGATGTATTTTCACCATGTTAATGGATTTCTTTAGACGCTTCCTTTTTTCTGAGAGCGTACAAATGGAACCAGATGAACCCGTTAACTTTAGGGTTCATTTGGTTGCATTTGTACGCTCTCAGAAAAGAAATTAAAAATGGGTGGAATTCCCCTTTAATGTTAATCGCTCTGGATTATTCTGCTAAATGCCTGAATTGTAAATTGTAAATTAAATTAGTAGGTATAATTACATTTACCATAGAGGTCTTTTAATGTCTAGATTCACCCAGTGAGCGCCCCTCACTTTACGAATGGGAGTGATTATTATTATTATTATTTATTTATTTTTTCCCTTATCTATGTCAGTCACTCATCTGGAGTGACCCTTGTGCTTCTTTGTGCGTTATTGAAAACCATCAATCACAAGTGACATTGACGCCTTGTGCGCATGGACAAATTGACACCCACGATACACTATACAAAATGCATGTGTATAATAAACCGCAAATTGACGACCACTTATGCAATGTGACCTTTGTGAAGGTTATAAGGAACGTCTATAAATGTAACTGGAGTGCCCTTGAATAGCCATTGGATTGTATGGATTGTCACTCCTGTCTTTCTCTCTCTTGCTCACACACGCACGTAAACACACAGGATCGTTTGGATATAGGTATCGCATATGTGTAACATAAATTTCCCAATTGGGGGTACATCGCCCATGTCGCTTCGTGTATTGTTTTTTTTTTTAGATACAGTGGGCTCCATTTTCGTTACCATCTAAACCCCTTATCCTAAACCCCTTATCATTTTTTTACTATTTTGAAAAAACTTTTTGGAATAGTTCAACGTGCCAATCTATTGACACATTGTAAGCTTGTAGACTGGCCATTTAAACTATTGAAAAATGTTATTTTTTTAATAGTTTAACAAGGCAAAGAAGTTAAGGGATAAGGGTTTAGCTGTGACGAAAATGAAGCCCAGTATGTGTTACTGGATGCTTCATTGTGGAATTTAAACATCTCACTGGGTCCACTCTTTCAGTCCTAATCTAGGCTGTTGTTTTGCGTGTCTGTCTGGGTCACAGTGGCTTCAGAGCCAGGCCAAAATCAAACAGTGTCTGTGCCGAGCAGAGCCAGGCCTTTTCTCTCTGCCGAAGTGAAAGTTCTGTTCTGGTGTCAGATGAAGCACAATTCGAGTTACACGCCCCCCACCCCCTTTTCAGCACACACCCCAACCATCCATGCTGTCTGGCTGCCCTCCAAAAAGCCCTGCCAAGTGGTCTGGCGTTGCACTTTATATTGTACAGTCAGACAACAACAACAACACTGTCCGCTGTACTTTCATGTTGGGATGGAGCAGAGCAGAATGAATTGAATCAATTAATTCATTCATACAGCTACACCAGCGGTGGGCAAATATTTTTTCCCAAGGGGCAAAATGAGATACATAAAATATTGTGGAGGGCCAAGACTAAAGGCTGAACTATAGTCTGTGTTATATTAATTTAATTTCAAGATAAAAGTAAGAGTAAGACCAACCATTTTGACACCAGGGCCTCAGTATCTGAGCCACAGAAGACCACCGTCTAATGGCATTTCAGCCCCACAGACCCCACAACTAAAGATTTGTTCTTGTCCACAATACCAGGCTGGATTTTACAAACAAAGCAGGATAACATAGATCAAAAACGACCATTCTTTTACATTCTCTGATTGTGTAGACTTTAGGCTAATCCAGATGATTTAAGCGTAAAAATGAAACCAAATGGACCCGCAAGGGTCCATTGGGTTTCATTTTTCCGCTCTCAAAGAGTTACACCTGGTTAACCAACATTCCATATTTAACTAGAACTCTCTCAAAGACCACTGGTGGTTCCTGGACCGGACAGAGTCAGCCAAGGGCCGCATTTGGCCCCCAGGCTGCATAATGCCCGTATGATCTACAGCAGGGGTTCCCAACCTTTTTTGACCCAAGATCTACTTTTCAGCAGCCAACCCCTCCGGGATCTACCAGTCCAATATCAACATTTCAAACCACACGCATCGTTGCCAGCCTACAGTAACTTCACAACAACACAACACTACTTTGTTTTACCACTTTATGTCTAATTTATGTCCATATAATCATAAAGTACAACAGACTTGTCATAAATAGGCCTACAACATTACAACATAAGTACAACAGACTTGGTCAAACACTGCCATTGCAAATGCAATCATAATAAGAACAGTCCAGATACACACACACACACACACACACACACACACACACACACACACACACACACACACACACACACACACACACACACACACACACACACACACACACACACACACACACACACACACACACACACACACACGAAAATCGCTCTTTTTTCTTTCCCCATTCTTTCCCCTATCAACAGGTGTTGATAGGAATTTGTTTTGCTCATGGGGGAGGGGGGTACCCAGGTTGTACTGAGCGAGGCTGCCATTCTACGGCGCCGGTGATCAGGCCGAGATCTACCGGTAGATCCCGATCTACTGGTTGGGCTCCCCTGATCTACAGTATACTACTGAACCAAAGGGAACACTGCCAAACATTTCTTTTGCTGTTTTGGCTCAGCAGCCTTTTACTATGTCTGTACTTTCCAGACCTTGAATGGAGGATTTACTATGGTGATAGAAATGCAAAAGGACACTTCCTTTCTATGCCTATGGCGGAAAGCTGCAGCTTCACATCTGCATCTCCACCAGCTAAAGAGTGCACCCCGGAAATAACTGTTCTATATGCAATCTTTGCTATTTTTCTCCAAAAGTGCCCTCTAATGGAATTTCAACTCCTGCCTCTCTAACACTCTTCAAATCTCTGCACAGGCACATGCACACGCACGCGCACACACACACACACACACACACACACACACACACACACACACACACACGCACGCACACGCGCACGCACGCACACGCACACACACACACACACACACACGCGCGCACACATCTAATCTGTCAATGCATTTTACTGTGTTATTGTCTTCTTGTGTCACAAATGGCCAGTCTATTTATGTCTGAATAACGGAATATCAAATCACATGAAGAAAAAGCTCTGTGGTCTTTGGCATTTCATTAGGAGCAAATAGACTAGAGCAGTGGTTTTCAACCGGCGGTCCGGGGACCACCAGTGGTCCCTGAGAGGGTTCCAGGTGGTCCCCAGCTAAGTGGGTTAACCAGATGTAACTCTTGAGAACGTAAAAATGAAACCAAATGGACCCTTGCAGGTCCATTTGGTGTCATTTTTACACTCGCAAGAGTTAAAATATTCATCATCTTAACTATCCCAGTTCTACACAACTGGAGGATTAGTGATCATTTTGATCTGCATGTTTGTCTGTTTTTGTTCCCCCAAATCCAGCCTGGAATTGTGGACGAAAGCAAAAAGAAAATCTTTAGATTTGGGGGGCTAAAATGTCCTCAAATGGTGGTCCGTGGCTAAAATGCTGAATAAATGGTGGGTCCTGGTATGAAAAAGGTTGAAAACCACTGGACTAGAGTATACATACATTTATATCTATACCATCCTGTGCATCTGCATTAAGACATGATAATTAATGAGAGTGGGTGGACATTACATGTTTTGCATGTGTATGGTATTTTATAACATATTAAAGATGACAGAAATGTAATGTGGTGCATGTACAGTAATGAGAACATAATTAATCAAATTGAAGAGCAGTTTGTGCTGTTAGTTTAATCACTTCTTGGTAGTCATTTATTTTTAATCTGTCCAGAGAGGAAGTGCTCTTTGCTGTGTAATGCCCTTAATCTATTCAAACAGGAATCAATGTTGGTCTTTTAAATGTGAAACAGCCAACCAAAATTGCTTAGCTGTTCTATGTATTACCTCAGTCTAAACATACCTGTTTGTGTGCGTGCATGCATCCACGCGTGCATGCATCTAACATATTACCACATATTACCAGTGATGGGCAAGTTACTGGGAAAATGTAGTAAGCTACACTACTTGTTACTCTCAAAAAATATAGCTAAGCTACACTACAAGCTGTCCCCACAAAATTGTAGCAAGCTACACCACAAGCTACACAACAAAAGTAGCTTGAAGTAGCTTGCTACATCCACACTACATGTATATAAATATATATCTCAACTTAATGTACAACTTTCTAAATAATAATCATAATACTAAAATAATATAAATAAATATCATGATAATAATAATCTAGGGGTGGGTTTGAACCTAGGATGGTGGCATGACTAAGTTTTGGGATGTATATTTGAGGTTTTCTACCCATTAAAAATGGGCAAAATTTGAAAATGTGTGGAAAAATGTAGTAAGAATACAATCCTTTTTACTTGAAACAATTAGTGTAGCTTCACTACAAGCTACTCGAAACAAGTAGTGTAGCTTCACTACAAGCTATTCCCAGAACAAATGTAGTAAGCTTCACTACAAGCTACTCCCAGAAGAAAGGTTGTGATTCACCTGTTACGTCCTCCTATCTAGGGGTAAAGGAGGATGCAAACAAATTGGGGTGAAACCCATTTTATTAATAACTTAGAGTATTATTTACAATGATTCAATATGAATGGAGTTGCAATATATAAACAAGAATGACACACGGAGCAAATCAGAGAAATAAACAAAAGATTCTAAACCTAAACTTGCCTTTTAAATACTAACCTGACAGACAAAATTAAAGTGACAACAATTTCCTAATGTTGACTACTCTACACTAAACTAACCAAAACATGACCGAATACAAAAAGCAGGCTTCCGTGGCCAAGTATTCAGCTATACAAATGTACAGGTTATAGCATAAGGGCAAAACTAAGTACAAAAACTAACTAAAATGACACAGAGAGTGTGGCTGTGGGTGGACAGCACTACTGCAAGTGCTGCCAGAGACCACAGGTGTTCAGCCATCTTAAGTAGTCTTCTCCAGACTTCTCCCAACCAGTCACGAGGATCCACGGGTGATTGGCAGTCAGCAATCAGGGATGATCTGCACCTGGACCTGGCTAGACACTCACGCCCACTCACACACACCTTACTACCACACTCTGACACAAAACCCACACGCACACACTCTGCCACACAATCACACCATACTCCTACCCGTAACACCCCCACCCTTAAAAACAAACCTAGTTTGTTAAAAACAAATCTAGTTTGTTAACATTACAGAATAGACCCACTTCTGAAAATTACACAGGGTCGGGCACAACATAAAGGCTGAGACTGACATAACTAGTGCCCGACCATAACCAAAGTCCAATCTAGTAGTGAAAACTCACCACAACCTAAAGTAATGAAACCACTACCTGTACATTTAACACTGGAGTAGTGATACACCACTTAACACATACGAGTGATGGACCACTGATTGAGTGATAACATCACACACAAGTCATGATAGTGCTACAGAACACAGAGTAGCGAATAACATTAAACACCTCTGAGTAATGAACATTCCTACATAACAAAGTAGCACCTATCACCACATTTTTAACACATAACCGAGATCAATACGTTTACACTACAACCAAGTATTGATCATTACATAAAGTCTCAAAACACATAGGTAGAGATCAACACATTAACACTACAACCAAGTGTTGATCAATACATAACAAAGTCTCAAAATGGGTTGGCGGGTATTTAGGCAGAGACATGTTTTGGAGTGACTGACCTGGTGGAAACTGGGGAGAACAGGAACTGCCACCATCACTGGCACCTCAGAGGTTCAACTCTGTACCAACTCAGCTGCGCTGCAGAGGAGAACCGTTTGGACAACCTGGACAAAGGAGACTTCAACCTAGCCTACGCCCCAGCATCAGCCCCCCCTCTACCCAGAAATGGAGCGCTCCTCACGACTCCAAAAACGTGTTACACCCTCACAGCTACAGCAGATTCAATAAACGGGCCAGGTCGGCATAACCATTAACCTCACCTCCACCAGGCCAAACGGAAGTCACTTGGTTACTACAAACAGGTTTCAACAACCAATTAGATGGAAATGGGTCCATAAGGGATCCCGGACGAGCCCCCCATTCTGTTACGGACCCCCTCTAGGGCAGGGGGTCCCCAACAAGAATCGGAGGAGACAGCTTTCAAAAGAACCTTTAAAGTTTTATTATCACTCTTTTCTTTTGGGTTCAAAATACACCGTTGGCTTCAAGATGCTAGTTTACAATGGTAAAAATGACTATTCTAAGAAAACAAAAGATTCCTCCTCTAACTAAGTCCCTAAAACAAAACAACAATAGCTAAACCCCTGACTACACTAACTGCGAGAAATTACAATAAAGACAAAACAAAACCCTAGCATCCCTACAGGTGTTATTAGGATGATAGATCGAATATAGTTACAATAATAATGTTTACATTATCATTAGCTTAAGGATTACAAATATATATAAATATAGAGCTAGATCGAGATATTTATATATATATTAACAAAGTCTAACAAACAAGGGTTTAACTAACAAAGACTGGAAACTAACTCACACAATGGAACTTACAAACAAACGAAGGCTTCAAACAAAAGAAACAGGCGGCGGTGAGGAAGGAGAGAGGGATTGAGTCTCTGCTGCAAAGCTGTCTTTCCTCCTCCAGAGCCAAACACACACTGAGCTTATATAGCTCTCAGGTAACAGGTGTGGTTCAGGCAAGACCAATCAGTGATGAGGGAAGGCACCTGACACTCAGCCACCAATCATGCAAACACTCACTCTCCAGCCAGCCAATCATTCTCAGGCAGTCACACACTCACCAAAGCAAAACAGAATGCAAACAAGAACAGAACATTATATACCACATTTCCATATACTACAATAATATCAATATATATAATGCCCAGCTCATATTTATCATTAACAATACTTATACTCACTGAAGGACCCCGTCCGTAACAGCTACACTACAAGCTACAGAAAAATGTAGTTATGTAGTTTCGCTACTTGTAACAAGTTACTGCCCATCACTGCATATTACGCACATAAAGAACCCCAAAAAGTGTTCTAAATCTTCTAAATGCTATTATAACGACATTCGTCCGTTTTTTAAAAGAAATATCCCCAGGCTTTAGCATGGACAAAAATACAGCCCTGTAGTTTATCTACATCTGTGTTCTCAATTGTCCAGTCATCCAGGCATCATTAATCATGCACCATTTACAAGAGCACATATATCAAGCAAATTGCTTTATTGATAAGAGCTGGCAGATGAGGAGAAAGGAAATGCTATTGTTTCACTTTCCAAGAGCAACTATAGTTTGAGAGAAGAACAAACAGCCGGACGGCTGGCAGTCTCTGGCTGTCCTATTTGCCAGTATTACTGTATATACTTGACAGCACAAGGAGAAATCCACTGCCTCCATCACTGCTAAACACCCTCCATTGCCTCCCTCTGTCTGCAACGCAGTGTCCATTTTCCACCTAATAATTAAATTTAGTGTTAGTCATAGACAATGGGTGCAATTCCCGATCGCTGTGGTGCAGCCCAGGGCTGGTGGTATAGGCTTTCGGCCTACCCCAAGGCCACAGACCTGATTTGCTGCCATGCAGCCAATGAGAAGACTTACACCATAGCTGCTACACCACAGTGATTGAGAATTGCACCCAATATCTTTTTCATGTATCCAGAATATAAATGATCAGGGGCGGATCTAGGCATGGGCATGGGGGGGCAATGCCCCCCTAAATGCCCAGTCTGCCCCACCAAACATGATGGCATGCAAAACAACAAAGATATTTCAGTGCTCATATTTAAAAGTATTTGAAAGACTACTTAAAATGGTATGGGGGCGCCTTCATCGCCTGTGGCGCGAAGCAACACGGGCGATGAAGCCAGCCCCTTACCATTTTCTCCTGCCCCCCCCCCCCCCCCCCCCCCCCCCCCATTGGGAAATGATACATCCGCCCCTACAAATGATTGGTGTGTCTAGTTACATTACTGAAAATAGCAGATGCACAGACCACACAGTGTTGTGCTCGTGTAGATCTGCTATTTTCAGCATGCATCCAAGCGTAAAAAATGACTTTTTACATCTCTTGTCCTCTTAAATCTCTTGTCCGCTATTCCTTTCGAACATTTTTAGTCTATTTATTTGTGTAATTAAATTGTCAGTACATTTAGTCCTAGTTTCAGCCACCACAGTGCTGTTCTCATTTCGTTTCCATACTACAACGTAGTAGTTATAGTAGTTTTATTTATTTATTTTTTTTTTTTGTCACAATATTAGTCGACAAAACCGATACTGCTGTAACTAACGCTGTCTCTGTCTGGTCTCTGTTTTGGCACAAAAAGACCAAAAAAAAAACATCTTTGAACGTTCAGTTCAAGTCATCGGCTATCTGAGGTACTGCATACTGTAAGGGAGGCTAATCAGTCTATTATATTATTGATGATGTCTGCCATCAATATAACCTCAGATAGCCTCAGATACAGCCATTGTTTCTGTTCCCAGCCCTCCCCACCTCCTAGCTGTAAACCATGTTGTATCGGCACAGCGGAGCAACAGATTATTATGAATGATAAAGGATTACTTGGGTTATCGCAGGTTTCGATTTGCGGTGGCAGGGTGTGTGTGTGTGTGTTGTGTGTGTGTGTGTGTGTGTGTGTGTGCGTGTGCGTGTGTGTGAGTGAAAAAATCCATGCCTCTGGTTTTGATATCCATCCCCTGCTTCTGTCACTGCTGGGTGGGCACATAATAATGATGGTTTTAATCCACTGGTTCTGGTCACATCGTTTTGAATCCACTTTTTCTTTGGACACAGTGTCTGGTTGTTGCATATTTTTGTTTCATGTAGTTGCATTTTTTCCATATTTTTCAAAAAAGCACTACATCAAATTTTACAGTAACATTCATCAAGCAAATGTAGGTTGACAACAATTGACCCTGTTGCATTGCTATTTTGCACATGTTTCTCAACGTTAGGTTGTGTATTCCACCTACAAGCTCACTGCAACGTCTTGCAATGTGACACGTTGTGAGCTCACCAGCCAGCTATTTTCCACTGTTGGTTGTGCACGGGTCATACACCCGGATAGGAACCGCAAGGTTACCCAGGAGTTAGTGTCAAATTGTCCTTGACAGTGTTGCCAACTGCCAAAATCCAAAATGGACTACAGTAGTGGCACTTCCAAAATGCACTAGAATGTGCTAGATACTTGACTGGAAGGGTATATGACCATTAAATGACCATTAACCTTCTACATTCTCTAGTTGTGTAGACATGGCCTAATTCACATGATTTAACTCTCGAGAGTGTAAACATGAAAACAAATGGACCCGCAAAACCTGGGGACCACTGGTTCAAAACCGCTGTCATAGGAGGAAAAATGGTGAAAAATGAGGGTTTTTTCTCTGGCGCCCGTCAATCAATTCCCCCCTAACTCACCAGCAAAAAAACACTAGATTTTCCGCCAGGATTTTTCACTAATTTTGGCTCTAGGGGGGGTCTGGAAAGAGCTGAATACTGTATAGTGACAAATGCACCAAGTTGGCAACACTGTCCTTGAGCCTTCTCATTGCTCTCGATGTGCAGGTTGGACCCATTCAACACATACTGGGGAAAAAAAAAAAAAAACATTAGTGTGAATAGGTCCATGAATTGTTGAATGTAATACGCAATCTATATAAAGCACTTGGATTAAAGACCATTACTGTATACCTGTCTATGTACATGTGAACACTGTGGACCAGACGGGTCATGCATGTATAATTAAAATGATAACCAGAGAGGGCATGACCCTGTTGGAACCCTGGAAATGAAGCTGTCCTTCCATCCGGGGTCTTGTGGGGGACCTCTTTCACTTTCCTGGTGGGACATCCACAAGGCCACGCTATAACCAACGTTAGCAGCTGTCCCAACATCTGTTTGCCAGGCAGAGCACATGCACAGGTTTATCAGGTGGCCTAGAGTTCATCTGCAACTTGGTATACATGTATTTTCCCTTTTTTATTTTTAAAACAAGCATATCATTACCGTATTTTCCAGACTATAAGGCGCACTTTCTCAAAAAACAACAGTTCGCCTTATAATCCAGTGCGCCTTATACTGTATATGGATTGTTTGACTTCTGTAGCTTCTATTCTATGTTGACTGCAATAGCTTCAATTCTGTGTGCGCCTTATAGTGCGGAAAATACGGTATATTAACCCCAAAACAGCCATTGCAGTAGAAATCTGCCAAACAATTGCTACACCAATGCAGCAGATTGTCATGAACCAACGTCAGTCACTCCTTTATAGTACGTTTCATTGACAGAGTCAATGCTACTAACTGTTAAGGGCAATACAGACGGGGAGTGATGAACGCCGGCATTATCACAAGATTCCACTGTGCCTCTCACCTGATGACTGGGCGATAATCGCTCAACGTGAATAAAAAAGCACACCAGAATTGAGGTCTAAAACCAGACATGGGGCGTGTGCATTAAACCAGCATGCACGCAACAAACAACACAGGGGTCCGCAATGGGATCATTTCATTGGGCAGGCTACTATACTGTTAGAATGTCAAAATGCACCTTGAATTCTAAAGTTTATTTTAATTTTATGTGAGACCAGGGATTAACCATGTTGAGTTACTTACTAGACAAAACCAGATTATTCTACATTGAAAATAATTTCTGTTTCAAACATGCCAAACATATAAAAGCTGTCAATAAAGATAAGAGTGAAGACTAGAGTCAAGGGACTACAACCTTTCTTGTCTGAAGAGTAGAATACGTCCCACGCTCTATCATGGCCGATTTGACATTTTTTAGTTCCTACCGAACTAAGCAGTGTGAACGCACCCTTAGACCAGCATAATATATCCAATGGGCATCTACAGCAACAAATAACACACAGTCTCTCTCTCTCTCTGTGTCTCTGTGTCTCTCTCTCCTCTCTCTCTCTCTCTCTCTCTCTCTCCAAATCTCTCTCCTCTCTC
>CM076973.1:49429508-49467008 GCA_039105355.1 Benthosema pterotum
AAAAAAACATCAATGTCATATTAAATAAAATGTAAATGAATGCCTAGCCTTCTGAGGTAAATGTATTACAGAGCAGACAGCATAACAGCAGCAAAGCATTATGGGATTTCAAGTATTGCCGGTGAATGCGGTGTTACAGCGGCTGTATAATACCGGTGGGCCAGCTCTAATGTTAATTTGTTAATATTGCCTCAAGGGCCAAATGAAACTACACAGTATGTTTTTGGAGGGTATCTACCCGGGGGGACACGGGGAGAACATGCAAACTCCACACAGAAAGGGCCTTTCACCAACCCCGCCTCGGGTATGGGCACTGATGACGCGGAGGAGGAGACACGCCGCCAGCACCCACAGCAGCGCCCCTAGCGGGAATCGAACCCAGGACCTTCTAGCTGTGAGGCGACAGCACTAACCACTGTGCCACCGTGCCCCTGAAATAGCAATTCCATCTGATTTTCTGTTTTTATTATTCTGTTCGCCAATTCCAGCGGGCAGCATATTAAGATGTACTGCATGTTCAGATGTAAAAATAACTTTCTAAGGTGAACTCTGAAGTTGAAGTAAAGATTTAAATCTCTGCCTGGAAGCACCGGCGCTCTATCGTACTGGGGATACAACATCTTACGGGAAGAAACGTTGGATGAATGACAAAATTGTCACAGGACAAAATTGCACTGAAAAGCATCAAAGAGGTTAAAGCCATGCAGGCATCTGTGTGTACTGTACTCTGAGCACTGCATGCTGCTGAGATCTTATTATTGGTCTCTCAGCTGGACCGAAAGCACCAAGTGGACACAGGGATTATTCATGTGTGACAGACAGCTTCGCAAAAACCTCATTCAGAAACTACAGGATTAGCATAGCATTCAGGGGCGGATCTAGGCATGGGCATGGAGGGGCAACGCCCCACTAAATGCCCAGACTGCCCCACCAAACATGATGGCATGCAGAACAATCCAAGATATTTCAAAGTGTGTATATGTATACAAAATGATTTGAAACACTACTACTGCCACTAAGTAACTACAGTTGTGTCACCACTAAACCAACAGCATTTCATCATTGAAAACAGAAAACTCTCTGAGTCAGACCTCTAGCTGATATTATTGATGCTTTGCTTGACGATGAAGCCACACCCATACCACCCCCGCCCCCATTGGGAAATGTTACATCTGCCCCTGCATAGCTTTATTGAATAGTGTATGTTGTTATAAGTTACTAAAGGATTTTTTTTTTTACGACAGACATGAGAACACCATTCTTTGTAATATTGCTGTCACAAGTGACAACACTCAAAAGACAGCAGATGTCGTGCCTGTGTGTTCTTTTAGAAGTCTCGTCAATCATGTCCAGCATGTTGCAACATGAACAGGTTTTGAATGACATAGTTTATCTAATTAAGACTGCAGTAATTGGCAAACACTATCCATGCTAGAATCCCCCAATTTGCGGTGTAGAGCCTTAAATGACTACTGACAGATGCTACAGAGACAATTCACCTGCTGTGACGGAGACGGGGTCTCCAGGGAGTGTGGTTTAGAGCAGGGCTATATTAGTTAACTAAAACTAACTAAAAAAGGCAAGGGTTGAATACCAACCGTTTCCTACCTCGGCACATCTTTATTCCTATACCTGACAATCAAAGCACAGAAAAAAAAATAATTATAATAATACTAAAACTATAACTAAACTAAAACTAACTAAAACTAAATATTATTATACTACCAAAATGAATACACAATAGGTTTCATTTTACTCTCTCAAGAATTAAATTTAATTCATTCTGAATTACCTAAATTTCAAGAACACATGTAGAAAATGTAGAAGAATTGCTATTTTGGCCAACATTTTGCCAGTTATTTCTCAACATCAAATGGTGGTCCTCCGTGGCTAAAATGCAGAATAAACAGTGGGCCCTGGTATGAAAATAGTTGAAAACCCACTGCTCTAGCGCATTCTAGTGCATTTTGGAAGTGCCACTAGTGCATTTTGAATTTTGGCAGTTGGCAACACTAGGTCTTTTCTAACACCTGCCCACTGACAGAACGCTGATATGTTTTGCTACAACCCTTGCGAGAACAAATATAAAACAACGCTGTGTAACTGTTAAAGGGGTTGGTAGGTCTGTGGAAATGCTGTCACAAGGAACGGAGGACTTGTAGTTCAATCCAAGGGCTCCCTTTTCGTTACATGCTAAACCCCTTATCCGTAATTCCTTGTTAACGTTTTTACTATTTTGAAAAACCTTTTGGAATATTTCAACATGTCAATCTATTAACATGTTGTGAGATTGTAGACTGGCCATTTCAACTACTGAAAAATGTTTTTTAAATAGTTTGAAAAGGCAAAGAAGTTAAGGGATAAGGGGTTTAGCGGTAACGAATATGGAGCTCCAAATGTTTAAAACAAGTTCAAGAAAAAGACGATAAATGAGCATAGACATTTTCTACTGTATGATCATGTGTCTTTGTCATTAGGACAGTGTATCTATTTGTTTGTTTATTTATATTTTACATATTTTTATAATATATATATATATATATATATATATATATATATATATATATATATATATATATATATATATATATATATATATATATATACACTCAACAAAAATATAAACGCAACACTTTTGTTTTTGCTCCCATTTTTCAGGGGATGGACTTAAAGACCTAAAATTCATTCCAGATATACAATATAACCATTTCTCTCAAACACTGTTCACAAATCTGTCTAAATGTGTGATATTGAGCACTTCTGGTTTGTTAAGATAATCCATCCCACCTCACAGGTGTGCCACATTAAGATGCAGATGTGACATCATGATTAGTGCACAGGTGTACCTCAGACTCTCCACAATAAAAAGACACCCTGAAATGTGCAATTTTCTTTTGCCTTATTGGGTTTATGGGTCTCCGAACCAGTCAGTATCTGGTGTGACCACCATTTGCCTCATGCAGTGCAACACATCTTCTTCGCATAGAGTTTATCAGATTGTCAATTGTGGCCTGTGGAATGTTGGTCCACTCCTCTTCAATGGCTATGTGAAGTTGCTGGATATTAGTGGGAACTGGTACACACTGTAAAAATGGTAATAACACAATATTACCACATTATTACCATTTCGACAGCGCATACCAGTTCCCACTAATATCCAGCAACTTCACATAGCCATGGAAGAGGAGTGGACCAACATTCCACAGGCCACAATTGACAATCTGATAAACTCTATGCGAAGAAGATGTGTTGCACTGCATGAGGCAAATGGTGGTCACACCAGATGCTGACTGGTTCGGAGGCCCATACACCCAATAAGGCAAAAGAAAATTGCACATTTCAGGGTGTCTTTTTATTGTGGAGAGTCTGAGGTACACCTGTGCACTAATCATGATGTCAAATCTGCATCTTGATGTGGCACACCTGTGAGGTGGGATGATTATTTTAACAAAGCAAAAGTGATCAATATCACACATTTAGGCAGATTTGTGAACAGTGTTTGAGAGAAATGGTTATATTGTATATCTGGAATGAATTTTAGGGCTTTAAGTCCATCCCCTGAAAAATGGGAGCAAAAACAAAAGTGTTGCGTTTATATTTTTGTTGAGTGTATATATACATATATATATATATATATATATATATATATTTTTTTTTTTTTTTTGCTCTGGACTAGGGTAAGCAAATTTATCTGTATGAACTAGAGACCAAAATAAAACATTGAAACAATTAAGTGCAGTGAAATGGTAAAGAGATGGCATTAAACGCTCTCGCCTCACCTGCACTTCTTTCTCTACGCAGGGGCGGATCTAGGCATGGGCATGGGGAGGGGTGGGCAATGCCCCCCTAAATATCCAGTCTAAAGTGCTTATATGCTTAAATGATTTGAAACAATACTACTGCTACTAACTACAATTTTGGAACCACTAAACCAACAGCATTTCATCACTAAAAAACAGAAAGCTCTCTGAGTAAGACCTTTAGCTTTATGCATGCTGCGTGTCTGTTGCAACTTCAACAACAACTGATGTTACTTTTGATGCTTTACTTGACTAATAAAAGTCCTGTAACCGAAAATGGTATGGGTGCGACTTCATCGCCCGTGGCGCGAAGCGACACGGGCGATGAAGCCATCCCCATACCATTTTCTCTTGCCCCTCCAACATGTTCTCCCCCCCCCCAAATGGGACATGTTATATCCGCCCCTGTCTCTACGTCTGTTACAGCAAAGCATTACACCAGCTGTAGTTTCCATAGAGACAACTCAACGCCAAAGACATGGGGTCAGGTTCTGTCTGTTTCCAGCACACATTATGACAGAGCAGGACCAAAGAAGAGTACATGATGTGCTCTCAAGTCCATTATGACCACAATGGCATGTTTATTTTGGTAAAAGGATAACGTGTATCAATGGTCCCTCCATGAGTGTTTTGTCATTTTTGACACAATGGATACTGAAATCCGACAAAGAGGCGTATTGTACGAGGGCACTCGAGATAAAATATTGAATACATGAATACGGCACATAAACGAGGACTGCCAAATGGTATCTCAGCTGTAATGATAGTTTGATTGCAATTAGAACAGACACAAGTCAACAGCAATAAAAGCATTTCATTGTACACTTGATGATACAAGTGTTGAACATGGTTCGCAGGCGGATGTAACATGTCCCTTTGGGGGGGGGGGGGGGGGGGCAAGATAACATGTTGGAGGGGCAAGAGAGAATGGTATGGGGCAGCTTCATCGCCTATGTCGCTTCGCTACAGGACTTTTATTACTCAAGTAAAGCATCAATAATAACATCAGTTGTTGTTGAAGTTGCAACAGACACGTAGCATGCATAAAGCTAAAGGTCTGTTTTCAATGATGAAATGCTGTTGGTTTGGTGAGACCAAAATTGTAGTTAGTAGCAGTATAGTGTTTCAAATCATTTTAAATATAAGCACTTTAATCTGAAATATCTTGGGTAGTTAACTGGCAAAACGTTGGTCAAAATGACAATTATTCTCCATTTACTGTATTGTGTGGACTCTTGAAAATTACTTAATTCAAATGTTTCAATATAATTCAACTCTTGAGAGCAGTAAAATGAAACCAAATGGAACCGTAAAGGTCCATTTGGTTTCATTTTAACGGGATCCAAGTGCTGGGTGGACTGTCATGTGATCTACCTGCATGGTCTGTGTGATCTACTGGTAGATCACGATCTAGCTTTTGGGCATCCCTGCTCCAGACCCTCCCTGTGTGCGATATGAAACAGTCTTGTATATGCTGTATATATATATCCCACTGTGGTTAAGAAACATGCATAAATGTAACAGCACAAAGCTATCAAGGAAGTAAGAATGAATTAAAAATAATTCAAGTAGATCAACTCAGGGTTCGCTTGCCTCAAGTTCAACAATTTTAAAAGAACAAATTCTCTCAAAAGATTAAAATAAAATAAGGATTGCCTCCCTACCAGAAGGCATGTATTGGCCTCATTTCACCAAGAATATTAAACCAAAGTACAATTACAGCTCGACAACTAGTTAGAGTGAACTTCTGAGCCTTCATCTAAACGAATAGACTTCCATTCCACTGCCAATCATTATGTTAATTTTGCTAATAGAGACTAAAAATTAATTGGCAACAATGTGTCCACATAATAATCTGTCCAGGCTGGATGCCATGAAGGAGATAAGAATAAGGCTGCAAAGATGTCCAGTGTGTGTAGGGGATCATATTATTGTATGCTTCACTCCCAGAGTTTATTAAAAAATAATATTCAGTTTGCCCATCTGTGCCTGTCTTCCGGATTCATTTCTTTCCACTCATTTAGACTCAGTTCACTTTACAACCATTAATGTGCTGTCAATTTAACCTGCACTGGATGTGAAAAAGTACCATATTTCAGGCCCACTAAAGTTCATAAACATGAATCCATATCTACATGCACATCCACAAAACTCTATCGCAGATCCCAGAGCCTAAAATCGGCCTAAAAAGTACTCTCGTTTATAGTGCTCTACTAACACCGTACACTGATCGCTTAACTAGTGCCCGCTCCGCTCACGTATGGATTCTATTCACTCATGGAATGGCTTTATACAGTAGAGTGCAAACTTGCACGTTGTCCACAAAAGTAGTTCATGGCCTACTCGTGCACGAGGTCTAACAATAAAATCTAGAGACTGGACTGGAGCGATAGCCCTGCCCCCTTGCTCTTGATTTCAATTGAAATTGCTCAGTGGCGCTTTGAAGCACCCATGGAAAACGCCGGCTTCCGGGTTTAGAACAACATTGCAGAATGAATCAATGGGACTACTGTGCATGACGTCACAACATCATGAACGTCCATTCACTTCCATTATACAGTTTGCACATCCACTACAGTAGGTGCATGTACTGTATGCTTCAACTCTGGAGAGCTTCTCTACTACCAACAGTGTTGGGACATGTGCACTACGTAACTTAATATATTACATAATATAATATGTACATAAAATTACCAAAATGCAGTAACTTGTAATATAAATGCATTACTTAACTAAATCAAATATATTATACTTTTCTTTCTGCATTACTGCATTACTTTCAATATTACTTTCTGTCAATCTGTCTCATTGAAAATGTTCTTGTGAAATTATCTTGACAACTGCAGAAGTTTAATAATTAATCAAATAATCAAATTATTTATTCAGGAGTGAAGTTTTTTCAAGTTGATTTCATATGGATTTGGCCACATTGCCAAGTGCGCTTATTGTAGGTATGGCACTGGCCTATGTAATATTTGAGTGATAGTGATACTAAATATTTAATTATATATTGTGTAAAAAGCTTTTTTAAAGTAATATGTAATAGTAATATTAATATATTAAACTTGCTCAGACAGTAATATTGTAATATAATATATTGCTTAAAAATTAAGGTAATAATTAATAAGTAATATATTAACAAGGTAAAGTAATATTCCCAACACTGACTACTAATTCGCTATAAAGGTCTTTTACTTACGCCACATCAGAGTACAGCGGCGGACCAACATATGCTGAACTGCGCATCGTTCACCTTGCTTGCCCCCATACTTCGCCCACGCAAGTAATAATAATAAGCATGGCAAATATTACATTATGACAGTCAGAGCAGACAATGATGTGAGAAATATTTCTTACTGGGGTGAAACACCTGATTGCGAATTTCTTTGCAGTGAGGGTAAAATAGAAAAGTCACACATAGATCACCATTATGACCTGTCCTTCTTCTCCAGGCTATACGATGTTGCATCACTGACGGGCGGCAGGCCTGTTAGGTTTGGTGCCTGGTGGAGAGAGAGAGAGAGAGAGAGAGAGAGAGAGAGAGAGAGAGAGAGAGAGAGAGAGAGAGAGAGAGAGAGAGAGAGACAGAGAGAGAGAGAGAGAGAGAGAGAGAGAGAGAGAGAGAGAGAGAGAGAGAGAGAGAGAGAGAGAGAGAGAGATGGTAATTGCAAAAGGCTGCACTGCATGTGCGTATGGAGGTTGAACTGTTGAACTGTGTGAAGCCTGCAGGGCAAACAAAGCCACCTCCAGAAGAACCGGCTGTTCATTTTCGTTTCACGGCTGCCGGTGGTGGGATCGGCAGGGGCGGATGTAACATGTCCCATTTGGGGGGGCAAGAGAACATGTTGGAGGGGCAAGAGGAAATGGTATGGGTGCGGCTTCATCGCCCGTGGCGCGAAGCGACACGGGCATTGAAGCCGCCCCCATACCATTTTCGGTTATAGGACTTTTAATAGGCAATTAAGCATCAATGATAACATCAGTTGTTGTTGAAGTTGCAACAGACACGCAGCATGCATAAAGCTAAAGGTCGGACTCAGAGAGTTTTCTGTTTTCAATGATGAAATGCTGTTGGTTTAGTGGTGCCACAGCTGTAGTTAGTTAGTAGCAGTGGTAGTGTTTCAAATCCTTTTAAATATGAAAAATTTGAAATATCTTGGGTTGTTTTGCATGCCTTGTGTTTGGTGGGAGAGTCAGGGCATTTAGGGGGGCATTGCCCTCCCATGCCCATGCCTAGATCCGCCCTTGGGGATCGGGGTGGTGGGGGTGAGGCTCTGTTGTCTGGCCCCGTTTTTACAACATCTTCCTCTCCTCAAATTACTGCCAAAGTGGACACGATGGAGACAGAAACCAGTCTCAGGAACAGGGGATGATTTATTCATAGAGACGATTCTATAACAACTTGTTTTGATCTCAGACTCATACATATCTTGCCATTCATAGGAAGAAGAAATGGCAGGGGCCATCGCTAAGAGACCCAGACAAAGGGCTTGTTTTTTTGTATCCTGGGAGGAATTAAAAACAATCTCTTTTACTTCCTTATTATCAAATAATTTTATCAACATGAAATTAATGGAAACACGATAAACAAATGCTTCTAAAGAAGCCTGCTTGCATGCATGCATGCATGCATGCGTGTGTACATGCACGCACACTGGCCCATTCTAAATGACATTAATAGCCAGTGTCCTACTACTGCCATCTTGTGGAGAAAGTTATATCCTCTAGTCTGCAGTCCAGCTACTGTAAACTACATTTAAAAAACTGGGAGGAAACCCTAATGTAGATTAGCAGTGAGTCCAGTGTCTCTGATGTCTTCAATACTACTTCCTGGAAACTACATGTTGTCTCATGAATACAGCCAAGGAGGAGCAGAGCAACAAAGCATTATGGAGATTGTAGATCAGTGTTGACAACTTGGCGCATTTGTCACTATATTTAGCTTTTTTTCAGACTCCCCTGGCGCCAAAGTAACTCTTGAGATCGTAAAATGAAACCAAACAGACCCTTACGGGTCCATTTGGTTTCATTTTACAATCCATATAATTACAATTATGATATATACTGTATTTTATAATATATTATATCTCAAGAGTTAAATTATATTTAACCATCTGAATTACTTAATTTTAAAGAATCTACACCTTTAGAAAATGTAGAAGAATTGTTATTTTGACCAACATTTTGCAAGTTATTTCTCCTAAATTAGTCTGAGAGACTAAACTCAAAATCAAACGGTGGTCCTCCTCCGTGGCTAAAATGCAGAATAAACAGTGGGCCCTGGTATGAAAATGGTTTGAAAACCCACTGCTCTAGCGCATTCTAGTGCATTTTGGAAGTGCCACTAGGGCATTTTGGATTTTGGCAGTTGGCAACACTGTTGTGGATTAATATGCTACAGTGGGTTTGCTCTCTCTGCGTGTTAGAGCTGTGATTCCAGCCGTCAATGACATTAACAGAGATGTATGGACATAATGGGCTGCAAAATGAACAACGAGCAGAGCAACGCTTTTCATAATTATGCACAGTGATTATGAATTAAACTTGAGGCAAAAAACAACAACAACAACAACTTATGAATCTCTATCCATGCTGTGCAGTTGTAGTGCAGCCCTGATAACGAACTATAACAGGGGTTTTCAACAGGTGGTCCGGGGACCACCAGTGGTCCCTGAGAGAATTCCATGTGGTCCCCAGGCAAAAGGATGGAAAATTGGTTAACCAGGTGTAACTCTTTGAGAGCGTAAACATGAAATCAAATGGACCCTTGTGGGTCCATTTGATTTCTTGTTCACGCTCTCAAGAGTTAAATTAATCACATCATGTGAATTAGCCTACACAACTAGAGTAAGTCTACACAACTAGTTGTATAGAACACGTCTACACAACTAGAGAACGTACAGTAGCAGATTAATGGTCATTTTGATCTGTAGGTTTGACCATTTTGTTTTCTCTGAAATCCAGCCTGGAATATGTGGACAAAAAGCAAAAGAAATCTTTAGTTTTGTGGTCTGTGGGGCTAAAATGTCGTCAAAAGGTGGTCCGTGGCTCAAATCCTGGATAAATAGTGGGCCTTGGTATGAAAAAGGTTGAAAACCACTGAACTATAAGATGATGAATGCCTGTAATACAACACTTTTAGTTTTTATACTGTACATCCTGCTAAAAGTGCTTCCCTGGTAATAATGAATTGAAATAAAAAGAGGCCATGTGGCGCCAACTGGGGCCACTGTCACTGATAGATGTGTTGATGGTGCCGCTGTGACACATCCTGCAGGGAGAGAGAGAGAGAGAGAGAGAGAGAGAGAGAGAGAGAGAGAGAGAGAGAGAGAGAGAGAGAGAGAGAGAGAGAGAGAGAGACAGAGACACAGAGACACAGAGACAGAGAGACAGAGAGACAGACAGAGAGAGAGAGAGAGACAGAGACAGAGACAGAGAGAGAGAGAGAGAGAGAGAGAGAGAGAGAGAGAGAGAGAGAGAGAGAGAGAGAGAGAGAGAGAGAGAGAGAGAGAGAGAGAGAGAGAGAGAGAGAGAGAGAGCCCTATTGAAAACCACTGTCTTGGAGAATTAGGCATGGTTCTATCAGGAGAGCTTGTTTTGTGCTGGTCTGGTCCATATAAAAGGCTTAACTAAACTATTGTGTATGCCATGCATGCATTGCACTACACTACACGAAAAATCATCTTTAGGTGGAAGATCAACATGTTCAGTCACACCCCCATGCTCCCATGGTCTATTAACTCTAGGCTATTTGCCAACACTTGGGGTGATTGGTTGGGTGGGTGGTTTGGGGCGATGAGGAGAGGAGAGGAGGGGAGGGGAGGGGGGTTGTACTTTGAGAGAGGAGTTACTCTTCTGAGACACCATGGAGGAGATTTGCATGCATTAGAGCAGCCAGGAAAAGCAAATCAAATCCATTTCTCGGCTCCAGAGCACCTTCGACAAACACACACACTGGAAAAACTCATCTACGCCTAGCGACATCATCCCACATGCAGGACCTATTCAAGTGAAGAAGCACCACTTTGTGTCTTAACAATATAATCCAACCCACACAGTTCTCGGAAAATAAATAAATAAATAAAACAACTTTCTTTCACAGCTCGCTTCACCCCAAATGTGAATCATCTACACAGAAAGGATGTTTACAATCACCCAATCTCTTACACATCTTGAATATCGCCTGTGGATACTCCTGGACCAGCGATGTAGAGCCTGTCTGTCACAATGTAATACATAATGGCCAGGAGTTGACACTAAGGTCTCCGGGGCACTTGCCCATTGGGCCAGTGCAAGTCGGGTTCTACTTGCCCTCAGTCAGGTAGCAGTTACTTGCCCCCCAAGATATATCGTGAATTTTGCATTGCAAAATGATAGTTTGGAACCAAATGGACCTGGGTGAGAGATAGGAGAAATAGCTAGAAAGCAGAGAAAGACCCAGAACCCAGAACGACCACCTTCAAGACAAATATATCTTGTGTTAGCGCACTAACTCGCACACTTGCCCGATCGGGCAGCCAGGTACAGTAGCAGTCTTCACTTGCCTGACCTTTTTTTTTTAACTTGCCCCGGGCAAGCGGGCAAGTGTGAAATCATTTTAGATAATCACAATTGTTTTTTGTGTAGTCATCAATAGTTTTCATGCAACATGTTTCCACAGTTTGGATGATATTTTGCATTTTACATTCATTACATCCATTTTATGTAGGTTAAATTATTGTTAGACATCATTAGTACATATGGAATGGTGGACAAAATCGTATCAGACAACAACAAAATGATCTTTTGTTTTGCGTCCGACAGGTAAAATGTCATGAAATGGTGTTTGGTGGCTCAAACGCTGAATAAATAAAGGAGCTTGCCTAAGAAAAGTGTTAAAACCAACTGAGCTATTTAAGCTAGTGCAAGAATATGCACTAGCTGTATATACAAACCTTGTTTCCCGGTAAATCCTTGGCAGCTGACCTTAGTGTTGTTGTTTACGTAGAGATGTTTCCAATACCTGCAGTATAAGAGTGCCTCACTCCACTCTGCTGCACTGGAAAAGAAAGGAGAAAGAGACAGAAAAAGTGTGTGTGGGAGCAGCGCTCATTGAAAACTCATACACTGAGTTGTCTGTACTCTGTAGCATACCTGGGCATTATGCGGCCCGGGGGCCAAATGCAGACCTTTGGCTGACTCTGAACGGCCACTGAAAGGGTTTTAAACCAGTGGTCCGGGAACCATCAGTGGTTCTTGAGAGAGTTCCAGTTAAATATGGAGTGAAAAGATTGAAATTTTGATTTTACGTCCTACGAGAGTTACAAGCCAAAAGGTAAAGTGGGCTGCTATAGCACAAGCATGAGGCCAATCTCTAAAATTATATGTTAATTAATTTTATGTAATTATTGTGAGGATCAATGTACCAGTGTACACAGAGGCCCGCACACCGTCTATACTTGCAAGTAACTTTTTTATTAGAGCAACGTTTCGGTCAACGGACCTTCTTCAAGCATCAAGAGATGCTTGAAGAAGCGTCAATATTCACCCTCAACAACAACATATTCTTGAAGAAGGTCCGTTGACCGAAACGTTGCTCTAATAAAAAAGTTACTTGCAAGTATACAGTAGACGGTGTGCGGGCCTCTCTGTACACTGGTACATTGATCCTGATTTAAGCTTTTTGCCTGCCTACGCTCCCGCCACAAAGACCCACAGGAGTGCATTAGACTTTGTTTCCTATGTAATTATTGTGAACCTTCCCTCCAAGTATATAGCCCTTAACAGGTTTAGAGAGAACAAAAATGACTTCGCAATTTCCCATTAATGTCAATGGGCAGATTTAATGCATAAATACATTGGTATCAATTAAAGTCTAAAACATTTCTCTTGACAAAATACAGGTGCACCATTCGAGATTTCTCAAGTCGATTTGACATATGGCAAGTGTGTACAGTCTAACTGTGGGAGGAGTAGTGAACCCAAATACAGTGTATCCAGAAAATATTCACACTCCCACACTTTTACCACATTTTTTTTTTTGTTACAGCCTTTCAAACGGGAATCAATTTGTTTTTTTCCTCATCAATCTACACACAATACTCCATAATGAAGTGAGAAAAAATGGAAACACACATGGATACTCTAAGTCAGGGGTTTTCAACAGGTGGTCCAGGGACCACCAGTGGTCCTTGAGACGGTTCCAGGTGGTCCCCAGGCTAAATGATGGAAAGTTGGTTAACCAGATGTAACTCTTGAGAATGTAAAAATGAAACCAAATGGACCCATTTGGTTTCATTTTCACACTCTCAAGAGTTAACCCATTCAGGACGGGAATCCATTTTTAGATTCTGTACAGTATGTACAGTATTCAAACATTAAATTGTTTTGGTGCTGCTACATAAATATTTGAAGTTCCCCCCCCCCCCCCCCCCCCCCCCCCCCAGAAAACTTAGGTTAAATGGGTTAAAATATTAATCATCTGAATTAGCCCTATTTAATTAAGAAGTCTACACTGTTTTGTTTGCAAAAGCAAGCCTGGAATTGTGAACAAAACCAAAAGAATTCTTTATTTTTAGGTGTTTGGTTTATTAGGGGAATGTAGATTTGTGTGTGTGTGTGTGTGTGTGTGTGTGTGTGTGTGTGTGTGTGTGTGTGTGTGTGTATTGCTGAGGGGCAAAATATATAGCACATGTTTGAATGTATGAATTAGGCTGCAACGAAACACAATGTGGTAAAGGTGAAGGAGTGTGAATACTTTCCGGATGCACTGTATATTTATACAAACAGTATTGTTTTTGCAATGTTTTGAACGTCGTCCATCATTGTCAATCGTCACGTTCGTTCGTTCGTTCGTATATAAACAGTTCCAATCTGTAGACGATGTCATGAGAAATGTCTCTGAAGTGGAAAAGAAAAACGTTAAAGCTCATAATATTCATCCTTTGAGACGGTGGGTGAGGGGAAAAAAGCGTCAATATTCACCCTCAATAACAACAACATATTCCTGTGTGTGTGTGTGTGTGTGTGTGTGTGTGTGTGTGTGTGTGTGTGTGTGTGTGTGTGTGTGTGTGTGTGTGTGTGTGTGTGTGTGTGTGTGTGTGCGTGTGTGTGTGTGTGTGTGCGTACATGTGTGTGTTCTCCGTAAAAGAAAGTAGAACAGGTCCAGTATAGAGTCCCATAAGGTCCTGTACTTCATGCCCTCTGCGTGTATGCAGGACTCTTCTGAAACCAGTAGTAAATCCACCATCTGTATAGGTTACAGCACATACTGTAAAGACATACTCCTTCCTTCTATCCGTCCAGAGAATGAAGCAGCACAGTGAGACGCAGTGTAAACAAAAAAGTGTCCAAAGGATCCCTCTATTATTCCATTTTGTCTCATAATCTCCTTCATATCCATAGAAAAAGGGAGCTTTATAATCCAAACGCACACAGCAGTGACGACATACATGGAGTCACGTCACACCTGGCATTCCCTGGCCGGCTGCTGTTGGCAGGTGCAGGCGTTGGAGCCGTACTCGTTGATGATGACGAGAGCGCCGTCCATGTGGCCGGGCTTGTAGTCCACGTAGTACTCTCCTCCCGACATGGCCGTGCCCGCGATGCCGGCCGCCATCTGCTGCATGCTCTGCTTCTGCTTCTGCTTGCGCCGCCGGCCGCTCAGGCACTGGCGCGCCTGCCGCACGCCGGCCGGGAGGCACTTCCACGCCACGTAGAGCGCGAGCACCGCGATCAGGAAGGTGAAGATGAGCGCCATGGCGCCCGTCACCACCTTGTGGATGTGCATGGTGCTCTCCAGGTCGTCCAGTGTATGGAGTCCCTCGCCTGAGTTTCTACGGGGCGTAACCGCCGTGAAGGAGCCCTCCTCGTAAGGGTTGGGCGTCAGGAACGCGGCGGCAGGCCCGCGGTGGCCTCCTCCTCGGTCCCGCGCGGAAGCAAACGGACCCGCCGTCGCCCCTACGTCTTCCTTGCACAGCTGGAAGGCGTACACGGCATCCAGGATGTCCTCACCCTGCGCCGCTTCAGGGCTGGAGCACACCAGCGGCTCAGTTCGCGCTCTATTCCCGCCACGGGAGGCGCTCAGCCACTGGGCCAGCGCGCACACGTTCCGCCCGCCGCACTCCCACTCGTTGCCTGCCAGCGTGACGCTCTCCAGCGCGCGCCACGACTCCACCATGCGCCGGTCCACCGACGTGAGCCGGTTAGAGTCAAGCGCAAGGCGACGAAGTGCCGGCAGCGCCGATTCTGAGAAAGCATGCAGTTCGATGTGCTCGATGCGGTTGTGCGACAGGTCGATGGTCTCCAGGTGGCGCCAGGTCCAGTCGGGCAGCGTGGTGACCACCACCGTGGCCAGGTTGTTGTGTAGGTAGAGCGCACGCAGTGAGACCAGGCGTGGGAAGTGCGCCATGTTGACTTTGGCCAGCTGGTTGTGCTCCAGGTGCAGTTCAGTCAGCTTGAGGAGTCCTGCGAAGGAGTTACGCGCCAGGCTCTGCAGCTGGTTGTGTGCCAGGTCCAGGAACTGCATGCTGCGGCAGTCCTGGAAGATACGCACAGGCACGAAAGTGAGCGTGTTGTGGCTCAGACGCAGGCTGGTGAGCTTCCTGAGTCCGTGGAACAGGTCCGGCTCGAGGGCCTGTAGTCTGTTGTGCGACAAGTCCAGCACACGCAGGTTGGGCAGCGGCTGGAACGTGCCGTTGGGTAGCACCTCCACATGGTTCTCGCTCAGGTCCAGCTCCTTGACCCGCCGCAGGCCGTGAAAGGCCCCGTCCTCTACCGTGTCAACGGCGTTGCGGTCCAGGTAGAGCCAGGTGAGCTGCGGCAGGGCGGTGAAGTGGCCCCAGCGCAGCTCCGTCAGGTTGTTGTCACGCAGGGACAGGCCCTGAGTGGAGGAGAAGGAGCCGGACCCACCGAGACTCAGGTTGAGAGGGAGTTCCGTGAGGTTGAGTCCCTCGCAGTAGAGCAGCTTGCCATCGCAGCGGCACAGCCGCGGGCAGAGTGGTGTCAAAATGATACCCTCCGTCAGAGACAACATCCTCAGGATTACCATGCCCAGCACCGAGCAACGACACAGCGCCAACCGGCCAATGCAGACGCCACCCGGGGTTTCTTCCCGAGTCCTCAGAGGCCACTTTAAGTACAGACCAATTGCGAGGAAATCCATTAGCGTAAGTATCCAGGGATGGTGCCTTATCCGCTGCCACCGCCGAGGGAATGTCCATTGAATCGCTCCAGACGGGGTTTGTGTTTTTGGCACCTTCTGTTTCTTTCACATCATAATGAGTCGCCTCAGTGCATTTCCCTCTCCTATTTTTTGTTGTTCATTAAAGCAAAGTTTTGTATTAGGTATGTATTCTCACAAAGTACAAATCCTTGTCGGACACGAGAAAACAAAACAAAGGGCAGAACAGCAACGGGAAAGTCTCTGCACTCATGTTAGATATCAAACGGCATGTGGAGAGCAGAGAGGAGGAGGGGGTGATGGGGGGTGAAGGTGGCGAGAAAAATCTGTCTGCATTGAGGAAAAGATTCCTTACTCACCCCCCTTGTCCACAGCGGGCTGACATGCACCCGACCCATTCAGCGATTCCCTTTGTGCCCCCCAACGCTGTACCACCATGCTGGTGGTACAAATTTGTCCCCCTCTCCTCTCCTCTCCTTTCCTCTCTCCCCGTCTCTCCTCTTTTCAGTGGACACCAACCACCACCAGGCAACGTTTTAGTTCTCTGGTTAAAAGAAAGAGACATCCAGAAAAAAGGAATCCAAATAGTTTTCAGCAGGTCGCCTGCATTTGCGAGGCAAGCACTGTCTGCTGTCTTTCTTGCTCAGTTGCTTGTTCCTCCGCAGTCCTCTGCTGCAATAATCAGAGGGAGGGAAAAATACAAAGGGTGAAAAAAAATGTATACATTTAGAAATTTGGGCTTAAAAATCACTGCTTATTTTCTCCTCCTTTTTGTCTCTGCTTAAAGTTTTAATCTCTCATGGCAAATGAACGTCTGTCCGCACGTCCGCACGTCTGTCACGTAAAGCATCAGGAAAAAATACCAGACAAAAAAAATAAAAGATATTCAAGAAAATTTTGTTTTTGTTTTTGCGGTAATTCCTTGTCTCAGCGTCTCATCTCTGCCATGAAAGCATCCTTCCTCCCCCAGTGGCTCGCGACTCATGTCCATCCCCTGACTCTCTCTCTGTCCTTCTCTTCCTCTCTCTCTCTCTCTCTCTCGGTGTGCTTTTCGGAGGCAGGCTCGCTCTCTGTGCGAACGAACGGCAGTGATTTTAGTCAGTGTGGGATGATAGATTGGATGGATAGATTGGAGTCCTTTAGCGTGAGGAGAAGGGGGCGGAGGCAGGCAGGCTGGCAGGCAGGCTGGATGATGGGTCCTTCACGCAGGGGCGGATATAACTTGTCCCATTGGGGGGGGGGGGGGGCGGGCAAGAGAACATGCTGGAGGGGCAAGAGAAAATGGTATGGGGACGACTTCATCGGCCGTGTCGCTTCGCGCCACGGGCGATGAAGCCACACCCGTACCATTTTTATTAGCACCACTTTTATTAGTCAAGTATAAGCATCAATAATAACATCAGTTGTTGTTGAAGTTGCAACAGACACGCAGCATGCATAAAGCTAAAGGTCTGACTCAGAGAGTTTTCTGTTTTCAATGATGAAATGCTGTGCGTTGGTTTAGTGGTGCCAACATTGTAGTTAGTATAGCAGTAGTAGTGTTTCAAATCATTTTAAATACAAGCACTTTAATTTGAAATATCTTGGGTTGTTTTGCATGGCATCGTATACCAGTATACCAATGTCTGTATAGATCCGTAATTCACAGCCAGTGCATGGAGTGCAGTGCTGGGTCTTGCAGCAGCACAGCAGTGTGCACAAGCAACCGTCTGTTCTGTTCCGCTGTATGAGCCACTCAAAATTCAGACTGGTCGCTGTACACACACACAAGTTGATGCATACCAGTGGCGTGCACAGAGATTTTGAAGGACAGGTGCTCAAATGTAACCAGGAGGGCATCCCAGCCGGGCGGCTGGAAATTTTGGGGGGTTTTGGGGGGTTAAAAATGCATAGATAACAGCATTTCAGTATCTACAAGTACAACTATACAAACACATTAGGCTACTGCTATATAAAATGGTTTGAAGTAAATAAACACACAACAAGAGAATAATGGCTTCTTGTCCACTGACTGTTTTTTAAAAACTGAATTTCAAGCTCAAGGTCAAGGTCTTCTATTCCTCTAAATCAGGCCATGACTCTTGTGGACAACAGTGCCATCTTCTGACACAAAGTGGTAGTTTTTTTATTGCTACAGTGCACCGCTGTTTTCTCGAATGTACATTTTTTTTAACAGACGTGCACTTTTTAAAAGGGCGTGTTGGTCCAGAGAGGGCCACTTCGGGGTGCTCAAGCACCCCTTGGCGCCTTCCTGTGCACGCCTCTGATGCATACATACTGTATCATCATGTATGTGTTATACTTGTGCCACACGTGGTCCAGGTACAGAGAATGTTACAGTCCTGTTGGTGATGCAGATATAGAATAATATTCCACAGTACAGTACAGTGTGGAGGTGTCCTACAACCACCCCAGTCCTCCAGCAGAGAGGACCGTTGCCCAGCATGTTAATATGGTAAAAAAGAAGATTCTTTCTCATGCATAATGCATGATGGGGAATGAGAACAATAATGCTATCAAAAGTGTGTGTGTGTGTGTGTGTGTGTGTGTGTGTGTGTGTGTGTGTGTGTGTGTGTGTGTGTGTGTGTGTGTGTGTGTGTGTGAGTGTGAGTGAGAGAGAGAGACATCTAGATGATGTCATCAAGATGTTTCACCATGTTAGTGGTTTTCTTCAGACCTCCATTTCTTGGGAACACAGAATGGGGGAGCTTTTTTTTTATCATGTTTACCCAACACCTCGGAGGTACATCAATGACATATTAAAATGTTGAAAATGGGTGGAGTTCCCCTTAATCATGTCATGTTTTAATCACACGGAGCTACAGTATAGCAGACACATGTGACATTCAACATCATGGTCAATGCGAGTTCATCCAATGACCTGTGTGTTGGCTGTTCCAATCCAGGCTTCACCTCATGCCGTCCAAATATCAAAAGTATCCTTGGGCAAGAATCCACTCCCTATCTTCCAGGGGCGGATGTAACATGTCTCATTTTGGGGGGCAAGATAACATGTTGGAGGGGCAAGAGAAAATGGTATGGTTGCGGCTTCATCGCCGCAACCATAGCCGCACCATAGCCGCACCCTTACCATTTTCAGTTACAGGACTTTTATAGGCAAGTAAAGCATCAATAATAACATCAGTTGTTGTTGAAGTTGCAACAGACACGCAGCATGCATAAAGCTAAAGGTCTGACTCAGAGAGTTTTCTGTTTTCAATGATGAAATGCTGTTGGTTTAGTGGTGCCACAGCTGTAGTTAGTTAGTAGCAGTAGTAAGTGTTTCAAATCGTTTTAAATATAGGCACTTTAATTTGAAATATCTTGGGTTGTTTTGCATGCCATCGTGTTTGGTGGGGCAGACTGGGCATTTAGGGGGGCACTGCCCCCCATGCCCATGCCTAGACCCGCCCCTGCTATCTTCCACCGCAGTCTGAAAACACACCTCGTCAAATTCCATCTCAGCCCATAGCACTTGTATTACACATGCCAACCCATAGTACTTGCAGTACCGTCCTAGGTAGTTTAGATAGCACCTCATTAGCAGATGAGATAGCAGCGCCTTATATGTGTAATGTACAACTATGTTCTAGTACAGTATATTGCAAAGTGTATTGTAAATTCTACTTAAAGGGGAAGTCCACCCATTTTCAACATTCTAATATGTCATTAGTATACCCTAGAGGTGCTGGGTGGACATGATAAAAAAAGGTTCCCCCATTCTGTGTTCCCAAGAAATGCAGGTCTGAAGAAAGCCACTAACATGGTGAAACGTCTTGATGACATCATCAAGATGTATTTTCACCATGTTAATGGATTTCTTTAGACGCTTCCTTTTTCTGAGAGCGTACAAATGGAACCAAATGAACCCGTTACCGTTAGGGTTCATTTGGTTGCATTTGTACGCTCTCAGAAAAGAAATTAAAAATGGGTAGAATTCCCCTTTAATGTTAATCGCTCTGGATTATTCTGCTAAATGCCTGAATTGTAAATTGTAAATTAAATTAGTAGGTATAATTACATTTACCATAGAGGTCTTTTAATGTCTAGATTCACCCAGTGAGCGCCCCTCACTTTACGAATGGGAGTGATTATTATTATTATTTATTTATTTTTCCCTTATCTATGTCAGTCACTCATCTGGAGTGACCCTTGTGCTTCTTTGTGCGTTATTGAAAACCATCAATCACAAGTGACATTGACGCCTTTGCGCATGGACAAATTGACACCCACAATACACTATACAAAATGCATGTGTATAATAAACCGCAAATTGACGACCACTTATGCAATGTGACCTTTGTGAAGGTTATAAGGAACGTCTATAAATGTAACTGGAGTGCCCTTGAATAGCCATTGGATTGTATGGATTGTCACTCCTGTCTTTCTCTCTCTTGCTCACACACGCACGTAAACACACAGGATCGTTTGGATATAGGTATCGCATATGTGTAACATAAATTTCCCAATTGGGGGTGCATCGCCCATGTCGCTTCGTGTATTGTTTTTTTTTAGATACAGTATGTGTTACTGGATGCTTCATTGTGGAATTTAAACATCTCACTGGGTCCACTCTTTCAGTCCTTCTAGGCTGTTGTTTTGCGTGTCTGTCTGGGTCACAGTGGCTTCAGAGTGAGGCCAAAATCAAACAGTGTCTGTGCCGAGCAGAGCCAGGCCTTTTCTCTCTGCCAAACAGAAAGTTCTGTTCTGGTGTCAGATGAAGCACAATTCGAGTTACACCCCCCCACCCCCTTTTCAGCACACACCCCAACCATCCATGCTGTCTGGCTGCCCTCCAAAAAGCCCTGCCAAGTGGTCTGGCGTTGCACTTTATATTGTACAGTCAGACAACAACACTGTCCGCTGTACTTTCATGTTGGGATGGAGCAGAGCAGAATGAATTGAATGAATTAATTCATTCATACAGCTACACCAGCGGTGGGCAATTATTTTTCCCAAGGGGCAAAATGAGATACATAAAATATTGTGGAGGGCCAAGACTAAACATTACATTACAACATAAGCACAACAGACTTGGTCAAACACTGCCATTGCAAATGCAATCATAATAAGAACAGTACACACACACACACACACACACACACACACACACACACACACACACACACACACACACACACACACACACACACACACACACACACACACACACACACACACACACACACACACACACACACACACACACACACACACACACACACACACACACACACACACACTTCTTTTGCTGTTTTGGCTCAGCAGCCTTTTACTATGTCTGTACTTTCCAGACCTTGAATGGAGGATTTACTATGGTGATAGAAATGCAAAAGGACCCCAGAAATAACTGTTCTATATGCAATCTTTGCTATTTTTCTCCTCTAATGGAATTTCAACTCCTGCCTCTCTAACACTCTTCAAATCTCTGCACAGGCACATGCACACGCACGCACACACACACACACACACACACACACACACACACACACACACACACACACACACACACACACACACACACACACCAGGGGTTGACACTAAGGTCTCCGAAGAACTTGCCCATCGGGCAAGTGCAAGTCAGGTTCTACTTGCCCTCAGGTCATGGTCACTTGCCCCCCCAAAATATATTGTAAATTTTGCATTTAAGTTTACTTCCTACTTGGGTGCTTTAAACCAGGGGTTTTCAACACGTGGTCCCTGAGAGGGTTCCAGGTGGTCCCCAGCTAAGTTGGTTAACCAGATGTAACTCTTGAGAATGTAAAAATGAAACCAAATGGACCCTTGCGGGTCCATTTGGTTTCATTTTTACACTCTCAAGAGTTAAAATTCATCTTAATTAGCCCAGGTCACAATGACCACCTTCAAGACAAATTTATCTTGTGTTGTGTTATTGCGCACTAAGTTGCACACTTGCCCGATCGGGCAACCAGGTAGCAGTCTTCACTTGCCCCACCATTTTTTTTTACTTGCCCCGGGCAAGCGGGCAAGTGTTAGTGTCAAGCCCTGCACACGCACACGCATCTAATCTGTCAATGCATTTTACTGTGTTATTGTCTTCTTGTGTCACAAATGGCCAGTCTATTTATGTCTGAATAACGGAATATCAAACCACATGAAGAAAAAGTTCTGTGGTCTTTGGCATTTCATCAGGAGCAAATAGACTAGAGCAGTGGTTTTCACCCGGCGGTCCGGGGACCACCAGTGGTCCCTGAGAGGGTTCCAGGTGGTCCCCAGCTAAGTGGGTTAACCAGATGTAACTCTTGAGAACGTAAAAAATGAAACCAAATGGACCCTTGCAGGTCCATTTGGTGTCATTTTTACACTCGCAAGAGTTAAAATATTCATCATCTTAAGTATCCCAGTTCTACACAACTCGAGGATTAGTGATCATTTTGATCTGCATGTTTGTCTGTTTTTGTTTCCCCAAATCCAGCCTGGAATTGTGGACAAAAGCAAAAAGAAATCTTTAGATTTGGGGGTCTTTGGGGCTAAAATGTCCTCAAATGGAGGTCCGTGGCTAAAATGCTGAATAAATGGTGGGTTCTGGTATGAAAAAGGTTGAAAACCACTGGACTAGAGTATACATACATTTATATCTATACCATCCTGTGCATCTGCATTAAGACATGATAATTAATGAGAGTGGGTGGACATTACATGTTTTGCATGTGTATGGTATTTTATAACATAGTAAAGATGACATGTAAATGTAAATGTAAATGTAATGAAATGTAATGAAGTGCATGTACAGTAATGAGAACATAATTAATCAAATTGAAGAGCAGTTTGTGCTGTTAGTTTAATCACTTCTTGGTAGTCATTTATTTTTAATCTGTCCAGAGAGGAAGTGCTCTTTGCTGTGTAATGCCCTTAATCTATTCAAACAGGAATCAATGTTGGTCTTTTAAATGTGAAACAGCCAACCAAAATTGCTTAGCTGTTCAGTCTAAGCATACCTGTTTGTGTGTGTGCGTGCATCCATGCATGCATCCATGTGTGCATGCATCTAACATATTACCACATATTACCAGTGATGGGCATGTTACTGGGAAAATGTAGTAAGCTACACTACTTGTTACTCTCAAAAAATATAGCTAAGCTACACTACAAGCTTTCCCCACAAAATTGTAGCAACCTACACCACAAGCTACACAACAAAAGTAGCTTGAAGTAGCTTGCTACATCCAGACTACATGTATAAATATATATCTCAACTTAATGTACAACTTTCTAAATAATAATCATATTACTAAAATAATATAAATAAATATCATGATAATATTAATCTAGGGGTGGGTTTGAACCTAGGATGGTGGCATGACTAAGTTTTGGGATGTATATTTGAGGTTTTCTACCCATTAAAAATGGGCAAAATTTGAAAATGTGTGGAAAAATGTAGTAAGAATACAATCCTTTTTACTTGAAACAATTAGTGTAGCTTCACTACAAGCTAAGCTCAGTTCTAGCTCCAACTCTGTTCAACATATACACAAATGACCTACCCATCACCAAATCCCGTAAATTCATCTATGCAGACGACATCTGTCTGGCACATCAAGCACCAGACTTCACCCTACTGGAACAAGTGTTGACTGAAGACCTCTCCAAACTAGACCAGTTCTGCAAAATGTGGCGACTAAAACCCAGCCCAGCAAAAACTGTCTCTAGTGTCTTCCATCTCCACAATGCCAAAGCTGCCACAGAATTAAACATCTACCTGAGTGGACTCAGACTTTCGCATGCACCCTATCCAACCTATCTCGGTGTGACCCTTGACAGAACCCTGTCCTCCAAGGAGCACCTAAAAGGGACAGCAGCCAAGGTGAAGTCCAGAAACAACCTGCTCTGCAAACTCGCCGGTGCAAAATGGGGGGCAGCAGCCTCCACACTGCGGACCTCAGCACTGGCCCTGGCATATTCTGCAGCAGAATATTGTGCCCCCGTCTGGTCTCGGTCATCACACACACAGCAAGTAGACACCCAGCTCAATACCACCATGAGAACCATAACCGGAACTATTCGCTCCACACCACTCCCCTGGCTCCCAGTTTTATCAAACATAGCCCCCCCACACATCCGGCGAACAGCAATCACCCAAAGGACCCTACAAAAAGTCAAAGACTCTCCACACCTACCAATACACAGAGACATCTTCAACCCACCCACTGCCCGACTTCCATCTAGACGTCCAATTTGGAAGACCCCACCACCAGCTGACTTCACCATCCAATCAGCTTGGAAAAGTGAATGGGAGTCCAAGGAAGTCCCCAATAAACATCTGGTGCCAGACCCCAACCAACAGGTCCCTGGCACCTCCCTTCCAAGGAGACAGTGGTCCACACTCAATAGGTTCAGGACTGGACATGGCCCCTGCTTGGCCAGCCTTCACAGATGGGGCAATAGCCCAAGCCCACTGTGTGCGTGTGGGGAGGTACAGACTATGGAGCACATCATTGAAGTTTGTCCTCTCCAAAGACTGGAAGGAGGATTACTCACCCTCCACACAGCGAACCAGGAGGCAACCGTTTGGCTTAAGGACTTTGCATTCGCTAAATAAATACTACAAGCTATTCCCAGAACAAATGTAGTAAGCTACACTACAAGCTACAGGAAAATGTAGTTATGTAGTTTCGCTACTTGTAACAAGTTACTGCCCATCACTGCATATTACGCACATAAAGAACCCCAAAAAGTGTTCTAAATCTTCTAAATGCTATTATAACGACATTCGTCCGTTTTTTAAAAGAAATATCCCCAGGCTTTAGCATGGACAAAAATACAGCCCTGTAGTTTATCTACATCTGTGTTCTCAATTGTCCAGTCATCCAGGCATCATTAATCATGCACCATTTACCAGAGCACATATATCAAGCAAATTGCTTTATTGATAAGAGCTGGCAGATGAGGAGAAAGGAAATGCTATTGTTTCACTTTCCAAGAGCAACTATAGTTTGAGAGAAGAACAAACAGCCGGACGGCTGGCAGTCTCTGGCTGTCCTATTTGCCAGTATTACTGTATATACTTGACAGCACAAGCTGACAAGAAGAGAAATCCACTGCCTCCATCACTGCTAAACACCCTCCATTGCCTCCCTCTGTTTGCAACGCAGTGTCCATTTTCCACCTAATAATTAAATTTAGTGTTAGTCATAGACAATGGGTGCAATTCCCGATCGCTGTGGTGTAGCCAGGTATGGTTTAAGTCCTTTCATTGGCTGCATGGCAGCAAATCAGGTTTGGGGCCGTGCTCATTGGCTTCATGGCAGCGAATCAGGTCTGGGGCCTTGAGGTAGGCCCGAAAGCCTATACCACCAGGCCTGGGCCTGGGCCTACCAAATAATTATCCATAATAATTAAAACCAGTCATCAAGAGCTTCAACTCATGATGAACAAAGCCGGGGAGTACAGTAACATTTTTAATTTCGGGGGGTTCAGGTGATTTCTGGACGTTTTGACTTGCAGGTTTTAATTATTCTGGGTAATTATTTGGTAGGCCCAGGCCCAGGGCTGGTGGTATAGGCTTTCGGCCTACCCCAAGGCCACAGACCTGATTTGCTGCCATGCAGCCAATGAGAAGACTTACACCATAGCTGCTACACCACAGTGATTGAGAATTGCACCCAATATCTTTTTCATGTATCCAGAATATAAATGATCAGGGGCGGATCTAGGCATGGGCATGGGGGGGCAATGCCCCCCTAAATGCCCAGTCTGCCCCACCAAACATGATGGCATGCAAAACAACCCAAGATATTTCAGTGCTCATATTTAAAAGTATTTGAAACACTACTTAAAATGGTATGGGGGCGGCTTCATCGCCTGTGGCGCGAAGCGACACGGGCGATGAAGCCGGCCCCTTAACATTTTCTCCTCACCAATGATTGGTGTGTCTAGTTACATTACTGAAAATAGCAGATGCACAGACCACACAGTGTTGTGCTCGTGTAGATCTGCTATTTTCAGCATGCAGCCAAGCGTAAAATGACTTCTACATGTCTTGTCCTCTTAAATCTCTTGTCCGCTATTCCCTTCTGAACATTTTTTAGTCTATTTCTTTGTTTGTACATTAAATTGTCAGCACATTTAGTCCTAGTTTCAGCCACGACAGTGTCGTTTGCATTTAGTTTCCATAGTACAACGTAGTAGTTATAGTAGTTTTATTTATTTATTTTATTTTTTTGTCACAATATTAGTCGACAAAACCGATACTGCTGTAACTAACGCTGTCTCTGTCTGGTCTCTGTTTTGGCACAAAAAGACCAAAAAAAAAACATCTTTGAACGTTCAGTTCAAGTCATCGGCTATCTGAGGTACTGCATACTGTAAGGGAGGCTAATCAGTCTATTATGATATTATTATTATTGATGTCTGCCATCAATATAACCTCAGATACAGCCTCAGATACAGCCATTGTTTCTGTTCCCAGCCCTCCCCACCTCCTGGCTGTAAACCATGTTCTATCGGCACAGCGGAGCAACAGATTATTATGAATGATAAAGGATTACTTGGGTTATCGGCAGGTTTCGATTTGCGGTGGCAGGGTGTGTGTGTGTGTGTGTGTGTGTGTGTGTGTGTGTGTGTGTGTGTGTGTGTGTGTGTGTGTGTGTGTGTGTGTGTGTGTGTGTGTGTGTGTGTGTGCGTGTGTGTGTGTGCGTTAGGGGTGTGGAGATTAATCGATATAAATCGATACATCGGTACCCACGTGCGCGATGCGAGTGCATCGGTTCCGTCACTCTGTATCGATGCAATTGACGGGGGAAATCTAGATGCGTCGCGATGCATTTGCTTGAATCGGTAAAAATCGATGTTGAGCGGGGTTTTCACGATTTATTTCGCCCTATTTTATGTTTTCTAATCTGTGTTGAACGCACCATTGTTGGGAAGGGAAAAGGCTCTGCCATTCGGCACCGACAGTTACGACAACTCTGCTTACTTCCTGTACAGTCCAATCGAGACTCTTCTACATAGACATCTATTGAATAGGGACAACGTGACGAGGCCCGTCAATGTCGCAGCTCTGTCTATAGTCCCCTCCCCTCCTACGCTCTGCAACAGCGGGGCAGCAGCAGCAGCAGCAGCCAGTCAGCTCTACTACAGCTGACTGGCTGGGATCAATACATGCTACCGACGTGGAGACTAATACCCGCGACTATAAACCCCACGGATTAAACAAGAGAACTAGTGAACGAAGCACCATATTTAGCTTCATAAAATCTCTGTTGTGTCCGTGGTTGAGCTGTGTCGCTCAGTCCGTTGTTCACTGTAGCACCGACAGGTAATGATCCACACAGTGTTCCTCTCGTCTGATTCTCGAACGCAGTTGCAAATCTATGCAATCTGCGCGATCATTGTGTGTTGTTAAATAAATCTTCTGCACACGTTTTTAAAAGTGGTTTTCAACCCCCTTCGTTTTACAACTTTCCACTGTGCAGCTTTTCCTTGGAGCCTCATTTACTGTATATTCTGCAACACGATGGTGTTGCACACCGAGTCAGCGACAGTAAAAGTGCACATCCACAGCTCACATCCACAAGCTCTCAGTGACTCAGTCTCAGCGTGGTGTGAATGCAACGTGTTGTGATCTTGTAGAAGAGTGGTTTTCAACCTTTTTCATTTCAGGACCCACTATTTATTCAGCATTTGAGCCACCATTTGATGATATTTTAGCCCCACAGACCCAAAACTAAAGTTTTCTTTTGTTTTTGTCCACAATACCAGACTGGATTTCAGAAACAGTCCAACATACAGATCAAAATGACCATTCATCTTTTACATTTTCTAGTTGTGTAGACTTTAGGCTAATTCACATGGTGAATTACTCTTGAGAGTGTAAACATGAAACCAAATGGACCCACTAGGGCAATTTTGGTTTCATTTTACACCAATAATTGCATAATGATTGATTATATTTTTTATAATTGTAATAATAGGGTCTTTCAGGTTAAGCCAAGGACCCCTTAGGCTTAGCTGAGAGTGAGTGAGAACCAGGGACCCCCATATATACAGTATAGTATTATCTATGTGTTGATTAAGATACACATAGACTTGTTTGACAGTACTCTGTCTGCAGTGATCTGTAAATGCATGTTTTATATTGGTTTATTTTCTATTTGTATGTACATACATACAGTACATGATTAGTATACGCTAATCCAACAATAACACAATAACCAGCAGAGAGCAGAGCAAAGCAGGCCCTTTATTTGTTTTTTTTTTTTTTTGTTTTTTTTTTTTAAGTTGGGAAGTTAGAGATACAGTAGGCCTACTAACCTACAGTAAAACAATACATTGTTTTGAATTTAAATGTATTGCATTTTGGCATTTTTTTGGAAAATTAATAAACCTTGAATATAAATCCTTTTTATTATGTTAAATTGCCACCAGATCGCATCATATCGCATTCTTCAGAATAAAATTCAATGGTATTGTTAAAGTATCGGTTAAGTATCGGTATAAGGGGGTGTATCGTATCGTGTCGGGGTGAATCGCATCGCATCGTATCGCCAGGTAATTCCAAATAATCGCTAAAGTATCGAATCGCTGGCAGTGCATCGAGATGCGTATCGAATCGCCCTCAGTGCTGAGATTCACATCCCTAGTGTGCGTGTGTGTGTGTGTGTGCGTGTGTGTGAAATCCATGCCTCTGGTTTTGATATCCATCCCCAGCTGCTTCTGTCACTGCAGGGTGGGCATAACAATGACGGTTTTATCCACTGGTTCTGGTCACATCGTTTTGAATCCACTTTTTCTTTGGACACAATGGTCTGGTTTGTTGCATATTTTTCCTCCATCATTTCAAATTTTACAGTAACATTCATCGAGAAAATGTAGGTTGACAACAATTGACCCTGTTGCGTTGCTATTTTGCACATGTTTCTCAACGTTGTGTATTCGACCTACAAGCTCACTACAACGTCTTGCAATGTGACACGTTGTGAGCTCACAGACCAGCTATTTTCCACTCTGGGGCAGATGTAACATTTCCCAATTGGGGGGGGGACAGAAGAAAATGGTGGGGGGGCAGAAAAAAAATGGTTGAAAAAAACGGCTTCATCGCCCGTGTGGTTGAAAAAAACGGCTTCATCGCCCGTGTGGTTGAAAAAAAACGGCTTCATCGCCCGCGTCGCTTCGCGCCACGGGCGATGAAGCCGCCCCCATGCCATTTTCAGTATTCAAATACTTTTAAATATAAGCACTGAAATATCTTGGGTTGTTTTGCATGCCATCATGTTTGGTGGGGCAGACTGGGCATTTAGGGGGACATTGCCCCCCCCCCATGCCTAGGCCTAGATCCGCCCCTGTTTCCACTGTTGGTTGTGCACGGGTCATACACCCGGATAGGAACCGCAAGGTTACCCAGGAGTTAGTGTCAAATTGTCCTTGACAGTGTTGCCAACTGCCAAAATCCAAAATGGACTACAGTAGTGGCACTTCCAAAATGCACTAGAATGTGCTAGATACTTGACTGGAAGGGTATATGACCATTAAATGACCATTAACCTTCTACATTCTCTAGTTGTGTAGACATGGCCTAATTCACATGATTTAACTCTTGAGAGTGTAAACATGAAAACAAATGGACCCGCAAAACCTGGGGACCACTGGTTGAAAACCACTGTCATAGGAGGAAAAATGGTGAAAAATAAGGTTTTTTTTCTCTGGCGCCTGTCAATCAATTCCCCCCCTAACTCACCAGCAAAAAAAAGCACTAGATTTTCCGCCAGGAGTTTTTCACTAATTTTGGCCCTAGGGGGGTCTGGAAAAGAGCTAAATACTGTATAGTGACAAATGCACCAAGTTGGCAACACTGGTCCTTGAGCCTCTTATTGCTCTCCATGTGCAGGTTGGACCCAGTCACACATACTGGGAAAAAAAAAAAAAACATTAGTGTGAATAGGTCCATGAATTGTTGTAATGTAATACGCAATCTATGTAAAGCACTTTGGATTAAAGACCATTACTGTATACCTGTCCATGTACATGTGAACACTGTGGATCAGACGGGTCATGCATGTATAATTAAAATGATAACCAGAGAGGGCATGATGACCCTGTTGGAGCCCTGGAAATGAAGCTGTCCTTCCATCCGGGGGTCTTGTGGGGGACCCCTTTCACTTTCCTGGTGGGACATCCACAAGGCCGCGCTATAACCAACGTTCCCAGCTGTCCTAACATCTGTTTGCCAGGCAGAACACATGCACAGGTTTATCAGGTGGCCAGAGTTCATGTATACACGTATTTTCCCTTTTTATTTTTAAAACAAGCATATCATTACCGTATTTTCCGGACTATAAGGCACACTTAAAAGCCTTTAATTTTCTCAAAAAACAACAGTTCGCCTTATAATCCAGTGCGCCTTATATATGGATTGTTTGACTTCTGTAGCTTCTATCTATGTTGACTGCAATAGCTTCAATTCTGTGTGCGCCTTATAATCCGGTGCGCCTTATAGTGCGGAAAATACGGTATATTAACCCCAAAACAGCCATTGCAGTAGAAATCTGCCAATTAAATACCAAACAATTGCTACACCAATGCAGCAGCATTGCCATGAACCAACGTCAGTCACTCCTTTATAGTATGTTTCATTGACAGAATCAATGCTACTAACTGTTAAGGGCAATACAGACGGGGAGTGATGAACGCCGGCATTATCACAAGATTCCACTGTGCCTCTCACCTGATGACTGGGCGATAATCGCTCAACGTGAATAAAAAAGCACACCAGAATTGAGGTCTAAAACCAGACATGGGGCGTGTGCATTAAACCAGCATGCACGCAACAAACAACACAGGGGTCCGCAATGGGATCATTTCATTGGGCAGGCTACTATACTGTTAGAATGTCAAAATGCACCTTGAATTCTAAAGTTTATTTTAATTTTATGTGAGACCAGGGATTAACCATGTTGAGTTACTTACTAGACAAAACCAGATTATTCTACATTGAAAATAATTTCTGTTTCAAACATGCCAAACATATAAAAGCTGTCAATAAAGATAAGAGTGAAGACTAGAGTCAAGAGACTACAACCTTTCTTGTCTGAAGAGTAGAATACGTCCCACGCCCTAATCATGGCCGATTTGACATTTTTAGTTCCTACAGAACTAAGCAGTGTGAACGCACCCTTAGACCAGCATATCCTAATGGGCATCTACAGCTACGAATTACACACATTCTCTCTCTCTCTGTTTCTCTCTCTCGTTATCTTGTGATGGCAGCCCCCCCCCCCCCCCTCCTGTTAGCCCTGCAGTAGTCATTGTAAGCACATTGGATGGTAATTGTAACCGTTTGCTCCTGCTTAATTGAATCGACAAGGAGCCGGAATTGATATAATTTCACCCATTGATCACACGGGGAGACAATGAAAAGGCCTTAAAAAAAGCACAGAGCTCTAGTTTCATAGCACTTTCTTTCAGGCACGCTCACATCGACTCAACTTTCACCTTCACTGACAGACTGTGGCCGTGAGCACATTACAACAGCAAAAGGACACAGACGCAGTCATGTCTTTAGAATGGCTGTGGATGGGAAATAAAAGACAAAACACTTGTGAGTGATTTTGATCAACGTGTGTTTGTGCATGTGTATGTGTGTATGTGCATGTGTGCTCGTGCATGCGTGCTCGTGTGCTTGCGTGCGTGTGTGGAGAGAGAGTAATATCAATTTGTGACCACGATGTATGCCACAACTGTTATGAAGCCATAATGAAACGGTCCCGGCCGCTATGGAACGGTTGCGACCGTTATGCAAAATGGTTGCGACGTATGCCACAGACATTTTCTAAGACTATACTGTAAGAGTGAGAGGACAAGGAGGAACCTTCTGTCCCTCTCACAGTATCATTCTCCTCTGTTTGACCGCACTGTTGTTTGGAGAACAGCGTTTGGAGTGTAAAAAAGGACAGTTATAGAATAATGCATTTAACTGTGATGTAATGCATATTGTGTCAAGTCATTAGGTAGGCCTACATGAAGTGAAGGTTGTGCCGAGTTTTAGATTTTTCTTTGTTAACGATTCTGAAAAACTGTAATGTTTGTTTTTCAACTTTGTCTCTTTACGAAATGTTTCGTTTTATCATGTTGTATGTTACATGTTGTAATCGACATTGGAATATGATAAAGAGCACTCCTCACTTCACAAGGATGTTGGTACAAAGCCACTTAAATCCCGGGTGTGTCTCTCCCAGTGACTAAATGATACATTAGCATGCACTCTCTGAGGCAGCGCTGTGACTAATGTTGGCTTGTTGTTATGGTGCCTGCATGCTCCCATGCGTGCATGTGCAGGTTGTGTGTGTGTGTGTGTGTGTGTGTGTGTGTGTGTGTGTGTGTGTGTGTGTGTGTGTGTGTGTGTGTGTGTGTGTGTGTGTGTGTGTGTGTGTGTGTGTGTGTGTGTGTGTGTGTGTTGCTCAGTGTAGGACAGAAATGATTGATGTTATTTCTCCATATAAGTGTCCTCAGAGCGTGACGAGAAGCACAAGCAGCGTTCTAATGTGGCCGTCTATAGCTCTCTGAACAACACACATCACCTGTTTCTTCAGGGCCTATTTAAAGGTGCACCACCAGGCTCCATCTTGGATGCCACCTAGAAGTAGCTAGAAGTAGCCAAAACAACCCAGCGACAACACCAGACGATATGATTACTTGCTATTGCTATTAAAAAAATCTCTTGAATATATTATTCTATCACAGTGAATTGTTCCTTAAATCATAACGTGGGAAAAAATGAATTCAAATTTAAACAGACAAAATAGCAGCCCTCCAAGCACTCATTATCTGCCACCCCGCAGTGTCCCCCCACCCCCCTGGCACCCCCTGGTGGCCTGAACATGCATTGCTCCCCAGGATAGCAGCTCATGGGGCTTGATTAGCTATTAGCAACATAGTGGTGCTGATTGACTGTGGCAGGGAGACAAATGACTCATAGGCAGCCACAGCGCTCTGTGTCTTAACATGAAGGGAGATTCATGTCGAATGAGTCTTGGCCACAAAGGACATGACAGCAATATGTTACGTTGAAATGTGGATCAAATTGTTTTTATAGGTGGAGGCTTTTTTCTCTGAGGATATGGCTCTTTCACATCAGTAACCTTGACCACATGGTTGCGTGCGTGCACCACTATTCCCCATGGCACAGAGCCCTGCTGAGGCTCTTTGACTGGCTCTAACTCTTTGGCTCTAACTCTTTGACCGCGGGCGCATCTTCTTTGTTTTCTCCCCATTGCCACGGCTCAAACCAGTAAAATCGGTAAAAAACCCTTATTATTCTGGTGTCTTGACTAACCTGTCAAAAATCAGGAAGTGACGTCTAGCCCTAGTTGATTTACCCGTGCGCAAACGACAACTAGCCCTGGAATCCGAAGGGAGCCAAAACAAGTTGTCGCGGCAATTCTGTTCCAAATGAAAGTCAGCAACGGGATCATTATCAGACGATGCGCTCGGACTAATAGTTGGATTAAAGAATGAAATCTACATTTCGTCGTGATACGAGCCGTCGTCGTGACCGGCGTGCGTAATCTAACGGGAAATCAACGAGGACCGCGAGATCGGCAGGTAAACGATTAAGAGTAAGATCCTTCAACCCTCCCTGCAATATCCAAAAACGCTGTAAGGGTGTTGTGAGGCCTAAAAAGTATCTCCTTGACCAGGTATTGACATAATGTCAGAACCAGAACATTACGTTAAATGGTGAGTTAGCCGGCTCCGGCCCATTTGTCGCAACATTGAGGGACAATTACATAAACCGCAGAGTTCATCGCCGTATAGTATAATACTGCCATTTGCCAGATCTCCCTCGTTCTAGTAAACCAGAGTGGACCCCATGGAAATCAGCCTCCGTGATAGTTGTTTCAAACATGGTTGCCGCGATGGATTGTGACTGATCACTGCCTCCATTTAACAGGAGACCTGACTTTACAGCGACCAGGCACCAGGAGAGGCATTCCCCCATCCCGTTGATGGAAAGCAATTTCACGACTAATGGGAAACAATAATGTTTATAGCCTGGTGGCGACAAAGGCATTGAGAGAGAGAAAAGATTTGCTCATTTATTTTACCTTGGGGTACGCTTTGGAATGGAGGGAGTGCGTCACTCCCGGGGGTGTAGTGGAGGGGGGACGCGGGGGGATGGCGTCCCCCCACTTCTCACATCTAAGATATTTTTGGGGCAAAAGTAGGCCTATGTTTTTTTTGGCTTGTCATTTACTTTTATGGATACATTAGGCATTGTAAACAATCTTTCTCAATATGCTATACTTGTTTTAATAGCGTGTTTGTGTGTGTTGCGCAGGTGCACGCAAATGCAAGTGTGCATGCACGTGTCTTAAAGGGGGATTCCACTCATTTTCAATATACATTAGAGATGTTGTGTGGACATGGTAAAAAAAAAGTTCCCCCCATTCTGTGTTTCCTAGAAATGGAGGTCTGAAAAAAAACAAGCATGGTGAAATACATCTTGATGACATCATCAAGATGTGTTTCACCATGTTAATGAGTTTCCTTTTTTCTGAGAGTGTACAAATGGAACCAAATGGATCCACATTTGTACACTCTCTGAAAAAAAATAAGAAAATGGGTGGAATTCCCCTTTAAGAGGCGTCCTCCCACTTCTAAAAGTCCCACTACAACACTGGTCACTCCTTGGACTTTGACACAAATAAATGTAAGAATTCCATCTCTTTGTATCACTAAAAGGGGGCTGGCTGGAGGAGTGTATAACACAGAATCAGACACTATGCACCATGTGTCCCTGCAAGTATATTTTATGTATCCCTAGGCTATACCGTTTAATTACTCATGCGCCTGTTTGTAACCTGAGGTTGACGGGAAACTCTCGTCTGTGGTTGTTTGTACAGGTGCAAAATTTGTCTCATAAGCAAGTTTAAAACTTCGAATCACTTTTTGATCGGTTTGTAATTTATTTTAACCGTGCAAAGCACTCGTGTGTTTTGATATAAGGTATAATCTCCCGAGACGGAGTCAGTGGGGGACATACCAAAGGGTTCAAGGTTGTACTGTCACACTAGGTACTTCATACTGGAGCTGTGACAACATTGCAAGGAGTGAATAGTCAATCTACTCAAAGCTCACAAGGCTCTGAATAAACAACACTTCTCGATTATTTCATTAGTTGGTTAAGTAATCAACAGAATGTAATCACTACAAAAACAACCAATAGTAGATTGGGCAGATAATGTTTGGGGAAATTATTATTATTAAAAACACACTCAGACAGTAACGACCTTATAAGGCTTTACAAGATTACAAGATGTAAGTAGAAAATAAGAAAAAAATGCCAGCACTCATTGAATGTCCTTTCTATCATTCTTTATTTACCTCACAACTATATCCTGCAAAACTAAACATGTAGTCTATAAGACTACATGTTTAGTTTTGCAGGATATCCTACCTTCCTACATCACAACGCGTACGTTGCTGCTCGAGGTAAATAAAGAATAATAGAAAGGACATCCAATGAATGCTGGCATTTTTCTCTTGTTTTCTACTTGTATCTTTGAGCCTTGCACCTGGAAGATTTTTTTTAACATGGAGTGTTGCGGGTTATCTGCTTCGGCAGCTCTGCTTGTCTTCTAAGATTACAAGATGTTCCATGACTTCATTATCCTAATCAAGACTTCACCCCGTCTATAAGCATACATTAGTAGTGTTAGTGTTATGTTTCCATTGGATGTAATGGGAGAATTCACTGTAGTGTAATAGGAATTCAAAGATGGCCTTAGTATCTTACGATAGACATGCAATGTCTACCTACAGGCGTGAGCTACAAAAAGATAAGCAGAAAAGTTACTGTAAGGAACAGGGCAGAATTCACTTAGCAATGCAAGGATTGTGTGATACTGTAGGGCTAATCATTGCTGTTTGTTTATTGCGATTGATGGTTTCATTGCGAAACGTACACTCTGATAGTGTAGTGAAGGAACCAAATGGGCAAGCCCAGCATTGTCTGAAAGAAAGAAAGAAAGAAAGAAAGAAAGAAAGAAAGAAAGAAAGAAAGAAAGAAAGAAAGAAAGAAAGAAAGAAAGAAAGAAAGAAAGAAAGAAAGAAAGAAAGAAAGAAAGAAAGAAAGAAAGAAAGAAAGAAAGAAAGAAAGTGCCTAATGAACACTGGGGTGAAATGGATCTATACAGATGACATGCTATCACTCTTGGTGTCAAGAAGCTCTGTTGGTCTCAATACACAACGGGTGTAACTGTGCCTGAGAGAGAGAGAGAGAGAGAGAGAGAGAGAGAGAGAGAGAGAGAGAGAGAGAGAGAGAGAGAGAGAGAGAGAGAGAGAGAGAGCTGCCAGATAACAACAGCTTTTACACACATAATTAAGAAGGTCTATTGTTCCAGCAGACGAGTATAACACTAAACAATGTGAACCTGGCAGGGGTTTATATACCTAAATGCTTTCTAAAGACCTGCAGACGCGCAGTTTGCTTTTAATTAGCTCAGTGACACAAATGTGTTTGCTTATTGCTTCCTGCAGGCTCTACTTAATACATTGGTAAAAGCAGTTTAACTAGCCTTTATTGTTATTATTATTATTTCAAAAGCACAGCTAATCAGCGTCTAAGCCAAGACTGGCTTGTAATAGCCGACTATAATTCAATAAAGAAAGAAACCTTGAACCTGAGTTTGGAATATTATCGTCACATCACACTATAATAAATTAACAATCTATTCCACTATCAGAACAGTAAGGCCATCCATCCAGCCATAAAAACAATCACCTCTCCGTGCATAGCTCTACAATGTATCCTACAGGGTTAATAACAGCAAGTTAAGTGTAGCTCAGGAGATGTGAGAATGGATTCAAGCACACAGTTCCACTCTCCTTCTCACTGACGCATTTCTGCCTACACTATACTGTAGGCAAAACAAAACAAAAGTCTATCTTCTAAACTTGACTTCCACAAATGAGGTAGGCAGCATGCAGGCCACTGGGAATCACACATGGCCAATTAGCTAACAGCACGGCGTGACTATATTATACCATGAAGAGAAGTATCAAGTAAGCTTAAAATATGAGCAATGGACTGGTTCAACACAGCCACTGGCAGGACTTGGGGAAGACTAAGCCAGGGGTGGATTGGCCATCTGGAGTACAGGGAGTTTTCCCAGTGGCCTGCGCCATCTAGTGGCCTGGACAAGATCCAAAATGCAGTAGTCGCACTTCCAAAATGCACTATAATGTGCTAGATGCTCGCCTGGAACATACAGATCAAAACGACCAATAATCTTCTACATTCTCTAGTTGTGTAGACTAAGTTGGGCTAATTCACATGATGAATATTTTAACTCTTGAGGGTGTAAAAATGAAACCAAATGGACCCGCAAAATTTGAAGCAAAATTTGAAGCAAAATTTTAATCAAAGAATTACATCTGGTTAACCAGCTGCCCCCCCCCCCCTTCCCCTCCCCCAGGGTGGCCTGGGAAAGGCCACCCTGGAGTGCCACTCAAATGTGCAAACAACCACAATAGTCTTTGCAATGTAAATTTGTTTGTTGTTGATGTATTTTTTCTCTGCTT
>CM076973.1:49469508-49477008 GCA_039105355.1 Benthosema pterotum
CACACACACACACACACACACACACACACACACACACACACACACACACACACACACACACACAGTATGAGCACGCCCAGTGAGCCTTCTTTGCGCAAGCACAGACTGGCAGTCCCTTTCGGGGAGAAATATTTCTCAGCAGGGGCGGATTGGCACATATTTTCCCACCGGGACAATTTTGCCTTTGCCAGGCCACCCTGAGGGGGGCAGCTGGTTAACCAGATGTAACTCTTTGAGAGCGTAAAAATGAAACCAAATGGACCCTTGCGGGTCCATTTGGTTTCATTTTTACACCCTCAAGAGTTAAAATATTCATCATGTGAATTAGCCCAACTTAGTCTACACAACTAGAGAATGTAGAAGATTAATGGTCATTTTGATCTGTATGTTCCAGGCGAGCATCTAGCGCATTCTAGTGCATTTTGGAAGTGCCGCTAGTGCATTTTGGATCTTATCCAGGCCACTAGGTGGCGCAGGCCACCGGGAAAACTCCCTGTACTCCAGATGGCCAATCTGCCCCTGTCTCTCAGACAGACACGATAGCACAGAAACAGCAGCATACATACTTTATATTCAGAGTAATATAAGCTCAGTTTTTCAGGTCTAAACTCCTTCAGCACACAGAAACACGAGGGACATGCAGGGGATCAATCCATTTAGGAGACTGCTCCGAATTCAAGGAAAGAGACAGTCCCAGTATAATCCCATTTCATCATCACCTCTCTTTTCATTTATATTCTGTAATTTCATTCACCTCCCCGATGGGAAAGGGGTAGATCAAACTGACGGATATGAACACATTGAGGGATTTCCGTTACGCGTCAAGCCCATGGGCATGAGGACAGATATCAGTCTGAGGAAGGGAGGGAGTCAAGAGGCAGACAAATGGCTTTGACACAATTACCAGAGTTAAAATATTCATCATCTGAATTAGCCCAAGTCTGCACAACTAGAGAATGTAGTAGATTAATGGTCATTTTGATCTGTATGTTTGACTGTTTTGTTTTCTCCGAAGTCCAGCCTGGAATTGTGGACAAAAGCAAAATAAATCTTTAGTCTTTGGGGTCTGTGGGGCTAAAATGTCATCAAATGGTGGTCCATGGCTCAAATTCTGAATAAATAGTGGACCCTGGTATGAAAAAGCAATTTCGCCCCAATTCACCAGCAAAAAAGCACTAGATTTTCCGCCAGGAGTTTTTCACTAATTTTGGCGCTATGGAGGTTCTGGAAAAGAGCTAAATATAGCGACAAATGCACCAAATGCACCAAGTTGGCAACACTGGTCTTATCTCTTTGACCGAATCCCTTCATCTCGTGCAAAGCGTTCTGTTGGTGATCATTTTGCGAAGCCAAGGATTTGTCTTTTTTCTTTTTGTTGTTCTTCATTGGCAAAGGCTTGTGGTACCAGAAGCCTCCGACAGACATCTCTCGCACTCGACAGTGCATCTCTTTGTAGACGTGAGCACGTTAAATCTGATGCGAGATCAGGTCTCCTGAGGAAGTGTTGTCTTGGCTACAGAATAAAATAATGATGTTGAGGTTGCAGATTGGCCCCGACCAGGTCCTTTAATTCAACCACGTCGCTTTGGGTACACCCTGTACGCTATTTGGATCCACATCTCAAGAAACCAGAAGCCTAATTGCTGTTAATCAGCTGTTCAAAGGCTCGACACGTTGCGCTAATGATGCCGTCTCCAAACTGTATAGCTTCTATTAAAAAGGTTATCACTTTCATCACAATGAGCTGCAAGAATTGAGAGGTGGCACACTTTAATCAGTCACTTGTCGCAAGAGCTAGTGCACACAGGGGAATTCAAAAGCACCTTTGAAAAGGCAGTAATTATACCCTCCCCGGCTGTCTGTGGTATTATTAGAACTAGACTGGCATCCGGATTGTACAAGATTTCTTAGGAACTTACAAAAGATAAACATGAAGAAATACATGAGAGTGGAATGGAGATGAATCAATGTCCAGTTAATTACAAGAGTTTTGTGCCCACACAACTCTCAGGGAGTCTGCCTAAATGCAAGCCTCCTGACTATAGGCACTTCTCTCTTCATACACTTCACAAAGTCTTAAAATAAGAACACAGATACAGTATGTTGAAGATGAACAAAACACATGTCCTTGTATGGCACTAAATGGATGAGTCAGGTGTCGGCTGTCTGACAGCTGCAGTCAGAGCTGGAATAGGGTGACACTAGAATACAAACTATTGGCATTCTAAAAAATCCACTACTGAATGTAGAGTACCAGGCATGCCCATATACGTTATGGATATCCCTGAATCTGTCTCTCTGCATACCTCTATTCCTATACAGTATATGAGAGTTCTGTGTTAGGCATACACAAATATGGGAGAGGGGCAGAACAGGCCAGGGTTTTTGTGTAATTTCTGGACAACCGTGGGTCTGACTAACTCAAGGCCAGGCACTGCACGCCCTGTGATGGTGTGGAATGTGTGTGTGGAATTTAAAGTCAGCGGGGCGAACATTTCTCGAGTTACATGCATTACAGCTGTACCTATGAGAAGTTGAAAACTAGCCTATACTCGCTAGTATGTATAGCCTACAGGCAGACCTACAGAGATCCGGTGCATTCACTGAAATAGATAGATGCTGTTGTTACTGTACACTGATATCACACATAACTTATAGTACGAGGCGTTGCTCAGTCAACAACATTCCAGGTGTCTCCTGTGTCTCTCTGAGTGAAGGGAGCAGATCATTCCAGTGTTCAGGGAAGCATCCTTAATGATGCTGAAAGCCTTGTGAGGTGGAGAGCTTCCATTGATGGACATAGAGAGACTGACACTTCGCCACCCTCTGAGTCTGCAGTGGTTTCTGTGTTAGACAGTGCTGCCAACTACCAAAATCCAAAATGCACTAGTGGCACTTCCAAAATGCACTAGAATGCGCTAGAGCAGTGGTTTTCAACCATTTTCATACCAGGGCCCACCATTTATTCTGCATTTTAGCCACGGAGGACCATTTGATGTTGAGTTTAGTCTCTCAGACTAGATAACTGGCAAAATAGCAATTCTGATACATTTTCCAAATGTATAGATTTGTGAAAATTAGGTAATTCAGAATTAATTAAACATCGTTGAACAGGGCTGGACTGGGACATTTTTTCAGGCCGGGCATTTTGTACTTAGACCAGGCCACCTCCCAGCTGCCCGGCTGCGAAAATTTTTGGGCTTTTGGTGGGTCAAAAACGCATAGATAGCAGCATTTTAGCATCTACAACAGACTATACTAACACATTAGGCTTATATAAGCCGCTTATATACCATCATTCGCCTACTACAATGTTGTGTAAATTATAATTATTATATTTCACGTCGTGGCCAGGTGGCCAGCAGGCCAGAAAGCCTTGCAGGCCACCGGGCAAATGCCCGCTATGCCCTATGGCCAGTCCGTGCCTGTATGTGAATGAAATGCGTAAAATGAAACCAAATGGACTCTTACGGGTCCATTTGGTATCATTTTACGCTCTCAAGAGTTACAGATCTATAAGGGTCCATTTGGTTTCCAATGTTCCGTTCTAGGAGGGAAGGAGGACTCTATCATAGGAGGAAAAATGGTGAAAAACAAGGGTTTTATCTCTGGCGCATGTCAATCAATTTCGCCCCAACTCACCAGCAAAAAAGCACTAGATTTTCCGCCAGGCGCTAGAGGGGTCTGGAAAAAAGCTAAATATAGTGACAAATGCAATAAGTTGGCAACACTGGTGTTAGAGCTCAGCTTTAGACCGCATATCAATTCATAATTTAGGCAGACACTCTTAATACAGAGAACCTTACATTAAAGGGCATCTTTAGTTTTTTTCAACCAAGGTTCACGTCTTATGTTGTTATTAGAGAAAGTAAAAGATGGGTGATGATTGTTTTCCATTCCTTGTTTTCTTTAGTTTTAGGCATTTTAGATATGGAAGGGGGCATACATACTATACATGGAATATAAGAAACTACAACAGTATTTTAAACCTGTTTTGTCCCTCAAAAGCATTCATGAAAATGCCACCCCTGTATGATGAGAAAGCCTGATTGTTCAAAATTGCATATTTCTAGTAGCCTGGCTCAGCCCTGAATCAGCACCTTAAAAATACTACCTTATTTTTTCTTTGTGAATAATGAAGTGAAACAGAATGACAATTCAGACTGAAGTCAGGCTATATTTCTAGGGGAATTGAAAACACTAGGGGTGCACACAAAAAAACATTATTATTTATTTATTTATTAAGTTTCTAATGCAGGCCATCTGCTCTGCGTCCGGTTGCCTGCTTTAATTTGGATCCTCTTCTGTACTATAATTCTTGACACATTCACAGATGACACCTTCACACTTACGGGACGGAGGGAGTGTATATCAACCAGAGAAGGCAGAAGGGTTATTGCTGTTTAAGTATGGGCTGTTGTTGACACTTGTGACTGCCAGCAGCTGTGAAGTCGTCTGACGGAGAGGACCTGAGGGAGACATAGAGCAGCGTTCGGTCAACACAGTACACTGTTTAATTATTTCCTATACAGCAATTAAAAAGACCCTCTTGTGTCCGCAATCTTTCTCCCGAAGTCACTCCGGTCAAGATTGGATTTGTGACGGAGCATATCAATTTAACTATACAGTAATTGTAAGCCCTGAATTGCCCAATCACAGCTAAGCTTCATGGGTTGAAGGGGAACTCCACCCATTTTCAACATTTTTTTCTTAGAGTGTACAAATGCAACCAAATGAGCCCGTTAGGGTTCATTTGGACATCCATTAACATGCATGGTGAAATCCATTAACATGGTGAAAATACATCTTGATGATGTCATCAAGATGTTTCACCATGTTAGTGGCTTTCTTCAGACCTCCATTTCTTGGGAACACAGAATGGGGGAACTTTTTTTTTTATCATGTCCACCCAACACCTCAAAGGTACATCAATCGCGCCACGGGCGATGAAGTTGCACCCATGCCATTTTTGGTTACAGGACTTTTATTAGTCAAGTAAAGCATCAAAAATAACATCAGTTGTTGTTGAAGTTGCAACAGGCACGCAGCATGCATAAAGCTAAAGGTCTGACTAATGATACCAAAATTGTAGTTAGTAGCAGTAGTAGTGTTTCAAATCATTTTAAATATAAGCACTTTAATTTGAAATATCTTGGGTTGTTTTGCATGGCATCGTGCTTGGGGGGGGGCAGACTGGGTATTTAGGGGGGCATTGCCCGAATGGGCAAGTGTGCAACTTAGTGCTCTATAACACAACACAAGATAAATTTGTCTTGAAGGCAGTCATTGCATTCTGCCTCGGTGTCTTTTCCCTGCTTTCTAGCTGTCCACAATTCCAGGCTGGATTTGGGAAACAAATTAACATACACATCAAAATGACCATTAATCTTCTACAGAGTAGACCTGGGCTAATTAAGATGATGAATTTTAACTCTTGAGAGTGTAAAAATGAAACCAAATGGACCCGCCAGGGTCCATTTGGTTTCATTTCTACGTTCTCAAGAGTTACATCTGGTTAACCAACTTAACTGGGGACAACCTGGAACCTGGGGGGCAAGTGACCATGACCTGAGGGCAAGTAGAACCTGACTTGCACTTGCCCGATGGGCAAGTGCCTCAGAGACCTTAGTGTCAACCCCTGTAATGAACACTTTTTTTCAACTGCCCTCTTAGTCATTCCATCCCCGAGCTGGTGCTGGCTTTCAAGCTAACATATACAATGGTCCAGGCACCACCGGTAGTCCTCTACAGCAGGGGTTTTCAACCTTTTTGACACCAGGGACCACCATTTAATCGGCATTTGAGCCACGGACCACCATTCGCTTACATTTTCACCCCAGACCTAAAACTAAAGAATTCTTTTGGTTTTGTCCACAATTCTAAGCTGGATTTTGCAAACAAAACGGCGTAGACTTCTTTAAGTGGAGCTAATCCAAATGATAACTATTTTAACCAAATGGATAACCAAACCAAATGGACCCTTGCGGGTCCATTTGGTTTCATTTTTACACTCTCAAGAGTTACATCTGGCTAACCAACTTTCCATCATTTAGCCTGGGGACCACCTGGAACTCTCTCAAGGACCACTGGTGGTCCCCGGACCACCTGTTGTAAACCTCTGCTCTACAGGGGTTACAGATGGTGAATGAGCGAGAGTTTGGCAAACAAATGGACACAGTGTATTAAACTGTTGTTAAAAACATCTGTGTTAGCTTAATTTAGGAGACACGGGCGTTTGGCTGTTATTTCTCCTAAATTAAGGGTGCCTCATTAGGTGGCTGTGCATCGATGCAGCATGTGGAACTGTGAACCTAATCTTACCCAGCGTCCACATAGTCTTTAGCATAAAGGGGAGATACTTTATTGTGAAGGGGCAATAGGATGAGGAGGTGTTGTTGCAATGTAGTTGTCGAGAGTAATGGCGGCACCATATAGCCCTAGAAGGCCCAATGTTGCTTTTTAGCAACATTAACCCTTTAATTATTTAAAAAATGTTATAATTTTTTTTGTTATTTTTTTACGTAAATATCATGGTTAAGGTTGATTGTTTAGAATTCCGTTGCAATTCGTCATGATATTTGCATGACAATAGCGCCAACAGAGGCTGCAATTAGCCTCTTCAATTAATTCCTGGACTTAGTGCAATGTTTGATGATTTTTAACTTTTGACATTTAGCCTTTAACCCTAATGAAAGTATGTAGAATGACTGCAATAAATATATTTTTGTGATTATTAGAATGTCTAGAACATGTACATTCATTATATTAAAAGATATCCCCATTTTAATTAATTGATTTAATGAATTAATTAATTAGCATGAATAAAATAATTTTCATTTTTTTTGCTTTTTTAATAGATCATGGTAGTACAACCTAGTAGTAAGGTTGAAAACATTTTTTTTTTTTTTTTCAAGTAGAAATATGTCTGGATCAAATAGGGATAGAATCAAAACACCTGTATCAACAGAATCATTTGTCTTGAGTTTACAGTGTATAGGTCTATAAGGCCGCTCAAATGTTAAAGATGTATACGGGTACATTTGTGTATACATTTGTGTATACCAATGCTCCATCATTTAGCTGGGCTAACTAGAATTTACATCCTCACTTGTGTCTTCAACATTGTGTGTTTGCACAATTTTGCCTTGCACAGACACTCGTGGGACTAATCGTGGGAAACGGTATCCTGCCATGTCTAGCAAAGCTGGACATAGCAAAACCCCTCAAAAAGTTGTGTGGAGAGACGAGAGCTTTCTGCCTGACATTGCAGATAATTAACGCTAACATTAAATACGTCTGTAAGCTCTCTTGTAAACGGCTGGTAATAATCAGCCCAGCAGCATCTGCTGTGCTTGCCAAAGTACAGCTTTGTCTTCCAACAGTGCCAAAATGTTCATAGCATGTGGGCACCGTTACAAATCCATTATTATGACCATTTTTTGCCACTTAATGTTAATGTGTGTGCTTCTAAAGCCCTGCGAGTTACGGATATCACAATAT
>CM076973.1:49482008-49564508 GCA_039105355.1 Benthosema pterotum
TTATTGGAGGAATAATGGACGCTATACTCTGGCCACTGTATTGTTTCTCATGCATCATGATCTGTCTATTACCTACCTAATAAAATGCTGTATGTATGATGGCTGGCTAGACGGGTTGATGTACTGTACACTACTGCCCGGACTGAACACACTGCCCGGATTAGAGAAGATTAGTATTCCTATAACCAGTGTTGGGACATGTGCACTACGTAACTCAATATATTACATAATATATTACCAGAATGCAGTAACTTGTAATATAAATATATTACTTAACAAAAACAATCTAATATATTATACTTTTCTTTCTGCATTACTGCATTACTTTCAATATTACTTTCTGTCAATCTGTCTCGTTGAAAATGTTTTTTGTGAAATTTTCTTGACAACTGCAGAAGTTAAATAATTACTTATCTTCTATAATTTGTCATCAAATTATTTATTCAGGGGGATGTTTTTTCAAGTTGATTTCATATGGATTTCCCAGATAGCCCAAGTGCGCTTTCTTTATTGTAGCTATGCACTGGCCTACACAATATTTGATTAATAATGACACTAAATATTTAATTATATATTTTGCACAACATTTTTCTTTTAAGTAATATGTAATGGTAATATTAATATATTACACTTGCTCAGACAGCAATATTGTAATACAATATATTGCTTTAAAATGAAGGTAATAAGTAATACATTAACAAGGTATAGTAATATTCCCAACACTGCCTATAACTAACAGATCTACAAGCTCGCAGCCTACGTGGAAAAGACAACACGGTCACTTTGTGGCTCAGCTACTGTCACTGTGTGTGAAACACAACCAGGGGCGGATGTAACATGTCCCATTGGGGGGGGCATGTTGGAGGGGCAAGAGAAAATGGTATGGGGGCCGCACCCATACCATTTTCAGTTACAGGACTTTTATTAGTCAAGTAAAGCATCAATAATAACATCAGTTGTTGTTGAAGTTGCAACAGACACGCAGCATGCATAAAGCTAAAGGTCTGACTCAGAGAGTTTTCTGTTTTCAATGATGAAATGCTGTTGGTTTAGTGGTGCCAAAATGGTAGTTAGTATAGCAGTAGTAGTGTTTCAAATCATTTTAATTATAAGCAGTTTAATTTGAAATACATTTGAAATTTGGGTTGTTTGCATGCCATCATGGTTGGTGGTTTTCAACAAGTGGTCCGGGGACCACTAGTGGTCCTTGAGAGAGTTCCAGGTGGTCCCCAGGCTAAATGGTAGAAAGTTCAAAGTTGGTGGAATGGTGGAAAGATGTTGAAAGATGTAACTCTTTGAGGGCGTAAAAAAATTAAACCAAATGGACCCTTGCGGGTCCATTTGGTTTCAAAGCAAAATAAATCTTTAGTTTTGGGGTCTGTGGGGCTAAAATGTCATCAAATGGTGGTCTGTGGCTCAAATTCCAAATAAATAGTGGGCCCTGGTGTCAAAACTTTGGAGTTGCCCACCCTGCCATTCTTCCAGCCCACCCTAGTAGGGCTGGCTAAATCCGGCCCTGTCAGCCACACGTTTCTCTCCCTCATCTCATTTAGCAGCGTTTTAATCCTCCCTCAAATTCTCTTGACGCCGTTCTCGAGCTGCTCGTGGATTTCCCGTTAGATTACCACCGCCGGTCACGCGGACGGCGCGTATCACGACGAAATGTAGATTTTATTCTTTAATCCAACTATTAGTCAGAGCGCATCGTCTGATAATGATCCCGTTGCTGACTTTCATTTGGGACAGAATTGGCGACAACTTTTTTTTTTGTCCCATTCACATCCATTCAATCCAATGCATTCAAACGGCTCTCCTCCGGTTTGCCCCCTGAATGTCGTGAGCGCATGGGTTAAGTCAGCCAGAGCTACACTGATCTTCCTGACTTGTGACCCGGATGTTTTTGCTCAGATCGTCAGAAGAGAGGTCAGCCAAGACAACAGAAACAGCATGACAGAAACAGCACATCCTGTTAGGAGATCTGAGCTTCAAAATAAGGGTTTTTTTACCGATCTCACTGGTTTGAGCCGTGGCAATGGGGAGAAAACAAAGAAGATCCGATCGCGGTATAAAAGGGAGCTCCAATTATCTGTTACATTAGCACTGACCAAAAGTGACGTGTTCTGGTTGTCTCATTACTGAAACACAAGATGAATTGCTCCATCTTCTAGAACTCCGCCGATCCCAACAGCCCATAGCTCTTTTTATGGCCGTTACATTACTTCGGCGGGCGGAACATCAGAAGGACGTCACACGCCATCACTATTCTAATCTTCGGTGTGTGTGTGTGTGTGTGTGTGTGTGTGTGTGTGTGTGTGTGTGTGTGTGTGTGTGTGTGTGTGTGTGTGTGTATTCCACTGACCTTGACTTCCAAACACTCCACACTGGACACCTTTTACATGCACGGGACATGCAGAGAGTGTTACCAGGGGCGGAGCTATGGGCAATGCATGGGAGGGCAATGCCCCGCTAAATGCCCAGTCTGCCCCACCAAACACCATGGCTAAAACAACCCAAGATACTTCAAATTAAAGTGCTTACATTTAAAATGATCTGAAACACTTCTACTGTGTGTAACTAACTAACCACAGTTGTGTCACCACTAAACCAACAGCATTTCATCATTGAAAACAGAAAACTCTCTGAGTCAGACCTTTAGCTTTATGCATGCTGCGTGTCTGTTGCAACTTCAACAACAACTGGTGTTATTATTCATGCTTATACTAGCTCAATAAAAGTCCTGTAACTGAAAATGGTATCGCCCGTGTCTCTTCGCGCAACGGGTGATGAAGCCGCCCCGATACCATTTTCTCTTTCCCCCCCAATTGGGAAATGTTACATCCACCCCTGAGTGTTACAGAAAGGACACACTCATTCCTCTCAGCTCAGAGGTGGGAAAACTTGTCAAATATCTTGTCAATGAACAGTACATCATATGAAAGCTTACACTCTGTAGTTCCACAATACTGTATATAACAAAAAATACCATTGTCTATGCGTGTGTCTGAGAAATAGGGGGATTCCACCCATTTTCAACATTTTTTCTGAGAGCATACAAATGCAACCAAATGAACCCTAACGGGTTCCATTTGTACGCTCTCAGAAAAAAGAAGCGTCTAAAGAAATCCATTAACATGGTGAAAATACATCTTGATGATGTCATCAAGATGTTTCACCATGTTAGTGGTTTTCTTCAGACCTCCATTTCTTGGGAACACAGAATGGGGGAACTTTTTTTTCATGTCCACCCAACACCTCTAGGGCAGGGGTTTTCAACCTTTTTCATCCCAGGGCCCATCATTTATTCAGCATTTGAGCCATGGACCACCATTTGACGCCACACATACCCCAAAACTAAACAGATTGCTTCTGTCCCTGACCATTAATCTTCTAGTTGTGTAGACTTGGGGCTAATTCACAAGATGAATATTTTAACTCTTGAGAGCGTAAAAATGAAACCAAATGGACCCTTGCGGGTCCATTTGGTTTCATTTTTACACTCTCAAGAGTTACATCTGGTTAAACAACTTAGCTGGGGACCACCTGGAATCCTCTCAAAGACCACTGGTGGTCCCCGGACCACTGGTTGAAAACCACTGCTCTAGGGTATATTAATGGCATATTAGTTAAAATGGGTGGAATTCCCCTTTAAGACAGCGATCTTATTACTCTGGACATGAGCAGAAATAGCAAAGTCAGTCCAATGCTTGATGGGTTGAACGTAACCGCAAGGACTGAACTGGCCTTCAGGGCTCTGTGAAGCCAGACGGACCTGCGCGGGGCAGTAAATATACCTTTCTGGAAGTGACGCAGTGCAATAAGTAGGGTTGTCCCGATCAGTTTTTTTTCTCCCGATCCGATCCCGATCATTTGAGTTTGAGTATCTGCCGATCCTGATGTTTCCTGATCCGATCACTTTTTTTTTGCTCGCGATACAATCCCAATAATTTTTCCCAATCATTTTGCAAATGCATTAAGAAAAAGAAAGAACTAAACAAAGCATTGCGTCTAAACAAAGCATTGCGTCTGGCAAGACAGGCTTATTTCTCTGGCATTATTAATGACAACAAGAAAAATGCCAAAGTCCTTTTCTCTACCATTGGACGACTTTTAAACCCCCCTCAGTTCTACAAGCAGTCGTTCCCTGCCTCTAAAACTAAGTGCAATGAGTTTGCTTGCTTCTTTGATAACAAAATTTGCAATATTAGAGCTGATATTATGAATGCTGCACTACCCTAAACCCTCAAACTGCAGCTAATGCAGCCAGGATAGAGCCATCCAGGGGGATCTTATCGTCATTCTGCGCAATTGATGAAGACGAACTCCGCAAAACCATATCACAGATGACATCCTCCTCTTGCTCATTAGATATAATTCCCACCACTTTTCTCAAAGAGGTTTTAGACAGTGTGATCAGTGATATCCTAAAGATTTAAACAACTCTCTGCAATCAGGTGTCTTCCCTGACTCACTGAAGACAGCTGTAGTAAGGCCCTTACTCAAGAAAACACAATCTCGATCCCTCTGTGCTGGGTAACTATAGACCCATCTCTAATCTGCCCTTCCTGGGCAAGGTTTTAGAAAAATGTGTCTTTCATCAGTTGGATGTGTTTCTACAGATAAATAAGGTGCATAACAAATTCCAATCCGGCTTCAGGCAAGGTCACAGCACAGAAACAGCTCTTGTAAAAGTAATCAATGATCTCAGGGTATCTGCGGACAAGAAAAAATATATCTGTACTTTTACTTCTCGATCTTACGGCTGCATTTGACACAATCAATCATTCAATTTTAATTCACCGGCTGGAGCACTGGGTAGGTCTATCGGGGTCAGCCTTGTCTTGGTTCTCCTCCTATCTATCAAACAGAAACTATTATGTAAAGCTAGCCGAGTTTGACTCTGACAAACATGACATCAGTTCTGGTATCCCACAGGGCTCAATACTCGGTCCCCTTTTGTTCTCCCTATACATACTGCCGCTAGGAGAACTTATTACAAATCACAAAGTGAATTACCATTTCTATGCCGATGATACCCAGCTATATCTTTCCGTAGCCCCAAATGATCCCTGTGCCTTAGATCCATTGCTGACCTGTCTGTCTAGCATCAAATGCTGGATGAGTGAGAACTTTCTTAAACTAAACGAGGATAAAACAGAAGTTCTCATAATTGGCTCCAGCGACCAGAAAGAATCAATACTAAGCAGACTTGGCAATCTGATTGTAGAAAGTAATAGCACAGTAAAGAACTTGGGGGTCTTCATTGACTCCGAATTGAATTTTAATTCACACATTAATCATGTCACCAAGACTGCCTTTTTTCACCTTAGAAACATTGCACGAATCAGGGCCTATCTGTCAATGGATGATGCTAAAACCCTGATCCACGCCTTTGTATTTTCCCGGCTTGACTACTGCAATGCACTCTTCTCTGGCCTCCCCAAGAAAACAACTGACAGATTACAACTAGTCCAAAACGCGGCAGCCAGAGTTTTAACTAAAACTAAGATGAGAGAACATATTACTCCTGTCCTAGCCTCACTACATTGGCTACCGGTTGTGTTTAGAATTGATTTTAAAATTCTTTTACTTGTCTATAAAGCGCTTAATGGTCTTGCACCTTCCTACCTACATGACTGCCTGCCTAAGTATGTCCCAGGCCGTCCCCTCAGGTCTTCCACTGCAGGCCTGCTTGCGGTGCCTAAAATGGCAACTAAAAAACACGGTGAAGCAGCCTTTTGCTTCTATGGACCGACGGCGTGGAACAACTCCCATTATACATTCGACAGGCAGCCTCTGTAGACATTTTTAAAGCACAACTCAAGACGTACTTCTATGCACTTGCTTTTAACTGATTCTCTGTGATTCTATATTTTATGATTTATATATTTTATGCCTTATTTCAGGTCCTCACTGTACTGCTTCTTTGATGTATTTTAATGATCTCTTTAATTTATACCCACTTTTTTTGTCTTCTCTATTGCAATGTAAAGCACTTTGAGCTGCATTTTATGTCATGAAAGGTGCTATACAAATAAAGATTATTATTATTATTATTATTATTATTATTATTATTATTATTATTATTATTATTATTATTATTAAAAAAGAACTAAAACAATTAAATTGTCCTAAGAAAAATATCTTACATGAAGTTCACCAAATAGCAGAATAATATACGAGACTAGAGTAGCACTCCTCACTCAAATGTGCACTTTGGCAACTCCAAAGCAAATTCCACAACATTTATTTACCTGCCATAGTGTCAACCCCTTACCACTGTGTCGGATCACTGGTTATACTCGTATATTTACCAATACTGAATGGTCTGATGATGACAAATGAGGACCAATACTGATACTTTTCTGGTACCGATACAGTATTGCCGATACCGATATGAACCGATATGACAAAAAAGGGCCAATCCGATTTTTTTTTCCTGATACCGATAAAATATCTGGACAATAAGCACTATGGCCTGGACTGGACTGGACTGCGCAGTGAGCATTGGATGGTTTGCAGGGCTTGACAATAACACTTGCCCGCTTGCCCGGGGCAAGTAAAAAAAAATGGTGGGGCAAGTGAAGACTGATACCTGGTTGCCCGATCGGGCAAGTGTGCAACATAGTGCACTATAACACAACACAAGATAAATTTGTCTTGAAGGCAGTCATTGTACTCTGCCTCTGTGTCTTTCCCTGCTTTCTAGCTATCCACAATTCCAGGCTGGATTTCGGAAACAAAACAGGCAAATTAACATACACATCAAAATGACCATTAATCTTCTACAGTGTAGACCTGGGCCAATTAAGATGATGAATTTTAACTCTTGAGAGTGTAAAAATGAAACCAAATGGACCCGCAAGGGTCCATTTGGTTTCATTTTTACGTTCTCAAGAGTTACATCTGGTTAACCAACTTAACTGGGGACCACCTGGAACCTGGGGGGCAAGTGACCATGACCTGAGGGCAAGTAGAACCTGACTTGCACTTGCCCGATGGGCAAGTGCCTCGGAGACCTTAGTGTCAACCCCTGGTTTGCTGCTGCACGGTTGGGACAAGTCCATCTGTTCTTTAGAGTTATGGCAGGCCTCTGGGGAAATCTGGCTTCAGGAGAAATGGTGTGCTATCTATGGCTAGCTTTCACAGGTGTATCACTCCTCTGCGCTGGTATCATCCTCCAACTTATTTTTAGATAAGCTCCTCCAGGTTGAAACTGAATTACATTCAGGAGGAGTCAGGAGGAATCCATCATCACACAGTTGTTGCCCTTCCCTTACAGTTATGTGGAGACAGTAACAGATCTGTCAGGCCTCACGGCCGCGGACCCTCTCCCCGGGGGGCCTGGAGACAAACTATACATCCATTCAGGATCTATAGCTATCAGAATTCTCCTCTACTCAGCAGTCACTGGCGACAGCTACTGGATTAACGGCAGCCTCAAGGCCTTAAGGAGTGATAAGGTGTGATGTGGGGACAGATCTAGTGTAGATAGGCCCACAGAGACGTGTTGCAGACAGTATAAAGTCTATATAAATGTCGACTTGGGGGAATCCCACGGTGGCATACATAACCGCCAGCATCATTTGCATATCACGAGTTAACGAGTCCAGATGAATCTCATCAGCAGACCTGTCACCTTCACTGACAGCCAGCTTGTTCTGGATGATGGTATGACGTAAGGTTGGACGGTTTTCTAAATTTAAAACCCCAGTTTACTATGACCAAAATACCACGGTTTCTGGTTTTACCATCTTGTTAATATTAATGTGGCCATGCATTCACTGTCATTCTCTACTGCTTCCATAAACAATAATCACAGGAATCCAACGCTCATGTCAACTGAAATGGTATAGTCGGTTAGAGCTGTTGGCATCTCGATCGTTCAAGCGAGCAGGTGAGCAGTTTACGCCTTCCATAGTGATATGATAACTGAGGGTGGCTGGTTCTACTTTTTTTTTCTGTAGGCAACACTAAGCCTTGGTCTGAGATGAACATTGATATGCCTCCAGATGCTTTGGATTGAATTTGAGGGGGCTGAATTAGAGGGGGCTAAATTAAAGTGGTCCAGATGGTACTTGGAAAAAAAACACCTTATTACCTGCAATTTTGAACAACACACGCATGCGCGTACAACCCCATTCTAAGGTTATTTGGGGTAGGGGAAACAGGCACAGCCTATCCCACACACACACACACACACACACACACACACACACACACACACACACACACAACACACACACACACACACACACACACACACACACACACACACACACACACACACACACACACACACACACACACACACACACACACACACACACACAACTACGGTATACAATAATTCAACTGCAAATAAAGATCAGAAAGCCTTCTTCTTCCCTTAACGCATAGACTGTACCATACCATGCAATATATGCAACTCTAAATTATAGATTGGTTGTCTATGTGATGTCACATTTGCAATAGGTCTTGACAAATTAAGATAAAGATAAATGAGAATAAGATGAATTGATTGTTTATTTTTTATTTTATTTTTTACATAAAATAATACATTGACTATCGATGATTATTATACTATTCGACTATTCAAGGTCAGCCTTAATTGATTGATATACCTGTAGTGCAGATTGACTGACACAGATATGCTATTGATATAGTACTGATTGGTGTGCTTTGAAAGGCCCAGATCTTGGAAAGCCTTTCCCCCAAAAGAGTGCACTAGAAGAAGCATTCTTCATGGCCTCAGTCATCAAAAACACTGCTGTCAGTCAGGTAATGTTATGTGTTCAGATCAGGACACAACCTCCATTACATAGCCTTGTCTTGTCTGGAAAAAAAAAAGGTGTCAATCAGGATAAAGCCATCCAGTATCCTTCTCTCTCTCAGGCTTAGTTCACATAAAAGTTTGAGTACCCGGCCGACTGCTGATGGCTGTGATTGCTGCTCTAATTTATTTTCAACGGGAGTCACATGGTATAACCAGTAAAGATTACCCAACGCTTGGGAGGAGAGCAGAGGCATACAGTACTTTACTGATTAAACCATGTGACTCCTGTTGAAAATGAATTGGAACAGCTAAACAACAATCAGCGGTCATCCGGGTATACTCAAACTTACTTTTATAGGGCAAGTATAGAGTCCATTCTGAGGTATGGTATGTCCTGTTGGTTTGGCAACTTGACTGTGAAGTACAAGTCACAGGTAAATAGATTGGTAGTTATGGCTGAGAAGATAATGGGCATGCCTATTCCTCCCATTACCACCCAGGCCATATTCGAACAAGCTGTGTTGAGGCAAGCTCAAAATATTGTGTCCGATCCATCACATGTATTGCATGGAGAGTATGAACTAATAATAATGCCATCCGGTAGGAGATACAGAACTCCGAGGCATGTGTACAACAGGTTCAAATTATCATTTGTACCTTTGTCAATCAAAATGCTAAATCAGTGGTTGGCAAATGATTAGATGCACTTTAACAACTTAAGCACTTTAAGGGACTTGTGCAATATTGCTCTGTCTTTCTTTCTCTGTGTAATGTGGTTGTTTTTTGTACTTTGTTATGTTATGTGTATGCAGAACTGGTCTCTGTCTCCAAGATGAATTTCTCCTGAGGGAGACAAATAAACATGAACTTGAACTTGAACTCAAACTGATATACCGTAATTTCCGGACTACAAGCCGCTACTTTTTTCACATGCTTTTGATCCTGCGGCTTATACAATGGTGCGGCCAATCTGTGGATTTTTACAGGTAACACAGGTGTGGTCCGTGAGAGGGTTCCAGGTGGGCTCCGCAGACTGATGTGAAATGATGGAAAGTTGGTTAAGTCTTTGAGAGCGTGTTTACACTCTCAAGAGTTATGATATTCACCATCTAAATTAGCACCACTTAATTAATAAGTTGTTCATGTTCATTTTGGTCTAATTTTGATGTTTTGCCTCTTTTTTGCGAAAATCTATCCTGGAATTGTGAACAAAACGAAAAGAAATCTTTAGTTTGGGGGTCTGTGGGGTGAAGATGTTGTTAAATCGTGGTCTCTGGCTCAAATGCTGAATAAATAGTGGGCCCTGGGGATCAAAAAAGTTGAAAACCACTGCTCTAACATGAAGCTTATTGCCTGGTGCGGCTTATAGTTAGGTGTGGCTTATACAAGGGAAAAAAATCCGTATTTTGCCCCAAATTTAGCTGGTGCGGCTTATTATTCAGGTGCGGCTTATAATCCGGAAATGATGGTACTGTATGTGAGACCCATCCAGCCCTATGGGTGTTGCCCCACACACACACACACACACACACACACACACAACACACACACACACACACACACACACACACACACACACACACACACACACACACACACACACACACACACACACACACACACACACACACACACACACACACACACCACACACACACACACACACACGCATATGCAATGCACTCATAAAGCCAATGTCACGTCAATGAGGCGAGGCATGAGGCACAAAGAAACAGATTCAGGAGGCAGAACAGATTGTTGATGAACCATTAACCTGCTGGTGGTGAGATATAAGGGCTCACAGGACACAGTTTAATTTAACCTTGTATGGGGAAAAAAATCTGTTGAATCGTTGTGACAAAAAGAAGGGAATGAAGTTCCATCGTTGGCTAGAGTTGGGGAAATGGACAGTAGTCCATAGTCAAGATAAATAAAGAGAATCATTGCTACACACTCTGCTTATACAGACCTGTCTCTAAACCCAAATCCATCCAAAACTAATAATGTGGATTTTTAGTTAGGGCAGGTCTCTCTTGTCCTCACATGCGCACACACGCACACGCACACGCACACGCACAACGCACACACAGTATATAGTTTACTTACCCATTTGATAGATATTCCTCCAAGAGCTCCCTCTTGGAGGAATATCTATCAAGTGGGTACAAAGAGGCAATTTTCCTTTTGATATAAAGCTGCCTGTGCTCTCCTTACCATCCATTACGCTGGCTCTATGGATGACGGCTTTTAATAGACAAATAATGGAATGGGAGGGGGGATTCCATGTAGCCCAATCTACATGGAATTCACGTTGGTGACGTGGTTAAGACATTGACTTTACACACCGGCGTGTACATTTTTTAACCAAAATATCGTGCACAACGTTGTATGTATATTTAGTCTTAAAATGTATAGACAAATGCCTCCCTAATGTTAATGTAACTGGTAACGTATCAACATCAAGATCACAACGTTTCTGTTGGCTGGGTATAGGTACACAGTAGGTCCCATGTTAATTCATGCATGCGTAAAGGGGCTTCCAGACGGAAACGATAAACGCCGGTGTTATCGTCGGGCGAGTTTCTTTGCCAACATTAAGAAAATCGCCCGTCGATAAACGCCGAGCGTTTTATGGGGGGAGGAGGGGAGTGGGGCGCACGAAATGCGTGGCTCAGCAGCCAACAGACTACACTTCCCAGTAGCTTACATCCTTGCAGTCAGCAGGCTACCTGATCATGATCACGCTGAATTTACAATTCATTTACAATGAATTAATGACTCACCACTCACCAGTCACCAATAATGATGGCTGCAGCCGTAGAGGTTGACATTTGAACGTAGACTATAGTTATTCCAAGTTGCGCAGGTTAAAATAAAATGGGCAGCATCAATCACGTTTAAATATGTTGTATAATAAACTCTGCTGGCTAAAAGCATGTAACCAACATCAACATGCTTCACTTTGTCATATAGCGTGGCCGTGACAAACTCACAACACGTCACGCAATAATGCGTTGTAAACATTAGAAGAGCAGAATTGCCACAACTCACGTCATGGCTCGGCTCAGGGTCGGATATAGAGGGGGGCAGGGGTGGGCACAGCCCACCCAAACGTGCATCCTGCACAACCAATGAAAGGTAATATCATGGTTTTCAACCAGTGGACCACTAGTGGTCCACAAAAGCCGAATAAATAGTGGGCCCTGGTATAAAAAATGTTCAAAAGCACTGCTTCTTATGAAAAACTTTGGAGTTGCCCACCCGCCATTCTTCCAGGCTAGATCCTGTCCTGGCTCGTCTGCGCCAGAGCCTTAAATGAATAGGGAATCCACTCCTGGAACAGAAACGGTGAAGTCACTGTGCAGGTCTACTGGTAGAGTGGGTCCTCATCGTCCTCACTCCTCATTATGTTTGTTTGCTATAATCGCCAAGCGTTTTACAAAAAGTTCACTGAGATTGAACTTTTTAAAACTCGCGCGCGCGTGCTTGATTCGTGCACGCGCGCGCGACAAAAATGAGTGACGCCGGGCGGAAAACGACCGGCGTTAAACGCTCTCTTGAACGCGGGTCGATTTTTGAACTTTTGTGCTCAAAAAACGCCGGCCCCATTGAGAATGAATTAGAGTGGGCGATTTATTCCTCGCCGTCTGTAAGCCCCGTAACTCAGAGAATGTACTAAGTGGAACCAGTGGACCCTTTCTCACGGATCCATTTGTAGTTTTGTACTCAACTCGGAATTGAATTAACACTCAGGTTTTTAACGGACGGGCAGAGCGTGAAATGCACATAGCACGAGCATTATCGCATGTGCACAAACTCACGTGTGCTATAGGAGGGAACGATCCTCTCCTATTCCTTCACTGAGCCGCGATGGAACCAAGACGCAGCTAATTGAAGTTTTATGATGTAGGGACAGAAGGCAGAGAGATGGGGAGGAAACCTGTGGGCTGCCTGCCTGGATAATATCTCCAGAGCATACCTGGGCATTATGCGGCCCGGGGGGGCAAATGCAGCCCTTTGGCTGACTCTGACCGGCCCCTGAAAGGGATATAAACCAGTGGTTCGGGGACCATCAGTGGTTCCTGAGAGAGTTCCAGTTAAATATGGAAAGTCGGTTAACCAGATGTAATAAGAGTTAAAATATTCATCATCTGAACTATCCCAAGTCTACACAACTAGAGATTGTAGAAGATTAATGGTCATTTTGATCTGTATGTTTGACTGTTTGGTTTCCCAAATCCAGCCTGGAATTGTGGACAAAAGCAAAATAAATCTTTAGTTTTGGGGTCTGTGGGGCTAAAATGTCATCAAATGCTGGTACTCTGTGGCACAAATACTGAATAAATTGAGGTCCCTGGTGTCAAAATGGTTGGTCTTACGCTTACTTTTATCTTGAAATTAAATTAATATTACGCAGACTTTAGTTCAGCCTTTAGTCTTGGCCCTCCACAATATTTTCTGTTTCTCATTTGGCCCCTTGACAAATATAATTGCCCACCTCTGCTCCAGAGGCACTGCTGGTGTTTCATATCGCCTCTGTCTTTATTTGATGGCCAGCATTGACTCCTCCTGCACACGCACTAAGCAGAACACTAAAATTCCTCTGCACGGAAGTATAATGTCTTTACATAATATACCCATTTATGATGCCTGAGAAAATGAGGCTTGCATGTCATAGCACTCACACACACCCATGCTATAAGGCCTGTCAGTGCTGTGTCATGCATGGTGGGATAAACAAGTGCTCCACTGCACAAAGACATTTCCTCCCAGGGGCGGATTTAACATTTCCCAATTGGGGGGGCAGGAGAAAATGGTATGGGGGCGGCTTCCTCCCCCATATCAATGGTATGGGGGCGGCTTTCAGGAAGTGACACTTCCTGGACCAGAAATGATGTGATCGGCAAGGGTGGGGGTGGGGGGTGATTAACCCTTTAGTTACACATCTCTGAGATATGTGTGAAAAAAATGTATACAACTGCTGTTTGTGATTTTTTGTTTTTGAGATAGTCAATCAACTACTTAATGCATATAACTGCTCCCTAGGGGGTGTTACAGGCTGAAAAATGGCACTCAGAGTTAAATATAAGCAATTTAATTTGAAATATCTTGGGTTGTTTTGCATGCCATCATGTTTGGTGGGGCAGTATGGGCATTTAGGGGGGCATTGCCCCCGTGCCCATGGCTAGATCCGCCCCTGTTTCCTCCTAGCCTGTCAGCTTCTCAAGAGGGAAAAGCCCAATTAAAGAACACTTATGTTATTCTAAATCATCATCATCATCATCATGCTAGAGACAAAAGAAAGACAAAGAGAAGACAGAGAAATGCCCTTTTAATCTCCTTTTTTATCAGAGAAATCTGAAAATACCGACATGATTGACACCTGAGACTATAGTCTACTTATTCAAAGCAGCCGGGGAACCATGGTGTTATTACAGTATGTCTAGGCCTGTTTCCTCCTCGCTTGCTCTTTCATTACTTAATCTGGTGTAATCCACTTTGTGTCATATCTGCAAAACATGACAGGAATGCTAGCATATTGGTTATAAGGGCATTTTGAAAATGTGCTATATGTTTTGTTGTAGTATCAATCAGGCTTAAGGCTGTGTGTGTGTGTGTGTGTGTGTGTGTGTGTGTGTGTGTGTGTGTGTGTGTGTGTGTGTGTGTGTGTGTGTGTGTGTGTGTGTGTGTGTGTGTGTGTGTGTGTGTGTGTGTGTGTGTGTGTGTGTGTGTGTGTGTGCGTGCGCGTGCACGAGGAAGGAAGAAGCAATTGGAGAAAGGAGAAAATAGATCATCTCTCCTAATTAGAGCCGCGGCTTTTTTTTTTAACCAGAGCATAAATACAGCGAACACCAGGGGCAGATCTAGGCATGGGCATGGAGGGGCAGTGCCCCCCTAAATACCCAGTCTGCCCCCCAAAAAACGATGCCATGCAAAACAACCACTACTGCTGCTACTAACTATAACTACAGCTGTGTCACCACTAAACCAACAGCATTTCATCATTGAAAACAGAAAACTCTCTGAGTCAGACCTTTAGCTTTATGCTTGCTGCGTGTCTGTCGCAACTTCAGCAACAACTGATGTTATTATTGATGCTTATACTTGCCTAATACAAGTCCTCTAACTGATGGTTACAGGACTTAAGTCAAAGTCGCATGATTTGTCACTACGACATGTTCTCTACCCCCCCCCCCCCCCCCCCAAATGGGACATGTTATATCCGCCCCTGGCGAACACAGAGTGAGCAAACGGCAGACACCACCCACCACCACCACGTTGATTCATTAGGTGAACGGATAAGAGTTAAGGATCCTCACGATTTTTCCCTAGATAAGCTTCTTTCTTCTTGTAAAGTGTATACGTTATAGAGGCCATCATTAGTCCCTTGGGGTAATATTAGTAGCACTTTCAGCGCAGGGCTCTGATGTGCGTTTCCTGCGAGACGTGACTGGCCTCCTATACAACAGATTATATCCTACGTTTTCCCTTCTCCTTTTTCCCCCTCTGATTCTTCCCCATCATCAATGGTAATGAAACTCATTAATCTAAAACATCATGGTTTGTGCGCATGCATACATAATAGCCCAGTTTTGTTTTTTTGTGTAATATTGCTGGCCCAGCTTGTTTGCATAAACTCTTGTAAGGCTCTGTGGGCAACATAATCCTTGGACATGTGTATAGCGCTGAAAAACACAATCTACAAAGTAACTATGATTTACCACCGTTGTTGTGGCGCTGAAAGTCAAGCCACGGTGCCACGGGACATCAACAAGCACATAAACAGCAGTAAAAAAGATAGTATTATCATTAAATTACTTTTAAATGGGATTCATTTTGACATGAAAGAACAAAGTTAATGTTTTAAAGGGGAACTCCACCCATTTAACATTTTTTCTGAGAGTGTACACGTCTAAAGAAATCCATTAACACGGTGAAAATACATCTTGATGATGTCATCAAGATGTTTCACCATGTTCTTCTTCAGACCTCCATTTCTTGGGAACACAGAATGGGGGAACCTTTTTATCATGTCCACCCAGCACCTCTAGGGTATACTAATGACATATTAGAATGTTGAAAATGGGTGGGCTTCCCCTTTAAGTGAAGCATAAGGCCAGATGGGGTGAGAAAAAGAATGGGCGCCCAGAGAGTAATAGCAGCGCTATAAAACTATACTGAGCATCAACAGGGGACACAGACAGGTCACTGAAAACAATAATAAACAATCCATAAAGTTGTCTGGACATGGTATACAGTATGGGTATCCGTGTGCATGCACAGTTGAGCAGTAGGGTTGAGTTACGATATAGTAACTTCATCGGAAAGTCGAGTAAAAGTACTGTATATCGGTGTGAAAACGACAACACTGATCAGAATATTTTGCAATGAAAATGATAACCGATCGTAACTACTTTTTAAAATAATGTAAATTTTAAAAAGCTATTGTATCGATTTCAAATCGAATCGCCATCAACGAACCAATATATACAGTACGTACATGTATGTATCGTCGGCCATGCATTGCGATATGTATCGTAACGCTGTTTCATGCAGTACAATGCAGAGAAGAGTCTGCAATGGCATGTTCCTTTCTGGTCTCCTGGACCAGTGGTTCCTAAAGGCCTGTTCATGCTCTCTCAACTCTCCGAACTTTTCGGAAAGTTACGTCGGAAAGTTGACGTCATCCGAAAAGTGACGTCATTCGAAATGTCTGAAACTAATCTTTCCGAAATTTTGTTCTGAAGGCCGCAGCGTCGGATTTGTGACTCTCCGAACTCCACTTTGGAAAGTTGGAGAATGTGATTGGTCGGTTGCCCGCAATGCCCCCCCCCCTCTCCCGGCTCCCACACACACACAGCTGCTGCTGCTGCTACTACTGTATCTGTGTGTATATTGTATAGTCGTTTTGTTTGTTTTGTATCCGCAAAACGGCGCAACAATCAGCATGCATGGACATTGTAGTGAGTGGATCAGTGGAGCCATTTGAAGAGAGGTTAGCAGAGCAGCTCACGGGATCTGCGAGGCTGCAGCTAGGTTCTATTGGACTCAGCAGGATCTGCGAGGCTGCAGCTAGGTTCTATTGGACTCAGCAGGATCTGTGAGGCTGCAGCTAGGTTCTATTGGACTCAGCAGGATCTGCGAGGCTGCAGCTAGGTTCTATTGGACTCAGCAGGATCTGCAAGGCTGCAGCTAGGTTCTATTGGACTCAGCAGGATCTGCGAGGCTGCAGCTAGGTTCTATTGGACTCAACAGGCTGCAGCTAGGTTCTATTGGACTCAGCAGGATCTGCGAGGCTGCAGCTAGGTTCTATTGGACTCAGCAGGATCTGCGAGGCTGCAGCTAGGTTCTATTGGACTCAGCAGGATCTGTGAGGCTGCAGCTAGGTTCTATTGGACTCAGCAGGCGAGCAGCTAGATTGCTGCACTCGGCGCATGTTGAATACACATGGCTTGACTGCACGCAGATCATCGGCGAAAACGGCTCCCATTTATATTCCTCATCGGACCTATGAGGATGTTTTACAGCAGCGGTTCCCAAACCTTTCCATGTCACGGACCCCCAAAACGATACTAATTAGCCAGCATAACCCCCCATTATGTTAGCAGCTCTAGCAGTGCATAACCAATCTGTCGAGACAGTCTCGCCTTTTTCGAACAAGAGCGGGTGACGAATGAACGTCATCTGTGTTCGGAAAGTGTTTTGTTTGTTTGTTTGTTTTTTGTTTTTTCGGGAAAGTAAAAAAATAAAAATAAAAGTTTGGACGTCGGAGAGAGCATGAACAAGGATTAAGCCTTTTCATGTAAAGAACATGCTAAAGAACCTCCATAAGAGAAGCTAGCAGTGATTTTCAACCATTTTCATTTCAAGGGTCCACCGTTTGAAATTCACATGGGCTCATGCCACTTTGAGGAACCACTGTCCAGGATACTGGATTGCCTTGTTCATATATCATTGTGAGTGACAGGATCACAGATAAACAACCTGATGAAATAAGGTGGAAAAGGCTGACTATCTCTTATTATCTTGGCATGGGTGCAAAGGTCAACTACCCACAGATCCATATTACGTGTTGTTGGTGCCATGCTGTGTGCTGAGAGGTCGGACTGGATTGATTTCTCTCCATATTGTTCAGAGCTCTCACTCGCACAGTGGGAGCTTAGTTTAGAACCTCCTATGTAGTCAAGAGGCTGCACTATTGTCTCTCTCTGGCTAGTATTTCTAACTCATCTCCCACCAAATCCTTATACCTCACGTTGCAACAGTGCTGCCCCTGGGAGGGGGCAGCTATAGCTGACTACTTTTAAAACAATGCCCCTCTCCATTGGCACACTGCCCTTTCTGCTGAAGTATCGATTTCTGCTCTACCTCTAACAGGTCGGTCTCTCAGGCTCTCTCTCTCTCACACTCTCTCTCTCTCTCTCTCTCTCTCTCTCTCTCTCTCTCTCTCTCTCTCTCTCTCTCTCTCTCTCTCTCTGCTGACTTTTAAACGCTGGGGTACACTATTAGAGAATGTGATCATTTGACAAAAAGCATGAAATTGTCAATCCATCCATCCATCCATTCTTGACCGTTTATCTGTAGTCGGGTCACGGGGGCAACAGCTCCACTAGAGAGCGACTTTCACAGCCAGTCAATGCACCCGATGTTAGTCTTGGACAATATACTAGTATTACCGTTTATCGCGATATTGGAAATCAATACCGAGTAATATCGTTGGGTCTATAAAAAATACTGACATTATACTGTATTCTATTAAAATATGAGCAATGAGACGTAATTGTAACGATACAAACAATTTGCATGTTACACACATGCCTAAAATAGGCCTTATTTGGGCTAGGCTTTTTGGAAACAATGTATTTCCAACTCCAGTTTGTCCCTATTTAGGCTGCTTGAACAGCAGAGTATCGAATATCGAGCTAATTAACACTGAATCTCATCAACTGGTGGTATTTACAGGGTTTATATGCTAAATAAATAAATGAATACCTGAACACGAAGAGTTCAAAACCACTTCTGTGCAGTACTCACCGCATGCATCTTTCATTTAATTCATAAAAATGTGGGAGTGGAGAGAGGACCAGTAGCTGACACTGAGCAGCAACACACAACAGCATAGCAGACGGTGAATAGAACTACAGAGGCCGGTGAAAGCCATTATGATGGCCGTTCTCCATTAACCTCTAGTGTGCAGCACTGCGCACCATGCAGGAGCTATTATGTTGAAGTGTTTCAGGGCTATAAATGCCAGACACTAATATTTAATCATAAAAAACACTGCATGGATTTAGCAGCCTTTGTTATACTGGAATTCCCAAATGCTGTAGTGTATAGCCAGTAGTCTTGGGCAATATACTCATATCATTCAGTGATAGTCCTATCAATGGTTCCATAAAAAAAAAATATCGAATACCGAATATCATCAAATACCAACATTATACTGTATTCTATTAAAATATGAGCAACTATACAATTATACAACTATACAATTGTCATGTTACACACATGCCTAGAATCACCCTTATTTGAGCTAGGCTTTTTGGAAACAAAGTATTTCTAACTCCATTTTTTTTTTTTCCCAAAGGCTGCTTGAACAGCAGAGCGCTCAGTTTCTAACCCCTCAATGTCACAATTCTGAGAACTAGGTGACTGGTGGATGTTATCAATACCGATATAAAAAAAAATGTATCAGTAAAAAAAAAAAAACTATATTTTTTAAATACATCGGTAAAAAATCAATACCGCCGATTAGAGATCAAGGGCTCCATTTTCGCTAAACCCCTTATGCCAAACCCCTTATCCCTTTTTTACTATTTTGAAAAACTTTTTGGAATAGTTCAACGTGCCAATCTATTAACACGTTGGGAGCTTGTAGACTGGCCACTTGAACTATTGAAAAATGTTTTTTTTTATATACTGTATATATATAATTTAAAAACGGCAAAGAAGTTAAGGGATAAGGGGTTTAGTTGTGACGAAAATCTAGACCCAAGTCTTTTAAGGATTTAGGGATCTTTTAGGGATTTTTTCCCCCCAGTAGCAGTGTATTCACTGGTTTCAAATAGGCCTCACACACACAAAACTCTGAAGACTAAACTTACAAAACAAAGAAAATCTCTTCATGCAAAATATGGAAACAAACCTAGAACTTGAGAAACTGCCTTTTAAGGCTATAAACCCTGTACTGACCGAGAGACCTGCTGCTCCTACAGCCTCCCTTTTATATTAGGCAAGACCATGACAAGGAACAGTTCTGTAATTGGTAATCCACTTTAAGGGGAACTCCACTTTCAACATTCTAATATGTCATTAATGTATACCTTTGAGGTGTTGGGTGGACATGATAAAAAAAAAGCTCCCCCATGCTGTGTTTCCAAGAAATGGAGGTATGAAGAAAACCACTAACATGGTGAAACATCTTGATGGCCAGAGGGAGGATGTTTGACCATGACTACTGCATGTTTTTTGTGAGGGTACCTAACCTATGGGACAAGTGGAGAACATGTCAGTATAACTACTCCATGGGAGACGCGGAGAACATTTCAACTCACAGTTATCCTATATAAATTCATATTTGACAAGCCAACTTGAAAACGCTTAAGAAGCAGAATGTGCCATTGAAAATGTCACACGTCCTGCGAGGCCAAATTAGCATTTGTGTGATTTTACCCCCCTCTGAGTCTGTGAATGTATGAAAGGCCATGCACAGCTCTACAGTAGTCTAGTCTCTGAGCTGAACTAACAGCACAAACACACACCACATCATCACATCGTCTATCAGCGCTCTTCTTCAGTAAGACTACATCACATCTAGTGGAGTGGGATCAACACGGTGCCTCATGTATAACGCATCGCTCACAGCTATGCTTCTTCTATGTCAACATTCTAACAGAGCTATGTTTATGCAATGTATGATAATTCCTTGCATGTGATTCCACTCCAGCAGTAGTGTGCTGTGCGTTACCCACACTGAACACCACATTGCCTCCAGTGGTTGACACTTGTTGAAGTGTATTTGTGTATTTGTGTGTGTGTGTGTGTGTGTGTGTGTGTGTGTGTGTGTGTGTGTGTGTGTGTGTGTGTGTGTGTGTGTGTGTGTGTGTGTGTGTGTGTGTGTGTGTGTGTGTGTGTGTGTGTGTACACAATAGATATAGTAGATAGTGTATCTGTGAGCAGACTTACTATGATTGTAAACTAGGTCATATACAAATCGCACAACCATAGAAAAATACATAAGTAAATACACACACACACACACACACACACACACACACACACACACACACACACACACACACACACACACACACACACACACACACACACACACACACACACACACACACACACACACACACACACACACACACACACACACACACACACACACACACAGTATTGTTGTCCATTGCTCATACTTTTTTACATCTTATGGCTGGTGTCACTATAACTTTTAAGTGTTTGTGTGCAGAAAAATAAGAGAGATTCACTCAGTGTCACACATCCCACAGTAATGAACAGTGGCTGGTCCAGAGACAGTGTCCCGACAAAGAAACCATCGGCTAAAGGCTCTCGGTGTGATGGCTTTAGCTAATTACTTCATTAAGCAAGTAGACACAGCTTTTGCCAGTTCCCAGTTGCCAATTCATGTGAACCTTGGAGCCAAATGTTTTATAGGTGCTTTTCTTACTTAGCGATGATACACTAATTGTACAGACCAATTAATTAGGGATTGGTATAATTAAGCAAGGCGGGAACTAAAGAGTACCAGACCTATTATTGCTCCTCAGGGAGTTCTAAAGAGGACAGACATGTCCACAGTAAATAAGGCACAGCAATCTCAACTAGGATCCATTTTGTTGTTTTTGATGCTTTTCCCATCAGACACAGTCATTAAAATACTGCTGCTATTCTGGGGACAAACATCTGACAAAATCTACAGCACACATGCTCACATTTACTAGTTTAGTTTAGTTCAGCATGATTCTTAAAAAAAACAGTACAGCATAGAGACAGCACAGAGAGGTTAAGTGGTTCACACAAACAAACAAAAGTTGATGTCATCGTCAAACATTAAAGATAGAGTGCCATGATTTTTTTCTACCCTAAAACATGATCATCAGGTATTAATGTTATATGAAAAGTAAGATTTTTTCCCAAAAAGTGTACAGTGTTTGTCAAACTGTCATTTTTATGATTCCACCCTACCAGTTCATTAAGTATGCCTGGTTTGCCTGGTGGGTGGTGATGGGTGGAGATCCACCTGAACTGAAGCCACACCCACAGCTTTAGTTGCATGATAAAGAGGGAGGAGTTAGGGGAGGGGCTGAGCACATGATGTCATTATAGTTAAGTTTTTTTCATTGGCACGTTTGACTGGAAAGGTTCAGCCCCCAGGAAGAAACCCTAAATACAAAGGGAAGACATCATTGCACATAAAAAACACACCAAGGGGTCTATTTATATACCGTCACCTCTTAAACATGTACAAAATTGGAAAAAATACAAAGATCACGGCACCCCCTCTTTAACGTATACAGTGTTGTAATGGGACTTTTAGAAGTGGGGGGATTTTCATTGACATGGTGAAACACAGGTATATAAATGACATAGTAAAATATTGAAAATGAGTGGAATTCCCCTTTAAGACACGTGCAAGCACACCTGCATTTGCGCAAAACACACAGACAAACAACTATAGCATATTGAGAAAGATTGTTTACACCAGAAATATCTTAGATGTGAGAAGTGGGGGGACGCCGTCCCCCCGCGTCCCCTCTCCACTACACCCCTGAACATATAAGTTCAGAACATGCGTTGAGGAGGACCACTGTAGTATTTAAAACATGCATGGCCCAGGCATTTGCAGCCAAGTCTGTAACCTTTAGCCCTGTCTGAACAGGTACTGACCAACCAAGCTGACCAGAGGTCAGGGAGAACGCGTTCTGCAGCTTCAAGTTCTTTGTGGCATTCTAAATGTTTTTTTTTTTTCTTCTTCTTTTTTTTTTTGCTTCTCTTATAATTTTTATCCCACGATTTTGTAACCCATTTTTTCACCCAGTGCCAATTCCTAATGTGATCCTGGGCTCTACACACCCTCCACCAACCTGGGGAGGCAGCAGATGCTTCCTTCAAGGCATGAGGAGTCGCACGCCGCATTTTTCTTTTCACCTGACAGGGGGGAGTTTCCCTGGTTGGACGTAGCGCGTGGAAGGAACACGTTATTCCAACCAGTTCCAGTCCCCTCCATCAGGCGGCCCGGCTGGCCAGGGGGAGGTAGTTTAGAGTCCAGGATTACTGCATGTTTTTGTAAGGGTATCTACCCTAGGGGACACGGGGAGAACATGCAAACTCCACACAGAAAGGCCCTTTCACCAACCCCGCCTCGGGTATGGGCACTGATGACGTGGAGGAGCAGACACGCCGCCAGCACCCACAGCAGCACCCACAGCAGCGCCCCTAGCGGGAATCGAACCCAGGACCTTCTAGCTGTGAGGCGACAGCACTAACCACTGTTCCACCGTGCCCCCGGAGGATTCTAAATGTTACCCAGTAAAAACCCACATTGTTGGTGCAAAATTATCTACAGTGTCAGGGGCCACCGAACACATAATTTTCAATTGATCAGAATCGGCCCTGGAGCAAAAAATTGCGACTTCCCTAATTAACACACAGTATTTTACAGTGCAGAATTGGCAAACATTTCAAAGACAGAATGCAGCAGAATGTTGCAGGCATGGACAGATGGATTGCTATATGAACAGATCCTATACACAGTGGGGATTGCTTTAACACTGTTATCGTTTTTGCTCTGATAACTTGTGTGAGAACAGGCTTTGTTCAGACTGCAGGGAAATCTAAATTGTTTCTGAAAAGCAAAATTCAGGTGTTAGGACCGACTATCCTCGCACGCTAGTGATGACATTGGACTTGTGTAGCAGGGTATTCAAATATCGTTGACCTACAATATTCACATTGTGATGTGGTGTAACAACGTGACAGCATGTGCGCACCTTAATAGTGCCAACACTCACAATTCACTACAAGATAAATGCATTGTGACATGTTGTGAACATATACAGTAGACTATGGGCTATTCTCTCGTATGATAACATACACATCCAGCTATTGTCCCCATTGTTCAGATGAGTGAGACATTCACCTTTAAAAATCTCATTTGAATCTCCTTAATAGAATATATAGGGTGACCAAATGTTCTCCTTTGCGTTGGACAGTCCCTCATTTCCCAGTCTTTTCAGGCCCCCAACGCAACACGCAAGTATGCACTTTACCGAGTGCTGATCTAGTTTGGCTAACCCTTATACGCTTTCTTGTAAAAAACGTGCACTTAATTTTTACCCTTTATGAAAGGTTGATGTAGCAGCACCAGCCGCTCAACCTAAAGTGGACAAAGAACAATTTTTGTTACGGTAGTTAGTTATTCCGAGTTTGGGAGAAAATTGGCTGGCAAAGACCTTTGTCACAAAGACATGAAACAAACCGCTGTGGGTATACTGTAATTGGCTGAAAGTAGTAAAGGAGGGCGACTTGGGGATTATTTACCATGGTAACAGTTTGTCATTTCCTACCTTCCTTCACTATGATAACACTCCTGCAATTCTTTATTCTACTCTGGTATCTGTCTTCTGCTGCACATTAACCCTTTTGTGTATTGAACACATTTTGGTGTTCCAAGCTATTGAAAAATATCAGATCTACAAGTTCATAGCGCGCCACCGAGTGGTGCGCTATGAGCTTGTAGATCTGATACTTTTTTGAAAAATCATGAAAATGTGGCACAAATCTTTGAATATATTATTTCAGAAGCAAACATTTTTAAATAAAACCTTTGCTTCTGGTGGAGAAAAAACTAGAATCAGAAAGTAGAATCTAGTGTCAGAAAGTAGAGTAGAATCTAGTGTCAGAAAGTAGAATCTAGTGTCAGAAAGTAGAATCTAGTGTCAGAAAGTAGAATCTAGTGTCAGAAAGTAGAATCTAGTGTCAGAAACTAGAATCTAGTGTCAGAAACTATAGGATCTAGTGTCAGAAACTAGAATGTAGTGTCAGAAACTAGAATCTAGGACCAGAGACTAGAATCTAGCGTCTGAAACTAGAATCTAGCTCCAGAAACTAGAAATAGAATCTAGTGGCTGAAAGTAGAATCTAGGGTCGGAAAATAGAATCTAGTCTGGGTTAAAACCACTCCCTTAATTCCCGGAATAGTTTTGCCATACTGGCAATTGATAACTGTAGTACTGAAGCTTAATGTACTTTCTACCATTGCTTTTGCTACTGTAACGCCTACACTCCTTCCCAGAATAATTTCACAGCAGAAAGACGTAGCCTTGAATATTACACTTAATAAACAACATGCCTGAAGGCTACCTGTAGGGTATAGCATACTGTACAGTATGTGTTCAAACTGCAGTATGCAGTCTGCAGGGTAGTATAGGGCTCTATTTATATCCATGATAAACCCCGTATTAATGGTAAATGGTGCATTGATGCAGTGCCTTTATCCACGGCTCTTTACATTGCATTACACTCACACATTCACACGCAGACATTCAGAAACCAATTCCAGCATTAGCCACGCAAGGTAGCAATCCACACAACAGGAGCAATTTGGGTTTCATGTTTTGCCTGAGGACCCTTTGACCCATTACCATTTTGAGAAAAAAAAAAAGAATAGTTAAACTAGCCAAACTCCGAGCTCACAACGTAGATCGTCTATTTTAATTATGCAAAAAATGTGAGTTCTTTTAGTACTACTGTATTAGACTACTACTACTATTAGTAGTAGTAGTAGTAGTAGTATTAGTAGTAGTAGTTAGTGTTGTCGTCGAGACCACTTAAATCGAGACCAAGACAAGACCAAGACAACCACGGACTTGATCGAGACAAGGTCGAGACGAGACTAGCACCTAGAGGGGTCAAGACCAAGACGAGACCAAGACAACCACGGACTTGATCGAGACGAGATCGAGACGAGTCTAGCACCTAGAGGGTCGAGATCAAGACAAGACCAAGACCTAGAGGGGCAGAGACCAAGACCAAGACAAAATTATACGAGAACAAGACGAGACCACGAGACAAATAAAGTGAAGAGCCGCAAGGTCGAGACAAGACCAAGACAAAACAAAGCGAGACAAAAATAAGACGAGAATGGCGAAAAAACGATCTCGAAATGTATCGAGACGAGACAATGCCTCGAGAACTACAACACTAGTAGTAGTAGTAGTAGTAGTTTAAGCTTAAGGGCTTTAGCATGAATGAGGATAGAGACCGATATGTTTAGAAATTGTATAACCTCTGTCTGTTTTTGCATGCATGCGTGTCTCTACTGGAATTCTTACAGGAAGGCAGCTAGTTACAATGAACCAGTGTGGGCAGAATACATAGTTGGTCTCCATGGTGACCGGAGAACTCACAGGCACCAATAAGAGGGGGCACTAATAAAAATAATTGGTACAGTAGCGCTATGCTAGATGACAAGACCAACAACCAGAAAGAAAAGGGAAAAGGTCAAGATGAAGCTAATCCACGTCAGAGAGAGTAACAAGGAGTGTAGCTTACTACATTTTCCCACACACATTTTCAAATTCCACCCATTTTAATGGGTAGAAAATCTCTAATATACATCCTAAAACTTAAACATGCCACCATCCTAGGTTCAAACCCACCTCTAAATTATTATGATTATTAAGATTTTTATTTATATTATTTTATTATCATGATTATTATTATTTAGAACGTTGTAGCAAGCTACATCAACCTACTTTTGTCATGTAGCTTGTAGTGTAGCTTGCTACAATTGTAGTGTAGCTTAGCTACAATTGTGTGTTGGGGGGGATTGCGAGAGAGAGAGAGGACCTAACCCCAAGGACAGAATTACAGTATGTAAGCTTGGAACAGTCGTTTTAAACCAATTCGACCACTAGTGGTCCTTCAGAAGATTCCAGGTTGTCCCAAACTGACTGATGAAGAGTTGGTCACTCACCACTGACGAAATGGACCCTTAAAGAGGAACTCCAACCATTCATCATTTTAATATGTCATTAATATACCTTACAGATGTTGTGTGGACATGATAAAAAGTTCCCCCAATTCTGTATTTCCTAAAAATGGAGGTCTGAGGTTCACCATGTTAATGATTTTTCTTTCAGACCCTTTTTTCGAAATTTTGAAAATGGGTGGAATTCCCCTTTAAAGGTTTATAACTCTTACATTATTGTTAAACATCAGAATTACTTCATTTTTCCCCAAGAAGTCTACACAATTAGAATGCTAAAGAATTGTTATTGTCCAAATGTTTTTTGTCAAAGAATTTAGAGACAAAATCGTATCCAACAACCAAAATTATCCTTTAGTAATGGGGTCTGAGAGGCTAAGGGCTCCATTTTTGTCACCTCTAAACCCCTTATTCCTTAACTTCTTTGCCTTTTTAAACTATTAAAAAAACATTTTTCAATAGTTCAAATGGCCAGTGTACATGCGCACAACGTGTCAATAGATTGGCACATTGAACAATTCCCAAAAGTTTTTCAAAATAGTAAAAAGGTATAAGGGGTTTAGCGTGTAACGAAAAACTCTCAAACAGAAACTATGTGGACAACAGCAGAACAAAAATATGATATATCCAAAATAATTTGGAATTGTAGTGTTGTTAGGTTGTTGTTTACATTAGAGCAGTGGCACAGCTTCAATATGTCATCAGTCTCACGTTGATCCCGCCTCTGGCAGCCCCGTACGGAGGCATATACAGTAGCTCCGATCAGATTTTGATCGGAGAGCATTGGGTCTGCCCCCGTGCTTCCAGATGGGAGCAGTAGAAGGAACGCACTGCTGCCCCCAGATGGCGGAGTCAGGTTAGGTTTGTGGCGCCAAAGCTGAGAAATAGTGGACCTTACGTTGATATGAAACTACTGTGCTAAAGCAGAGACCTTTGACTATAAAAAAAACTAAATAAAAGCTTTCACTTTGATAGATGGGAATCGTGTGTGTCTCAAGAGAGTGCATATAGAGTGACCAAAGCCTGACTGCATTGCTGTCGTCTTCTTCAGCCCTAGTGGAATATAATGCTGTAACATTCACTTTCATCCATGTGTCCCAATGGGTAAGGACTGAAGCTTGTGTGTGTGTGTGTGTGTGTGTGTGTGTGTGTGTGTGTGTGTGTGTGTGTGTGTGTGTGTGTGTGTGTGTGTGTGTGTGTGTGTGTGTGTGTGTGTGTGTGTGTGTGTGTGTGTGTGTGTGTGTGTATGATGTTTTTGCTGGTGGTGTCCACAGTATCACTGTGTGTTCTAGTCTTACATCCCATAGGAGATGGAAAGAAGTCTTGTAGCTTCAGCATAATCTTCGGGGAACAGACAGACAGACAGACAGACAGACAGACAGACAGACAGACAGACAGACAGACAGACAGACAGACAGACAGACAGACAGACAGACAGACAGACAGACAGACAGACAGACAACAGCTGACAGGCAGTTATTGTCCCGGAATAGCTTGTCGCAGAGAGGAATGGACCTTTTCAAATAAAAAATAATTCAAGAGACACGTTTTCTCAACTAAATGTATGACATTTCTAGGTGAAGTTAAATCGGACAGATATTCCTTCTCATTAGGTATTGATGTATCCACTGGGTTTCTCTTTTCGCACCGTGTGATACATGCAAGCGTGAACTGTGATGTGACAAATGGCTTCAAATCACCTGGCCGTGTCTGTCCAGCCTTTCAGAGAGCAGGCTGTACAGTGCATTCAGAGAATGGCATTGCTTCAATATGATATGCTTTCATGGGGGGGGGGGATTGTAGTTAAGCTATTTTGCCCTTTAAAATCAGCTGGACTGGAATCAATACCCAATCAGGTGTTAGCGAGACTTAAAATGCAGAGGGAAGGTCTCTGTTCTGTAAAGCAGTGGTTTTTCAACCCCTTTTCACATCAATTATTTATTCTGCATTTGAGCCACACGGACCACCACTTGATGACTCTCCAACCTACAGTCTCGATGTACACATGTCCATGCTGTGTTGATACCATTGTAGATAACTAGCACTATATGAAGTGATTTGTTGTGTTTGTCAATGTTGACTGCTGTACCATCTCACTGTGTGTGTGTGTGCGCGCGCGTGCGCGCGCGAGTGAGAGAGAGAGAGACATAGAGAGAGCCAAAGAGAGGAGAGATATACTCCCCAAGGGGAAATTGAAGCGCTACTGAGCATACAAAAAACAACAGACATGGACACAACCACACAACACCAAGAGACTGGTGGTAGAGTCTGATGGCAGTTGGCATAAAAGAGAGCCTGTACTGCTCCGTATGCATTCTCGGGGGAGGTGGTGAGCCTGTCCTACAGCACGCCAGGGAAGGGGCGAGAGGGATTTGCCAGCATGGAGTTAAGTTTGATCCCGATCCTCCTCTTTGCAACTGACTGTAGGCTCTGCAATCGGAGGGCAACAACAGAGCTGGCCTTCTTTATGATCTCATTGAGCTTGTTGAGCACCCCCCCCCCCCCCACCACCTCCCTCGGCAGAATCCTGGCTAAAACAGACTGATACAACATTACAAGTAGTAGTAGTAGTAGTAGTAACACACATTAAAGGATCTGCGTGCATGGTATTATGTGCTCCATTTTCGTCATGCGCTAAACCCCTTATCCCGACCCTAACTTCTTTGACTTTTTTACTAATTCGAAAAGCTTTCCGGAATACAGTAATTCAACATGCCAATCCATTGACAGGTTGTGAGCTTCTAGACCGGTCATTTTAACATTTTATTTTTATTTTTATTTTTTTAACAAAAACGACAAAAATAAAAAGGCAAAGGGGTTTAGCGGTGACGAAAATCTAGGACAGTGTGTTTTGGATAAAGGTGCCATGTATTATCAGTATAAAAGGTGCATTTAAACAAACTGAAAGGTCACACTTGAAACTGAATTAATGGCTCCTCGGTTGATATTTCAGACACAATCGCTTCTCATTACGCTCCAGCTCCATAGACCACGTTTACAGATGTTCAATTCTGCTTAAATGTCCTGCCACTTTACAGACCACACATGAGCGACTGGACTTTATCAACTTCCTTAACCCTTTACCTTGAACATTTTGGTGTTCAACGCATTGTTACACTTTAGCTATTGAAAAATATCAGATCTACAAGCTCATATCGCGCCACCGAGTGGCGCGATATGAGCATGAACTATGTAGATCTGATATTTTTAAGAATATATTCTATTTGACACCCGATTGTAGTTTCTGACACTTTAGATTCTAGTTTCTGACTAGTTTCTAGTTTCTGATTCTAGATTCTGACAGATTCTAGTTTCTCAGAAAAAATCTATGTTCCTGTGTCAGTGATGCTCAACATATTTCATGCCAAGGACCACCAGAATTATCTATATTTGGCTGCGGACCCCCCAATCTGAAAACATGTTGTTGTAGGGATCCCCCAGAAGCAACGATTTTAGTTCAAAATATTTGCTTCTGAAAGAATATATATTCAAAGATTTGCATCAAATTTTCACTTTTTTTTTTGAAAAATAAAAATATAATATATGAGCTACAAGCTCACAGCGCTTGTAGGTCTGATATTTTTCAATAGCTAAAGTGTAACATAATGCTTTGAACATCAAAACGTGTTCAGTACATAAAGGGTTAATAATCAATATCAAAATTGGCTGCACTGAATTTATGCTGTTTGAGAGGAGGAGGAGGGGGGGGGGTTGGGGGGCTTACTCTTGCGTGTCATTTGTTCCTGTTCCGCCGTGCAACAAACACGTGCAATCACAGCAAAGGAGCCATCTATTTCTGCCCCGTGTAACAAGCACCAAGCGATCAAAACATCGATTGTTCTGATGCGCATGAAATAATTGCTTCGAGTGCTGCGACCATGACTGAATACAAGTCGCACTTTGAATGAGATAATTGCAGGCTAAGGAATGATGGCAGGAATGGAACCGAGTCATGTGTCACACAGATTGAGATAGAGAGAGGGAAAAAGACAGAGAGAATTAGAGGTAGAACATGCAGTAGGGTGCAGTGTTGTCAACTGCAAAAATCCGAAATGCACTATAGTGGCACTTCCAAAATGCACTAGAATGGGCTAGAGCAGTGGTTTTTCAACCATTTTCTCTCTGCCTAATTTAGGAGAAATAACTGACAAAAGTGTTGGTCAAAATAGCAATTCTTCTACATTTTCTAAATGGGTAGATTCTTGAAAATTAGGTAATTCAGGAGGTTAAATATGGTTTAACCCCTGAGAGCGTTAAATGAAACCAAGCGGACCGGAAAGGGTCCGTTTGGCTTCATTTTACGATCTCAAGAGTATATATATATATATATATATATATATATTATATATATATATATATATATATATATATAATATATATATATATATATATAGTTACATCTGGTTAACCAACTTTTCATCTGGTTAACCAACTTAGCTGGGGACCACCTGGAACCATCTCAAGGACCACTGGTGGACCCCGGGCCACTGGATGAAAACCCCTGATATAGCACCATGCACATGCTTAGTTAGCATAATGCTCATCTAATAGTTAAACTGTTCTGTCACCTGTCAGGTAAATCACAATCCTCCTTTGACAGGTGTTCTGTCACCTGTCACCATCAATGTGAGGGGGTTTGAGGAGGCCATGAACAAAGCCAACTACTGCAGTATTTATTTTATACAGGCACTATAGGTACAATGCTCTAACACAATGGATACAATAAATAAATCCAGAAATGTTGATTATCAGTGTCACTGAGAAACTAACAAACATCACAGTAGACTATCAGAATTCCATTTCACTGCAGGCTTCACCCATGAATAGTGCGCAACCAACAAACCCACGTTCGCCAAACATGACATACGAAGCATGTCAACACACCAATATCATCATCACTGTCCACACACAACCAGGCCATACATTGAATTAAACACTCACCTAATTAGTAGCCACAGAGGATGTACCATGTTTAACATAATCCCCAAAGTGTGTAGCCTACATTGTTTACATACGTTTACCTTTGGCATGTTATTCCATTCACCCAGCACCATGGCACTTACTTGTTTACATGATCAGCAACCAAATAAACTTTTACTTCCTGGTTCACCACCAGTGGCAGAAGTTGTGACATTGGGGGGTCAGAGACTGATTGCGAAAAGGGACAAACTCTTGTTCTGTGGAGTGCAGATAACGGCGATGTAGCGCGTGACATGCGTTGTGCGATAATGCAGCACAATATCGCCAATAGCACTAGTTCATACACAATTCCAGTCTGATAGAGCTCTCTGCGCTGTAAGGAGTGTACATGGTAGGCCTGTCCCCGACTAAGGATTTCTATAGTCGAAATTAATATGAATAAATCTGCCGTTAGTCGACTGCCTGTCGACACCCCCCCCCCCCCCCCCCCCCCCCGCGCGGGCAAAAAATATATATATTAGGCACGGTTATTTTAATCGTTTTTGAGATTTTGAAGTGGATTTTCTCTGCCTGTGATGGTCTGAAAAAGTTCCCCTTCCGTGACTTTTCCTAAATATGCAATTCAAGTCATCTCTGTTTTTCTTTTCGTCTGTAATAATTTCTAAATATGAATATGAATATACCTTGAACGACAGGGCCATTCGCGTCAATTGACCGTCTCACCCTCCTCCTCCGCTAATCCAGTCTAATGGGTCATTTGCATTTCAATAGCGGCCTCTCTCTCTGTCTCTGTCTCTCTCTCTCAGCACTAATCTTTTTTTTTCTATAAGCATGTGTTTGTGCCGAACCGAATATTTTCCTGTTTTTATTATATTGTTTTTTGCGATAAAAACGTCTAGGCGAAGGAATCCGCGCTACATCGCTTGTCAATGCCCGTGTTACCGCACGGCCATGCAGCTGGCTCTACAGTATAGTGACGGAGTTTCTGGTCAAATCCAGGGCCGGATCTACATGGGACAGGGGAGGGCAGTGCCCACCCAAACGTGCGTCTTTCTCCTCAAATCAAAGCTTACGGGGATCAAATATCTTCTCTTATGACGTTTCTGATCTCATCAAATGAGGATAATTCCGGTTCCTTGGTGTGAAAAACCTTAGAGTTGCCCCGCCTGGCAATCTTCCAGCCCCCCCTAGCCAGGCTTGTGAATCCGGATCTGTATTTTCCCTTCTCCCTTGAGAAGCACCTCAATTGCGGCTCTTTTTTTCCTCTCTTTTAGCCTACACTGGGACGCAGCCTATGCAAAAAAGAAGAACGGCTTTCTGTCTTTTTAATGGATTAACACGGGCAGAAAACTGACTATAGCAATTACGTTTGTTAATCATATCTGTGCTTTATGAAGAACATATTGCGCCGAACGCGGCCTTTGTTTTATTTACTGAGAGAGTTCAGAGCCCCGCTTGTTGAGACGTTTAGGGTATGTGCCTGGAAAATCAACTTGTTGGCGTTGCTTGGGAGAAGTGAACGGCAAACTGGATGTAAATGCTCGGATGAGTGGATCTTTTAGATCCCACCGTCTGTCAATCTCCCGGACCAGTGTTTTCTTGAGGGTTGTAATTATCGTCCGCGCCGGACAGCGATGCATTCATATCCTGCGATAAGCGCTCCGTCTGGGTTCATTGGCCTGTTCTCCACTGGGCTTTTGTGAGTGCAGGGTCGGACTTTTTACTGACAGTTAAATCTGACAGCACTTCAACAATAGGCTCTCTCTGTTCATTTGTTTATGTTAGACATTAACCGTCCACCCCAACCCCGCAAGTGGAATGATAAAAAAAAAAAGAGTACGACAAAAACCAAAACAACAGCAACAACGACGTTCGACTGGGAGGTTGTCAGTCGACAGCACCCCCTACCGACTGACTAGTCGACTAGTCGACTAGTTGGGGTCAGGCCTAGTACATGGAAACTAATTAGAAAACTGAGCCAGAAGAGGTTCAGTCAGTCAGTGTGTCTGTCAGTCAGTCAGTCAATGTATCACACGGTCAGTCAGTCTGTCTGTCAGTCAGTGTGGGGCCTTTAAACAAGTGATGGAGGGTTTCGCTGCACACTGTTCACATTTACACAAATAATGCAATCGCAAACTATATAACAATGCAATCACAATCTATCTAAGTCACACTCACGCATACTGTACACACACACACACACACACACACACACACACACACACACACACACACACACACACACACACACACACACACACACACACACACACACACACACACACACACACACACACACACACACACACACACACACACACACACACACACACACACACGTGGGCGGAGCATGCAGGAGAACAGTAGATAGGGGAATACAGTATATATAGAGGTAACAAAACAATTAGAGGCCTAATACCCCCTACGAGGGATCATAGAACCACTTGCTTGTATTTGTTTACCGTAAGTCACAAAATGCATACATTTTACATTCTGGAGCAGCATAGGTGAAGGTCATACAACAGTGGATAATTTCTTTCTGGACATTGAAAGTAGGGGTGTAAATTATCGATTAATTTCTTATCGATCGATTAATTGGATATTAATTTCTTATCGATAATTAATTGATCAGCGGCGTTTTTTTTTCTCTCTCATATATAGTATAAAAAATTTAACATTTTTGTATAGTGTGGTATTAATAACTAATGGTTAATGGTATTAATGACCTTATGCTTTGGCCCTGCCTTGTGGGTCACAACACACAAGCATTAATACATGACCGTATCAACAAGACTGAAGCATAAATGCCATAAATTAAGCACATAACATGAAACATATTATATTTTCTCTCTGACACTAGGTAGGATAGCAATTTTACAAATATTCAGGTAGTCCATTCATTGTAGGCTAATTATATTTGAACTGGGGACCCCCCACCCAGACTATAACAACAGAATGTTTCCACAGATAAATATCGTGGAAATGGCACATCTACAAGCTCATTGTGAAATTGTAGACCAGCTATTTTCACAATTCTTGCCTCTTATATAAAACAATCCTGCTAATATTTGCTGATTAGTTTTCATGCAGCATTAGAACCACTGATATGAATACTACTATGCCTACTGCTTTACATGGGGACATAAGAAAACAAAACATTATTGGAGGGGCACTAAGATGAAGCAATAAATCAATGATGATAGTGAAAAGAGCTGTCTGTGGACACTGGACTGAAGAGCATTCCAGAGGGCTAGCAGGGGGGTTCTATATGGGGCCATACTAGCTCTGGTTCAGAATCATAGCTCTAACAGTGGAGCTATGGACCAGAGCTAGGGCTAGACAGACTGCTGGAGATTAGCGTTAGCTTTTAACTCTAATGTAAACACTTTTGGCTAACCAGCTAGCGAAGCTAACGTTAGTCACTCATTCCCATATGGAACTGCTGCGTTGTCGTTGCAGCCAGTGCTGCTACCACAGATACACACACTTTATGTACGGACGGTCACACATGCACCTCCGTGCGTTCACCCACCAACGGGTCAAAGCAATGCGCTCTTATCTCGTTCTACATGGCATTAATTTGCGTGCGTGTTTCAACACCGCTACTGCGTCTTGTGTGCGTGCGCCTCGCTCCACACCGCGATGGCACACAGCGGTGTGTCCAACGCGCGTCAGAGAATGGCTGACGCACCGGACCACGGATAAAACAAGAGAGGAGACGTACTGGTGTTGATGCAGGGAGTAAGAAAAAAAAAACGGAATCAACAGATCGTTTTTTTTCTCTTGAAATAAAGAGAGAGAGAGAGAGAGAGAGAGAGAGAGAGGAGAGAGAGAGAGAGAGAGAGAGAGAGAGAGAGAGAGAGAGAGAGAGAGAGAGAGAGAGAACAGCAAACGAAGCAAAAGAAAGTCATTTCGCACGTTTTTTCCCCCGACAGTGGGACCGCGTCCCTATGGCTTATAGACCCAATTTCTCTAAAGTCCAAATAAACATGCTCCTCCGTGTCCGGACCACTTTAGGTCATCATAAAGTCACAAAAGCAGAGTATTTTCTTCCTCTCTCCTCTCCTCTCCTCTGTGTGTACATGCGTGATTTGTGTGTGTATGGGGGGCAGCTGCACTACGCCGTACGGCGGTGCGTAACCGAGAAATCAATTAATTGATGATTGATAAGTTTACTCGAGCAATTTCTTATCAACAATTAATCGAGGATCGATTAATCATTAACACCCCTAATTGAAAGCAGTTTTAGCTTCCAATGCCCAAGAACATCGTTTCCATTCCGTGCCAGCTTGGAAAACAATGGTGGACATTGTAAACAATGTGGAAATGATAATTTGAAGTCTGAAGTAGAGGATTTATACCAAGTAGGGTGACATAATGATGAGAACAAAATCAGTTGAGCTGTTCCTGAGAGCAATTTCCATTAAAGCACAGAATGTGAAAGCCTGGTTATTTGTGGAGTTACAAAACATACGGGAGCCCCAAAAACACAAAAGAAATTGAAAAAGTTGAATACTATGTTCTAGGTCAGGGGTGCCCAAAAGGAGGATCGTGATCTACCTGTAGATCACACAGGCCATGCAGGTAGGTCACATGACAGTCCCCCCAGCACTTAATTGGATCCTTATAGATCTGTAACTCTTGAGAGCGTTAAAATGAAATGCATGCATGAATGAATGCATTTTACCGCTCTCAAGAGTTAAATTATATTTAAACATCTGAGTTAAATGACAGTATATTTACACATCTGAATTACATAATTTTCAAGAGTCCAGACAATTAGAAATAATTGAGAATAATTGTTATTTTGACCAACATTTTGCCAGTTTTCTTTCCCAATTGTGGACAAAAACGTGAAAGTTCTTAATTTTGGGTGCAAGAGACTAACGTCAACATCACATACTGTCAACTCAAACCTCAAATACTATTTTCAAACGTCAGTAATGTACAGGAAAACCTTCCAATTCTCCCCCTCTATTTTTCACTATAAGTGCATTATTCCTAAACACTATTTCAAAGGAGGAACAATCACATTTTTGATGTGTAGATCTTGTTGAGCCGGTCATTTTGAAAGTAGCAAAAAGAAGTAAGAAGTCTCAAGTAAAAAGAAAGTGTGGGCACCCCTGTTCTAGGTCCTTTCAAGAAATTAAATTGTCCGTTTCAGCGTCACTCTGCGTGATGACTTGCAGTTCAAGGCACACAATTAAAATGTCCTGACCTGTGAGGGAATATGGATGAGCAGGATGTGTGGTGAAACAGGGAGACCTTTAGCCAGTAGACGGTCACTACGTTTGCACAGAGACGAGGACATGAATTAAGAAAAGAGTTGCTCAACAGATACAGACCATCTGGCAGCTTAATTATACGAATGAAGCTCCTCTCTCTGTGCATCAGTAAGTCTCGTAACTATATAGCCTGATTGGTTACGGAAAAAACAGGACATAACGTGGATCCCAAGCGGGGAATGGGGAAAAAAAGTAACTAAGAATACGATACTTTCTCAGGTATTTCTGGATGTCCTTCACATGAGAAAAGGTCCACTGACCTAGAAACATAGGCTTTTCTGAAAACTTGGGATTTAGAATCCTTTTTATTTAATCACCGTGAGATCTAAATGAGTTAATGGAAGTATAAGCGTTGTACAAATTTGGAGTGCTGCCACTGATGACCTTTCCTTAATTAGCATGTCTGCGTCATTGTGTTTCTGCTTATCTATTCAGGGAACATCATGCATGGGTTGGGAACCTGGTTCAGTGTTCCTTTTTTATTTTATTTCCTATTATTATATAATAGATGGGACAGATCAGCCTAAAAACGTATGTTAATTATGGATTGAATGTGCAATGTCAAGTTTATGATAACCCCGATAATTTTGACAATTATTTCTTTTTCCCAAGGGGCCAAATGGGAATCAGAAAATGACACTCACACACAATTCACAGACAAGGAACAGACGTGTGTGTAAGTGAATGAACAGGCTTTTAGTCCATGCAGGAGGTATAATTAGAAAGTGCAATTGATTTTCTTATGACCAAGTAACCATTAACTTTTGCCTATCATATGGATTTGGCCAGATAGCCAAGTGGACATGCTTTATTGTAGGTATATGCCAATGGCCTACGGAATATTTGATTGATACTAAATATTTAATGATATATTTTTTAAAAAGTAAAAAGTAATATGTAATAGTAATATTAATATATTACACTTGCTCAGGCAGTAATATTGTAATATAATATATTGCTTTAAAATGAAGGTAATAATTAATAAGTAATATATTAACAAGGTAAAGTAATATTCCCAACACTGCTCCTGAAGCGCCTTGTACTTCTGCAATATGTGGTCCACATCGAAGAGAGACGATGGAACAAAAGGAAAGTGATTTGTTGGTTGCTGACCTTATAAAAACCCTGCCCGTATTTATATGATAATTGAAATATGGTGTTGCAGCTATTAGTGCATATACGGTACGTGTTCCAGCTGTCGTATTTGTCATAATGAGTGCCAATGACTTCCTTGGTGTACGACGTCACGCTGCCTTCAGAAACAACACACGTGTTAGACTGGCTGCTGTTACTATAATGTACAGGCGAGTGTATAACAGTGAATCCATGTGCTAGTAAGGGGGGAAATCGCAATTTTTCAATTTTCTTTTTTTTTTTTTTTTTACATCGTCCAAAGTCTCAAATTGCCATTTTGATGTGATTTTGATTAATCATGAAGCCCTGAATCTTATATTAACTTTATTCTCTTATATGAAAGGTGCCACTTTCAAGAGTTTGCATATAACATATTTTCCATATGGATGGCTTGTAGGGCATTCCTGCAATCTTCAGGCCTCTCACAACTCATGGACACCCCCCCCCCCCCCCCCCCCACACACACACACACACACGCACGTACACACAAAAACACACCTCAGTTCTCACCTAGAGAGCAGTACAAAGTGCTGCCAGACAACCCCTGTTTACTGCTCTCCCTCTGCTCTGCATCCTCATACATTTTTCATCCCACCCTCATGCCTTCCACGCCTCTCCACCAGCAGATTGTGTCGTAGCCCCCGTGCAACAATTCACCCTCTTGACAAACGAGGCACTTTGGCCAAAAACATGACACCCGGCACCCTAAAGTGGAGATTGTCTTCTCGGCGGGGGAACCCATCACTCTGTGCTGCGTAGAGCACTCTGCCAGGCCAGGAGACAATTGTCTTTTCTTATTGGAACACTCTGCCAGCCAGGCCAGTGGCATGCACTACACCATACCTGGCCCGTTAAAGGGTACCGTGTTTTTTAACCAGTGGTCCTTGAGGCGAGTTCCAGTTAAATATGGAAAGTTGGTTAACCAGATGTAACTCTTTGAGAGTGTTAAAAGGAAACCAAATGGACCCTTGTGGGTCCATTTGGTTTCATTTTTACACTCTCAAGAGTTAAAATATTCATCATCTGAATCAGCCCAATAATGTAAAAGATAATGTAAAAGGATGGAGGATCATTTTTGATCTATGTTTGCCTTTTTTGTTTGTGAAGTCCAGCCTGTTATTGTGGACAAAAAACAAAAGAAATCTTTAGTTTTGGGGTCTGTGGAGCTAAAATGTCATCAAATGTTGGTCCTCTGTGGCTCAAATTCTGAATAAATAGAGGGCTCTGGTGTTAAAATAATTGGTCTCACGCTTACTTGAAATTAAATTAATACTATGCAGACTTTAGTTCAGCCTTTAGTTTTGGCCCTCCACAGTATTTCATGTATCTCATTTGGCCCCTTGGGGAAAATAATTGCCCACCCCTGCACTACACAGACCATTTGAAACCCTTGTCTCACACACGCACACACCCACACGCATGCATGCACGCATACACACACGCACACACACAAACCCTCCTATAGTTTCTAGCAGAGCTCATTTAGTGGGAGGTTGTGATATATCTCTTGTTAAACCTGTTTATGCATACTTTGCATCTACTGGGTGGTAGGTACAACGTATATGTATTTGAGAGACACAATCCTCTCTCCTGTCCGTTTGGTTCCTCTCCCTCCCTCCCGCTAGCCAATAATAACTGACAGCATTAGTGTTGGACGTGTGCGTTCTGAGCTATCTGTGCACATCAGAACCTCTGCTCTATAGGTAGCCACTCTTAACACACTGCTGTTAACTTATACGAAATAAACACACTACCTGCGAGTTAACTTATGATATAAACACACTACCTGCTAGTTAACTTGTAACATAAACACACTACCTGCTAGTTGACTAATTATACGACATAAAAACACTACCTGCTAGTTAACGTATTACCGTAATTCCCGGGTTATAAAGCGCACCTGAATATAGGCCGCATCGGCCAAATTTTGCGAAAAAATCAATTGTGTACATATACAAGACGCACTGGCCTATTAGCCGCGGGTGTTTTAATGCTTAATTACCATATGTAAGGGTTCTTGCACAGATGAGATTGTCGGCAACGAAATGCTGTTTGAGAAGCATCCTTTTTATTATTTAGACGACTACAGAACTGCACGTGCTGTATGTAATTAACGCTAGAGCCATAGACCAGGGACGGATCTAGGCATAGACATGGGGGGGGGGATGCCCTCTAGACGCCCTGACTGCCCCACCAAACATGACGGAATGCAAACAATGAAAACTTCAAAGATATTTCAAATCAAATGCTTATAGCGGTAGTTAAACATTGACTAACTACTATTGTGGCACCACTAAACCAACTGCCATTTTCGGCTGCCCCCCCGATTGAGAAATATTACATCCAGGCCTGGCCAGTGGCCATAGAGCAGGGTCAGCAACCTGCGGCTCAGGAGCCACATGCGGCTCCAGAACACAGCCCTAGTGGCTCAGTGGCTGTAGCATTATTACATACACACACAAAAATATAAACATTTCAGTCACCCAAAACGTGTTGCGCTGTCTGACAGTTGCCAGTTATAGTAGCACTTGGCCACGTCAAAAAAGCCCAGCAGTTATCAGAGGTGGAGCTTTCAATCTGAACCACCCATTTTCAAAGGTTTACTCAGTTTACTATGTCATTAATATACCTTAGAGATGTTGTGTGGACTAGAAATGGAGTTCTGTAAAACTCCTTTATTTTTTTTAGAAACTCCATTTCTGAAGAAAGGTTGTGTTTCACCATGTTAGTGATTTTTCTTTGAGGACGTTTTTTTCTGAGAGTGTGCAAATGGAACCAAATGGACCCGCCAGGGTCCATTTGGTTCACATTTGCACACTCTCAGGAAAAAAATAATAATAAAATGCGGCTCCAGACAGATTTTGAATTTAATTGTGGGTCGAAAATGGCTCTTTCAACATCTTTGGTTGCCGACCCCTGCCATAGAGTGTAGCCGGAGATACACAAAGCCTAGCCTAGCGTACATCTGGTTAACCAACTGTCCACCATTTAGCTGGGGACCACCAGAAATCCTCTCAATGTTTACGACGCTTGACGAGGCGTCTTTATTGCGGCCTCCACGGACCCCTCCTCCTGCTCGCGGTGCGGCCATACATTGGCCGCACCGCTGAATAAGCCGCAGGGTCTAAAACACGGGAAAAAAGTCGCGGCTTATAAGGCGGAAAGTACGGTACACAACATAACACACACTACCTGCTAGTTGACTAATTATACGACATAAACACACTACCTGCTAGTTAACTTATATGATATAAACACAATACCTGCTAGTTAACCTATACAACGATATAAACACATTGCCTGCTAGCTAACTTGTTATACAACATAAACACACTGCCTGCTAGTTAACTTGTTATACAACATAAACACACTAACTGCAAGTTAATTTATTATACAGTAACTGAAGGACGTTCTATTCTGTTACCACACTAAATGTTGGTCAAACCGTACTGCGTCGAGATGCATTTTTGCATTGCCATAGTTCATGTCACAAGCAAACCATAAGTCAAGTCACAGACTATTAACTTAATTACCAGGGATGTAAAGACAAACCCATTGACTTTAAAATACAATTTGGTATTTGGCAGATGCTCTTAATCCAGAGCAACATAAATACATTGAAATGCATCATATAAAATATATATATATATATATACGTACATATTAGTTGAATTTTTCAGCAGCAATTACAATATGCTTTACAGTTTACAATTTAAGCCCTAAAAGATGGTAATAGATTTGACATCCTTTAAATTTAGGCCTACGTTTACTGGGAAAAGTTCAAATACTTATATAGCAGCACCAAAACAATTGAATGTTTGAATACTGTACATACTGTGCAGAACCCAAAAATGGATTACCGGCCTGAATTGATTAAAGGTACAGACACAAGTATCCATAAGGGACATAAATATATGATTATGATTGTTGTTTGTGATTTTTTGGTTTAGAGATGAATCAGTCAATTAATTAATGCATATAATGTAGGTGGCAACCCCAACCAAAGGGGGCGTCAGGGCAAACAGTAAAAACTACCAAAAGTGTACCAAAAAATGTATTATTATTCCCCGTCTCGTTAGACTGGAGTATGCATGATCTGTCTGGTTTCAGTCATATTCATTGGGCTTCTTTGAGAGGATGTGTGGATTCCATGCATAGCAATGAAAAAAATTGAATAATATCCAAAGCATTGCCCCTTTGGCTTGAATTATCATTGGTTAGTCACATTAAGATCATGCTGAACTTTTCTAAACTTGCCCTCACTGAAATTATTACAAACAACGTGGATGAATTCATTAAAAGAGAGAGAGAAAATGCTTTGAATATAGAATAAAAAAATACATATCCAATAATAACACATATCCAGTAATAGTGTTCTCCTACTCATGACTAAAGAAGTGTTGATATTATTCCTATCGTGTTACAGATCAGACACGCCACAGGTTTTAGTGTACAGTAAATGCTCGATTGAGGCTGCTAATTGAGATGTTAAAGCCGTGGTGTCAGTGTTGCCATTTGTCACTATATTTAGCTTTTTTCAAGGTCTGAGTCAGACCTTTAGCTTTATGTTGCAACTTCAACTGATGGTGTTTTTGATCTCTCTCTCTCTCTCTCTCTCTCTCTCTCTCTCTCTCTCTCTCTCTCTCTCTCTCTCTCTCTCTCTCTCTCTCTCTCTCTCTCTCTCTCTCTCTCTCTCTCTCTCTCTCTCTCTCTCTCTCTCTCTCTCTCTCTCTCTCTCTCTCTCTCTCTCTCTCTCTCTCTCTCTCTCTCTCTCTCTCTCTCTCTCTCTCTCTCTCTCTCTCTCTCTCTCTCTCTCTCTCTCTCTCTCTCTCTCTCTCTCTCTCTCTCTCTCTCTCTCTCTCCCCACCCCCAGAGCTGATGCCTATGGATCTGAAAACAACAGGTATATACAGAGGAATAATCCATAGTCTGAGGGGAGAGATGATTAAGTGTAGCTGAACAAAGAGAAAAGGATGTCAGACCCACATGCCTTTTGCTTTCTTCTTTTGGAGGGCATTTGATTCCAATTAATTAAGACTCTACCGGAGAAAATCAGTAACTGCCACAGAAGATATCACTATAAGCAATTTGAGTGGGAGATTTTTGTGGAACTCGTTGATGTAGTTGTCTTTTGTTTCTTTCTTCTTCTTTGTGTGTGTGTGCGCATACACACACCCTTGCTGTGAGTAACAGTAAGGGTGCACCTTATGTTAGTTGTGTCTTCATTCATTTAATCGTGCTTGCATTTCTACGTCCAGGGCCACTCATGTCCGATCACTGCCACTTAGCCTTTCCTCTTCCGTGCATGACAGCTATCATACATCCACCTGGAATGCTTCTCTTGAACCCTGACCCCCCTCCCCTTCCCACCCACGCATCTCTCTTTTCTTCATATTGAACTGCAGTCAGGATTTACGTCTTGGGAGCCAAATGCAAGGAAACACAAAGCACAGAGCATTGTAATGCCCTATAACGGTGAGCCATACATTCTTGAGAGACAGACAGTACAGTACATACACACGCACACACACACACACACACACACACACACACACACACACACACACACACACACACACACACACACACACACACACACACACACACACACACACACACACACACACACACACACACACACACACACACACACACACACACACACACACACACACACACACACACACACACACAAGGGCCGCTGAAGCTTGTCCTTGAGAGACTGAGAAGATCAATAGTCTAATAGGAAAGTGGTTATGGCTTCCCACTCCTTTTTCTTCTTCCCCTCTTCTGCCCGCAACCACTCTGCATTTTAAACTAATCTTCTTCCAGGGAAGAAGAAAAAGAAAAGAATAAAAAAAGAGGACAAATTTTAAAGTCCATCATTAATGCGGCGCCCGGAGAGGGTAGATTAAAAAACTGATATATGGACTAAGTTATTGTGCCATTTAGCAGAGGCTGGGTGGTGCGGCACCTTGTTATTGCACCAGGGCACAGTAAAATGGATTTAGACGCTCTTTGCGGTGAGTAATAACACACCACACACTAACACACTACGTCAGCATAGCAAGTATAGACACCAGAAACAGTACATAGACTGAGAGATGTTTGCCTACAGACCATATTCACACATTTGCCATAATTTCAAGGGAAATACCCCACTCATTTTCAACATTCAACAACAACAATTAATTAGGGATGCCGCGATTCGATATGCTTATCGAATATCGACGCGATATCAGCCAAAAAACGCTATCGAGATCGCATCGCACTATGGCGAAAAATGGCGATAAATTTTGCGATTAATTCGCTCCATTAATTCCCTCCATTCCAGTAATCCACTCCTGCTTTTCGTTGTTTCTAACCAGCATGCATTGCGGCGCAAGGCAGGGCCATCTATTAGAAGAATTGCGACATTGAAATCGAAATTATATCGAAATCGAATTGATTTTGGCACCGATTTATCGAAATCGAATCGCATTGAAAAAAGTGTGATCGAGGCATCCCTAGCATTAATGAACGTTAGAGTTGTTGTGTTGACATAATGTTGACATAATGACCTCCCCAAACCCCTTCTGTTTAGCAGGCCAAAGGGGTATGACAGTTCAGTGTTGAAAATGACTGTTTTTCCCCCTTTATGCTAAATGCCAACATGGCTGCCGTTTGTTTATCGTTAGCATGGGATGCTGTAATGGTCCATGTGGTTACTGACACATCATGCTGTATTCCTGGGCTCTAAACTGCCTCCCCCTGGCCAGCTGGGGCGCCTGATGGAGGGAACTGGTTGGAACAACGTGTTCCTTCCACACGCTATGTCCAACCAGGGAAACTCCCCCCTGTCAGCTGAAAAGAAGGCAGCTTGGATTCCCAGTGTTTCCCCAGAAAATTGTTTAGTCAAGGTGGTGAGGCTTCGAGTCTGTGCTCGTGCGCGTGCACGTCCGTGCATGTGCATGTGCGCGTGCGTGTGATGTAATTACAATACCGTAGGCTACGCTTTGGGGTGAAAAACAGCAACACAGCCCCTCACTCGTGTTTACACCACTCACCTCTATAACAGCTACTTTTCACCACTATCATCATCTGACTTCAGGCCCTGACCTTTTATTCTAAGGAACCAGATAGGCCATTACGTTTTATAATTAATTTCTTTCCTTTTCAGGTATAGGGTGTCATGACATGTCTTTTTAACATTTTAACAGGCTTAAAAGCACATCCAGCATGAAAAGAGACATTGAGAGAACTTTACAACAGAATGCCAACTGTATGGGACTATTAGGACAATTGCCAACTGTAGTCTCTTAGTCACAATGTGGGACAGGGTCTCAATTTGTGGGATGACTGAAAAGCCTTTGAAATGAGAGACTGTGCCACGCAAAGAAGGACATCTGGTCACCCTGTGACTGTCCCACAGAAACGGGACATCTGGTCACCCTCAAACTCAGAGCCTTAAACTACACCGCTCCGACACACACACACACACACGCACGCACGCACGCACGCACGCACGCACGCACGCACGCACGCAGCAGCAGCAGCACACACGAGCTAAACGTTATGCTAACAATATTGACAGAGAGGCTAACGTTAACTGTATGAAGCCACATAACAGTCGAAACGCCATAATTTCAGCGTGGTTGTTGTCTGGTTAGGCTGACATACCGGGGGTCCGCGCGCTCTGCAGACACAGACGGCATGCGTTGACCAGCAACCAGACAGCCGCGCAACGCGACTTTTTACTGCTTTGGGAGCAAAACAACTTGCTCTGCTCCGCGTGCGTGCACACAAGCACTGCAGACACACTGATTGGGCATTGCGCAGCGCAGAAGTGTGAACACTGGACCAGACTCGCTCCGGTTGAATATTGATTAAATTAATCCAAAATCGGCAAACGTTGGCACGCGTGCCCTAGGTTGCCGACGCCTGGAGTAGACTGTCAGCGTGGAACAGTGTTAGCGAGCCGAGGCAGCGTCGCATGCGAAATATAACTGATCTACAGGCTCATCATGCGGCATGCGTTGTATGAACGACACGTTTTAACTTTAACTCTGGTTTCTTGTTTTTTTTTTTTTTTTTTTGGGGGAAACGTAGCAAAGGCGGGGGCGGGTTTTACTCTGGCGGCCGCCTTAGTATTAAAGCGCTGGGGGAAACACTGGATTCCTCATGCATTGAAGGAAGCATGAGGCCAGTCCGCTGCCTCCTCAGGTTGGTGGAGGGTGTGTAGATCACAGGATCACATTAGCAATTGGCAGTGGGTGAAAAAATTGGGTTGCAAAAACGTGGGATAAAAAAATATATTAAAAAAAGTCTGACACATAATAAATAAACACTAAGGATTTCCGCGGGGCTGCATTGGCTATAAGGTGTTGGGGAACGGAAGGTTTCCATTTTTATCATAGTTTCTCCACCAGAGGTATAATGTCAAAGCGTCCTTGAGCAATTCACTGCATAACCCTTTGATTGCACCCGAAGAGCAGCTTGGTGCCTAGCATGGTTTCTTCTGCTGTCGCTGTGTGAATAGGTTAATTTAAAGCACGTTGTAAAGCGCTTTATGAAGGCCATATATCACCACCATTTACAAGACACGTGGAAACGTAGAAGTAAACTAAATCAGTATAGCAAGTGAAATACTCTTGTGAGGAGCAGTTAATTAGCTACTGTGCACTGCCTACAGAGCTGGTTGGCCTAACGTCTCTAACCTCTGGTGGAATATTGTGATTAGTTAGAAAAGTGCTTTGTCTAAATTACAATAAGTGGACAAGAGATCCAGTTTTATGCACTGTGAAGCGTTGTGGGCTTGTAGTTCTGCTATTCTGACCATGTAACCAAAGTGTAAATATACATTACACAGGGCTTGACACTAACACTTGCCCGCTTGCCCGGGGCAAGTAAAGATGATTAAGATGATAATTAAGATGATGAATTTTAACTCTTGAGAGTGTAAAAATGAAACCAAATGGACCCGCAAGGGTCCATTTGGTTTCATTTTTACGTTCTCAAGAGTTACATCTGGTTAACCAACTTAACTGGGGACCACCTGGAACCTGGGGGGGAAGTGACCATGACCTGAGGGCAAGTAGAACCTGACTTGCACTTGCCCGATGGGCAAGTGCCTCGGAGACCTTAGTGTCAACCCCTGATTACATACATGTTATAGTCAACTAAACTCTTATGACATTTAGTCTACTAAAACTGGACTAACACTAAAACAACTAAAATAAAAATAACGGGAGATAAAGTAAATGAGGGAGAGGCAGTTGGCAGCGACAGACAGACATGCAGGGATGTCTTCTGGGAGTTACTGTACATATAGGCATCTTCAACAACATACGGCGCTCGACTGGAGGTATATAGGAGAAAGCTGCTGACGAGCACATTGCTTGGAGAGTCAGCAATCCAGCGTGCACGGCTGCTGTTAGGTTAAGACAGTTTAGCTGAGGTTAGGCCGTGGGAGAGAAGTGAGTGAGGGAGAGTTGAGGCAGGATAGACGCTAAGGTGTCAGTCTTAAATCATATAGCACGGGGAGGGACGTACTGCAGAAAGGCAAAAAAAAAGGTTTTCCTGTATATGCCATTACTGACGTTTGAAAACAGAATTTGAGGTTTGAGTTGACAGTTTGTGATCTTGAGTTTAGTTTCTTGCACCCACAACTTTCACAAACTTTCACGTTTTCGTGACAAACGCTTTTCACGTTTCGGAAGACAATTGTCACAACGTTGACAATTGTCAGACAATTGTCAGACAGTTTAGCTGAGGTTAGGCCGTGGGAGAGAAGTGAGTGAGGGAGAGTGGAGTGGAGGCAGGATAGACACTAAGGTGTCAGTCTTAAATCATATAGCACATGTACTGCAAAAAGGCAAAAAAGCAAAAAAAAAAAACATCTGGTCAAACTAGCAAAATGCCAACATGGCCGTAGCAAAGCACTTCATGCTTCTAAAGACCAAATATAAATCAAAAACACTGACATGCCCCGTGGCGGCTGGCTTTGAAGGTTCAGCGTTTTGCGCTTTACAATTTACAACATTATTTGTGTGTGTCAGTGTTTTTTCTCTATTTTATGATGTTGTCTAATAAAATAGAGAAACTGTTGTTTTAGTTTCCAATGCTGGGAGCCATTAAACAACCCTCCTACAGGGAGAAACATGCTTCTTTAGCTGTGGGGAATATAAGCACTAGTTGTACTTCCATGAACGCAATTTGTAGTTATATAGGCCAAGGAGGGAGGAGAGAGTAAAGACATCCATTTCCTATGCAGTCACATTTAATTCCCTTCATCATTTCTCAACTTAAAAGAGGGAAATCATTCCTTTACCATCAGTAACTTCACTCATTGATGGGCTCGGAGAACATTTTTAAATATTTCTATTAAAAAATAAAATACTCATACCCAGCAAAACCCCAAAAGCCTATTTTTCGCTTCCTCAGTAAGTGGATTAAACTGAATTTAAAATTGAAAGAAACAAATGTGAGCATGTTGGTTTTTTTTTGCTTTGCTCCTTCCCCATGTTTTTATAATAGTCGTTATGCCGATAGGGTTTGTGGGCTGCGTCGTTGCACCTTGAAAGGCAAAGAGTTGCATAATTCATTGTACAGTAGCTTCACTTCACACTCACACATTACCAAAGGAATTGTTGAAGATGCTCATTAGAACAGTTTGTTGGAGTTCTGCTTGTATACTAGCTAAGCTGACAGAATTAAATCTGCATGACGGAACCATAAGAGTTGGATAGAGGCGTATTCAGATTTTCCCTTCCACCCACTTGCATTAAGTTGCTCACCTAGCGCATTGTTTTTGTCCATAATTCCAGGCTGGATTTCAGAAACAAAACATAGAAATGGCCATTAATTAATTCAGATCATGAGTATTTTTACTCTTGAGTGTAACAATTACACAATGGGTACTTTCAAGGAAGCAACGTGATTGGTTGACATAGCCATCTAGCTGTGCTTAAACGAGCATGATGGAACGGCTAATCAAAACATAATCATCAGCTGTGTTGGTCGTAGCGGCTGCATTTGTCATCATTACAAATAACAAGAGCTTGCGATCAAACAATTCATACTGTACTAGTCCACACTTGTAATATTGCTCAATTAATGAGTGTATCGCTGCTGATGGCCATTGGTACCATCCCCCCCCCAAAAAAGAAAGAAAAATCAGGGCCATGAGGGACACCACTTCTGTAGTTGTGCTTGCCTTTTGTTTTGAAGGACATTGATAAATGCCCCCCCTTCCCCCCCATTGGCCTTTTGATTTGACAGGCTTAGCTTGCAAGTCAGCGTCCTTGTACACACACACATGCGCGCACGCACACACACACACACACACACACACACACACACACACACACACACACACACACACACACACACACACACACACACACACACACACACACACACACACACACACACACACACACCAACCTTGGCTCACCTGCTGTTTGGTGACAGACAGGCCAATCTCCCTGTAGCATATGCCAAGGTGAAACAACTAATTGGCCCCCCAGTCTTTGGAGTGCTGTCCTCCCATCCTCTGTGCAGAGATTTGGGGTGACATCCTGCCTTTTTTCTTAAGTGCATCGGTGAGCAAAGACTGACAGCGAGCGAGGCCCTTTAGCTGCCACTGACAGAGCAAAAAGAGTGTGTGCTTGTCCATGAGAGTGTGCACGTTTGTGTGTGCACGCAAGTTTGCGTTTGTCCTTGACTCCAGACAGCACACTAGTGTACTGTGTCGCCACTATTTCTTTCCATCCTGTTCTGTTCAAGGTTTTAAAACATGATTTTCTTTTAAACTAGACACCATGTCATTCCTCTATTGTTTGTCCTTTCTTTCTTTATATTATGTATAGCACCTCCTCACCTGGCCTGACCTAACCTGGCCTGATTGCAAATCTCCTCTCCACATTTTTTACCCATATAGCAGCCTTTGTTTGACCTGGCTGCCATTTCTCCGCTACTTTCTTTAAGTCTACCGTATACAACCTCGTCCACCTCTGTCCACCTTTCTCTCTCTGGGTGGTCCTCAGATGGGCCCCCATCGTGGCTTCCATCTAACTCCTCAGTGCTTTGTGCTCCTGCGTCTTTGTCTTGTACATCAACATGACGTCTCCTCCTGCAGTGACCCCTTGCAGGCCTTTCATGCCATAACCCTATAACCCTAACCCTATAATCCTAAACCTCCTCTACTCTCCTCTCCTCCATGCAATGATTAGTTAGGAACCAAATGGACCCGTGTGGGTCTGTTACTGTGATTGTACTGCTAGTATCACTGCGTATGGAATGGGTGCATCACTACTAGAGCAGAAAACATATTCTGTCATGGACCCTGTCCCGCAAGTTTCTCCTCCTGCCCATATCTGGTCTCTCTCAAGCAGAATCCATGAACCGGATGCAGCGGCCCAAAAATCTGATATCTCCATAATGATTTAGAGTTGTAGTCTCTTTAAGTTTGTTGTTTAGTGTACACATGCACTGTGTCACAGATTCAATGTTGCCAGTCTCTCTTGGCTGCATATTGACATTGTCGGTTTGCATGATAATTAACATCATGAAAGTACAGAGTCTATATTTGGGCATATGGGATTTGCTTACTGTTATATTTATTCATGGGCATATCAGGTTTCTTAGTTACAGTATATATCTATTTATGGACATATTGGGTTTGTTTATGATTATCTATATATGGGCATAACCCCATATTTGGCAAACCAAAAGAGCACTAGCACCGTGCGCTAAATAATCAAACCGGAAGCGTCATATTCTCCTTCTCTTTTGAGGAGTAGGTGATAGAAATATGTAATATTTCTGAGGTTTATTGTGAATGATTTTACATATGCCATCCATGGATTGTAAGTTACAATCCATGGATGGCATATGTAAAATCATAATAATAGCAGATCTTCAAGTTCAAGGTGGTAGCGCGACCACCTTGAACTTGAAGATCTGCTATTTTGAGAAACGTGCCACCATGTGTACAATGCATCTGCTCATCACATAAAGAACATCTTGACATTAGATGTTTTCAGAACGTCCTAGCTGTTTGTGATTGTAACCTGTTTATCAAAACTACTGCGCGATCATTGTTTGTTTTTTCTGCCACCAATGTTGATATCTGTTTTCCAGGAGACAATTCGTCTAGGTCACTCTGATCTCTGAACCAGTTTTAATCCAGTATAATCTTTCATTGTTTTTACCTATCCATGTGTAACTGTCAACAACTGACGACAATTCATTTTTATTACGATTGTCTTAAATATTCTCAACATCCTTTGAGTTGTTGAGAAAGCCTTCGTTCATCATGGTGCTTGTCTGTGGCTTCCAAATTAAATGCTCTCTACCAGAATACCGACTACATTGTTCAGCAGAAACATGACTTCGTTGACGGGTAAATACTTTGTCTTGTATTGGTCTCAGGGTTCATTTGGTTACAAATTTGTTGTTCAGGAGTGCATTCACTCATTTCATTCTTCTCTGAGTACATTTACCAGAGAACCTGGGTTACCATGTAACCCTACGTTCCGTTCTGTTCTGTTTTACAATTGAATATTCTAAAATCGTTCCTAATCTGCTCCTAAAGCTCTGAGTACATTTTGGCTAAGTACTCCCTGTTTTCCGGCTGTCTGATAGCCGGTGGTCGTCCTAAATTTGCTCTTCACATATGCCGAGCTATCAAAGTTTTACAGTCCTATTTTCACGCAAGTATGGAGATATTTTCTAAATGTTTCCAACAGTACCGGAGATGATCCCCCCATTCTCCCCGAGCCTAGCGTTCACGTTGACAGGAGTGATTACCAGAGGAGCGGAGTTTGTACCGTTACTGTTCAAACATGGACTGAAGAATGGATGTAGTCGCTCAGCGAAGGAGCAGCCAGTGAACGAGCAGAGATTTACTCTGGCCTCCACATCATAAAAGGAGACCAGACCGTCCTCATAGTCCACAAACACTCCCACTTTCTGGACCTCCTCTGTTACAGGGAGCAGGACAGGAGGGCCGGCAACAGCCTCGTACTTTCCGTTCCTCAACCATATAGTCCAGTAACCATCAGCAGGAGCCAGAGGGGTATCTCCCTTCCTGTTGATGGACTCCCTGGCCACTCCGATTATCCAGTCAGTCTTCCCTCCAACCTGAACCTCATAGTAAAACCTTCCTGAGGAAAAGCTTTGTTTTCCTAAGACATTGACACATGGAAAGAATCTTTCTGGGTTGTCCCTGAGATTTCGCTTTCCGTTTCCATGACTCACTTGTTTCCCGTCCTCAGACACGATGAGGCTGCATTGTGCCGTACGAGGGTCCAGAGTTACATCCACCTCATACCTCTGGATCAGCTTCATCTCAGCCTCAGCCAGTCTCTTCTTCATCTCTCGACTGAGTGTCTCCTCCAGTTGAGACACGGCTGTCCTCAATGTGCCCACAAGTGAAGTCTGATGGACACTGACCTTTGTCCAGTCCTTGTTGGGTATCCACCCTGTATTATTGGGTGTGAAGTAACGGTGGTCTTCAGTGTGTGAGAGCTGCTCCAGCTCAGAGATTCTGTTCTCTAAATGAGTGACTTCCTGTTGTAGGTGTTTGATGAAGCCTTCAGCCCGTTTCTCTGTGGTTTTCAGCTTCTCTTGGACCACACCGATGAGCTCAGCCCAGCTTCTCTCAATATAGCCGATCAGAGCATTGAAGACCACGTGCACACTGACCTCGATCTCTGTGTCTGTATCTTCCCTGATGAGGTTTACTGAGCGTTTGACTTCCTGAATCTTTTCTCGTCTCTCCTGGATCATCTGCTGGATTTCGGCCCCTGTCTTTGCTTCATATTCTTCTTTCAACTTGTGACTCTTGAATCGTTGAACCAGCCCAGAAAGCAAAGTATTGACACATGTCTCTGGTCTTGTTTTGAAGGTCTTTGAACACAGTGGACACTTGCACACAGCAGCAGTGTCCCAGCAACGTGTGATACAGGCTTTGCAGTAGTTGTGTCCACACGGAGTGGAGACTGGATCAGTGAACACATCCATACAGATGGGACACCGGAGGTCTGCTTCAGACAGGAGAGTGATGGTGGATGCCATCTCTTCAAAATGACAATAGAAGTCAAAGTGTGAAACCTTGCAAATGTATTCCTGTTGTGTACTGCTGGGTGTAATCTCAGGGTTTATAGAGCTAGGATGGATGCTACATCACATCTTGCTAATATCACACATATATAGGCTATCCATAAATGGAGTTTTACCTTTTCATGATGTCAGCACCAGCATGAAGATGTCTGCCATCTCCATGTTCGGATTTCCTGATCAACATGGAGTTTAAAATGTCAGTCTTGCATTAATAAGCTGTGTAGCTGTGGCAAACTACCAAATGCCTATGAGCATACCAGGTTTGATTATTGTCTGTTTCAGAGATTTTAATATAGGATAGCTGGCCTACCGGAGACGATGCAAGTTGGAAATGCACGCCCCACACAGTTATTCTGTCTGTGAATTGGGAGACAGACATAACATCTGGTTTGAAATTTTGATCTGCAATGAAAACATTGCCTGTCCTTGACATGAAACGTTTGGGAACCACTGACTGCACTAACGTATGTGTAGCCTGGCCTAGCATGAAATCAGAGGGGTTAGGTGCTGTGAGATTTCCACAGCAGATGAGCTGATCTGATTTGTGTCGTCATCCCCGGCCCCTCCGCCGCCTCTCCACTGCAGTGCTACATCACATCATTTAGAGCGACGCCCACCCCGAAAGGTTGACTCCCCTCTCTGTCACTGTGGGTAACAAATTAGACCAGACTTTCCGTTTCCGCGGAACGCGGACGAAAATGAAAGCCTGGGTGTCGAGGCTAGAGAGTATGTGTAGCATTCATTCAGAAGCTGCAGAAATAAATAACCCATATAAAGCCTCAAGAATAGGTGTTATGAATAAATAAGGTAGTTCAATTTACACAAAGGGGTACCAAACACCCATTCTGCAAACAGTTAAAGGTAGGGGAAGTGATTTGAAATTCATGGTGTAGTACCAGCCTGGTGCACTAGGGGCCCCCAAAAGTAGCTACACTATGTGAACCTGCTGCTCTCTCCTGATTGGAGGAGAATTGTGGTGACCTGGGGAACTTTTATTAGCTCCTCTGCTAACGTGGGGGAGGGGGAAACTCCATATGTGGTTTCCACACCTTATAATAGAGCATTTTAACAGAAACAAATATTTTTTGGGTGATATCTGACAAAAGTGAAATCACTTCCCCTACCTTTAATAATTATTTCAATCAATAAATCACACCACCACACAATAGCACAAACGTGCAATTGTGGAAGGCTTACAGCAAATACTATTTAAAAATACTATACAGTACAAATGAGCCAGTTTTTGAACGGCTCTTTGAAATGAGCAGCTCCAAGGGATCTGGCTCCCCTAAAAGAGCCATTAAACTGCATCACTATTATGTTGTTGTTATTTTTGGAGGATGACTCAGACTTCAATTAGGAGAACTATGACGCTTGCAGCAGGACCCGTGTCCAAGCGGAAGGCAACCAGCTCATCGCTGGGCACTTGGGCAGAGTGCACAGGTGAGTGCTTTTTTATTGTATTTATTTTTTACCAGCTGCAAAGCAGCTGGTTGTAGAAACAGATCAACATGCTGCCGTTCTTCTCCCTCAACATTGATTTTTCCCTCAAAAAAATCAATGTCCCCTAATAGCAAGATAAATGAAAGAGACGGAACTGCATGCATTTAAAAAAAATGAGAATTCATTATTAAATCTCAGTTTCCTGTTCTGTGATCCTAACCAAGCACAGCTTTCATAATGTAAATCAAATCAATTATATGAATTTGTTTCTTATCCTGGTGCTTCAAATACACCACAGGGGACAGTACTGATACAATTTCGATATCATCCCACGGACTGAGGATAATTAATTTATGGGCCTTGTGAAAAAGACTCCAGACTCCAGGAGGAGGAGGAGGAGTCTGACTATGACATCACCTGCCAATCAGGCAATCAGAGCTGAGTGGCCACCAGCTTGCACACTCACTCTGTGGCCTGAGAGGCTATATGTAGACCTGGCAGACTTCAGTCCTCCTCTGTGCCTCCTCATACTTACACCGACAAGCAAACTCCTGCTCTCCATTCTCCTCCATTCCTGTGCGTCCATGACTAAAACCACACGCCGTGTTTGACACGCATTAAATAAAACTATAAAAGCACCCTCTGCCTCTGCCTCTCCATGGTCAGCCTGGCCGGTGGCCTTGCCTGTCCCCAACCCTGTCAGTCACTTTACCTGATCCAACCCTTACCAAGAGAACCCCTCTTTTTCAATGGTCCTTCGAGCCGGATAGTGACTGAACCCATGGCAGGCAGAGAGGATGGCAGAGGGATGGAAGAGGATGAAGAGGAGGAAGAGGAGGTGAGGCATGAACCATCCTTCCTGGAGGAAGGATTGCCTCACACCCAGAGGAGACCACAACCGTGTGCTCCCTCCATGGAACCAGGCGGCCAGGGTCAAGGCAGGTCCACGCAGCCAGGCTCCATCCACCGCTCCGGCGCTCCAGCCCATCCGGGCTCCTCCCAGCGCTCCGGCGCTCCAGCCCATCCGGGCTCCTCCCAGCGCTCCGGCGCTCCAGCCCATCCGGGCTCCTCCCAGCGCCCCGACGCTCCAGCCCATCCGGGCTCCTCCCGCGTCTCCGGCGCTCCAGCCCATCCGGGCTCCTCCCGCGTCTCCGGCGCTCCAGCCCATCCGGGCTCCTCCCACGTCTCCAGCGCTCCAGCCCATCCGGGCTCCTCCCAGCGCTCCGGCGCTCCAGCCCATCCGGGCTCCTCCCTGCGTTCCGGCGCTCCAGCCCATCCGGGCTCCTCCCAGCGCACCGACGCTCCAGCCCATCCGGGCTCCTCCCAGCGCACCGGCGCTCCAGCCCATCCGGGCTCCTCCCAGCGCACCGGCGCTCCAGCCCATCCGGGCTCCTCCCAGCGCACCGACGCTCCAGCCCATCCGGGCTCCTCCCAGCGCACCGGCGCTCCAGCCCATCCGGGCTCCTCCCAGCGCACCGACGCTCCAGCCCATCCGGGCTCCTCCCAGCGCACCGACGCTCCAGCCCATCCGGCTCCTCCCAGCGCACCGGCGCTCCAGCCCATCCGGGTTCCTCCCAGCGCACCGACGCTCCAGCCCATCCGGGCTCCTCCCAGCGCACCGGCGCTCCAGCCCATCCGGGCTCCTCCCAGCGCACCGGCGCTCCAGCCCATCCGGGCTCCTCCCAGCGCACCGGCGCTCCAGCCCATCCGGGCTCCTCCTACCTCTCCGGTGCTCCAGCCCATCAGGGCTCCTCCTACCTCTCCGGCGCTCCAGCCCATCCGGGCTTCTCCCGCGTCTCCGGCGCTCCAGCCCATCCGGGCTCCTCCTACGTCTCCGGCGCTCCAGCCCATCCGGGCTCCTCCTACGTCTCCGGCGCTCCAGCCCATCCGGGCTCCTCCTACCTCTCCGGCGCTCCAGGCCATTCGGTCTCCTTCCACCACTCCGTGCCGCTGACCAAGGTGGGCTCTGTCCGCCACTCCGGTGCTGCAGAGCAAGCAGCCACCAGCCACCACTCCAGAACTACCAGCCGGGCCATTTCTGGACATGGCGGCTCCAGAGCTTCAATCCATGGAGGTCACCACCGCGGCCACTCGATAGCTCTGTCAGAGACCCAACTTGCCGCCCTCAACGAGAGGAAGAGGGTTCTGGCTCTACAGGAGGCTGAACAGCGGCTGGCAGAAGACAGAGCCGCAGCTGAAAGACAACAGATCCTGGAGGAGCGGATGCAGAGAGACCTGCAAGAGCGAGAGTACATCTCTCGGGTCCTGGAGGAGCGGACACGGAAGGACCTGCAAGAGCGAGAGTACACTATCAAGCACATGACACAACAGCGGCGGCTGAGACAGGCCAGGCAGAAGCTGGAGGAGGCCCAGATGATCTCGTCGTTCCTGGCCCAGAATGAGCACACCGAGGTTGGTCCAGAGCCTGTCCTCCCGTCTGTCCACGCCCACGGCGGCGAGCCTGTCCTCCCGTCTGTCCACGCCCACGGCGGCGAGCCTGTCCTCCCGTCTGTCCACGCCCACGGCGGCGAGCCTGTCCTCCCGTCTGTCCACGCCCACGGCGGCGAGCCTGTCCTCTCGTCCGTCCACCACGGTGGCGAGCCTGTCCTCTCGTCCGTCCACCACGGCGGCGAGCCTGTCCTCTCGTCCGTCCACCACGGCGACGAGCCTGTCCACGGCGGCGAGCCTGTCCTCCCGTCTGTCCTCCACGGCGACGAGCCTGTCCTCCCGTCTGTCCTCCACGGCGACGAGCCTGTCCTCCCGTCCGACCACGGCGAGCCTGTCCTCCCGGCCATCCACCACGGCGAGCCTGTCCTCGGCGAGCCCGTCCAAGGCGAGCCTGTCCTCCCGGCCATCCTCCACGGTGAGCCTGTCCTCCCGGCCATCCACCACGGCGAGCCTGTCCTCCCGGCCATCCACCACGGCGAGCCTGTCCACGGCGAGCCTGTCCTCCCGGCCATCCACCACGGCGAGCCCGACCTCCCGTCCGACCACGGCGAGCCTGTCCTCCCGTCCACCGTCCACGGCGAGCCTGTCCTCCCGTCCATCCACCACAACAGTCTGTCTGGGGTGGCACCTGCAGAAAATGCGGAGACCCGTCAGGGTCTAAATTGGAATCTTCCACACCATATTGTCCGGCAGAATCCCGCGGAGGACACTACCGGTGGAAGAAGCCTCCAACAGCTCACGGAGCCAAGTCACCGAACTGCCAGACCGCTTATGCTGAAGGAACCACAGCATCGGTCTGCCTCCCTTCCACTGACGAGTGAGGACCCTGCACTGAGGGCATCCTTCCCGCGCCACCACGTCGCCTCCTCACTGCCCACTGCTCTCCTCAGCCCTGGGGAGTTCCAAACCTTGCCGCTACACTGGGGGGTGCTGACGGGGTGGCTCCCTCAGCATCTCTCGCAACAGAGACGTTCTCCAAACATGGAGTCTTTTGGAATGGAATTTATCCAAATTCCGGGGTGGCTGTGAAAAAGACTCCAGACTCCAGGAGGAGGAGGAGGAGTCTGACTATGACATCACCTGCCAATCAGGCAATCAGAGCTGAGTGGCCACCAGCTTGCACACTCACTCTGTGGCCTGAGAGGCTATATGTAGACCTGGCAGACTTCAGTCCTCCTCTGTGCCTCCTCATACTTACACCGACAAGCAAACTCCTGCTCTCCATTCTCCTCCATTCCTGTGCGTCCATGACTAAAACCACACGCCGTGTTTGACACGCATTAAATAAACCTGTAAAAGCACCCTCTGCCTCTGCCTCTCCATGGTCAGCCTGGCCGGTGGCCTTGCCTGTCCCCAACCCTGTCAGTCACTTTACCTGATCCAACCCTTACCAAGAGAACCCCTCTTTTTCAGGCCTGATTTGGCCCCCGGTCCTTGAGTTTGGCATACAGTATATGTTTTTGACCATAACTGTCCATTTGGTGCCACATTATCATTTCACTGGCGATAGTAACTGTGAAATGGAGTTTTACCGAATGTGTTGTGTGAACCAGACTTTATGTATTGTATATGATGCACATTAGGGTGTGGAGGAACACGGTGGGGGTCCAGAGCCCCCCCACTGTGAGGTCCATCTGAGCTCTGAGAGAATGTCATCAAAACCACCACACCAAAAGGAGACCAAGCAGCTCCTATCTGGATCTTTCCTGGCACTGGCTGTGTTTCTGAGTGGCTGCTCTGTTTGGACAAAGGCTGGATGGAACAACCTGTCCATCTGGCAAGCACTGTTTAGCACTGTTTATTATTTTTAGACACACTCGGGAACACAGGATTTGCCATTACTATTTTTTAAATGTTGTTTAATGGGATAAAGTAGGATGTTGGGGCAGGGCCGGATCTAGAGGGGGGCAGTGCCCACCCAAATGTACATCCTGCCCACCCAATTAAAGGTAATATCAGTGGTTTTCAACCAGTGGTCCTTTAGAGAGTTCCAGGTGATCCCCAGCTAAATGGTGGAAGAGTTGGTTAACCAGATGTAACTCTTAGAGAGTGTAAAAATGAAACCAAATGGACCCACAGGGGTCCATTTGGTTTCATTTTTACGCTCTCAAGAGTTAAAATATTCATCATGTGAATTAGCCCAAGTCTACACAACTACAGAATGTAGAAGATTAATGGTCATTTTTATCTGTAGGTTTGACTGTTTGGTTTCCCAACCAAATTAACAGACAAATATGAAAATAAATCTTTAGTTTTGAGGTCTGTGGGGCTAAAATGTCATCAAATCGTGTCCGTGGCTCAAATGCCAAATAAATAGTGGGTGTCAAAAATAATGAAAACATTTGGGGGTGCCCATCCTAAAATGGACCCACCAGGGTTATTCACGACTGCAGAAGTGTTTACAGTAAATGTTGACCTTTATTTCATTAAATGGCTCATGTGTTTCTATTTGGTCCTTTATTGCTCCAGTCACTGCCGTTCAGCTTGGAGAAAAAAGTGCTGAAACTTGCTGGACTAATGCAAATTCAGCCTTGTGAAATTCACAGTGCAATTTATTCTCACTAAAATGACTATATTAGCACACTATGAGTAAAACAAATTATTGAGCAGGAGTTTAGTATGGAGTCGAGAAACAGTACAGAGACAACTTCTATCTTGAAGAGCAGCAAGGACACTTTACATCTGTTATGAGAATGTTAGCCGAAAAGTGAGTGCTAAAGTAACTAAAGTAACTAACTAGTAACTAAGCTATGCACTTGAATAATGGCTGAATTATTCAAGTGCATTTTAGGCAACATTTTAATATGGTAAAAATGTAAACAATTATACATAAAATGAACCATCTTTTGTGTATATAAAATGTGAGCAGAGTTTAGAGGTGACAATGATAAGGCAGTCTATTCAAAATGGGGCCAAAAAGTGCTTCAGAATATCATGAATACCTAGAATACCAGAATACCTTGTTGTTTGTCTCTTATGGCTAAGATATAAAGCTATATGAGACAAAAATCGACAATCTAAGTACAACATTTACATCAATTAACGCAACATAGATTTAGATTAAGCCATGCCTGAAAAGGTATACGCAAATAAATGTGGATAAAAGCCTTGATAGAAAACTATATAGTGACTGTGAGTGACTTAAAGTTGACACTGACTTTGCTAGACTTATAGAGCTGCGCAGTGACGTCACCGCCCCGGTTCCAGAAGTCTTTTCCCCATTCATTTTTCTCATAGACTTTTCGAAAATAATTTATATCAAGACGATTACGCCGCGGACAAAACCAACTCGAGTCGTGACGAATCATGATGACACACACAAACTTTTGGGACAATAAAATAATTTCTAAGATGAAAAACGAAACAAAAAGTCTTGTATCATGCCGTTTTGTACTTCTTCCTAATTATATATTATATGACGATATTGTGTTTGTTGTCATGATTTGTCACGACCCGAGTTGGCTTTGGCCGCGGCGCGATCGTGTTTTTATTAACCATTTTCGAAAAGTCTATGAGAAAAATGAATGAGGAAAAGACTTCCGGAACCGGGGCGGTGACGTCACTGCGCAACTCTATTAGATCCTACAGTAGGAGTTGGAGTACAGTGGTGGGGATGACCAATACGTACCCGTTCGGTCCATTTTGTACACTCCATAGAGGGAGTGTACAAAGGGAGGGTAACCACACTTTGGGAACCACTTGCTATGCACATCTCTCCCTGTTTTTTCATATGACTGCTATTGTTTGTAGCAAAGCGCTGCTAACATGTAACACACACTGCACATCTGGCACAAATAAGCACCTCATACAACACGTTAATTGGCTCATTTTTCAATGCCTAGGCGCCGTCATTCCCCACAGAGGCTGTACAGTTTTACCCACACGCAGCACAGAGGGCGAGACGCGTACTGTATGTTTGACTATCGCTGTTAACCTGCCGGTTGATCTTCCCATGCAGTCAGCCAGCCCCTGTCTGTCATATCAGGATAAAGCTGCCATAGATTCCCCTCACGGTCATACCAAGAACACACAGCGGGACTCTCTGTTTCTATTCAAACAGACAGGAAGAAGGGTGATCCATTTTCTCCCTCTATTCTCTTTCTGTAGAGCTGACACAAGCACACTGAGGTTTACAGCCCTGATCCTCCAGAGTGCATGATGGGAGAGTGGGGTTGATGTCACATGTTATACAGGATACTACATGCATTTTTACTCTCTCTCTATCCCCCTCTCCCTCTCTCTCTCCCTCTCTCTCTCTCTCTCTCTCTCTGCCTCCCTCTCCAGGGCCGGATTTAGCTAGCCCTGCTAGGGTGGGCTGGAAGAATGGCAGGGTGGGCAACATCCATAAGAAGCAGGGCTTTTCAACCTTTTTGACACGACGGCCCACTATTTATTCGGCACTTGAGCCACGGAAGACCACCATTTGAGGACATTTTAGCCCCACAGACCCCCAAAACTAAAGATTTCTTTTGCTTTTGTCCACAATTCCAGGCTGGATTTAGGAAACAAAACAGTCAAACATACAGATCAAAATGACCATTAATCTTCTACATTCTCTAGTTGTGTAGACTTGGGGCTAATTCACATGATGAATATTTTAACTCTTGAGAGTGTAAACAAGAAACCCAATGGTTTCATGTTTACACTCTCAAAGAGTTACATTTGGTTAACCAACTTTCCACCATTTAGCCTGGGGACCACCTGGAACCCTCTCAAGGATCACCGGTTAAAAACAACTGATATTACCTTTCATTGAGAGGGCATACAGGATGCACGTTTGGGTGGGCCCGGCCCACCCCTGCCTCCCTCTAGATCCGGCCCTGTCTCTCTCTCTCTCTTCATATCCTATCACAGTGTATCACCATCTTGCTGCTGTGTTTGCACATTGTTGTACTTCTTCTTCTCCCAGCACATATGGGAGCTTTTTGTCATCAGTCATGTTTTTGCAATCTCTGTGGGTAGTGTGTGTGTGTGTCTCTGATGTCTTGGTACATTGGACAGATGGTTAGAAGGAAGTGCGGCTCGGTTTTCCTTTTCCTTTTGTTGTGCAGTGGCTGCATAGTCTAGCTGTCTTCTCTGGAGATACAGGTCTGTCCACGCGGCCCTTCTCTATTGTAAAAACTGTGCTCACTGAGTCTGTACCAAGTTAAGAATTTCCTTTGTTTTAGGTCGCTCACAATGTCTCTCTCTGTCTCTGTCTCTCTCCTGAATTTTGCCCAACGTAGCGTTGTGCCACTACTGGTGTCACATGCTGACATATACTGTAGCTGAGAATAGCCAATCTAAAACAACTTGTGAGCATGTAGAAATGAGCTATTTTGGTGCACGACACCGTAGGCCTCTCTCTCTCTGTCTCTCTTTCTCTCTCTCTGATCTGCTACAGCCTCCTTGCTGTCCTTGTCATTGTATCATGCTTATGCATATCAGACTCCAACAACCGTAGCAGAAACGACAGCGAGGCAGAGCACAAGGGCACACTAGGCCCCTGTGCACATGCAGTGTCACTATCTTGATGAAAGCATGCAGTGTGTGCATGTACATGTATATGCAGCAGACAGAAGCGTGTTTTAACATGGCGATTGGATAGCACTGTTGGTGTCATCCATAGATTTAACTCCTGAGCAGTTTATTTCTCTCTCTCTCTCTCCCTCTCTCCCTCTCTCTCTCTCTCTCCCTCTCCCTCTCCCCCTCTCTCTCTCTCTCTCTCCCTCTCTCCCTCTCTCTCTCTCTCTCTGCTAAGCTCCCGAGGCCTTATGTGCTGCACCATGTTATCAGTAAAGCAAAGGGAAGGTGGGATTTGAGGAGGGAAGTGAATTCTGGAGGAGAAAAGAAATCGGAGAGAGAGCAGTAGAGAGAGAGAGAGGGGGGAGGATTGCTATAGTGCCTTACATCGCCTTCCTAGATGTCCCCATTGAGCTTGTGTGTTTACCCCCCTGCTCTCTGCCTTTTCTCTTTCTTTCATCTTTCTTTGCCTTTACCATTTAAGGATTGGATCGGGTCTACTACTACTAAGACTACTATAACCAAATCTCTCGCTCACACACACTCTCGCCTGCTCCAACTCTCCTGGCGCCTCATTTGGAGGGAAAAAATAAGGCATTTCAATTTCAATTTGTTATGCAGGGTTTTAAGAGATTTATTTTCTTTCGGGTCTGTAGGGACGGCAATTCTAGCTCTATACTATATAGGCTCCGTCTCCTCGTATATTTGCCATAGTATATGCAGTGGGGCAAAAAGTATTTGTAATTGTGCAAGTTCTCCCACTTATAAAGATAAGAGAGGCCTGTCATTTTCACCATAGGTATACCTCAACTGAGACAAAATGTCCCACTGAAAATCACATCATTCTCTGAGTTTTATTTTTAATTTGCAAATTATGGTGAAAAATAAGTCCTTTCTCCAAACACGAGAAGTTGAGTTTGATCATCCAAATGCTCTCTAGCAAACCTCAGCCCATCTGAGGTTTGCTTGAGAGTATTTGGATGATCCAGATTGGGAGAGTGTCACGTGGTCAGATGAAACCAAAATACAACTTTTTGGTAGAAGCTCAACTTCTCGTGTTTGGAGGAGAAAGGATGCCGGTTGCATCCACAGAACATACCCACTGTGAAGCATGGGGGTGGAAACATCATACTTTCGGGCTGTTTTTCTGCAAAGGGACCAGGACGACTGATCCATGTAAGGTGAGATTTTGATTGAAAACCTCCTTCCATCAGCAAGGGCATTGGCGATGAAACGTTGCTGGGTCTTTCAGCATGACCATGAGACCAAACAAACCGCCTAGGCAACGAAGAAGTGGCTTTGTAAGAAGCATCTCAAGGTCCTGGAGTGGCCTAGCCAGTCTCCAAATCTCAACCCCATAGAGAATCTTTGGAGGGAGTGGAAAGTCAATGTTGCCCAGCGACAGCCCCGAAACATCACTACTCTAGAGGAGTGAAGACAAATATGACGTGGGTTGTGACAGCAAACACAACATTTTGGAACAATCAAATAATTAGTAAGAAAAAGTAAGAAACTTTTTTTTAAGTCTGAGGAAAATTAATAGGGAATTGTCTACCCTACTATAGCATCAGATTCAGCATAATCAGATTCAGCATATAGTTACATAGTTACAAATGTCAGCTCCTGTATGTTCCCTCAGGCTCATCCAGGATGCTGGAGTAGATGTGATCAAAGCTCTGTGAGCTTCACAGTCTGGTCATTACCACACTGCAGCACACATCTGGCCTCTCTGCTGATCAAACAGCTGTGGAGGATATACAGTATATCTCTCCCTTTCTCTCTCTCTAAAAAGAGTAAACAGTGACACCTTGTGGTCAGAGGAGGCTTAGACTGAATTCCATAGTAAACACTGAAATGGGTGGAAATCCCATTTAAACATATTGAGGTGTGGGCTTGTCTCTTCACTGTTTGCTGGACTTTAAAGAGACAGATGTTTTGATCTCCACCCCTGTGCTAACATGCTACAATTCTGCATTTTGAGCATTACCATTCCTAAGATGTTCAGTACAAATCAACAACAGAAGAATTACTTTGCAAAAGTAATTTGTGACATATGTGAAAATAATGTCTGTCCTACATTTTGCATACTTTAGTCTCAGTTTATAGTAGTTAGCTGATTAGTTCTCTGTGCTAACTGACTGTGAATTGTGTGTTTTACTCAGGTATGTGGAGTGTACACTATTTCTGTTTACTGTTTATTATCTTCATCTACTGTTTACTATCTGTCGTGTTGTGGAAAGGTAAAGGGAGAAGCTGAATTGTTTCTTTTAACAGCTTCTCTGCGTAGCCCATGCTTCATTGTTTAATAGTGTTAAATTCACCAATGTTTGAATTAGAGATCGACCGATCAGACTTTTGGCCGATGTTTCCGATCACCGATTAGTGGAACATCAAAAAGGCCAATAGCCGATATCAGCCGATACGATTATTATTTACTTTAATAGAATAAAAGTGCGGAAGCAGCAAAAGTGTTTCAGTTTCCCCTCCATCACATGCATCTTTTTTAATTCAAGTACAGGCACAGAGCTTCAGACATAAAAGAAAAAGAGAAAATACATTTTGGATAATTTGGATAAATCTATAAATACATGAGGTGATGGAGTCAGAGACACACAGCTATACTGTACATCTCCTTACCACCACAATCTACCGGATCTTCAATGAAAGTGGTCGATGTACCATTTTTGAACATTTATAATAAATACAAATAATCGGCTGCTCTTTTTTCGATTATTTATTTTGAGCACCGATACCGATTATTAATAAAATCATGAATATCGAATTCGATAACCGATCGCGGCCGATAATCGGTCTATCACTAGTTTGAATGTTACGGTGAAAATCCACAAACAGAAATCGATCCAATCACGCGCTCACGCGCATGCAAATGCATCTGGGTAACAGAGTTCATCACAGCCCCAATGCAAAGTGAATGGAGTGGTTCGATACAATGCTTTCTGTTTGGGAAGGAGTAAAAGGACGATTTTAAGAAAAGAAATAAAACATGGATCTGGGCGAAAACACACCAGTGCTCCACTACAAAGGTAATCATTATTTATACATGCTTTATACATGCTTATTAATAAGCAATAAAGCAACCAAGCTGTTAAAGAGGACGGAGATATTTAGAGTCATTTATTCTTAGCAGGATGAGGTAAAACCGTACAGAGCGATCGTTCCAGTTTTACCCTATAGGTAGCCTGGTCTAGCCCTCAATGATTTTGGCCTTGGGGGCGGGGGTGTCGTGGGATCCACACGGCGGAAGTGCTGCGCTCTGATTTGATCTCACTAACGTGTCGTCATCCCCGGCCCCTCCCGCGCCCGTCCACTGCTGTTCTACGTCACATCATTTAGAGCGACGCCCACCCCGGAAGGTTCACTCCCACTTGAAGGCCACTTTCCAACGTGCGTTAGTCCAGGCTTTCCGTTTTCGTGCAAGGCGAACGAAAATGAAAGCCTGGGTGTCGAGGCTACCCTATAGGAGACCTGCATAAGACTATAAATTCTACGAATGATCATCTCATTCATTATCACAGTCAATCACGACAATTTTATGGAAACAAAACATGAAAATACATTGTTGTCCGTCCGCCTCCCCTGCACCCAGAACCGCATACGATTTAAAAATGTTTACTGGGAAATAATATAATACGGTATTCAAAGATTTGCACATGAATATTTGCTATTTTTGCAACAGCTAAAGTTTAAAATAATGTATGTTTATAAGTTATGAAAGGACACAGACACGTTCTGTCTCAACAGTTGAAACACCACCCCTCTCTATACCCCTCTGTCTCTCTCTTCATCTCATGCGGTCAATAGAATGGTCCTGACAGTCGTCCAGGTTACTCCTCCCTCCGTCTTCACCTCCCTGACATAACGGCTGAACCCGAATGCATAATTCATTCTCTTGCTTCTACAGAAGCAAAGTAATTCTAGATTTATCTTCCAAATAATACAGACTAGAGAGTTCTGAATGTGCATGTCTGTGACCTTGCTGCTGCTGCTCAGAAGATTTATGCCATTTTGGGCCCTGCCCCTCCCCCTAATGGCCTCGCTAGAAAATGGATTCTCACTTCTTGGAGGAAAAGATGAAGAAAAGGAAAGGCGGAAGGGAAAGATTTTCATCTTCGTAAAGTGTGAGATGTCACAAAGGTTTAGGAAAGAAGTTGTTATGCATTTCATTCAGGAGGAGGACATGAAGGGAGCGTTCACTTTGCAAACTCGGTGCCCCTTTTTTTTACTGGTTGAGCAGATTAAGTAAAGAAAATGTCGAGTGCATGAGCAAGAGGACAGAAAAAAAAAAACATTCTTATTTATCTCTCTCTCCCCCTCCCTGTACAAAGGATGATGCAGCATTATGACACTGATATGCCCATATAGAGTTCTTTGTCAGGCATGCACAAACATGTTGTTGTATATGGAGATATGTGCACACAGACTTGGTGCATTAGTAGTTTGATTATAGTTTCACTTGCACAATGCAAGTAATGCAAGAACATTATTTTTAATACAAACAATGCAGGTTGAATGTCTAAATAACAATGCATTTTCTTTCCAAACATGTTACTGCAAACAAAGCATTTTCAAGGGAAAACGCAACAGTATGCATTATAGGTGAAAAATGGGCTGCTGACGCATGTAGTCCAATTTAGTGGACAGATGATCTATAGTCATTTCACATCCATAGTGCTTAATAGATGTTACTTGAAGTCCACATATGTTGGGATTGTTTACGTTTCTGTCATCCATCTTGGATGGAGAGAAAAGTTGCAATGACTGGCAACCTTGATGGTAGTGTTGGGGGGGGGTCCTCTGGTGTCCACTCTAGTGGCTTATATGAAATATGCCATCAAAGCCTATTCTTATGTGGTAAAAAGGACATTTTAATAACTGTCCACAGTAGGGACCGTCATGCGTGAAATGGTTAACCACGTGGGAAGCCCACCGGTATGGAACCGGGGGACCTTGCGGCTAGCCCTAAACCAAGACAGGTAGCAGCCCCGGCTGCTTTACTGTCTCTTCATTGTCAAACAGAAATAAAGAATGTGATTTACCGTAATTTCCGGATTATAAACCGCACCTGAATATAAGCCGCACCAGCTAAATGTCGGGAAAAATAATGATTTTTCCTTGTATAAGCCGCACCTGACAATAGCTGCACCAGGCTTATAGTCAGGTGCTTCATGTTGGACAGTGGTTTTCAACTGTTTCACAATTTAACAACATCTTCACCCCACAGACCCCAAAACTAAAAATTTATTTTGGTTTTGTTCACAATTCCAGGTTGGATTTTCGCAAACAGAAGAGGCAAAACATCAAAATTAGACCAAAATGAACATGATGACTTATGACTTATTAATTAAGTGGTGCTAATTTAGATGATGAATATCATAACTCTTGAGAGTGTAAACATGAAACCAAATGGACCCGCTAGGGTCCATTTGGTTTCATTTTTACGCTCTCAAAGAGTTGCATCTGGTTAACCAACTTTCTATCATTTAGTCTGCGGAGCCCACCTGGAACCTGGAAAATCCATAGATTGGCCACACCGTTGTATAAGCCGCAGGGTCAAAAGCATGTGAAAAAAGTAGCGGCTTAAGGGCCTCGATTTCCGGATTCTCTTTATAGCATTGCCATCCACATGCAGGCAACAAAAAAGGAATTCTGAATGCAAGCTCCTGCATATTTAATACACAACTTGTTTCACAGATGTTTCTCCAGATATTTTCCGCCTCATAAAACAGGTTGTATAATTTTTTAATCTCCTGTTGTTATGAAGATAGAGGCTACGAGGCCCAACAGGGTTGCTTTGATGTGTAACTTTGACAGACACATGCATAAGTCAGACTTTCTGACGGTGGCAGGAGACGCAAACACAATGCTGACATGAACAACCCTGTGTTGAATGTATGGAGACACAAGTCAGGGAGGGGGGAAAGTTTCTACAGCAACTAAAGGCTATAATACACCCATATAATGTATGCAGAATGTTACTCTTCCTTTTCTGCTCGAGGCATTCGCAATCTTGAAGAGTGTAGTGTTATAGGTTTACTGACTGCAATGAGGAGTACTGCCTTTGTTCTATGGACTAGTTTATTATCCTCGGAATATTCACAACCCCAAACTCTTCAAAGCGCTCCCTGCCTGCCTGGCAGTGTGTGTCACCCACAGTGTGTGACTCTGCCAAAGGCTCAGCAGCACAGCTGCAGCTCATCATTCCATGATTAGGCTGTGCCACCTGCAAGTCTATGGAATGTTATAGGTACTGTAAGTGGGGTGGAGAATGACTGCTTTCACAAGTCTATGGAATGTTCTAGGTGGTGTGGTGGAAAATTACTGCTTTTACAAGTCCTCCAGTCTATGTCACCCTTGGAAGTTATGTTAGTGTGTTGAATGATGCTTAGTCAATTTCAATTCAATTTAGTCACTTCCTTTTGAAATGTTTTGAAATGTTGGAAGCATCTGTAAGATGGCGGCCTCCATGGTGACTGCTCTGAGCCATGGAATATGCACTGTTTTGACCAAAAATGCCATCTGGGAAAAGGAATAGGAGATACATGTGATTGAAAGAAACCATTAGAATGGTTGTGTATGTTCAAGTTCAAGTTTTCATTATTGTCCCCATGGGGCAATTGGTTTTACAGAACAGCAGTATTGGCCTAACACAAAACAGTACAACAAGACAAACATGGGCACAAATTTGCACAATACTGTGATACTGACAACAGCTAACTGTGAGTATCATTATGACCCAATCAATCAGAAAAGCGAAAACTATTATTTTTGATATGATTGAATAATTTCTACAGCAATGGCGTTTCCTGGCGGATTAAGCAGCATTTTCATGATGAGATGCCAGCCACTGCAGTATTTTCTCAATTGTCATTTGAAAGTATATTCCAAAAGTATTTTGAGAGAAAGGCCATGAAGAACCATGAAAACTGTTGCGCCTTTCTTTGTCCTCTTTTCTTTGTCAAACTTGACTACAGGAGTGAAAGTCTCAAAAACAAAGTAGCCTAAACTAGACTGGAAAAAGACTCACTCACTGTAAAAAACAAAGAAAAAAAACAAAGAAGGAAGTAATCCTTTGACAAGACTTTAGATAATCATTATTTCATTTATTTGCTCATAATGAAGTGCTCAGTGCTCAAAGTGCTAGTTAAAAAAGCAAACGTTTCGGTCTGAAGACCTTCGTCAGTGCTTAGAGTATCAAAACCAGAAGGGGTTTTGGTTTTCAGACCGAAACGTTTGCTTTGCACTTTGAGCACTGAGCACTTTATTATGAGCAAATGAGAGAAAGGCCATGGAAGAAATAAAAAATAAATCAAGTGGAGAAAGAAATCACTTCATCAAAGCTTCATGGGTCGCTGGCTTTCTACCCCAGAGCCTATTCTTCTGCAACGCTACAAGCCCTTTAACACTGCACCATGACGCCTGCAATGAATAGGACCAACACTGTTCTTTTCCACTTTCCCCCACCGGGCCAATTCTCAGACTACGTCATGCCCAGGCCCGCAAAAGTCTTTGAGGTCCGCCTTTGAAAGGAGGTTTAATATAAGCCTTTTAGCGGAGTGGAATCATGCTGAGCCATGAATGTGTTGCAGGATGCCCAGGCCTGGCTGCATACGGCCACATCCAAAGCTCTGCAGTACTAAGGTCTGATTGTGCTCAAGCATTTAAGCTTCCACGTGGGGCCTGTTCTCCCCCTGACCATAGTTTCTGTGGAAGAAATTTATCCAGGTTCAAGGTTGTACTTTGTTACATCCTGTGTACAGGTACTTGAGAGTAAAACTTATTTTTGGCTTCCTCCAGACAATACAGCAGCATAGATAGCATAGCATCCAAAACAATAAATACAACAAACACAGCAAAGAAATGATACAATAAAGACTACAAGTAGAGCATTATTAAAGGTAATAGAGGCAACTCCAGTGTGTGTACAAAGTAAACATTGTGTTTGTAAACAGATTTGTTTAGACTCTAACTCCACCTCACCTCCACTCTATTGGCTCATTATATGAAACTGCTGGAGACTGCTGTGCTGTGATTGGCTAAAACACTGCATCACCCCACACAACACCCCTCCCCCTCAAACATTAGCACTGCCTTTCCTGAGACCTCTGAAGAACCCCTTTCACACTTCCATACTTTTTTAAGACAATTTCATAATTATTTAAATGGGTGTACTCAACATCTCAAGTTTACTCTTGAATTCAGTGACACACAGATCAGCTTCTTGGATATTATGGTGAAAAAAGAGGGGTCTCAGCTACAGACGGCATTGTATCGCAAGCCAACTGATTTACTGCATTGGGAGTGTTAAAATCAAACCAAATGGACCCTCAAGGGGCCATTTGGTTTAACGCAACTGAATTGCTTATTTTAAAAAAATCTACACGATTAGAAAATGTAGAAGAATTGTTATTTTGTCCAACGTTTTGCCAGTTATCTCAGTTAAAATGCTGAATGAATGGTGGGCCCTGGTATGAGAAAAGTTGAAAAGCACTGCTAAATAGTCATGCAACTAATTTGGTTTCCTACAAGTTCTGCATAAGTCTGCAAGAAGAGTGCAGTGGGTTAGCTTTTTTTTGTTTTCCCTCTAGTTCTTTATAGTGGTGACGGGGGAAGGGGTGTGTACGTGATGATGATGATGATGATGATAGCGTGAGAACTTTTCAAGCTGTCTCATATCCCCATATAGCCCCCACAGACACTGTATAAGACAAAAAAGACAAACCAATAAAATGAAAGCAAAAACAAAAAGAAATCCAGTGCCTCAGGTATCACCTGAACCATGTGCATCGGAGTCCCTTTAGTTCTAGTTAATGCTTTAGTTCTCTCTGCACCGAGAAATGTTTTCAACTTGATATCGCTGTGCTGCGAGTTGTTGTTGTTGTTTTTTTGTTGGCATTTTGTTTTCCATTGTATTGTCGGTATGTAAAACCTGCTCGGTTGGAATAATTGTCTCCCCCAGGCGAGGACATGGTGAGAGAGTATGCTTTTTACCTTGTGTGTCTGTCCATCCACACTAAGTGACTGTGTGATACATGTATATAGCGCCTTTGCCGAAGGTGCTTTGCATAGCGCATTACATTCACCCATTTACACCAGAGGTTTTCAACCGGTGGTCCGGGGACCACCAGTGGTCCTTGAGAGGGTTCCAGGTGGTCCCCAGCTAAGTTGGTTAACCAGATGTAACTCTTGAGAACGTAAAAATGAAACCAAATGGACCCTTGCGGGTCCATTTGGTTTCATTTTTACACTCTCAAGAGTTAAAATGTCCATCATGTGAATTAGCCCAAGTCTTCATAACTAGAGAATGTACAAGATGTAGAAGAAGTGTTTTGCCTGTTTCCCAAATCCAGCCTGGAATTGTGGACAAAAGCAAAATAAATCTTTAGTTTTGGGGGTATGTGGGGCTTAAATGTCATCAAATGGTGGTCCGTGGCTCAAATGCTGAATAAATGGTGGGCCCTTGTATCAAAAAGGTTGAAAACCCCTGATTTACACACATTCAAACACACTCAGCTTGCGGAAGAAACCATGCAAGGTGCAACCAGCACCAGGAGGAGCTTGGACACTTATCGTTGGACACCCTGCTCCATCTCCTGATCCACAGTCATCCCCGTTATCTGGCACATTTGGGCAAGTGGCTATGACTGCTTTTAGCCCAAGAAGTATGCGAAACTGGATTCAGAATCGTGAAAAGCCGCTAGTTTGTCACATGCAACATGAAACATAATGGAAAAATTGAACCTCTTGCCTTATAGGATGTTAATGGTTGTCAAACCGCTATTAATCAATTTTTCAAAAACGACAGCTGGTCAGCAAGTGGATTCATCAATGTATAGACATTTTTTTGGGCCAATAACAAAAGACTTTCCCACTTTAAAACAAGGATACAAGCAAACTAAAGGTCGAGAGGAGAATATAGCTGGTGATGAAGTTGCATGAAGACAGCAACCATCCGTGATGAAGGGCCTCATGCGGGACATGAAGCTTGTAAACAGACATCATTTTGCAGAGGATGTCAGGAAATTCACAATTTCACCTCCAAACTGTTACTGCTTCATGGATGCTCTTGGATTATTTTTACACGCAAAGCTGCAAATTGTGATGATTAAAAGATGGGCGAGGCAGGTGGTCTGATGTATGAAATCATAAATCATAGTACCGTTCTAACAGCGCTGCACATTTTACACAGTTCCGGTCTGTTTGAGCGGAACAAACTGAATTCACACACATTCATACAGTACCAAGTCAGGGGTGTGTCCCCATTACTCAGCAATGCAGAAAATAATGATGGCTTTCAATGAATAATGCATGAAAGTCCCAACATCACCAGTACTAATTAAGAGTTTTTGAAAGTTGGAACTTTGTTTAGAGACAACTATTTTATGGAGCTCTTCAACTATAACAGTATAGGCAGAGCTGCAAAGCTGGAGGAAATGGCAAGAGTGAGACTTGACAGCCTTAATGCTATCAATGCTGTCCAAAATGGCATTTTTAATGCAGATTTGGCCTGGATTAGGGGAGCAGCTTGCACAGGGCTGTTCTTTGTTTATAGTTCCAGTCGACCATGTTTTTTTTTAAACGTATGATAAACATAAGGCGGCTTTCTTCTCTCTTTTTGATTTAATATTGAGTATTGGGGGGTTATAGGCAGCTCCTGTTGCTTAATTGACTGCTCTGCAAAGTTTGCAAACAGCCTGTCATGATTTAAGTAGAACAGATCTGTAACATTCCATATTCTAAGCATTATAAAATGCTGTAGCCTACTCTTAATATATTCTATCAAATGAGGTTTGGCCTTATAGAGAAAAAGTACATGTGCTCAGTTTTTAATGAATCGATTTTCAACTAGTGAAATTAAACTCTGCGAAATCCCTAATTGAGAGAGACACGCACACAAAGCTCTACACTATGTAATCAGAACTGCTTCATTAGCTCTTTTATATTTGCTTATTGAGGAAGGTTCACATTTTTAGAGTAGGTTTTACAGAAGGAGAGAGCAGGAGGTGTCACACACACACACACACACACACACACACACACACACACACACACACACACACACACACACACACACACACTTTTGGCTACTGTTTGACGGTCCACCAAAAAGCTAATTTCCTGAGAGGAAGACGGTTGTAATATTCAACTGTAATATTATTCTCTCATTACAGCTAGAGCCTTTTTTTTGCAAACAACCCCTAGATGAGTATAGCAGGCTTGGCTTGTGTGTGTTGGTTAAAACACACTTTATAGCTATAACAGTCACTTCTAAAGTTATGATGTGCATGTGAGATTAAGAAAGGCTCTGATTCCTTCCCTGCACTGTTCTTTTTTTTTTTTTCAAATCTGATTTTTCAAATCTGATCTGGTTTTCTATATTTTTGCATTTTTCTTATTTTCATACAAATCATCATGCCATACTGCCAACACGATTGCGGTTTAGCACCACACTATAGACTAGTATCAGAATGGTGCCTCAGCACCATAGACAGCACCACACTAGACTGGCAGCAGAATAGTGCTTCAGCACCATGGACAGCACCACACTATAGACTAGTATCAGAATGGTGCCTCAGCACCATAGACAGCACCACACTAGACTGGTAGCAGAATAGTGCTTCAGCACCATGGACAGCACCACACTATAGACTAGTATCAGAATGGTGCCTCAGCACCATGGACAGCACCACACTATAGACTGGTAGCAGAATAGTGGTTCAGAACCATGGACAGCACTACACTATAGGCGGTACAGGAATAGTTGTAGTCGCTCTCTGAGCGGCTACAGATAAGCGGTTGAAGATGGATGGATGGAATCCAATTAGTATGTTCCCACTTCAGAACCACATTTCCCTTTAAAATGCTGCACACACACGTCAGGACAAGCAGGTTTATTTGTTTTCTCAACCGCCACATTCATTCCTCTGGCTGGTACTCTGTAGATCATCTGTGAATGTTGACAAATCCTTTGTACTCAGGCTTGTGCCGTCACGTTTGAACACATTTTCACAAGACAATCTAACACATGGACATAAAGACTCCAAGAGGACTCTGTCTACAGAGATGATGCATATTTCCTGTCATCTGGGCGGTAATTATGTGTTTTCTCAGGAACAGCTGGGACGACACTAAAAGACGATCCTATTTCATGTCGAAACATCAGCCTGAGACGGCTGCATTTACAGAGCCAACGTGTACGTAAATGTTCAGCTTGCAAATATAAAGTACTCACCACGGGTGCCACGGATGTTAGAACTTTCCTGTTTCAGCAATTAGCACCTGTGCATTACAAACTAATAACTGACTGCACTGCTAATCAGTGTTGGGCAATGTTACTTTGGAAAGTAATTCCTAAGTAAATGTGCCCAATACTGTTGCTAATACAAACTAAGAAGCAAGTGCACTCCCGGTGTGCAGCTGTGAATTTCCCACTCGGAGAGAAATGCTGTTCATTAAACGACGTGGACTGCATGGGTGATATACTGTACCAGAAAAGTTACTAATGACCGTTGTGAGTGCTTTATATTTGAAGTCTGGCAGGAGTTGCTGGACAGGACTGTCATGATTCAGGACTGTCATGATTCAGGACTGTCATGATTCAGGACTGTCATGAACAGTCGTGTTTCAGGGTAAGGCGTATGCACTGCAGAAGTGGATGCCCCACGGTTTCATTCTGTGTCACTCTCTTCTTCATCATGGATCACTGATAACCCAGATGTCAAAGTGAGAGCAAAGCTACTCTACTCGCGTTGGCGCCACTATAGGCGACATGGACTACAAAACTGCAAAATGGTTTCCTAAGTAGTCAAGGTTTTCTCCTCTCAGAGCCTCCTATCTATCTTGCACATTACAGAGAGACTCTTCCTGACTCCTAACAAATCTTGCGAGAGTTTGTTGGTGGGCTAAAGAATAATTGATAACGAAGTGAAATCTCTCCTGATTTGTTTTGCTAATAGAAGCCGTTTTAGTATGAATATGTTTTGATGATCGGGTCCAGGATTTAGTTCAGTGTCCATGGAGTTAAGGAATGGATCATGGAAGTTGTGTTCACGTTCATTCTACCACTGGAAATGAATAGACTCCAACATTCTCCGGTCTCCTATAAGGAAGCAACGTAAGTATGCCCCTCTTGCCATTGGTCTCTTGGGTGACAGTACATCTTAAGTGACCTTAATGACTTCTCCTCCCGTCCCTCCTGGACCCTGTACCAACTCACTCTCTCCCTCTCTCGCTCGCTCGCATGCACACACACACACACACACACACACACACACACACACACACACACACACACACACACACACACACACACACACACACACACACACACACACACACGGCGTCATCCATTTTACAGTAGCCAAATGTCTCCTTATCTAATCTAACCAACATGAATGGAACAGTTGTCTATTCATGGGTCTCATCTGTAGTCCTCCACCAGCCTCCACCAGCCATGTTTAGGACCTCACCGGTGATTCAATGTCTGATTAGGCTAACCAGACCAATTGAAGTGCTCGAAGTTCTAGAGCCACCAGTACATTTAAGCCAAATTCCAATATACCACAACTTTCACACTTGCTCACTCCCCCTGTGTTCTCCACTTGCCACCTTATCTCCGCCCCAGCAAGGTGGAGAGGAGGAGATGTGAGGACAGAGTGGACAAGTGGATTTGACTCTATTTCAAAGTGATGGCACATTCAGCAATTTCTTATTTATTCCTTCAATTGAATTCAAAGCAGTGTTGCCAACTGCCAAAATCCAAAATGCACTACAATGCGCTAGAGCAGTGGGTTTTCAACGATTTTCATACCAGGGCCCACTATTTATTCTGCATTTTAGCCACAGACCACCATTCGATGTTGAGACTGGCAAAATAAAAATTTCCCTCCGGGGACAATAAAGTATATCTTATCTTAGATCTTATCTTAAATGTTGGTAAAAATAGCAATTTGACTACATTTTCTTAATGTGTAGTTTCTTGAGAATTAGGTCATTTAGATTTTTAAATATCATTTAACTGTTGAGAGCGTAAAATGAAACCAAATGGACCCGTAAGGGTCCATTTGGTTTCATTTTCAATTTACGATCTCAAGAGTAACAGATCTAAAATGGTCAATTTGGTTACCAATGGTGCTTTTGAGGAAGGAAGGAGGACTCTATCATAGGAGGAAAAATGGTGAAAAATGAGGGTTTTATCTCTGGCGCCTGTCAACCAATTTCACCCCAACTCACCAGCAAAAAAACACTAGATTTTCCGCCAGGAGTTTTTCACTAACTTTGGCGCTAGGGGGGCTTGGAAAAAAGCTAAATATAGTGACAAATGCGCCAAGTTGGCAACACTGATTCAAAGAGCTTTATTTCATTGGAAAGCATACGTTTACATTGCCAAAGCCAAGGTGGAACAATATACTGTACATACAGCTGGATCAGCTGTAACCCAGAGCCCTGCGCCTGCCGTGGTACAGTAGGCTGCATGACACGCAGGATAGACAGTTCACCAACGCTGTCCACGTCGTTATCTTCATAGGTTAACATGTGCAAAGCTATTTATTCCTGTGCCCTTATATAACCTTTTTCATACCAGAGCCCACCATTTATTCAGCATTTTAGCCACGGACCACCATTGATGTTGAGTTTAGTCTCTCGGACCCAAAAGAAACTGGCAAAACGTTGGTCAAAATAACAATTGTGTTGAAAATAAGTAATTCAGACGTTTAAATATAATTTAACTCTCGAGAGTGTAAAATGAACGGGTCCATTTGGTTTCATTTTACTCTCTCCAGAGTTACAGATCCATAAGGGTCCATTTGGTTACCAACTGTGCATCATTTAGCTGGGGACCACCTGGAATCCTCTCAGGGACAACTGTTGATCCCCGGACCACGTGTTGAAAACCCCTGCATTAGATGATTATGAAGCCTGCCGCTCGAGTACCGTTGGCAACGCCCCGTATTTTTTTTATTTTTTTGCATAGGCTCCTTCTACGAACAGGGACAGTTTGTGGAAGAGAATGATAGCGAGACTTCATTTCCATTTTCAACTGAAGTCCATTGTGGCAGAAAGTCATGGCTAGATAATATTGGTCTGTTACTGTTGATTATCAGCCAGCAGCACTCTGTTGGCTTAGACCTCTGAAGAAGATAAAGGCGATAAAGGCCAATAAAGGCAATAAACACCAGTGGACGGAAGGTATTGCCGTTTATGGTCGCTACAGGAGGTTTTCAAACCAGTCAATGTCCTCATGCCTTTACTGCAGGGGTGTAAAACCCAAATACAGAGTGGGCCGAAATAGAAAAATTGGTACAAGTCAACGGCCGGAGACACCGATCTGTGTTTCAACACTGGTTTACGATGACGTCCCTGTTTGACAAACAGGGAAAAAGTAATTTCCCTTCAAAAAACAATGTCTCTTAATGGCAAGATAATTGTCAAAGATGAAACTGCCTGCATTAAAAAAAAAACTGTTTTAAGTTTTAATGAAAAATAGCAGTCTCATTTACATGCGATGAAACGTGAACACCTGCTATTTTTGGGGGAAAATAATTTTCTTCTATGATCCTCACCAAGTGCTGAGTTAATTGAGAAAGTAAATGAGACTGAGTTGAGGAAGTAAAACAATTAGTTGCATTCATTTCTTATCATGGTGTGTGTAATATACCAGAGGGCCAGTTCTAATACTAATTCAATATCATCCCGCGGGCCGAAGATAATTCATTCACGGGCCTGATTTGGCCCCCGGGCCTTGAGTTTGACATATGTGCTTTACTGTATGGTTCTGCCTTCAAACCCTGCACGCTCTCCTTCTGGTGAGCCAGCCAGTCCATCCACCACTATTACTAACGCTGCCCTTGGTGCGATGATGAAAGTTCCGGACATTACTCTCTAGAACAGGGGTTTTCAACAGGTGGTCCAGGGACCACCAGTGGTCCTTGAGAGGGTTCCAGGTGGTCCCCAGGCTGAATGATGGAAAGTTGGTTAACCAGATGTAACTCTTGAGAATGTAAAAATGAAACCAAATGGACCCGCAAAAATATCTGAAGCACTATTTAATTAAGAAGTCTGACACCGTTTTGTTTGCAAAATCCAGCCTGGAATTGTGAACAAAACCGAAATAATTCTTTAGTTTTAGGTCTTTGGGGCTAAAATGTCATCAAATGGTGGTCCATGGCTCAAATGCTGAATAAATGGTGGCCCCTGGTGTCAAAAAGGTTGAAAACCCCTGCCCTGCTTACTTCTAACAACACGCCACGCAGAAAATGTACCTTACGTTCCCTTTCTTGGAGCCGCAAAGCCTCTAGACAGGGAAGTGAAGAATAGACATGCCATGTGCAGATGATAAAAGTGTTTACTTATTCAAAGTTACTATCATTTTTTTATTGCTAGTCTGATAAAAGACGGCATAAAATAGAAGTCAAGCACTCAGGAGCTCCTCATCATCTCTGACCCTGACTAACTGAACACATTGGAAGGCTTGTCTGGAAGCTGTAGAACAAGGTAAGACTTTGACATTCTCATTAGTTTCCTTTTAGAAGGTTTTAGAGGCTTTTGTTGCTGTCTGTATAGAATAGCTTATTAATGTATTCAGTCAATAATTGGTCTGGGCTACTTTTGAAGAAATTATTTCATCAATGGGGCGTGGCATGGATGTGATCAACCTGTGGCACTGTTGAGGTATTATGGAAGTCTAGTTCTACTTTATTTACCCGCCATTATCAAAGCAAAACTGGGCTTTCACAACACCTCAACAGTGCCACGGGATGATCACCACCATGCCACGCCCCATTGATGAAATAATGTGTTCAAAACCAAGTATTAACTGCATACAATAATATACTTTAATAATATACTACTTTGCTCTCTGGTCCATTTGCCCAGATAGCCTGTGTGCCGAACTGCCTGTATGCCCAGTTGTCTTTTTGCCCACTTTGCTAGAAATGTGTATGCCTACATCTCCACTGCGCCCACTCGACCAGCATTCGAAAAAAAAAATGCAGTATTCACTTTGCTTCTACATTACTAAATGGATGTTCAGGGACTAAACACATGCATGCCTGTCTGCATAGCTCAGTCAGTAGAGCGCCAGACTTGGGACCAAAAGGTTGTGGGTTCACGCCCCGCTACTAACAATAAAAAGTGTGAGTCTTCAAGAACCCTGCTCTGCTCCTACAATTGCATGATATATTTCTCAAGTGCAGTCTTCCATGTTTCTATGGCTTATTTGTGCATATTGTTCTTATTGCTATAGCTGCTTGCTTGGTCCCGTCTTATCGGTGCTTGCAGCTATATTTGTTAATATTATTATTGCTGTAATATGAAGTAGCAGATACAGCATTCTTGTAAATAAGCCAAGCCAAAATGAAAGAATGAAAAACTAAAACTGAGGCGTCTGCTAAATGTCTAAATTGTAAATTGCAGTGCATCAGCATGGAGAAAACAGGAGCTGTCACCCTGCTGCTATGTGTGGCTGTACTGACTGTGCTCTGCCAGGTGGAGGCCTTCCCCAAGGTAACCTTTGATCCTACATCTTGTTCTCCCACCTACGCCAAATATCTTTGCTGAAAACAGTTGAAAGCTGTGTTGTGAGCTTGTAGATCTTTTCATGTGTTTGCAGGATGCTCACGACATGCCCAGAATAGGGATGCTACGGCTGATAATGTGCTGTTCTTTTTGTTAGGCTACAGAAGAGGTGGAAGCAGAAGATGTCCTGGTAAGAGACAAGAGAGCGTCAGAAGTAAGTCTGTGTGTGGGTGTTTACTTAATGTAAGTCACTATATATATATATATATATATATATATATAATATATATATATATATATATATATATATATATAATATATATATATATATATATATATATATATATATATATATATATATATATATGACTGCATCACTGTCGTGCCTATAATCACGCTAATTCACACCCTCGTGTAATATTGCTTAATTAACGTGTGTGTATCTTTGTTTTCATTCTCAGTGTGGATACGAGGAGGACTGTAAGACTAGTGGTTGTCAATGCCCAAGTCTCAAGTCTCATTGTGCCCAAAGATCTGCGTATAAGTGGCGCTGCCAATACCAAAGAGTGGTAAGTACTGCCAAAGTGTGTGTGTGCATGTGTGTGTGCATGTGTGTGGACCACCCACCCCCCCCCCCCCCCCCCCCCCCCCACACACACACACACACACACACACACTATATTTTATAAATATCAAAACAATACAAGTATCGGATGTTACCTTACCTTAATGCAAAGTGATAAGATTTCCACCCGACAGTGACGATCTTCATGTTGGATATTCTAATCGTATTAACATGCATGTCTCTGTTTTCATGCTCAGTGTGACATCCGGTTGGGGGAGAACTGTATGCTTGATTGTAAATGCCCATACCCGAGGTCGCATTGTTCCCCCATCGACGACTGGCATCACGAGGGGCAGTGCTACTAACTCTACACTCAAGTTCATTTGAAAACGTCATTGCATGACTGTATGAATTTTGATAATATGTGACTAGACTCCACCCACGTTGAGTCATCTCGGGGAAATGAAGTTGTCAGTACATTTCCCCGAGATGGCCCCGGAGGACTATTAACTCAGTCCTCCGGGGCCGTTAGCTTTATTAGCTTAAAATGCTAACGGTTGTAATCTGATAAGTGCCTCTAGTTAGGTAAATATGCGATGCCCGCCGTCATCAACAGAACGCGGACTTCGCGTGATTTTGAGCTCAAATAACAGCCAGGTTGCATTCCACATAACCTATTAGTAGCTACGTTCTGTTAGTAAATCATGTATAAAATATCAAAACATTCGGGTCTTCTTTGTGCCGTTTTTTTAGAGCCGGAACTACGTCACTATTCTCAGAGGAAATACAGACAAAGGGTTGCCATGTTGGCTTGTTTTCGGTCCGTGTTAACCAACATTTTATTGTATATTATGGTCATCTGATTCTGGTGATTCTGGCCGCTGGCGATTGTAATTAATTAATAATGGCAAAAAAATCACCCTAGATACATAGTATTTATAATGATAATGCATCACAATTACTGTTGTTGTTGTTGTTGTTCCATTCATGCATACAACAATGGACTGTGTGGGGGTGATTATCTAAAATAAAAAAGTGCAGTACCTGCAAATTGGCCAATGTGCTCAATGTCCATAACAATTAAACTCGAGTAGGCTCGAGTAGTACTGTTGGCATTCATGCATAGCACACTATTAATCATAGACATACAGTACAAATGCCTAGCAGGGTTTATATAGATATGGATTTTTCATTGTACTTTAGTTTTAATTAGTTTTTACTCTTAAAATAAATAAAAAAATGTTATCGTTTTTCCGTTAGTTCTAGTTAATTATAAAAACCCTGGTGCCTAGTATTATTTATAATCCCAACTATACGATATTATTGGGCTTTTTGGCGTCATTAGCTTACTTCTCTCCAAATACATGGCAACAACAGAGAAGAGAAAAGATAAGAGTCACGACATAGAGGGGTCAGCTCGAGCTGCCGTTCATGCAGCCTGAATAGGGACAAGTTGGGAGTTGGAAATACAACGAGGGCGGTGCATATAAGACAAACAACTAAAATCTCTGGATGTTTATCTTGTATTATTACTACAAAACGATCTAAAATTAAGAGATCTAGGTGGACCATTGCTGAGTTCAATGCATTTCTGCATAGACCTACTTTCGGTCCAGGACTTGTCTTTATTTGTTGACCCATTCTCAATACAAGTTTATACAACATAGTTACCCGCGGTAAATAATAAAAATAAGAGTCGCGTTATTTGTAGACTTAATAAGAAGCAAAGTGCAGTACATATGAACAATAACCACGTTATGTTGTTTAATAGATT
>CM076973.1:49569508-49637008 GCA_039105355.1 Benthosema pterotum
ACAACATTTAGTAAGTTGGCTTCTTTGATAGCATCTTATTTCAACTGTATGCTTGGCCTTTTTATACACAGACTTATCAAACTTATCAAAAGGAATGCACTTTATGTTTATAATTAGTTCTGCACAGTTTCCTTTGTCTCCAGTCCTAAGGCCCTGATAGCACAGTGGAAGCATCACCTCTGCATGGCAGCAGCAGCACTAGCTGTCCACAAAGGCAAGGTTTCTGCTGCAGCGTGGAACCAACCGCAGACCTTAGAGCACAGGAAATAGTATTTCAACAATGAGTTTGCCTTTTATAGCGTCCATTAATTATTTTGGCGCCGTCCACGCGCTGCTCGTGGATGGATATCCACGTGGAATACCACCGCCGAAAACGCGGACGGCTCGTATCACGCGGAAATGTAGATTTCATTCTTTAATCCAACTATTAGTCCGTGCGCATCGTCTGATGACCATCCCGTTGCTGACTTTCATTTGGGACAGAATTGGGGACAACTTTTTTTTCCCCCGTCCCATTGACATTCATTCAATCCAATGCATTCAAACGGCTCTCCTCCGGTTTGCCCCCTCAATGTCGCTGGCGCATGGGTTAAGCAGCCAGGGCTACACAGCTCTTCCTGACTTGTGAGCCGGATGTTTTGGGGCAGATCGCCAGATGATCGATTAGGCAAGACAACAGACACAGCATAACAGAAACAGCACATCCTGTTTAGGAGATCTGAGCTTCAAAATAAGGGCTTTTTTACCGATCGAACTGGTTTGAGCCGCGGCAGTGGAGAGGAAACAAAGAAGATCCGCTCGCGGTCAATGAGTTAATTATTCAGTTTGTCATGTCATGTCATGTGGACTCGACAACATTGTACTTTTCCCTTTGTGATTATTACCCTATGTCTTTTAAAAGAAACAACTTGATAATAAATGTCAAGAAAACAAAAGAGGTAATATTTGATCCAAGGGCGATAGGAGATCATAGTCCAGTTGTGATCAATGGAGAGTCTGTTGAGCAAGTAACAACTTACAAGTATCTGGGGGTTTACTTCGACCCTCAATTACAATGGGCCGCCCATGTTGAGCATGTGTGTTCATGTATAAGCCAACGCTTGCACTTCTTACGCAGGCTTAGGGTTCATGGGAGTAAACAGGGATGTTATGATGATGTTTTATAGAGCATCTATAGAATCAATTGTTTGTTATGCTATCACAACCTGGTTTGGCAACCTGTCTATCAAGCTTAAATCACAACTCTGCAGCCTGATCAACAGGGCTGGTAAGATCATGGGTTCACAACCCCCATCCTTTCTGCAGGAAATCTATGATGATACAGCTAGGAGGCAGGGCCTCAAGATTACTAGGGATCCAAACCACATCCTGCACAATGAATTCAAACTAATGCATTCGGGTAGAGCTTAATAGATTTAAGTTTTCATTTGTTCCTTCATCGATCAGGCTCCTCAGCAGTCAGAGATAATGGACGGTGGTATGCATGTATGTGTATGTATGTTTGTATTCCTTGTGACTTTTTTTGTATTCTGTGTAATGTGTATAATGCCAATGTCTCCCCGTGCCCAGAACCAATTTCTCCCCTGGGAGACCAAATAAAGATCTATTCTATGTATTGACCAAAAGTCCATATTGCACTAATTTACAAAGTAAGCCGAAGTATGCACTGCAACACTGCAATTATAGGTTAAACATGAAAGTCAGCCTCATGGTGCTGACATTATATGTATAAGATTCCAATATGAGAATTTATTCTATGCACATGCTGTTGATGCACATACTGTAGTTGTATACTGTACTGTGCACATACTGTGGAACCACAAATCCACATATGGTATACCTTAGTTGAACTTTGGCTAGTCTAAAATTAACTAGTCTATTTTGTTCAGCCATAAGGGTCTTTCAAGTGCCACAATGTGCTTACAGTGCCTCAAAGATTATCATCACAAGACTCATTCATGATAGAATAGTTATAGAGACTTAAAGGGGAATTACACCCATTTTCAAAATTTTCCTGAGAGGATACAAATGTGAACCATTTGTACCCTCTCAGGAAATTTTTGTCTGAAAGGAAAACCATGAACATGGTGAAATACATCTTGATGATGTCATCAGATGTATTTCACCATGTTGATGATTTTTTTTTCAGACCTCCATTTTTAGGAAATACAGAATTGGGGGAACTTTTTTTTATCATGTCCACACAACATTTCTAAGGTATATTAATACCCTCAAAATGTTGAAAATGAGTAGAGTTCCCCTTTAATCAGACAGGAACTTAATTATGCAATAAGAAGAAGAAGAAGAATACAGAACATCTACGGTATCTACACTTATAGCCGAATATCCTACCGGTTATTTTATAATAAAATCGTGCAATCGTGTGCATAAAAGGACAAATGGGACATGCACATCTGGGTCAGGACAGTCATCGAGAATGACAGAATCATACAGTCATACATGTACAGCACACAGTATGTAGGTACGGTATAATGCTGTGATTTGCATCCGTCACTACAGAATAGCTCCGATGTGTTTCCCATTTCCGTATATGGGTCACATGACAGCATGATAAATGAGACGTAGAACATTGTGTCTGGGGACATTTACTGTTTAATCTTGGGAGGCAAGCCAGAATCCCACCAGTATAGCGGATCGCCTTGGGCTTAGCCTGACGCACATCTCTGAGGGATTGTCTGACAACCACCAGAGTCTCTGACGAGCACAAGAGTTATTTTTACCTCCAGAGTTGAAACTAAACAGGAAATAACGTGTTCAGAGTCTCAGTTCAGAGCAGGTACAAGATGAGTCCGGAGGGGAATAAGCTGTTTTGGGCTTCATTATCTCCCATAATGAAGCCCCAAAACAACAATTAGTTTTTCCTTGAAGTGCCATCCTTGATGACAGTGGTGGAAAGGAACTAATTAAGTAAAGTTACTTTTATTTGGCCCGATCCAATTCTGCTCATTTGATTTTTTTTTTCTCATTCTGATATTTACATATGTAACCAACAATATCCCAAATCATAGAATACAGGCTAATAGCATGAGACATACTGTATATGCTCCTAAGTTGATCCTGACAACTTGAAAATGCCACAATTGTCTGTGCGCGCACACACACACGCACGCGCGCACGCACACTGTCACTATATACCACACCAGGTCCACATTACATTGCCATGGTAACTACAGGTGGTTAAAGGGGAATTCCACCAATTTTCAATGATTTTTCTGAGAGCGTACAAATGGGACCAAATGAACCCGTTAGGGTTCAAAAAGAAGCGTCTAAAGAAATCCATTAACATGGTGAAAATAGCCTCGACACCCAGGCTTTCATTTTCGTTCGCGTTGCGTGAAAACGGAAAGCCTGGAATAACTTGTTACCCACAGTGGCCTAGGGGGGAGTCAACCTTCCGGGGTGGGCGTCGCTCTAAATGATGTGACGTAGAACAGCAGTGGAGGGGCATGGGAGGGGCCGGGGATGACAACACGTTCGTGAGATCAAATCAGATCAGCTCGATCTGCCGTGTGGATCCCACGGCACCCCAACCCCCCAAGGCCAAAATGATTTTGGGTTAGGCAAGGCTACCATGTTAGTGGTTTTCTTCAGACCTCCATTTCTTGGGAACACAGAATGGGGGAACTTTTTTTATCATGTCCACCCAGGGTCTAGGGCAGGGGTTTTCAACCTTTTTGACACCAGGGACCACCATTTATTCAGCATTTTAGCCACGGACCAGCACTTGATGATATTCTCACCCCAAAGACCTAAACTAAGGGATTCCTTTGGTTTTGTCCACATTCCAGGCTGGATTATGCAAACAAAACGCGGTGGACTTCATAATTAAGTAGTGCTAATTCAGATGGTGAATATTTGAACTCTTGAGAGTGTAAAAATGAAACCAAATGGACCCACAAGGGTCCATTTGGTTTCATTTTTACATTCCAACTTTCCATCATTTAGCCTGGGGACCACCTGGAAGGCTCTCAGGACCACTGGTGGTCCCCAGACCACTGGTTGAAAACCAGAATCTTGAAAATGTGTGGAATTCCCCTTTAAGGTGAGCACCCTGTTGGACTCCATATGTGAATCTAATGGTTTAGAAAGGGTTCCCTCTATTGGTACATTCATTAGTTGGTAAATCGTGACCTAGCCTGGTCTAGCCCTCAATGATTTTGGCCTTGGGGGGCGGGGGTGTCGTGGGATACCCACGGCGGAAGTGCTGCGCTCTGATTTGATCTCACAAACGTGTCATCATCCCTGGCCCCTCCCACGCCCGTCCACTGCTGTTCTACGTCACATCATTTAGAGCGACGCCCACCCCGGAAGGTTGACACGCCCCTCAAGGCCACTTTCCAACGCGCGTTAGTCCAGGCTTTCCGTTTTCGCGCAAGGCGGACGAAAATGAAAGCCTGGGTGTCGAGGCTAATCGTGACCTCATCCCGGCTGCAGGAATAAAGACCATCAGCTATACTAGGAGAGTTACTGCATTTAAAATCTAGTCTGGTGGAATCCAGCCAACGGACCTTGGAGACGGTTTTTCCACACTCTAGGCCTACAGTATAGTGATCTGTGCTTCCTTTGTCTGGAGAACGGGCTGACAAAGAAACGCTTTGTGGCAATCAATTAAATTGTTATGTGTATGGGAACTGCCATGAGGCAGACAAACAGTATTCATTATTATTTCAGTGTTCTCAATGGATGTGTGTCTGTGTGACAGCTCAAGTTGAAACAAACTGGATATGACAAATAAATCTTGCGCGCCACCTTACTCTTTAACAGGGCTGGATCTAGGCATGGACTTGGGGGGGCAATGCCCACCTAAATGCCTCGACTGCCCCACCAACCATGATTGCATGCAAAACAACCCAAATTTCAAAGATATTTCAAATGAAAGTGCTTACAGTATATTTAAAATGACTTGAAACACTACTCCTGCTACTAATTAACTTCAATTGTGGCACCACTAAACCAACACCTTTTCATCATTCAAAACAGAAACTCTAAACAGAAACCCCACCCCACCCCCCATTGAGAAATGTTACATCCGGGACTGCTCTTTAATGTCTTTACCACTTTTTACTAGGCCTATTTCGACATTTCGAATACACACACACGCACACGCACACGCGCACACACACACACACACGTGCGCGAAACTCCAGGCCGTCGCAGCCTGCAAAGCAGCATACCAGCAAAGCTTTATCAGACCTCACCATTATATGTAAGCAAGCAAGCAGCATCGACAACCATCATACATCAGTTATCCCAGTTAAACTAATAAATATAACAGGATACAATGAAGAGAAACGACTGGTGACAAATTACAGCCACCCACTTTACTGTAAATTATTCCATTTGAAATTACAGCTGACAACCAACAGCCGCAATTTTGCATACAAAACAACCCGCCAATACAGACTATAAAGGATAACTTCTTTTGGCACGGCGGCAACAAGAAACGTTACGGCAAAACAAGACAGCAAGACACATGCAGCAGGTCCTGCCAATGGACATTCCATAAGCACTTCCATACAAAACATGCAGCAGGTCCTGCCAATGTACATTCCATAAGCACTTCCATACAAGACATGCAGCAGGTCCTGCCAATGTACATTCCATAAGCACTTCCACAAGACACATGCAGCAGGTCCAGCCAATGTACATTCCATAAGCACTTCCATACAAGACACATGCAGCAGGTTCTGCCGCATAAGCAGTTCATAGCAGTCCATATTCTGTGAACACAATATAAAATGCAATAGAGTAGAGAGGCGAGAGGGAGGCCGGGGGAGAGGGAGACAGAAAAAGAGACGTCGAGAAGCAATAAAAACATCTTACCTGGATTTACACGGGACCAAACGTAGCCTTGCGTTCTGGTGTGTTGCTTGGTATGTCCAACTGTCTGAATGCATCAGAGCAACACGTGTCAACCTCCTTTGGCTCACGGTTCTCTTCAACCAAGTTTAAGCTTGAGTGGAGAATGATCTTTCTGGTGATGCAGCTGCAGCACAGGAAGAAGGCACAAGCAAAGTTCCACAAACTTCTCAGTGCCAGTGCACATTTCCCTCGTCTCCTAAGTGTTGTTAGTGGCTGCTGTGTCGTTATTTTCCTCTGCTCCAGTGTCTTCCTCCTCTGATTTCGCATCGCATTAAAATGGCGCTACTGCTGCTGCTGTCCGTCTTTAATTTTTTACGTGCTGCGTGGTCCGACTGGCACGAGTACAGCTTAATGCTTTCGTCGTTGTGTTTTCGTAGCTACTGCCTGTCTGTCGCTCAGTGATAGACGTCAAACTGTAGCTACCAGTCAGTCACCTTAGATTGACGTGAGGTGGGCAGGGCAGCCGGGCGGTAGGGTAGAGAGCAGAGGAGAGCCAGCGAAATCCAAAAGCGACCTCGCCCGCGGGCGCCCGGTTTCAAAAGCGGGCGCCCGCTTTCACAAAAACGGGCGCCCGGTTTCACAAAAACGGGCGCCCGTTTCACAAAAACGGGCGCCCGTTTTCAAAAGCGGGCGCCCGTTTTCAAAAGCGGGCGCCCGTTTTCACAAACTAGGCTATGCCTAAACCTAACTCTAACCCTAAACTTAACCTGAGTAAACCTATGCCTAAACCTAACCTAACCCTAACCATAACCTTTTGAAAAGGGCGCCCGTTTGTGAAAACGGGCGCCCGCTTTTGAAAACGGGCGCCCGTTTTTGTGAAAGCGGGCGCCCGCGGGCGAGGTCGCTTTTGGATTTCGCCCCTGCTGGAGAAGAGCCTTACAAATAGACAGAGTTATTTACCCAAACTCGGTTCAATTCGTGGCCACGGGGCCAGTCCAATGATAGAGTCCAATGAGTAGGGAATAGTGACCACCGGAAGTTGAACGAATAGTGACAACCGGAAGTTAAAAATGCATTGGAGTCTATGGGCTCGCGCGAGTACATGAACCACGTGACCAGACCATTTTCTGCCGCCTCAATACCGCAACTCTATCTACCGGTATTTGTAAAGCTCTGGGGTAGAGCAGATACACGAGGCGGGTGTTGCTAATATGAGCCCGCTGATTGGCCCGTGCACCAGTCAATTCACTGCAAAGGAACTTTATTGTCATTAGAACCAAATTAAGGGTTTATTTAATGTCTCATGGTGCAAAGTGCAAACGACCCTAAGTGTCAAAATACAAACAGTTGAGAATGAGACGTATATAGTTTTAGGGGGTAGAGTATTTTATAAATCACTCATACATAAAAAAATAAATGGAGATGTGGTGCAGTGAGTTTATGACTGCAATGAATTTATAAACAGATTAGTTAAAGTTTAAGAGACTTCTGGGAAGAAAAATACGAATATTTGTACATAATGTATATGTATTATGTTATATATATATTTTACGTTTATTTAAATAGTATGCATATAATATTTCACTTCACTACAATTATTGTAAGAAGCCGCACTGTGTTATACACACACACCCACACCCACACACACACATATATATACACTACACATAGCCTACACACACACACACACACACACACACACACACACACACACACACACACACACACACACACACACACACACACACACACAGTATATATTTTTAAAGGTCTTTAAGCATTTTATGCATTTGAAAATTATGAACTTTTACCGAACAGAGTACATTTCTGTATTGATACTTTTGCCTGAGTTTTGTATGAGTCGATGAGTACAGTTTCATTTTTAAAACAAACTTCCTGACAAGACTCTAGTCTTGTCACAGGAAACAAAACGTCCCTCCTCCTCCTCTATTGCCACGAGCAGAAGCTGAAAAAGTATCCATTAATTATTGGATTCTTTGTGCATAATGCATAATTGTGCATAATTTTGCCCACCGTTGGGTTTGCAAATTAAAATTAATGCATGTAAAAAAAAACACCATTACTAATTTAACACGTTCAAATCGCTACTTAATTTGCAGTTTTCCTTTTTAAATGTTTAAATGTTTTCTTCAGACCTCCCTTACTTGGGAACACAGAATGGGGGAACGTTTTTTTTATCATGTCCACCCAGCACCTCTAGGGTATACTAATGACATATTAGAATGTTGTCCTCTTTAAGGTCTTTACACAGCTGGAATTGCCATCGGCTCCAAAAGGAATCATCACCAGCTAAAGCAATGGAATAAAAGGTCTTTGTCCCGCCATCTCTATCGCCTTTTAAAGGGTCCTTATAAGAGAGCAATTGTAGCACTTACATTTTGTCCAGGGCTCTATGCTGCTCGGAACATAAATGAAAAGGTAATTAAAATCGATGCACGAGGTCGATTCAATGGGAAAGCCATTGAATGAAGGCCAACGGGCTGACGTCTTATAGAAATGTATGGCAGTTGTACTGGCATTAATTGAACATGCTGGATCTGACGTCATGAAGACCCATAGGAGGACTGAGGCGTTTTACACAAACCACAGGTTTGCATTAGGACAAAAATGGATTACATTCATTAAATACAATACAACACAATACAATACATACCATACAATATAATAAGTTCCTTCCAAACTGAACATATAATGGAACATAAACAGAGACGCGTGGAATATTAACTTATCTACTATTAATACAGCATGCTAACATTATTTTAGTCAGGAGCAACTGTAAAAGGTCTCATAACATGCATGCACATGTACATGAATGTTTAAAAGCGCACTGCCTATAAAGTCTGTCTGATCATAATGTCGGCAAGCAGAGTGCAGATATGCTGTTTAATATTGGATGTGATATCAAAGTTCAGAGTTAAGTTGAGGCAAATTTCATTCAACGTACAGTATATTTCCCTTTTGCTTAGCTCTACAAAACGTCTTGTTTTTTCTTATCCAAGCTTTCATGGGATGCCTTCAGTGGAGAATGTGAAAAAAATAAGTTTGGAGTTACAGAAATACCCTAAGAATAAAGACAACCTGCGGCCATGTTAACTGTTCCCAACGTCGTTGTGGGGACGGGGACCTCAAGGGTGAAATGTAGAAAATGGAACATCTGTGACAAAAATCAAGGACATTATTTATCATGTCACACGAATCAGCAGGGGCGAAATCCAAAAGCGACCTCGCCCGCGGGCGCCCGTTTTCAAAAGCGGGCGCCCGCTTTCACAAAAACGGGCGCCCGGTTTCACAAAAACGGGCGCCCGTTTTCAAAAGCGGGCGCCCGTTTTCACAAACGGGCGCCCTTTTCAAAAGGTTATGGTTAGGGTTAGGTTAGGTTTAGGCATAGGTTTACTGAGGTTAAGTTTAGGGTTAGAGTTAGGTTTAGGCATAGCCTAGTTTGTGAAAACGGGCGCCCGCTTTTGAAAACGGGCGCCCGCTTTTGAAAACGGGCGCCCGTTTTTGTGAAACGGGCGCCCGTTTTTGTGAAACCGGGCGCCCGTTTTTGTGAAAACGGGCGCCCGGTTTTGAAAACGGGCGCCCGCGGGCGAGGGCTCAAATGGATTTCGCTGGCTCTCCGAATCAAAGTAGATTGATGACCAATGTGTTTTGGTGTGGAATTCTCCTTTAAATTAATTAAACCCCTCTATTTTTACATAGGCCAATATAAATACTTAGCATTGGTACAAACAATAATCAAAAATGTATACATTACAAAGTCAACGTTGTTATGTACATTTACTTCGATTCTTGAAATTAAAATAGATTTTTCAATATAGTCAATATTATCATTACAGTCCAAGTGACAGCTACGTAGGCTCTGCATGCCTATAGACGACACAGCAGCAGATGGGTTGAATTAAAAGACACAGCAGCAGATGGGTTGAATTAAAAGACACAGCAGCAGATGAGTTGAACTTGTTAAATTAAAAGGCAAACATTTTGATGGTGTGCTTTGGGAGAACCGCACAAAGCTATGTACAGTCTGACCTTAGCAGATCCTGGGCTATCCGTTCTCATTATGGCATATTGACTCGGGCAGGATGCCTGGTGTTCTGTTAAACACTGGCAGCAGAGATCTAACATATAGATCTATGCAACACTAACATTTAGAGCACAGTTTGGCTCTCGATAAAGATAAATTGGAGCGGAGGATGATCACAATATGGCCTTATATTCTTTCACCTGCAGCACTTATCCATTCCGATAAACCTTGGGTATAATCCTCTGGAAACGTGTGAGCTCCAAGCAGCGGCGCTCCAAAGTCCACTTTGTCCAATCCAAACATGCACAGAGGAGGACTGGAATGTGGTTTTGTGCAGGAACAACCCAGTCTCACAAAAACTCGGCGAAATTACACGCATTGGCACCCTGCGAATCCGTGAAAATGCGCCGATATTCTCCCGAAATCCGTGGATATTATGCATTTATCCTTCCCATTCACTTCTGTACCTTTTTGCGCCCGTGACGTTACGACGCAGGTGCGTGGATATTCGCCGGAAAGAAAACGGCTATTTGGACTGCAGTTTGTGATAATAAATCTTCATATTTCATAATACAAACATAATTACTCGCCCCTGGATGTTGTCCAATTCTTTGTTTGGGGTTTCTTATAATAAGGACCGGTCATCTAAACTCTCTACGTAGCCTAAGCGTTTCGTTACTTTTTTTTTTTTTCCTTCGGCTTCTCTGACTACACCCTATAACTAACCCAGGACCGCTATGGGAGTAAGGCAGCGTGGTTAGCGGAGTGGTTAGTTTTGCCGCCTTCGGATCCACAGCTTCGTGTGGAGCAGGTTCGAGTCCCGCTCATGGCAGTCACACATTTTTGTAATTAATGTTATTTTTTTATATGTGTGTGTGGAGTTTATTTACAGTGACTTCTAAATGCCCAATTGGGCAAATGGTAGCTCCAGTTCTACAATATAGTGTCTTTGATTCACCTTTTTATTAACATTAATCTAACAGCAAAATACAAAAAAACATGCTGTTTATTGTCTGGCTTGACATGTATAATATTACAGCTATAATCCTACCACCAACCGTCTTCTCTTGACTCTGTAAAAAACAACAACACAATTTTACACTTTTAAACTAAATATAAAAAATGGTTTGGTTAGAAAGTCGTTCTTTCTTGCTTGCTGAAATCCCCCCAGTATACCTAATCACAATGTGTACACACACACACACACACACACACACACACACACACACACACACACACACACACACACACACACACACACACACACACACACACACACACACACACACACACACACACACACACACACACACTTATAGACTCATTCATATGTATGTACCCTAGAGCCATAGGTTAATTTTTAAAATACACATAATGTGTAACCGAATCCAACGGTACTACCCTCGTCGCTGTCCGACGTCGGGAAAGTACCGTTTGGCCACGCCCACTTAGCGAATTGCAATTTTTGGGCTTTGACGGCCCTAAAAACGACTTTAGGGATTATTTAAAAATCCGTTCCAACTCTCCATCCATGTTGGAGTATAGCCAGGTCAGATGGTCTTGGTCCCGATTTTTTCCGACAGCGTTAACCGCGAAAGGTCACGAAAAAGACACGGGGTCACGAAAATTCGATTTTCCAAAAAATCACCCACACAACTCAGAAGGAGTGTTTTCCGACTTACTTTTCGACGCTGATTCAGGATCCGTCGTCCGTTTTGGAATCGGAGCACAGGAAGTGCCCGAAACGGCCCCGGAAGTGCCGTTTTCTCCATGTTCCCGCTCGGAAGGATTCTTTTTGTATTTTTTCCCTGAAAGCAGGTGGAAAGCGGAGAATTATGACGTCATCCGCGACTCTCTATGATTTACGGTCACGGCGTAAAAAAATCGCCTAATTTTCACGGTAACTCTGCGTAGGAAAGTCGCAGAGAGACGCGACCAAGACACCAAGACGCACGTCAAGGAGCTGAACATGCCCATATGTGTTTCCTTGCTGTGCGACCTTCCTGGGCGGAGCTACAGAGCATACATATTGGCCTATCAGCAGCAGGGGGTTTTAAAGTTTTTCGAGTTCTAATCAATGATTTCCGACTTGATTTTTTCCGCTGATTCAGAATCCGTTGTCCGTTTCAAAATCAGAGCACAGGAAGTATTTTTAATCGCCGTTTGTTTGCACCGGAAGTCTCGTTTCTTGACGTTCTGGGTCCGAAGGATTTTTTTCATATTTTTTTCCTGAAAGGCCTTGAAAAACTGAGTCAGGATCCGTTGTCTGCGAGAGTCCGCGTTACACGGCCAGGGCAGCAAAAAATCCTGTTTTTTTTCCACGTTTCGCGTTATAACTCGGCAACGGAAGGTCTTAGACACGTGGGGTCAGCATCATAGTGCGTCTCTCAAAGAGGCCGATAAGTCTATAATTTAATCTTATTTTTTTCAAAATCAAAGTTAGGCTTCAAGATGGTCTAAGGGTCCCCAACTCCGATAGCCCCCCAAAGTTGAAAGCCACATGAAGAAAGTGTCGCACAGACAAGTGCCATACATCAAACTGTTCGTCTTGTCGAGACGGACTCGGAGAGCCCAAAATCTCCCCATTTTGACCTTTTGGGGCGGAGCTACAGCCCGTCAAAGTCAAAAACCCAACTTTTGAGCGGTGCGTCCGTGTGCGAGGAAACACATATCAGCGCGTCCGTCTCAACAAGCTGAACGCGTGCACGTGCAGTCCGCCACCCTCCGACGCTTGTGGGCGGGGCCAGTAACGTTTAAACATGCGTCCAAACGACATTACCCTTTCTCAGAACGGATGGGACAATTCTTGACTTACTTTTTGACGCTGAATCCAACGGTGCCACTCCCATCGCTCTCCGACGTCGGGAAATGCTTAATTGGCACCCTAATTAGCGGAAAAGGGGCGATTTTCAAACTCCGCGTGAGGCCGTCGAGTGACATGTCATCGGAAAGGATTTTTCCCGCTGAATCCAACGGTGCCCCTCCCGTCGCTCTCCGATGTCTGGAAAGTACCATTTCGCCACGCCCACTTAGCAAATTGCAATTTTTGGACTTTGACGGCCATAAAAACACCTTTAGAGATTTTTTAAAAATCCATTCCAACTCCCCATCCATGTTGTAGTATAGCCAAGTCAGATGGTGTTGGTCCCGATTTTTTCTAACACCGATAACCCCTAAAGGTCACGGAAAAGACTGGAGGTCACGAAAGTTGAGTTTTTGACTTTGACAGGCTGTAGCTCCGCCCCAAAAGGTCAAAACGGGGAGATTTTGGGCTCTCCGAGTCCGTCTCGACAAGACGAACAGTTTGATGTATGGCACTTGTCTGTGCGACACTTTCTTCATGTGGCTTTCAACTTTGGGGGGGCTATCGGAGTTGGGGACCCTTAGACCATCTTGAAGCCTAACTTTGATTTTGAAAAAAATAAGATTAAATTATAGACTTATCGGCCTCTTTGAGAGACGCACTATGATGCTGACCCCACGTGTCTAAGACCTTCCGTTGCCGAGTTATAACGCGAAACGTGGAAAAAAACAGGATTTTTTGCTGCCCTGGCCGTGTAACGCGGACTCTCGCAGACAACGGATCCTGACTCAGTTTTTCAAGGCCTTTCAGGAAAAAAATATGAAAAAAATCCTTCGGACCCAGAACGTCAAGAAACGAGACTTCCGGTGCAAACAAACGGCGATTAAAAATACTTCCTGTGCTCTGATTTTGAAACGGACAACGGATTCTGAATCAGCGGAAAAAATCAAGTCGGAAATCATTGATTAGAACTCGAAAAACTTTAAAACCCCCTGCTGCTGATAGGCCAATATGTATGCTCTGTAGCTCCGCCCAGGAAGGTCGCACAGCAAGGAAACACATATGGGCATGTTCAGCTCCTTGACGTGCGTCTTGGTGTCTTGGTCGCGTCTCTCTGCGACTTTCCTACGCAGAGTTACCGTGAAAATTAGGCGATTTTTTTACGCCGTGACCGTAAATCATAGAGAGTCGCGGATGACGTCATAATTCTCCGCTTTCCACCTGCTTTCAGGGAAAAAATACAAAAAGAATCCTTCCGAGCGGGAACATGGAGAAAACGGCACTTCCGGGGCCGTTTCGGGCACTTCCTGTGCTCCGATTCCAAAACGGACGACGGATCCTGAATCAGCGTCGAAAAGTAAGTCGGAAAACACTCCTTCTGAGTTGTGTGGGTGATTTTTTGGAAAATCGAATTTTCGTGACCCCGTGTCTTTTTCGTGACCTTTCGCGGTTAACGCTGTCGGAAAAAATCGGGACCAAGACCATCTGACCTGGCTATACTCCAACATGGATGGAGAGTTGGAACGGATTTTTAAATAATCCCTAAAGTCGTTTTTAGGGCCGTCAAAGCCCAAAAATTGCAATTCGCTAAGTGGGCGTGGCCAAACGGTACTTTCCCGACGTCGGACAGCGACGAGGGTAGTACCGTTGGATTCGGTTACACATTATGTGTATTTTAAAAATTAACCTATGGCTCTAGGGTACATACATATGAATGAGTCTATAAGTGTGTGTGTGTGTGTGTGTGTGTGTGTGTGTGTGTGTGTGTGTGTGTGTGTGTGTGTGTGTGTGTGTGTGTGTGTGTGTGTGTGTGTGTGTGTGTGTGTGTGTGTGTGTGTGTGTACACATTGTGATTAGGTATACTGGGGGGATTTCAGCAAGCAAGAAAGAACGACTTTCTAACCAAACCATTTTTTATATTTAGTTTAAAAGTGTAAAATTGTGTTGTTGTTTTTTACAGAGTCAAGAGAAGACGGTTGGTGGTAGGATTATAGCTGTAATATTATACATGTCAAGCCAGACAATAAACAGCATGTTTTTTTGTATTTTGCTGTTAGATTAATGTTAATAAAAAGGTGAATCAAAGACACTATATTGTAGAACTGGAGCTACCATTTGCCCAATTGGGCATTTAGAAGTCACTGTAAATAAACTCCACACACACATATAAAAAAATAACATTAATTACAAAAATGTGTGACTGCCATGAGCGGGACTCGAACCTGCTCCACACGAAGCTGTGGATCCGAAGGCGGCAAAACTAACCACTCCGCTAACCACGCTGCCTTACTCCCATAGCGGTCCTGGGTTAGTTATAGGGTGTAGTCAGAGAAGCCGAAGGAAAAAAAAAAAAGTAACGAAACGCTTAGGCTACGTAGAGAGTTTAGATGACCGGTCCTTATTATAAGAAACCCCAAACAAAGAATTGGACAACATCCAGGGGCGAGTAATTATGTTTGTATTATGAAATATGAAGATTTATTATCACAAACTGCAGTCCAAATAGCCGTTTTCTTTCCGGCGAATATCCACGCACCTGCGTCGTAACGTCACGGGCGCAAAAAGGTACAGAAGTGAATGGGAAGGATAAATGCATAATATCCACGGATTTCGGGAGAATATCGGCGCATTTTCACGGATTCGCAGGGTGCCAATGCGTGTAATTTCGCCGAGTTTTTGTGAGACTGGGTTGGGTGGCAGGAAGGATGGAGACACTGCATGTGGTCAATTCGAATTGTTTTTGAGGGGAAAAGGCCTGGGATTCAACGTTGTTATGGTAACAAGGGAGAGAGGGGATGGGTGATATTTTTGTCTGTGGCAATTTTTGGTTATTTATGAGACTGTATCCATAGTGGATGTACAGTATGTTATTTAACATCGTTCAATGCAGTCAGATAGGGCGTTCTGTTTGTATGTCAATCCCAAAAGGGTATAGCGCATCCAAAGTTCTTCACTACCCTAAGCATTAATCGTAATAAATCTAGTCTAGTCTAAATATAGTCTGATTTTCCCATATTTCATTCTGATTGTCAATGATTGACTTGACTTTTTGCATGATTTTTTTTTTGCATTTTTGCATGATTTTTTGCATGAAAGAACCCCACCGGGCAGGTGGGGATCTTTCAGAAAGTATTAAATGACGGGCATTTCATGCATGGTCGTGAGAAATCATGATGACACACACAATATCATCATATAATATCAAATTAGTAAGAAGTAGAAAACTGCAGGATATAAATAACACTTTTTGTTTCTTTTTTCATCTTAGAAATTATTTGTTCATCCCAAAAGATTGTGTGTGTCATCATGATTTGTCCCGACCAGAGTTGGCTTTGTCCGCGGTATAATCATCTTTATATAAATTATTTTCAAAAAGTCTATGAGAAAAATGAATGGGGAAAACACTTCTGGAACCGGGGCCGTGACGTCACTGTGCATGCCTATAATGGGCCATCTCCCCATCCACTGGTATCCCACGAAGCTGCAATAACATAATTGCCCTCAAACCGCTAATGAATTGAGTTGGTCAACCTCTAACCTCAAATGCAACATTATATAAAGGCTGTCCTCAGACCTGGTCCAAATAACGCAGAAGACAATTCCCACTGAAGCAATTTGTGGCTCAGACCCAGCCAGCACAGACAAATCATATCAAAGTGATGGCTGGCTGCATGTGAAGGAGAGATAAAATAAATAAAACAAACCCTGCAGTGAGCCAAACTGGGCCAAACATTATCTGAATGCAAAGAATACAGGCCTGCAGTCACAACAGGTTTCTGCTGCCAGAAGAATATATATATATGTATATATATATATATATATATATATATATATATATATATATATATATATATATATATATATATATATATATATATATATATATATATATATATATATATATGTGTATATATGTGCAGCAGTGTTGCCAACTGCCAAAATCCAAAATGCACTAGTGGCACTTCCAAAATGCACTAGAATGCGCTAGAGCAGTGGGTTTTCAACCATTTTCATACCAGGGCCCCTATTTATTCTGCATTTTAGCCACGGAGGACCACCATTTCATGTTGAGTTTAGTCTCTTGGGCTAATTTCAGGGGAGATAACTGTCAAAATGTTGGTCAAAATAGCAATTCTTCTACCATTTTCTAAATGTGTAGATTCTTGAAAATTAGTTAATTCAGATGGTTAAATATGATTTAACTCTTGAGAGCGTAAAGTGAAACCAAACGGACCCGAAAAGGTCCGTTTTGGTCCGTTCGCTAGGGGGGTCTGGAAAAATCTAAATATAGCGACAAATGCGCCAAGTTGGCAACACTGATGTACAGTCGAAGTTGAGAAATGGCACTCGGGCTGATCATCTATCTATCATTACTCCATATAGGCGAGGGGAGCCTCTCGATTGGGACTAAAAAACTCGCCCAGACTCATCATCAGGCTGTATTTAAACCATTTGGGAGGAGGAGGGAAAGAAATGGAGCTCCTCTCCGGAAGAACATTATCGCTCAGTGGCATGAGGCTTTGTGGCTGATTTATCACTGTAGTGCTAGCACTAGCTTGCTTTTGGTGCATGCAGTGTTTTTTTTATAAAACACTCGCCTGAGACAGAGTGTGTGGTGCAGCACTACAGACTGAAGAAAGTTAACAGCTTCCAGGTAATGAATTACTGTACCGATAGATGTTCCAAAGTTGTTGCTATTCTCTGCCTCCTGTTTCAACAACAACAAGCAACCGCTACCATGCACCTCCCTGAACTTTTGTTCTGTCGAAAAATACCAAAAAGCAATTGGCGAGTCAGCGGTTTATATTAGCCTATTTAAGATCGGTAGAACGTCCGACCTATGACGCCAGTAATGAATCGCTCTTTGCTCAATATATAATCCTTGCGGCCGGCCTACCATCTCCTCGGACGGCAGAACGTGGATTTTGGCGTCGTGATAACAAGTGGACGAGAGCTACGCTGTAGAGGAGCGTCACCATGGAAACCAGAGACGGCAGTGGAAGAGGTGGATCCCGTCGGAGCTAATACTCATGACCTTAGTTATTTACGTTTTTTAGTTATTTAATTTATTACGTCAGCATTACGTCATCACCTAAAACAGCCTTGAGTACCTCAAGGGACCAACCACCGATCACCAGTGTAGTGGGACTTTTAGAAGTGGGGGGACGCCTCTTAAAGGGGAATTCCACCCATTTTCATTTTTTTTCTTCTCAGAAAAAAGGAAACTCATTAACATGGTGAAACACATATTGATGATGTCATCAATGCTAATGATGTTTTTCAGACCTCCATTTATAGGAAACACAGAATGGGGGAAGCTTTTTATTATTTAGTTATGTCCACGCAACACCTCTAAGGTATATTAATGACATAAAATATTGAAAATGAGTGGAATTCCCCTTTGAGACATGTGCATGCACACTTGCATTTGCATGCACATTTGTGTGCACCTGCGCAACATACGCAGACACGGCTATTAAAACAAGTATAGCATATTGAGAAAGATTGTTTACAATGCCTAATTGGATCCATAAAAGTAAATGACAAGACAAAAAACATACGGTAGGCCTACTTTTGCCCCCAAAATATCTTAGATATGAGAAGTGGGGGGACGCCGTCCCCCCGCGTCCCCCCTCCACTACACCCCTGCAGATCACCTTACTTGCGCCTGCTCCGCTCACTTAAGTAATAATCATATTTGAACTGGCTGGGGGACCCTTAGAAGCACTTAGAATTGTGAGGGTTTGATTGAAACATTACACACCAGCAAGACACTGTGGGCTCGATTTTGGTTACATTAGCCCTTATACGCAATTTACGCACTTAGCATTGGGGAAGAGGCGTTCCCACACTAAAGTTGATAATTTCGTTACCATCTTATCTCCCTTAAACACCTCCTATACCCGTTAAATTATGCATAGGTGTGGTTTGGGCGTTTTTAGCTTTCATCCAATCCGTGTTGGTCTTGCCATTCCCTTTAATTCATCCCATATCTATTTCCCTTATCCCTACTGCTATGTCTGACCCTCCTAAGCACGCAGCCTGGATGCGGGCTTAGGACAAACACATGCATGAGTAGCCTATTCTCAAAGATTATAGCTCTCATTTTCAAACAATTATAGCTCGGTCAATCCTCAATAATTTCTTACCATTCAACATGTTATGTTGAAAAAACATGTTCCATGTTTTTTTTTTGCTGTGTGTGGCATGCATTTATCCCAAGTATGCAGAATGTTATAAAGTAAATTGCAAAAAAAAAGTCAGGAATTCGCGGCAAAAAAAGACGTTTTTTTGATCATTCATTTCTCGGCCAATTCTGGACCATTTTTTACATTTCAGCGTGACGGGAAAAAGCCACTCTCTCAGATGCTGTATAGAATATGTGGGTAGGTGTTCTCTACGATGCGGGATCGAGCAAACTGTAACTGTCGGGGATTCGGTGGAAACGGTCCACCCATGACCGCACACCTCCAGTCACAAATAACAGTGTCGGCATAAAGAATAGTGGCTAAGGGAAGAGAAAAAGTGACGAAAATACCAATAAGGGAATTCGCTGCGGGTTTCGGGTAACGTTAGGGACAACGTGTGGAGCGAAAATCAAGCCATGTGTGTCTTAGCTGTGACACATGCACGCATAGACAGACAGACAGACAGATACGCACAGACATTTCTGCCTGTATAGTAATCCCAAGCTCATGAGCTCTACAAGCTCATGATGCGAGGCATTGTGAGCAGTCAACAAATTCTTCAAATTCAAGTCCTTCGTTACCCTAAGCATTAATCGCAATCTCATTACTCAAGATAAATCAGTCCGATTTTCCATATTCTATTCTGAATGTCAATGATTGACTTTCAACTTTTGCATGCATGTGCTGGGTAGACAGACCAGATATTTACAATACTTCCATTTTTGTCCTCTCTCTTCAGTACTGTATGAATACATGTTTGTCTTCCTCTCCTATACTAGGCTTCAGGTCTCACATCTGTCAGTTTCTGTAACTGACAAGATACAGAAATATGCACTTACATGTAACATTTTGCATAAGAGCAGTCACATCCGACTCCCCCGTTCTCCATGTGTCATTATGATATATGTCAGCCTATAAGCTATCTGCGACAGGTGAGTGTGCTTTTAGCCACTAACCTAAGTCACATAAATGCCCTGACGTCAGGTAACAGTATATTCTTGACACTTGAATCACTTCTGAAATTCCAGGCCTTGTTGCTTCATGGACTATTAAGTGGCGGAGACGCTGCAGTCACACACACACAATGCATACACAGTGACTTTGACTCAATGCATGTACTCGCTGTTAGCGAGGAAATGAGGAAGAGGCACCCCTGTTTTCGTCCTGGTCATGACACATGCGAGGCAGAGTGTACTGCATGTACATACAGTACATGTACATATAGTATGTAGATACTGTACATAATGTGAGGAGGTATGTGTCTGCAGCAAATAAAGTATGCGCCAATCTGCGAGCTCGCACTGAGACTACAAACCACACAAATGCCTTGATGATGTCATCAAGTTGTGTTTCACCATGTTCATGTCCATTTCTAGAAAACAGAATGGGGGAACTTTTTTTTAATTAAAAATCTGAATGTTTATGCACAGAACTTACAAGCATATTTGTACAGTATGTGACTGATCATATTTGTTCATATACAGTATATCACACTGCATGTGAGCTGTGAAATTGTACGGAATGAGGTGTCCTCTTTTTTTGGAGATTGGGAATATGGTCACCCCAATCTATCGAGGTTTAGGAATTATCACGTGTGATTAATTGGCTAATTTTGGCCCTGTTCCACATGCTTGGTGGTTCCCAACCAAGGAGAGAGAATGCAGTGGCACTCAGAGCCAATGCAGCATCAAGGCCAGTTCTTCTGTGTGTGGGACACCATCTTATGTGTGAGTACAGCAGGGGCGGATTGGCACATATTTTCCCACCGGGACAATTTTGCCTTTGCCAGGCCACCCTGGGGGGGCAGCTGGTTAACCAGATGTAACTCTTTGAGAGCGTAAAAATGAAACCAAATGGACAGCAGATCTACAAGCTTATAGATCAGTTTTCAGATGGGGGTCCGTGGCCAAATACAGATAACTATGAGGGTCTTTGACTTGAAAAAGGTTGAGCACAAAATTCACAGGATTTAGTGTGTATGTTATTTATGGTAACGTTGCTGTTGTCAGTAAATTGTGCACAGTACTTTTACAACGATGGCCTCATGGCTGCCTACGCATGCATTTTACTTCACAAAAACTCTCCGACAGAAATTGGAGCGGTGAGTTTACCCTGCAGCTATAGCTCCCGTCTGCTGCTTTCCAAATAAGTAGAGCGTGTGAAAGTTTGTGTTACCTGCTGCCCTCAGTCTGAACATTGCTATAAACTCACTTCACAAAGTAATGTCACTCTATTCTCTCTAAACCCACTTCACAAAGTAATGTCACTCTACCTTTCTCGCTAAACACGTGTATTACCGGTATATGGCCTAGTAGTAAGATATCAAGCAATTAAGTGCCATTAAGCATTCAAATCTCATCTAAGTGAGTCACTAAGACCACACACTACAGTATCTCTTATACAAACTGTACAAACTGCAGAGAAATTTGTTGTATTTATTTTTCTTATTTTTATTTACAGTATAAGGACACATTACACAGGTGCATAGTAGAGATGTCCCAAAACTATTTTGTATTTTCTGGACAATATAATATATATTTTATAGGCCTGTGAATATTTGGGTATGCCATGATATGATTCAGTAGCGATTTTCTGGGTCAGGATTCGATTCACCATAAGCACTAGTTGACTTTAGTTTACTGTACTTACTTTATTTTCAGATTTCTGGAAGTTTCACTACTATTTTCTCTGTATTTTTTCTTCCTTTCTATGTGAAGTCAATTCAAGTAACAGATGAGATCACTCCCTGAACCATATCACAAGGCTGTGAAATGTGTCCGTAGTCTAGATTTCTGCAGACCCCTGGAGCACCCTGGACCAACACCACTGCCCAACCTGTGCAGTTAACACCTCCAAATCTCTGGTGCTGCCTTCTTAGATGCCTGTCTGCCTCCCTGCCTGCCTGTCTGCCTGGATGTCTGCCTTGGCTGCTGCCTGCCTGCCTGCCTGCCTGCCTGCCTGCCTGCCTGCCTGCCTGCCTGCCTGCCTGCCTGCCTGCCTGCCTGCCTGCCTGCCTGCCACAGACAGAACCCACTCCCAAAGACAGGCCACATAGCGACTGCATAATGTGGAACAAACGGAGCTACAATTTGTTCATAAGTCTTGGAGTTGTTCTAAGGAGGAACATACAGTACATGACCCATTCAGGAACAGCCAACCAATTTTTGTCCATTGTCTGGGCTTTGATTGTGAGAATCAATTAGATGAGTTTCCCCTTCGTGGGACAGGTCTCCACCAAGCCAGATCACGTTGTGGCTCTGATGACATTGGGGCGAGCGTACGTGAGTGGAGCGAACAAGTAGACCATGGCCTACTCGTACGTGAGTGGAGCGAGCTAATATGATGACATCACCTAAACCGGCCAATCGGGTGCGACTTGGACCGTGCACGGACAGATGGACGGACGGACGGACAGACAGGGGGTAAAACTCTCCACCATACAGGTGGAGACAATTCAAACAATTAAACTACATATGGACACTATAGATACTCTGATGTCAAACTGTGAAAGCTTTGAGTGATAATCTGCTGGCGGAGGATCTTTCCATTTGCAACAATCGTGTGCCATTAGTCAAAGGAAACCATGGTAACCACAAAAAAATAATTGCGTTATTCCTTTTGAAGTGCGCGTCAGAGAAATGGAAGCCAACGTTTCCCCCAGATGAATAGATCTTTTTTATTATTGTATGCCCTGCATTGTAACTCCTGATTTGCACTTAATGACTTGTCCCTGATCGCCACCGCAAACAAGCTCAGAAATAACAGCTGCCAGTAATGATGAGAAACATTTCTTTTCTCAAACCACACGCAGGCCAAAAGAAAAGCGTTTTTATGGACAAAGTGTCATTATGGGTTTTATAGAAACGTGATGTGATTTAAGTGAATTAATTAAGTGCCATTAAGCATTCAAAGCTCATCCAAGTGTAACACACTAAGACGACACAATGCAATATCATGTCAAACTGCAATGAAAATGTATTTATGTATTTTTCTTATTTTTATTTACAGTATAAGGACACATTACACAGGTGGATAGTAGAGATGTCCCAAAACTATTTTGTTTTTCTTGATAATAATATATACTTTATGTATGACTCGTAATAAAGCTACTGCTTCTTCATGTAGAAAGCATGACATGATGACATTTTAGCCCCACAGACCCAAAACTAAAGATTTATTTTTGCTTTTATCCACAATCCCAGGCTGGATTTGGGAAACCAAACAGTCAAACATACAGAAGAAAATTACCATTAATCTTCTAGTTGTGTAGACTTTGGCTAATTCACATGATGAATATTTTAACTCTTGAGACTGTAAAAATGAAATGTAAAAATGTTTACACTCTCAAGAGTTAAAATATTCATCTGAATTAGCCAGAGAATGTATAAACAATGGTCATTTTTTATCTATGTTTGCCTGTTTTGTTTGTGAAATCCAGCCTGGAATTGTGGACAAAAGCAAAAGAAATCTTTAGTTTTGGGTCTGTGGGGCTAAAATTGCCCACCCCTGCCTTAAGGGCTCTTTTGTCAGCCTCCTCATATCAGAATGTCAGCCCTCTCCTCTGCCTGAATAAGCAGACAAACACGTGTCAGAAAGCTGAAATGATCTATCAGAGAAACAGAGCCACAAGGTCTGGGGATAAAACTGTCAGTCGCTCTGTTGAACTAATGATCACCACTCGGAGGATGAGGGAACTGAGTGTCTGATTCGGGTCATGATTTTATTATTGTATTTCTCTTTGGTCGATTGCATATTTTTCTGCCTTACAGGACCATCAAGTTCATGTTTGGTTGTTAGGATCGGTGATATGTTGTCGTCGCAGCTTTCGATTATGCCGGGAGACTGGAAATCATGCATTATATGTATTTTTCCCATCTTGTCTGTTCCGTAACATACAAAATGGGCCCCGATAAACAGGGGCGGATGTAACAATTTCCAATGTGGGGAGGGAGAAACTGGGGGGGGGGGGGGGGGGGGCAAGAGAAAATGGTATGGGGGGCAGCTTCATCGCCCGTGGCGCGAATGAAGCCGCACCCATACCATTTTCAGTTACAGGACTTTTATTACTCAAGTAAAGAATCAATAATAACATCAGTTGTTGTTGAAGTTGCAATAGACACGCAGCATGTATAAAGCTAAAGGTCTGACTCAGAGAGTTTTCTGTTTTCAATGATGAAATGCTTTTGCTCTAGTCTGTTGCACTACGTCACTTACTGTTTCTTGTATTGTTTGTTTTTTGTCCTTTTTCTTGCACTGTCTATTGTCTTATTGCACTGGGGAACAATGGAAATGTTATTTCATCCCTGTATATGTCCTGACATACACTGGAGTGACAATAAAGAACCTTGAACCTGACACAGCTGTAGTTAGTTAGTAGCAGTAGTAGTGTTTCATATCATTTTAAATGTAAGCACTTTAATTTGAAATATCTCGGGTTGTTTTGCATGCCATTGTGTTTGGTGGGGCAGACAGGGTATTTAGGGGGGCATTGCCCCCCATGCCCATGCCTAGATCCGCCCTTGCCGATAAGTCGCGTATACTGTATGTCCGTCAGCCGGCGTGTTGGTGAAAATGTAAATGCAATAAAATAAAATGAACACAGATGAGTACTTTTATATTCGTAAGTAACACACCATTTCGGAAGACCTCATTTCCTGTGCCGCTTCACCTCAAAGCAGTCAATCAGGAATTGCTACATGGAAAATATTGGCTACACAACAACTTGTGGATATTATGCCCTTGGATTCCATCAAGGCCTCCCATTGAGATTCCTATCAAAGAGAAAAAGCCTCCTCATCAGGGGCGGATCTAGGCATGGGCATTAGGGGGTGGGGGGCCCCTAAATACAGAGTCTGCCCCCCAAACACTATGCCATGCAAAACAACCCAAGATTTCAAATTAGAGTGCTTATATTTAAAATTATTTGAAACAGTGCTACTGCTACTAACTAACTACAGCTGTGGCACCGCTAAACCAACAGCATTTTGATTTCATCATTGAAAACAGAAAACTCTCTGAGTCAGACCTTTAGCTTTATGCATGCTGTGTGTCTGTTGCAACTTCAACAACAACTGATGTTATTATTGATGCTTTACTTGACTAATACAAATCCTGTAACTGGAAGTGGTATGTGTGCGGCTTCATCGCCTGTGGTGCGAAGCGACATGGGCGATGAAGCCGCCCCCATAGCATTTTCTCCTCCCCTCCCCCCAATTGGGAAATGTTACATCCGCCCCAGATTGAGATTCCTATCAAAGAAAAAAGCCTCCTCATTCACTCCTATAGTATGATATGACCCCTAGGAAGGCAGATTGCGAAATCACGGTTCGTCCAAGCATGAATACCATCACGGAAATGTCATATAAACGCATTCCCTGTGGGGTCCCTCCCCCACAATATTTGATATCTTCATCTAGTTTTTTTTTTTCGTCTCTCAGCTTGTAAGCCTAGTCATCATTTTACAATGTATTACAGTATGTAAAATAATATGGTATGTGGAAATTGCATTCACAGACCTACAGACATGTGATCTATGATGGATTTGGGTGAACTGCATACAAAGTGGACTGCTGTGTCAACTCTCTCTCATCCTCTAGTACAGTGTTTTTCAACCTTTTTTTTACCTCAAGGCACACTTTTCATAGCCCCAAAATTAGTAGTAGTAAATTTTATATATATACTATATATATATATATATATATATATATATATATATATATATATATATATATATATATATATATATATATATATATATATATATATATATATATATATATATATATATATATATATATATATATATATATATATAGTTAGTAGCAGTAGTAGTGTTTCACATAATTTTAAAAATAAGCACTTTAATTTGAAATATCTTGGGTTGTTTTGCATGGCATCGTGTTGGGGGGGGGGGCAATGCAATCCAAGCCCAGCTGGCTTATAGTTCTGATATGTCGTTCCTCTTAGAGGGACATGTTTAGGGAAAGGCCCTGGCCTGATAGCCAGCCGATAGCTTGAGAGAGATAACCCTGCCAAAGTCTTATTTATTTACGGACGGCTGTTAGGATTTATGTTACAGACGTATTTCATGTCAGAGCAGAGCTGCGACGGTGGGAAAAGGAAGTTTAGTGTGGCTCTATATCAAAGCTAAAGGCCTTTGTGTCTGAGAGGACATGTTGTTCTTACTGTGAGCCATAGCCCACTGGGTATGTGCAACAAACAAGTAGATACTTTGTCAATGTTTTATTGTTTTGGTTTTAAGCGCATGAATAAAGCCATATATCCAAAGAGTCTTTGAGAACAGAAGCGTATCCCCCAAGCGTTTAACCCATCGTGTCCCGATCAGATTCTAGTTTCCGACGCTAGATTCTAGTCCCCCACGGTACATTCTAGTTCCTCTCAGTAGACTGTAGTTTCTGAAGTTAGATTCCAGTTTCTGACACTAGATTCTAGTTCACGACACTAGATTCTAGTTCCCGACACTAAATTCTATAGTCCCTGGCGCGAGATTCTAGTTTTTCTGGAAAAATCTCTTTCTGCGTCAGTGATGCTTAACATATTTCATAGGAAGGACCCCCAGAAATATCTATTATTTAGCTGCAGAACCTCATCTAAAAACATGTTGTTCTAGGGATCCCCTAGAAGCAAAGATTTGAGTTAAAAATATTCGCTTCCGAAACAACGTATTCAAAGATTTGCATCACATTTTCACAATTTTTCAAAAAAATAGCAGAACTACAAGCTCATATCGCGCCACTCGGTGGCGCGATATGAGCTTGTAGATCTGCTATTTTTCAACAGCTAAAACACCAAAACGCTCGTTCAGTACAGAAAGCGTTTAAAGAAGACGGGGGTCTGCATCACATTATACAGGGGAACATTTCACAGTGTTGTTGTTAAATTGGACCACTGGAGCTATAAGCCGCCGTCAGCCCTGGGTGTATTTCTGTAGCTTTGTTCTGTTTTACTCAAGCAAATCCACTTTAGTGTTTCACGCTGAGCCGCAGACTGGCGTTCTATTCAGGGCACAAGAAAGAGACAAACACAAAACGTTCAACTCGAAATAAATTGGACCAATTATTTTTTTGAAGTACTTCGCCCTATTAATACGCATAGAAAATAGAACCACCACTACAAAGTTAAATAATGGAGGCCCAACAATACGGTCCGAAACTTTTTTTTTTACACTTTGATATGACAATGAAAACAATACCATAAAGTTAACTATATGAAAGTTGTGCTAAAACCCAGTTTGAAGTACAAATCTGGGCACCAGCCAAAAATAACAAGATAACTCTGACGGAATGTACTCCAATAGACCTTTAGCAGCAGTGATGATATGGGAGTCGGGCAACCTCTGTTTTAGAAGATATAATCTTACAAGGACCAGGAAATGTTTATTGATGTATTGTTTTATTCTTTACAAACAATGACCCTTGAGCAAATGACGCCCAGAGAGTGAACAAGGCTTTGGTTGTATTGTTGTTCTCTGAGTCCAATGTAGCAGTAGGAGTATGCAGAAATGCGTTGGACTCAGATTTAATCCAGCTTTAATGACTTTAAAACCAGTTGTTCCTTAATAATAGTACAACATAAACATTACAGAGACGGTAGTCGTGACTGCACGTTACTTTAAAGCAGTTGTTTTGCATACCTAAAATAGCTCTTATTAGCGCTGTTCTCGTTGAAAACAATTGTATTCCCAATTGCAGTTATAGGACTCGTAGAGGCTCTGTGTAGTATAGTCACGTGCTCCGCTCTGGTTTCTGACCCGTCAATATCCTAGCTCTCCCACTATAAGGCTCTGGTACAGACTAGAGGCCCCGGTCTAAGCTGTCCAAAGGCAGGACATATACTACAGAATTTACATTGGCTGGAGAACATACAAACTAAAACACAGGGTTTGCTAAGGGAGACCAAACAGGTGGCAGCCCAGGTGGAGGTGAGCCTTTTATAGGCAGCAGGTGATGATGATTGGGGGAGGGTGGAGTCAAGGTAACAGGCAGATGATGAGAAAATAGAGGGAAGGAGAAAATACAGATCAACCCTACACTACGTGGTGGCACGTAACAACAATGTTCTTTTATAAATCTAGTTGAAATATCTCGTCAAATGTGTCCAGCATGTTGCAACGAAAAATAGGTTTTGAATGGCATATACAGTAGTTTATCTAAGACTGCTAGAATTCCACAATGTGAGAGTCTTGGCTGGCTGTGAACTAAACTAGACAATTACTGACTGGTGGTAAAGAGATGAAAATGAAAAGCTCGCCTCTCAGGGGCGGATGTAACATTTCCCAATTGGGAGGGCAAAAGAAAATGGTAAGGGGGCAGCTTCATCGCCCGTGTCGCTTCGCGCCACGGGCGATGAAGCCATACCATTTTCAGTAGTGTTTCAAATACTTTTAAATATAAGCACTGAAATATCTTGCGTTGTTTTGCATGCCATCGTGTTTGGTGGGGTAGACTGGGCATTTAGGGGGGCATTGCCCCCCCATGCCTATGCCTAGATCCGCCCCTACAGCAAAGCATTTTACCAGCTGTAGTTGCCATAGAGATGACAACGGCAAAGACACCGGTCAGGTCTTATCTGTTTCCAGTGCACATTACGACAAAGCGAGTGAAAGAAGAGTACATAATCCACTGCGACAACAATGGCATGTTTATTTTGGTAAAAGAGAATGTGTATGAATGCCTGCTTCACAAGCATTTTGTCCCTTTGTGGGGCCTGAAATGGGCTTGTACGTATATCCTGACCCTGAATGGTTAATTACCCACAACAATGTAATGGCACACTGCTGTAGAGGAAGCATAAGTGAAGAGAGTTCAACTTTGAAAGAACAAATTCTCTAAAGATTAAAATATGCTTTGCATCATCGTTAACCAGAAGGTACGCAGCCTCATTTCATCATACAGTATGTCCCTATTAAACCAAATACAGCTTGACAACTAGTTAGACAGTAGTGAACTTCTGAGTTTTTGTCTAAACAAATAGGTTCATTGCCGATCGGGACGTTAATTCGCCTAATACAGATTAATTGGCAACAATGTGAACACTGAATAATCTGTCTAGGCTGGGTGCCATGAAGGAGATAAGAATAAGGCTGCAAATTAAGATGACCAGTGTGTTATATAATTATATTATTATATGCTCTTTTACTGTTTTACTGCCAGAGTTTATTAAAAGAAAGAATATTCTTCTGGAGTTCCGCTTTACAACCATTAATGAACTGTCAATTTAACCTGCACAGAATGTGAAAATGCTCCGTATTTCAGGCCCATTAAAGTAGAACTCTCATAAACATGAATCCACATGCACATTCACAGAACTGTATTGCAGATTCCGAGGTTTAAAACACTCAAGGCACCATATGGGCCGCTGCCTCTTTCCCTTCTGTACTTAATTTACAAGACGTCTACATAATTAGTGAAATAGAAGTTAGAAACGATCATATGCCGGCTATCTAACACAATTTTACCATGTAATCACAAAATATTCTACATTTTGGGTCCGAGAGGCTAAATAAAGGGCTGTTGTAAACCACTGTAGTAGACCAGTTGAGATTGGGCTCCAATTTCATCTCATCGTCCTTTATACGCAATTCGTGTATCTAGCATTGCCGTTCCCGACACTAAAGTTGCTATTTTTTACATTCCTATTTCTCTTAAACAACTCCTAGACCCGTTACATTATGCACTTCCCTACATATACTATGTTTAAGATTATAGTCCTTTGACAAATGCACCCTAGACTTTCAATTTGCAGACTCTCTATTCAGATTCCTTAGATTTCCACAGCCCATCTCCAGTAATAAGCACAGCAAAAAATATAGACACGCCTGTCAGTGCAGAACATGATGTGAGAAATATTTCTTATTCGGGTGGAACAGCCATTGGAAATGGAGGATGGGGAATTTCAGTAAGGGTAAAATAAAAAAAATAAAGAGTCACAAATAGATCACTACTAGGACCTTACCCGTTGAGAATATGAAAATACACCAAATGATGTACAGTGTGGTTAATGTGATTTAATATCAATATCAATAATGTAAGTATTGTGATGAAGTAGGCCTACTCCTTTTATAATAATGACAATAATACATTTATTTATATAACATTTCAAAACATGTGTTACCAAGTGCTGTACAAAAAAAAAATACAATTATAAATACAAATACAAATTTATGTAATAATTAAGGCTGTTGAAAATAGTTAATTAATGGGATTAAATTAATTCTGTTGATTAATCTGATTAAAATTTTTAACGCAATTAACTCATGTGCACACTGACTCACCCCACTGAGCATTTTCTCATTGAAAGAAATGGGTAGAGCATGGTTTTACGGAGACATATAGCCGTGTGTCTCCCTGTAACCTGAGCCATAGAGTGTAGCTGAAGGATCTACAAGCATTATTTGAGAACTTGTAGATCACCTATTTTGATACATATTTTAAAGATAAATGGTTATTTTTTCAAAGATTCTGTTTCTTTTTTTAAAAACACGCATATTTTGGACATAGTTCGAATGGTGATTAATCATGATTAAATTTTTTAATCATTCAACAGCCCTAGTAATAATGCATGTCTAAGTACAAACAGCTTGTACAGTGAAACTGCGAAAGGCTCATTAAATCAGTTATGGTTCCTTTGATCGCTCCACCGTTACTTGGTAGTAACCAAGTAAGTAGTTAATAATTCTGTGGATGTTTCCTAGGTTACACAGTAAAAGTAAATTAATCCACAAAACAACATCAATCGTATTGTTGAAATATTGCTGAAATATTAGCACTTCCTTAATTCATTTTTGTGAATTAAGGATCACACTTAACTATGTCTTTTGTGTCCATATCGCTACACCCAAAAAGTAGTTCCATGTGATATGGAGGTATAAAATGAATGAAGGATGCGCTTTTTTTTTTCCTTCTTTTTTTAGAAATAATCCAACAACAAATTAGTTAGTTTTGTGAATATTAATTAATTACTGCGTGGCCCCAGTGACCACCCCAAAATGACCGGAACTACTTAATATTCACCAAAACCAGAGCAGAACTCCCACCATGGGACTATGACAATAAATAAATACAGTTGACACCACTATATTAATGGCAAGTATTCTATACAACTTAAGTTCCAAAAATCTGAACTATCCCTTTAAGTACATAAGACAGAGAGAGAGAGAGAGAGAGAGAGAGAGAGAGAGAGAGAGAGAGAGAGAGAGAGAGAGAGAGAGAGAGAGAGAGAGAGAGAGAGAGAGAGAGAGAGAGAGAGAGAGAGAGAGAGATTAAAGTGTAGGTAACCTGCAAAAAACTCTCAAAAGTGTTGACACATGTCCCTCAAAAATAGCCTAAGTATCCCAATGATATATTTAAAATGCCTGATGCGGCCATACACATCTCACATTTGAGGTTTATAAAAATAAAATTACTACATCTGCCACTTTGGGAAATGTAGTTCTGAATCTGTTGATGTCGCGGGTGTATGACGACAATAGGAGATCTTGTTGCAATGCTAACTCCGATGGACACGCCCTTCTCCTCGTCAGCACGGTAGCGCCCCAGCAACGCAGATGTGCTTATTGAGTATAGACAGAATCAGCGTGGAGTCTAGACTATTTATAGCGCTCAGTTCTTGGAACAACTTTTCGGTCGTCTACAACTTTTTCGGTGGGTGCAGCAATATAGGTGGGAAGGGAATTCCGATACACGTTTGGCCAGTGGAAATCTGGCATGGCCTCAAAGCCACATTTGAAAAGGGATGCTGCACATTTGAAAAGGGACCTGTCCGACCTGGCATACTGAGCGTGGATGTTTTTACGCAGTGTACTCCTAGTACGCAGGCAGCAGTGTGCGTAAAACTCGGAAACAATGCTACTGCCCGGACATGAGATTGTGAAAGAGATTGTAAAAGCGAAGCTGCTGCTGATCCCCGAGAGGATCAGTATCAGTGGGTAGACGCAGCGGTGGTCTGCTGGCTCGTTCGGTTATTTTTACGTACGAGCATGTTTACCAAGATTACTCTCTCCTTCACAAATACTCCTCCTGTTTTTAATGTTATCGTCATGGTTCTATCCCAGCATAAAGCACAGTTGCTGCTAACGTAATGTCCATAATCCATCCACCGAGTCCCCTCGCATTCCAGCGGCAGAAAACAACTAAACGTTGGCTTGGTGCTGGTGGAGAACTCCAGTTTGTCTCCATTCAGGCAGCTCGAGCGCTCAGTTTCCGACTCCGCAATGTCGCAAGTCTTGTACTAGATGGCTCTGAGCCACTAGTCAGCTGGAGTGAGGCACGCCCCTCGCGACTGCAGTGTGTAGAACTATTAGCCACATACGCTAGCTCTGTTTCAACATGGATATTGCAAAAACGGTCTGAGAGACTGTCTGAGTAAAAACAACGTGTGGTGGCCGTGTGGTCCCCGGTCACGATCATTAACAGAGTGATGTATGTACTCCGTTACGAGAGTGTTTAATATGGTAATTCCCATGGCCACTCTTCTATGCAAGTCTATGCAAGTCAATGGGAACCCGATGAGATGTTCTCCTAACGCGCCATATGAACTCGTAACTTTCCGGCGTGATTGGCCAGTGCTTCGAGGGTTGGACCACCTTTCTTCTGATAGCCCCCAGAGCAAATACACACCAAGTATTGTTGTATTGGCAAATGTGTTTGTAATTATGACACAATTTGATTGGGAAAAGTAGTGCAAAACAGGTTACTTACACTTTAAAGGGGAAGTCCACCCATTTTCAACATTCTAATATGTCATTAGTATACCCTAGACTAGAGGTGCTGGGTGGACATGATAAAAAAGTTCCCCCATTCTGTGTTGCCAAGAAATGGAGGTCTGAAGAAAACCACTAACATGGTGAAACATCTTGATGACATCATCAAGATGTATTTTCACCATGTTAATGGATTTCTTTGTATTTGCATTTGTATGCTCTCAGAAAAAAATGCTGAAAATGGGTGGAATTCCCCTTTAAGTAAGAAAGTAATTGCAAAAAGCTGCTACACTACATGTGCAAATGGAGGTCGAACTGTTGAACTCTGTCAAGCCTTTATTTCACGGCTGCCGTCGTTGGGTGGAATTGGGGTGGGATTGGGTCTGTTGAGGTGGTAGTGGATGGTTCGATTCTCAATTTCTCTGGCACCGTTTTACAACATCGTCCTCTTCTCCGATTCCTGCCCAAGTGAACAAGATAGAGGGATAAATGAGTCTCGAGATAGACAGCCAGGGAATGATTTATTCATAGAGCCAATTCTGTAACAACTTGTTTTTGATTTCGGAGTTTCAGATCTTGCTGTCCATCGTTAAGAGAGTTTTTTGTATCCTGGGGAAAGTAAAAAAAAAAAGTATTTCATTGTACTGTCAAAATGAGATGAGATCAGGGGGGATCTAGGCATGGGCATGGGGGGGGGCAATGCCCCACTAAATGCCCAGTCTGCCCCATCAAACATGATGGCATGCAAAACAACCCAAAACTAAAATTAAACTGCTTATATTTAAAATGATTAGATGCTCTGACTGCTACTAACTAGAATTGCGGCACCACTAAACCAACAGCATTTCATCATTGAAAACAGAAAACTCTCTGAGTCAGACCTTTAGCTTTATGTATGCTGCGTGTCTGTTGCAACTTCAACAACAACTGATGTTATTATTGATGCTTTACTTGACTTATCAAAGTCCTGTAACTGAAAATGGTATGGGGCGGCTTCATGAAGCCGTCCCCATACCATTTTCTCCTGCCCCCCCCCCCCCCCCCCCATTGGGAAATGTTACATCCGCCCCTGCACAGAACTGATTAAAAAAATGACCATACACTACAAGGACCAATTAAAACAAACCACATAGGTTCGGAACCAAAAGTGAATGCCAACAGAATAGTTTTTAAGGGTGCAACCCGCACGTTTAGCAGTGTTACTCATTCCCATATTAACTTGTTGTTAAAGGTGACTGCTCAACAATTAAAACTATAAGACACAACACCAGTGTTTATTATTAAGGTGGAAAAAATAGAAAAGAGTTCAAAAATATGACAGCAAAACATGACAGAGCAACATGTCAGCAGTTACACAGGAGGATCGTGAGATGCAGTCGTTCATGCAAATTCACAACAATATCAAACAGGCTGCCTGTAGGATGGTGATAGGGTAGAACAGAGGTGGGCAATTATTTTCCGCAAGGGGCCAAATGAGATACATAAAATAATGTGGAGGGCCAAGACTAAAGGCTGAACTAAAGTCTGTGTAATATTAATTTAATTTCAAGATAAAAGTAAGAGTATAGACCAACCATTTTGTCACCAGGGCCCTCAATTTATTCAGTATTTGAGCCACGGACCACCATTTGATGACATTTTAGCCCCACAGACCCAGAACTATAAAGATTTCTTTTGCTTTTGTCCACAATTCCAGGCTGGAATTCACAAACAAAACAGGCAAACAGATAAAAAATGAACATTTTTTTACATTATCTGGCTAATTCAGATGAATATTTTAACTCTTGAGAGTGTAAAAATGATGGTTTCATTTTTACGCTCTCAAAGAGTTACATCTGGTTAACCAACTTTCCATATTTAGCTGGAACTCTCTCAAGAACCACTGGTGGTCCCCGGACCACTGGTTGAAAACCACTGCACCCTTTCACGGGCCGGTCAGAGTCAGCCAAAGGGCCACATCTGGCCTCTGGGCCGCATGATGCCCAGGTATGGTGTAGAATGTCATTCCCAGTCTAGAATATCCCATTCCACAGAAACGTTCCTTCTTAATATGCAAATGCATCAGTACACTGTGCACAAACACATGTGGCCCCATTTTAAATGACTTTAAAAGCCGATGGCTTACTGACATCTTGTGGAGAAAGTTATAACTTCAACATCCTCCAGTCTACACTGCTATAGATATTACTGTAAGCCAGGGCTGCCCAAAAGGTAGATCACAGTAGATCACACAGGCCAGGCAGGTATAGATCACATGACAGTCCCCTAAAATATCTAACATAGGACATAGGAGATTTTAGGCTCTCCCATCGTGGGGGCTGCAGCAACTTGGACCCTTATAGATCTGTAACTCTTAAGAGCGTTAAAATGAAACCAAATGGACCCGTTTCATTTTACACTCTCAAGAGTTAAATTATCTTTAAACATCTGAATTATGTAATTTTCATGAGTCCACACAATTAGAAAATGGAGAATAATTGTAATTTTGACCAACGTTTTGCCAGTTCTCTTGCCCAATTGTGGACGAAAAGGTGAAACTCAACATCACAAACTGTCAACTCAAACCTCAAATACTGTTTTCAAATGTCAGTAGTAGCATCTACAAGAAAAACTTCCAATTCCCCCCCTCTTATTTTTTTTTAAGTGCATTATTCTTAAACACTATAACAGTAAGTAACACCATCAGCATCACCACTATTTGTAGCTCTCAAGTCAAAAAAGTGTTGGCACCCATGCTGTAAGCCATTTTAAGGAACCTCTAAAGTCCTTCAGTCTTCATGTCCCCTGGAACCCACTGTTCTATGTATTATCTAAAAGTGTTACAGGGGTCGTGACATGGAAAAAGGTTTTGTATTTTTGTCTTCTTTATATTTTAGTTTATTTTATTTTTAATGAGTTCAATTGCACCAAGAAATAAAATAAATACAAAAATAATATTTGGAGACTGCTTAGTATTGTGCATGGTGACACCTTCATTTAGGGTGCAGGGCCGGCCTTCTGCCCTGGGCCTATATTTTCATGCTTATAAGATTTTTGTTCAATAAAAGAGTCCGTCTGAGCTACAGAGAAACCTCTCCATGCCTGCCTTCTTTACTCATCATGGCGACAAATCAACAAGCACATTTTATTTAACCTGGAACATTGAGCAAATGAGCGATGGAACCTAATCGTTTCCTGCTTTACTGTTTGGCCTGTACACTGCATTGTTTGTGTGTGTAACGTTCAGTACAAGCCTATGAATGAAACTCTATGTCAGGGGTGCCCACACTTTTTTGACTTGAGAGCTACTTTCAAAATGAGCGGCTCAACAAGATCTACACATCAAATATGTGATTGCTCCATGACTGAAAATCCACTTCAAGGCTCCCTAGAAAGTTTGAGCTTTGGAATAGTAGTGATGGTGTTACTTAATGTTATAGTGTTTAAGAATAATGTACGTATAATGAAAAATAGAGGGGGAGAATTGAATGGTTTTCTTGTACATGCAACTACTGGCGTTTGAAAACAGTATTTGGGGTTTGAGTTGACAGTTTGTGATGTTGAAAGCTAATAACCTACATGTTTTTGTCCACAATTGGGAAAGAGAACTGGCAAAACATTGGTCAAAATACAGAACAAACAAGTATTCTCCATTTTCTAATTGTGTGGACTCTTGAAATTACATAATTCAGATCTTTAAATATAGTTTAACTCTTGAGAGCGTTAAAATGAAACCAAATGGACCCTTACGGGTCCATTTAACTTAAGAGTTAAATAAAAAGTTTTTTTTTTTTTATCTATATTTGCAGTTTTTTCTTTTTCTTTTTTTTTTTTTTAGAAAAAAAGTGGTCCAGCTTTTTTCTAGCAAATTAACTGCAAATAAAGATAAATGGTGTGGAATTCTCCTTTAATAAAGACAATGGGTGCAATTCTCAATCGCTGTGGTGTAGCAGGTATGGTGTAAGTCTTCTCATTGGCTGCATGGCAGCAAATCAGGTCTGGGGCCTTGGGGTAGGTCGAAAGCCTATACCACCAGCCCTGGGCCTGATCTTACCAAATAATTAAAACCTGCAAGCCAAAAGGTCTAGAAATCACCTGGCCCTCCAATTAAAAATGTTGCTGTTGCTGTTGCTGTACTCCCCGGCTTTGTTCATCATGAGTTGATGCTCTTTTAATTATTATGGATAATTGTTTGGTAGGCCCAGGCCTGGAGGTATAGGCTTTCAGACCTACCTCAAGGCCTCAGACCTGATTCGCTGCCATGCAGCCAATGAGCACGGTCCCAAACCTGATTTGCTGCCATGCAGCCAATGAGAGGACTTACACCATACCTGGCTACACCACAGCGATTGAGAATTGCACCCATTGTCTTTATTAAATAGGCATAGCTCTGTCATTATAGCTCATTGTGTGCTCCTCCACTGATCCATATAATAAGGCTTGACTAAACTATTGCGTCCGCCGTGCACATCAAAATGGTCTCATGGTCTATTTTCATGCATGTCTGTACCAAATGATCTCTGGTTGTCAACACTCAGGATGATTGGTTGGGTGGGCGGTTTGTACTTTGAGAGACGACTTACTCTTCTGAGACACCATGGAAGAGATTTGCATGCATTAGAGCAGCCAGGAAAGCAATTCAAATCCATTTCTCACCTCCAGAGCACCTTCGACAAACGCACACACTGGAAAAAAAAAAACTCATTTCCGAATAGCGACATCCTACATGCAGGACCTATTCAAGTGAGGAAGCACCACTTCAAAGTTGTTTTGCATCTTCAACAATGCAATCCACCCACACAGTTCCTCCGGAAATAATGACTCTCTTTCACACCTCGCTTCACTCCAAATGTGAATCTACGCAGCAAGGATGTTTATAAATTAGCACCGTCCGTGACTAAACTCTTGCACATCCTGAATGGACGCAACAGCTAATAGCTTATAACCATTATTATTATTATTATTATTATTATTATTATTTTTAATATTTTTTTAGCCCACGATTTTGCAACCCATTTTTTCACCCAGTGCCAATTCCTAATGTGATCCTGGGCTCTACACACCCTACACCAACCGGACTGGCCTCATGCTTCCTTCAATACATGAGGAGTCCAAGCTGCCTTCTTTTCACCTGACCGGGGGGAGTTTCCCTGGTTGGACGTAGCGCGTGGAAGGAACACGTTATTCCAACCAGTTCCTGTCCCCTCCATCAGGCGCCCCGGCTGGCCAGGGGGAGGCAGTTTAGAGTCCAGGATTACATCATGTTTTTGTGAGGGTATCTACCCTAGGGAACACGGGGAGAACATGCAAACTCCACACAGAAACCATTAACCATAACCATTATTTTAATTCTTTGACAGATTGACAGTAGGCGGAGTAGATTGGTAGGCTTGTTCCCAATAGGCCCAATACTAGTGAAATATTTTATAGAAAATACTGTTGTGAATGTGCAGACGCATGACATTCAAAGACATTTAAGGCCCACACTTTTTTGACTTGAGAGCTACTTTCAAAATGACCGGCTGAACAAGATCTACATGTCAAAAGATGTGATTGTTCCATTACTGAAAATCCATTTCAAGGCCTATAGAGAGTTTGAGCTTTGAAATAGTGGCGATGGTTTTACTTAGTGTTATAGTGTTTAAGAATAATGCACTTATAATGAAAAATAGAGGGGGAGAATTGGAAGGTTTTGCTGTATATGCTGTTACTGACGTTTGAAAACAGTATTTGGGGTTTGAGTTGACAGTTTGTGATGTTGAGTTTAGTCTCTTGCACCCAAAAGTGCCAAAACTAAGAACTTTCACATTTTTGTCCACTATTGGGAAAGATAACTGGCAAATTTTTGGTCAAAATAACAATTATTCTCCATTTTCTAATTGTGTGGACTCTTGAAAATTATTTAATTCAGATGTTTAAAACTTTAAATATAATTTAACTCTTGAGAGCGGAAAAGGAATTTTAATTTTTCATTTTAACGCGAGAGTTAGAGATCTATAGTGGTCCAAGTGCTGGAGGGACTGTCATGTGATCTACCTGCACAGCCTGTGTGATCTACTGGTAGATTCACCATCTACCTTTTGGCCAGCCCTGGTTTAAGGTGTCTAGTTAAGGAAAAAAAAAACTTGAGTTGATATGTTTCAGTTTTTTTAAATACAGGTTGTAAAATGTACAAGGGGTTTTCTGGGTAATGTAGTGTGATCACTTACTTAAAGGACTTTATGAGGACTTTATGAGTTTTAGTCACTGTCCAACGCCTGTCCACAAGTACCAGAATCAAGTGACAAATCATTCATATCCATATATTCTATTGAGATATACAATATAGCCAGTTTTAAGGATTAGAAGACAGGGAGATTGTTAGAAATTATGGTAGAAATAATAATTATAACTATGAAGCTTTATATTAATAACGAAAAAGGTTTTGATTTAACCAGATCACTTACATTAAAAGGATAGAAATAATAATATGGACTTTAAAGTGATAAAGCGTTTTAAACCAAGGCATACAAATAATATAATAGCGTAGGAAGCCAAGATAAGTGTCGACATTTATTAAACTAGGTAGAAACGGGTTACTGTCCATTCTGCTCCTGGATCATCCATGGCGATAGTATAATAAAGAATCCCCAAATTCTATTGATAATATTAAAAAAATATCACCTGAGTGACGTTAGGGGCGCTCTTACCATATATGGCAAACATTTGACCATTTGTTGTCGATGTCAATTATGAGTATAATGTTTGTGTTGCCGAAAATGTTTGTGCAGACACAAGCTCCATTTGAGAGGGACTAGCGGCCCTAAAAATTACATCTATGTGAAGTTTGGGGAGCACTCACATCAAGACACATCGTCATACAGCGTCAGTCAACCAAATTCTGTGGTGCGCACACACACACACACACACAGCTGTGCGTAGGAGCTGGAGCTGCTGCTCCTCAAAAACAAATTAAAAAAGCATAGACGAGAATGATGGATACGTACTCACATCATGATGCATGATGCAAGCTTTGTAAGCCCGTAGATCGACTATTTTCGAATAGCCATTGCATAAAGTAGGGTCAACCGCTTAAGCAGTCAATTGAATGGCAAGCATTTAGTATTTTATACAAAATAAGGCAACATACACATAAGAACCCGAAACAACCATTGAAAAACTATTTGGTACCTGGTTCTGTCCTGGGGCAGGCTAGCTGGGGCAGGCTAGCTTCACCAAATAAATCCTCATGGTAACTTTGACTGACTATTTCATGGATAAACTTAGCCAAGACTAGGGTAAATGGCTACATTCATCCTGACCTTAATCTACACTAATAATAACAACAACTAGAATGCAATTTTGCAATTTCAAAGTGGGATTGCCCTGATGATGTCGTAATGGTGACGTGATGAGATGAGACGTGATGACGTAGTGAAAGAAAGTCAGCCAATCGAATCATTTCGATGTTCCTCTGTCAGCCAATCGAGTGATTATATATTATCATCACAAGGTGAAAAAAGGTTACAGAGGAAAAGGTTAAGCCTACAGAGAAAACGCATCACAATAACTAGGGATTAGGCAACCCCACGAATAAAAATAACCTTTTCAAATATTTCTCTAGCAGAAAGTATTTTTGTTGTAATCATGTAATTATATCAAGTATTCCACCGGACATTTTACCCCATCGTCTGTTCACAACGGTGTTGCGGATAGACGTTTCTGATGTTCTGGCACAGGTCCTCAGCATGGACGCTGGTCGACTGGGAGAGAGTCCTCAGCTCTTCCTCTTTGTATGTGAGCTGTTCGCGGATGTGACTCAGTTGGAACTCGAGTTGCTGGTTCTTCTTGGCCAGAGCCTCCTTTTCAATGACTAGTCCCCGCCTCTCTGCCTGCCATTTCTCAAATTTTACATGCCAATGACGGGCTATGTTATTCAGCTCCACCTGTTTGCTCTGCAGTTCGTTTCGGAGTTGCTCATTACCCTGTCTCTCCTCCTGCCATTTCTCCTTCTCCGTGGACAGGCGAGTCTCTTTGGTTCTCTGTTCCCTCAGGACAAAGTCCACATGCTTCTGCATTTGCTCGATCGTATTACCCAAAGCTTCCTTTTCTCTAGTTAGAGCCTGTCGCTCCTCCTGCCATTTCTCCTTCTCTTCCTGTACAAGGCAAAGTTGATTATGGAGTTGCCCATTCATTGTAGTCACAGTTTCTTTGTCTCCAACAAGTTCTTGTCTCTCTTTCATCCATTTCTCCCGCTCCAAGCTAAATGCCAAGGACCAACGAGACTCTTTGCTTCTCAGTTCTCCCTGGATGTGATCCAGTTTGTTCTGGAGTTCTTCTCTCTTACTGGTCAAACCCTCATTTTCACCAGCTAGTCCCCGTCTCTCCTCGTCCCATTTCTCCCTTTCCATACACTGCTGAGTATCCTTGGCCTGCAGCTCTTCCTGGATGCAATGGAGTTTGTTTTGGAGCTCCCCAGTCATTGCAGCCAAAGACTCTTTATCTTCAGAAAGTTCCAATTTCTCCTTGCTCCATTTTTCACGCTCCAAGCTAAATGTCAGGGACCAGCGAGTCTCCTTAGTTCTCAGGTCTTCCTGGATTTGGTCCAATTGGTTCTGAAGTTGTTCGTTCTTATAAGCCAAGGTCTCCTTTTCTGTGACTAGTTCCTGTCTCTCCTTCCCCCATTTCTCCTCCTCAACTAAGTGAAGATTCTCTTTGGATCTCAGTTCTTCCTGGATATGATCCAGTTTATACATGATCCGTCTATTTTGTGTTTCTTTCTGGGTACTGTCACTGATCATCTTCTGGTGTTCCTCATGGTACATCTGTTCCTTAATTTTCCACTTTTCTTCTTCCACTTTCCAGGCTTTCTCCTTCTCAGACAGTCTCCTATTATAGTCCTCCGTTTGCATGGAGATGCTCTCTTTAAGGGTGTTTATCTCTTCCTCCTTCTCTTCTACCATATCATGGGCTTGTAGGAGTGCCTGGTACTTTTTCTGGATCTTGTCATCCTTTGTCTTCATATCCTCCTGGATAATTTCCAACTGTTTTTGGAGTTTCTCATTCTTCCTAACCAGAGCCTCATTTTCTACAACCAGTCCTTGTCTCTCCTTCTCCCATTTCTCCTGCTCCATTACATAAAGAGACTGTTTCATTTTGATTTCTTCCTGGAGACGACCCAGTTTGTAGTTGAGCTGTGTATTCTCCTCCGTGATGAGTCTTTGCTTACCCTCATACATCTGTTTTGCAACCTCCCATTGGTCTTCTAACTGCTCAATTTCCTCTTCTTTCTCAGTCAGACTCGTTTTGTACTGCTCCATTTGATTGTGGAGACTCTCTTTAAGGGAGTTGACCTCTTCCTCCAACATCCTTTGGACACGTAATAGTGCCTCATCCTTTGTGTTGTTTTGTATTTCCTCTTGGATTAGGTCAAGGGTTTGCTTGAGTTTCTCATTTTCCTTAGCTAAAGCCTCATTTTCTTCAGCTAGGTCTATTCTCACCTTCTCCCATTTTGCCTTCTCCCTTGAGTAAATACTTTCGTCGGTACTCACTTCTTTCTTCACAAGGTTAATATCATATTTGAGCTGCCCAGCCTCCTCGCTCATTTCTGTCTGAGAGCTGTCACACATTGCATTGTCCCGATTCAACTGGCCTTTGAGATGCTCAATTTCCTCTTGCGAGGATTCGTCTTTCTCAGACAGACTCATTCTGTAGTTATCCATTTGAATGTGGAGAGAAGCGATCTCCTCCTCCTTCTCTTCCAACAGTTCTTGCATTTGGAGAGTCTCAGTTTTCAATTCTGCCTGGATGCTGTCTAGCTGTTTCTGGAGTCGCTCATATTTCTTAGTCAAGGTCTCACTCTCCCCAACTAGTCCCTGTCTATCCTTTTCCCACTGTGCCTTCTCGTTCAAGTAAATAGTCTCTTTTTCCTGTAGTTCTTTCCGGACAAGGTCAAACTTGTATTTGAGCTGTTCATCTTCCTCCCCATTGAGTGATTCTTTCTGAGTGATGTCACTGATAACTCCTCCTGATCCAACTAACTGCTCATCCTGATCCAACTGTTCCCTAAGTTTCCTGACCTCTTCCTCCTTCTCCAACAGCTCTTGGAGATGGAGGGCCTCAGTGTTTGTCATGTTTTCCAACTGGTCCTGGAGTTGCTTATTCGTCAAAGCCAAAGCTTCCATTTCCCCAACTAGTCCCTGCCTCTCCTTTTCCCATTTTGCCTTCTCGGTCAGGTCAATTTCTTCGTATTTCTGCTCCAGGTTAGGGTTCTTCTCTTTGTGAGAGCTATCGTCACAGATCATTTTCTTGTCGAGCTTCTGAGGCATCTGTTCCTTCATTTTCAACTCGCCTTCTAAACTATCAATTTTCTTTTGCATCTCTGCCTGAGTCCTCTTATAGCCTTTAGTTAGAATGGTGAGATTGGCTTTAAATAGAGCGATCTCTTTCTCCTTATCATCAAACAGTTTTTGAATATGTAGGAGGAAATCCTCTTTTGTCTGGAACTCGTGTTCTTTGCTTCTGAGTTTTTCCTGGATGAGTTCTAGGTCCTTACGGAGTTGCACATTCTCCTCCGCTGATGCGCAAATAGCCTCTTTGGTTCTCAGTTGTTCCTGGATGTTATCCAGTTTGAGCTGTCTATTCTCCTCTGTGAGGAGTGTTTCTTTCTGAGAGCTGTCAGTGATCCACTTTGTGTGCTCATCCTGATACCTTTGTTCTTTAATCTTCCACTGGGATTTTAACTGCTCAATTTCCGCTTCTTTCTCAGACACAATACTCTTGAAGTCCTCCTCTTGAACGTGGAGACTGTTTTTAAGGGTGACGATCTGTTCCTCCAACATCGTTTGGATATGCAGGAGTGTCTCATCATTTGTCTTCATTCTCAACTCTTCCTGGATGAGGTCCAGTCTCTTCTGGATTTGCTCATTCTTCTTAGCCAAAGCTTCCTTTTCTTGAACTAGTGACTTTCGTCCCCTCTCCCAATTCTCTCTGACCATTAAACTATCAGTATCTCTAGCTTTTAGTTCTTCTTGAATGAGGTCCATTTTGTACTTGAGCTGTCTAGCTTCCTCTCTAATGTCCGACTCTCTCTTTGAGTTGTCACTGATCATCTTCTTGAGCTGCTCTTTGTACATATCTTCCTTAATCCTCCACTCACCTTTTAACTGCTCAATTTTAAAATGCAAGGCCTTGTCTTTCTCAGACAGAGTTCTCTCATAGCCTCCGGTTAGAATGCTGTGATTCTCTCTTAGGAGGGTGATCTCTTTCTCTTTCTCCTTCAATTGATTTTGAACCTGTAGAAGGGTTTCATCGTTTATATGGAATTCTTCCTGTATTAGATCCAGTTCAATCTGGAGTTCATTCTTCTTAGCCATTTCTTTCTGAGAGCTGTCACTGATAAACGTGTACTTCATTTTCCAATTATGTTCTAACTGATCAATTTCCTTTTTGCAGGCGAGGAGTTCCCCTTCAAGGCCAGTGATCTCTTCCTCTTTTGCATCCAACTGTTTTTGGAGATGAAGGAGAGTGTTATCCGTTGTCTTGCTTCTCAGTTCATCCTGGAGGAGGACCAGTTTACTCTTGAGTTGGTCTTTCTGTTTAACCAAAGCTTCCTTTTCTGAAATGAGTCCCTGTCTTTCCCTCCCCCATTTCTCCTTGTCCATTAGGTAAATAGTCTCTTTGGTTCTCAGATCTTCCTGGAATAGATCTAGTTTGTATTTGAACTGTCTAGCCTCATCTCTCGCATTCTTTTCTTTCTGGGAACTGTCCCTGACCACCTTTTTGTGTTCTTCCTGATACATTTTACACTGTTCTTCAAGCTTCTCAATTTTTTCGTGTACGGATTTGTCCATCTCAGACTTAAGGGCAGTAATTTCTTCTTCTTTCTCATCCAACCGTTTTTGGACTTGTAGGAGTGTCTCCTCCTTTGTCCAGACGCTATGTTCTTTAGTTCTCAGTTCTCCTGGAGTTGTTCGTTCCTTTTAGACAATGCCTCTTTTTCTCCAACAAGCCCCTGTCTCTCCTTTTTCCATGTCTCTTCGTCCTTCGAGCAAATAGTCTCTTTGTTTCTTAGCTCTTCCTGGATGTTATCCAGTTTGTAGGCAAGCTGTCTGTTCTCCTCTGTGAGGAGTGTTTCTTTCTGAGAGCTGTCTGTGATCAACTTTGTGTGCTCATCTTGATACCTCTTTTCCTTAGTCTTCCACTGTGCTTCTAAATGCTCAATTTCTTCTTGTGAGACTTTGTCTTTCTCAGACAAACTCCTGTTGTAATCCTCCATTTGATGACGGAGATTGTCTTTAAGGGTCCTGACCTCTTCCTCCAATAGCTTTTGGACATGCAGGAGGGTCTCATCCTGCGTCTTGGTTCTCAGTTCTTCCTGGATGAGATCCAGTTTGTTCTGGATTTGTAGATTTTTCTTAGTCAGCACATCTTTTTCCCCAATTAGTCCCTGTCTTTCCCTTTCCCATTTGCCCTTCTCCATTAAGGAATGATTCTCTTTGGCTCTCAGTTCTTCCTGAGTGAGGTCCAGTTTGTATTTGAGCTGTCTAGTCTCCTGTCTTATGAGGGATTCTTTCTGAGAGCTTTCACTGATAAACTTCTTGTGCTCCTCTTGATACACCTGTTCCCTAATTTCCCACTGTCTTTTTAACTTCTCAATCGCTTCTTTCCAGTATATGTCTTTCTCAGACAAATTCCTCTTATAGCCCTCTTTAATGGAAGTCATCTCTGCCACCTTCTCCTCCAAAAGCTTTTTGGCTCTCGCATCCTTTATCTGGAATGTGTCTTCTTGAGCTCTCAGTTCCTCCTGGATTAGGTACAATTGGTTCTGAAATTGTTCATTCTTCTTAGCCGCAGCATCCCTTTCTCTAGTGATGTCCCGTCTCTCCTCTTCCCATTTGTCTTTATCCATTGAATACATTGACACGTTGGTCCTTAATTCTTCCTGGATGAGGTACAGTTGGTTCTCTAATTGCTCATTAGTACGAGCCAAAGTCCGCTGTTCTCCAGCTAGTCGTTGCCTCTCTGCCTCCCATTTTTCCTTCCCTATGTTATGGTTATTCTCCATGTCGAAGAGTGTTTCCTTCTGATCATTGTTGTCACTGATCAGCTTATTGCGCTCTTTTTGATAAGTCTGTTCCTTCATTTTCCACTGGTGTTTTAACTTCACAATTTCTTCCTCTGAGGATGTGTCTTTCTCAGACTGTCTCCTATTAAGGGCAGTGATCTCTTCCTCCTTCTCCTCCAACCGTTTTTGGATTTGGAGGAGAGACTTGCAGTTTGTTTCGAACTTTTCTCCTTTGGCTCTCAGTTCCTCCTCAACAAGGTCCAGTTTATGCTTGAGTTGTGTAACTTCCTCTCGAACAATGGCTTCTTTGTTATTGCTCTCACTGATCATCTTATTGTGCTCCTCACATAACATCTGTTCCCTGATTTCCCACTGTTTTTTAAACATATCAAATTCCTCTTGTGAGACATTTTCTTGCTCAGACAAAGTCTTCTTGTATGCTACCATTTGTGTGTAGAGTTTCTGTTTAAGGGTAGTGATATCTTCAGTTTTCTCTGTCAACAATTCTTGGAACTCATCTTCTTTGGTTCTTAGTTCTTGCTGGACGAGGTTCAGTTTGTTGCAGAGCTGATCATTCCTTTCTTTCAAAGCCTCCTTTTCTCCTACTAATCCTAGTTTCTCATTATCCCATTTCTCCTTCTCCGTGTTATACTTATTCTCAACCTCTATGGTGTGTGCTTCCCTACGCTTCCACTGGCCTCTGAACTGCTCAATTTCCCTTTTGTGTGCCTTTTCTCTCTTTGAAAGACTGCATATATTCCTTTTAAGGTTGGCGATCTCTTCCTCATTTTCATCCATCAACTTTTGGACTTGTAGGAGGGTATCATCCTTTTTCTTTGTTCTCAGTTCTTCTTGGATGAGGTCCAGTTTATTCAGGAGTAACTCGTTTCTCTTAGCCAAGGCCTTTTTTTCTCTAGCTAGTCCATGTCTCATCTCCTGCACCCATTTCCCCATCTCTGTGTTATTCTTCCCTGTAATGAGTGTTTCTTTCTGAGTGTTGTCACTGATCACTGTGTGCTCCTCCTGATAGCTCTGTTCCCTAATTTTCAACTGGCCTTCTAAGTTCTCAATTTCATCGTGCAAAGCTTTATCTTTCTCAGACAGTCTCCTATTGTAGTCCTCCAATTGAATGCAAAGATTCTCTTTAAGTGCCTTCATCTCTTCCTCCTTCTCCTCCAACAGTTTTTTGACTTGTAGGAGGTTCCTGTCCTTTGTAACCTCTTTTGCTACATGCCTTTCCTTCCCCCCTTTCTCTTCCTCCGTTAAGCATATAGTCTCCTCCTGGATGTTATCATGGATGTTATCATCTGGGATCAGTCTTTCTTTCTCAGAACTGTCATTGTTCACCTTCTGTTCTTGATACACTTGTTCCCTCATTTTCAGTTGGTTATTTAACTGCTCGATGTCAATGTCTTTCTCAGACAGTCTCCCATTGTAGTCCTCTATTTGCATAGTTATGGTTTCTTTGAGGGTGGTGATCTCTTCCTCCTTCTCACGTAACACATGTTGGACGGTTACGAGTGTCGCATTCTTTGTATTCAATTCATGTGTTTTGGTTCTCAGTTCTTCCTGGATTAGGTCCAGTTCATTCTGGAGGTGCTCATACTTGTGAGCTAGTTCATTCTGGAGTTGCTCGTGCTTGTGAGCCAAAGCTGAGCTCTGCAGCAGGTTCTCGTTCATTCTACAGCACTCATCTACTCTGTTTCTCAGTTCATGCTGGATGAGGTCCAATTCGTTCCGGAGTTGTACGTTCTTCTGAGTCAAAGCCTTATTTTGTAGGAGTGTTGCACGGAACTCATCATCTCTATTTTTCAGTTCATCCTGGATAAGATCCAATTCATTCTGGAGATGCTCATTCTTCTGAGTTAAAGTGTTATTCTGTAGCCGTTTTCTATGAAACTCCTCATCCCTGGTTCTCAGTTGTTTCTGGATGAAATCCACTTCGTTCTGGAGTTCATCATTTTTCTTAGCAATAGAATCTCTTTCTCTAGCTATCCCATCCCTCTCCTTAACCCTCTCCTCCTCCATTAAGCGAATGGTCTCTCTCTGTTTGTTCTCCTCAGTGATTACTACTAGTGTGTCTTGGATCATCTTACTTTGCTCATCCCGATACACATGTTCCTTAATTCTATCCTCACCCTCTAACAGTTCAATTTGCCTTTTCCAGGCTTTAACCTTCTCCTTTTGAACGTAGAGACTCTCTCTAAGGCTGGTGATCTCTTCCTCTTTTTCCAGCAACACCTTTTGGTCTTGTAGGAGCTTGTCTGCGTTGGTTCTCAGTTCTTTCTGGACGAGAAACAGTTCATTCTGTAGTTGCTCATTCTTTTTAGCCAAGGCCTCATTTTGTAGGCAGATCTCATTCTCTTTGGTTGCCAGTACTTTCGTAATGCAGTCCAGTTCACTCTGGAGGTGGTCATTTTTCTCAGTCAAATTATGTATTTCCTTTACCAGTTCATCCTTCTCTGAGTTATAATCCTCTGTGATAAGTGTTTCCTTCTGAGAGCTGTCACTGGCTATCTTATCACACTCCTCCTGATAAATCTTTGAATACACTTTCCACTCTTTTTCCAACTGATCAATATGCTCTTGTGAGGCCTTGTCTTTCTCAGACAGACTCTTCTTGTAGTTCTCTATTTGAATGCAGAGATTCTCTTTAAGGGCAGTGATCTCTTCCTCCTTCTCCTCCAATTGTTTTTGGAGTCGAACAATGATCCCGTCCTTTGTCTCAATGAGGCTCGGTTCGTTCTGAAGTTGATCATTCTTGGCCATAGCCTTCTTTTCTACCGCTGGGCTATCCTCCTTTGTGGGACGTGCATGAAGCTCAGCCAGTATCACTTCCCTTCCAGCCTGAAGTTGCTTTATCTGGCTATCCCTGGTGGCAATATGACGCTGCAGCTCTTGCGCCTTGAGACTCATCGTCTTTGACTGTTCAACAAACACCATCTTTTGGGTCCTCAGCTCATCCTGGGTTTCTTCCAGCTTGTACTGAAGTTGTCTATTTTCGTTTATCATCTTCATGTGCTCCTCCTGATACATCTGTTCCCTGATCTTCCACAGGTCATCCAACTGTTCTCCTCTCCTGCTAGCCTGTTTCCAGGCTTTCTCCTTCTTAGATAGACTCCTCTTGCAGGCCTCCACCTGAATGAAGAGACTCTCTTTGAGGCCGGTGATCTCTTCTTCTTTCTTCTCCAACATAGTTTGAACTTTGAGCAGGGTCTCGTCTTTCACCTTGACCTTGAACTGTTGCTGTTGTATAAGCCTGTCCTTATTTTCCATCTCTCGCATGGCTATACACATTTGAGTCTGAAGTTTCTCCACAACAGTATTTCGACTCCCAGTGTCTTTTTTTAGGCCGGTCTGCTCTGCATTTTCTTTATTGTAAAGCTCAACCAGCATCGCTTCCTTTTCAGAGTGAAGTTGCTTGATCTGGCTATCCTTGGTGCCAATGAGGCGCCGCACCGATTTTGAAAGTTCACGAAATGCAATCTCTTTGATTCTCAGCTCTCTTTGAATGAGATACAGTTGGTTCTGGAGTTCCAAGAAGAACCTCTTGGCCAAAGCCTCCTTTTCCCCGGCTTCTGCGGAGATCTTTTCTCTGCGGCTCTCTAAATGTTCCATCAAGATTTGGTTTTCCCTAGACATATTTAGTTCTGTGAAATGTTCATCGCTCTCATTGCTCGAAACTTGTACGTTGTCGTCCACCGTCTCATTCATCTCCTGAGATGGGGCTCTTACAGGGGCTGTCATGTGTACCTCCATGTTTCTCTATTTTGTATCTGACATTTATATGAAGATCAGCATAGCTAGTTAACTATTAGTGTTTTATTATTCATTTATTGAGGAGTGTCTTGACGTAGACAAACCTAACTGCTGCTGCCAGACACTATAATACTGCTCAGATGTATACTGGATATTGTTATATATCCAGTGTATATAAGTGTTGTGTGTGACGTAACGCAAAAAGTCAAAAGCTGCTTTAAGCAAACTTCCGTCAGAGATCTAAATATTTGCTGATATGAACAAACTCTTTCTTACAACTTTCCAACAGAGCAAGAAAAGGTTCCTGTCAAGGGGGGGGGGGGTATGCTATTGTGGCAGAAATACGTATCCACTCACCAAAGCTTCCGAATGATGTACTGTATTCTTTACTATTTGATACTATCTTCATTCATATCTACCATAAGAATAGCACATATCTGCAATTCACAAGATCTAGGACAACAATGGAAGCAGTCCGTCAAGTGCCAACTTTCACTTTGCACACAAGTAGGCCATTCATGTTGTGAGCAGAGTGCACAAGTAGGCCCTACTCCCGACCCCAACAAATTTTATAAATGTTAGGCTTCTATTGTCCCTAACGGATACAGTTATTTAAATAGTACTGAATAGCACAGATTAGTTTTAGTACCTGAATAGCACTGACTTTGTTAGTGATGTAGAAATTCCAACTTCCATTACCAATATAATTTAGCAGGGTAATTATAGGGCCCCCCCCCCCCATCACTTGCGCCTGCTCCACTCATGTGAGTAATGACTGGCCTACAATGAGTCTGCAGGGGGGCTTTCATTTTTTCGTCCACATTGCACGGAAAGGGAAAGCATGGAGTAAATTGTTAGCCACAATGGCCTAGAAGCGGGAGTCAAAAAAAATGCCCCTCTGGACACAGGTGGGGCTATCTCCAATGTTAAGAGTGCCGTTTCTTCTTATGCTTTTGATGGTGATTGTATGAATTGAGGCATTTTTTTTCTCCAAAATGAGTTTTGCAAAAATCCACCTGTTCCATTAGTGCATTAAAGATTTCGGGCTCCATTTTCGTTTCCAAAAAAAAAACCCTTAACTTCATTGCTTTTTAAAACTATTAAAAAAAAAATAATTTTCAGTAGTAGATAGATTCACATGTTGAAATATTCCAAAAATGTTTTTCAAAATGGTAAAAACGAAATAAGTTATTTAGGATAAGGGGTTTAGCATGTAACGAAAATGGAGCCCTTCATGTAAATTGCACACTGCATGATTTAATCCTTTTGTTCAAAACAGGCAAATCAAACTTTGAAAGTCAATTACAATTGCTTGTGCAGGTAATAATTAACTTAAAGGGATTTTGTACAATGTATGAAATATGTTTAATAAAAACATGTTTAATGTAACAATAGACCGAACGCTACGGCGCCCACCCTTCTCCGTCCTTGACTACTGTTGCTAGCGATCATCATTTTGATCTGTATGTTAATTTGACTGTTTTGTTCCCCCAATTCCAGGCTGGAATTGTGGACAAAAGCTAAAGAAATCTTTAGTCTTGGGGTCTGTGGGGCTGGAATGTCCTCAAAAAGGTGGTCCGTGGCTCAAATTCTGAATAAATGGTGGGCCCTGGTATGAAAAAGGTTGAAAACCCCTGCATTATAGGGTTGGTGATGTTCTTGATATAAGAACTTATAATGAAACATCCGGAAAAATCCGAGATAACACGGTGGTTAAGGGAGGAGCCTCTCTCCCAACCAAAGCTTGTCTTCACTAGCAACAGTAGTCAAGGACGGAGTAGAGTGGGTGCCGTAGCGTTCAGTCTATTGATTGCCAGAGTCCCATGGTGGGAGTTCTGCTCTGCTTTCGGTGAATATTAAGTTATTCCGGTCATTTTGTGGGGGTCACTGAAATCTGCCACTGGCAGGTCACTTCCTTGACCGTGGAGACTGGACCCACCAACTGGGGGTCCGTGGGGTCATTTGGTTTGGTAAACAAATTCTCATTTACAAACATCTATTACATTCATCAAACAGACATTTATTTTTCATTCTAGATTCTTTGATACAGGAAAATATCTGTACAAACATTCTATCAACTATATGTCATCTCTCATATAGAATTGCACCACACATGAATGTTTGAACTAAAGCAGGTGTAAATTAAATTGTTAAAGTACATGTTAAAAACTTCTATATTCTGGTTAATAGCTACAGTTTTTTTGTACAGCAACAGGTGGGCCTCTCTCTCTGTCTCTCTCTAGCTTGGTAAACAATTTTCACCAGGTCGGGTGGGAGACGTTAATTTGGACCAATCAACAGAAAGAACTCATACAGCATACATTGAACATTTGGAAGTGAGAAAAGAAAACCGTATTATGGACCATATTGACAGAGCAGCCATCTTGCCATATGTAATAGTGGGTATGTTCGGAAATACAAACTGGGTGCGCACCGAGTTGATTTGGTTTAGTGGGCGTGTCGTCACCGAGTGCGTTGATTTACGAACGAGCAGTTAAAACCAGACAACACACCTCACTCAAAAATGGCGAGAATCACTGCCAAAGCCATATAAATCCTCTCTTAAGGGGGTCCCCCTGGAAAGTATTTTCAAATGGGGGTCCGCATGCATTTATTTGATAAATGTGCAGGTCCTTGACAGACATGGAAAAGTTGGGGGACCACAGTACAATGCTTAGCCATAGCCTAGCTTCCTAGCTCACAACAGTTGTATTGCTTTTCATTGAACGGCAGCGCTCGAGACACAGCTGTGACGCAATCAACCTTCCACACCGGCCAACCCCGTCTCCAGCGTAGGGTTGTTCAGTGCGTGCACAAAACACACCAGTGTGAATAAACGAACGAGGAGCACCAAATGCCCCAAATACACCAGGTATAAACGAACGATTACAGAGTACATGAGTGCGTTTAGGGTGTATTTCCGAACGCACCCAGTGTGTTTTAACAGCGAGACACCATCTGCAATGTTTCATTGGCTATCGCCTAAATCAGGGGTTTTCAACAGGTGGTCCAGTTACCACCAGTGGTCCTTGAGAAGGTTCCAAGTGGTCCCCAGGCCAAAGGATGGAAAGTTGGTTAACCAGATGTAACTCTTGAGAGTGTAAAAATGAAACCAAATGGACCCTTGCGAGTCCATTTGGTTTCATTTTCACACTCTCAGGAGTTAAAATATTCATCATCTGAATTAGCACCACTTAATTAAGAAGCTTACACTGTTTTGACAAAATCCAGCCTGGAATTGTGGACAAAATCAAAATAATTCTTTAATTTTAGGTCTTTGGTGTGAAATATAATCAAATGGTGGTCTGTGGCTCAAATGCTGAATAAATGGTGGTCCCTGGAGCACAAAAGGTTGAAAACCCCTGGCCTAAATCACCCACCATCGCCCAAAAGATTAATTATATTGGTATTTTTGACTGGTGTTGCTCGCCCCAAGCGCTTCCAAACTTCTTTTCTGTCCCGATTGGATACAATTAGTATCCCTTTGAACCAACTTTGTGTTTACAAAGGTTAGGGTAACCAGATCCAAACTCTTCATTTGATTGCATGTGTGGGACAAGTGGGAAAACGTTACGGGACAAAACAGCGTTAGCAAATGATTAACATCTTGATGTAGTGTGACCCCTCTGGAGTGATTGTGGAAATACTTTTAACAGACTTTAACAAACACAACTATACCAAAAAAAAGAGACAACAGAAAGACACATATTAGTGCATTCGAACACTGATGCCTGTCAGTCACAATGTGGGACAACAGGGTCTCAATTTGTGGGACACCTAAAATGTTTGGGAAGGGAGGGACTGTCCCACGCAGAAAAGGGTCAGACCCTGTTACTGAACACACTCCACCTAAGTGGCGGATGGGAGACCCCCTGTATGGATAATACTGTACTGTTGTGGTATAACCACAGCCAGGATAGTGAGCATCAGATAACCTATATACTGTATGTCTGAATGTCTGTTAAACATGTAATATATTGTAATAATGTTTGTAATATTGTATTGCCAAACACTGAAGGCGGATCAGTTGTTCTTAAGGAGCAAGGGGAATTCCACCCATTTCAACATTCGGGTTCATTTGGTTGCATTTGTACACTCTCAGAAGAAAAAATGAAAATAGGTGGAATTCCCCTTTAAATGGTGCTGATCAACAAGCTCACAACGACGGGTGTTGGGGTTTGGTATTCATGTAGTTTTTGTTATTATCCAGCCCCTATTTGTGCCAAAGAAACACAAATCTTCCTAATTAAGCATAAGCAACAAACAAAACATGACTGTTTAGTATATGGAACAGGCCCTTCTGGGGGCCAATGGTCTACTGTCAATCGCCATGAATGAACTTTATTTGCAATGTGTCAAAGGATATCAGCCAATATGAGGCAAATATCGACGGATATAGGAGCGATATATGACGGTGTGTTGCTGTTCTAAAGCATGGCTAGCATGGTCTTGTTGCCTCGTCCACCATCCTGCTGAAACATCCTCTTCCTTCAATGTCCGTTCTTTCACATTCAAGTCAAGACGGGGATTTGATCTATGTGGGAGCCTAAAGGCCCTGCTACACTAGCAATATTTTGATCAATATCAACTAGCAATGTCAACATCAACGGGCAACACCTCCCATTAAAAGAGGAATTCCACCCACTTTCATTTTTTCCTGAGAGTGTACAAATGTGAACCAAATGGACCCACCTAGCGGGTCCATTTGGTTCCATTTGTACACTCTCAGAAAAAAAAACAGCCTTAGTTTGCATTGAATCATTTTCACCCAACTGCCAACGAACTCAAAATGTTCATTTAGCGGAATAAAAGTTACAAAATCCTTGTTTTTCGTCCACCGCAGTGAAGCAGCAGCAGTAGCCATGGTTTCAGTCTAGGAGAAAGGATCAGGTGATGCCAGGGAGGGCTGTGATTGGAGGATTCCGAAATGTTGACCAGTAGAGGGCGCTAATGATCTGACTTTTCTGAACAACCAGGTAAAGAGTAGATCATTTTCTATAGAAAAGTGAAAAGTCAAAGTTGATAATTGACGTTGCTTGTTGTTGGTGTTGATCAAAACATTGCTAGGTGTATCAGGGCCCTAAGGCGGTGTGTGTGGTGTGTGTGTGTATGAGAGAGAGAGAGAGAGAGAGAGAGAGAGAGAGAGAGAGAGAGAGAGAGAGAGAGAGAGAGAGAGAGAGAGAGAGAGAGAGAGAGAGAGAGAGAGGGAGGGGGGATTAAAACGGGTTGATCCGGACCCCGGTCCCCAGGGGAGAGAAGGGGTTAACTTTAGCCCACATCAGAGCATCGTTGAGGGGGATGGCTGATTTACCGTCCTCCAGGAAAAACACCGGACCCTGCAATGTGAGTGAAAACGTAGATAGTTACCGTACAGTAGGGGCATGCTGAAATATCGTGATAATATCGCATACTTCTTCCCGCAATATATATTGTATATTCCTCAGCAAATATCGTGACATTTGCTGAGTGATAATTCCAGGAGTAAAAACGGGTCGCAGAACTAAAATGTTAACTGACTTCTATAGCTGTTTCATTCACACATACAAGATAAAAATCAAAAAGCCCAGTATGAGAATCAGTTGAGACAAATAAAAGCTAAGATTAATACCTGAGGATTAAGTTATTTTTTTAGTTTTTTATTCATTCGTTTATTGTTTTTGTTCTTCGGCTACAGCTACAGTATCATGATATATCATTGATGAATTTCATGCAACATATTGATATATCGCAAATATCGCAATATGTATAATACCATGGCCGAAGGCCTAAGGCCTAATATCGCCACCTATATCGTATCGTGAGGGACCAATATCGTCCCAGCCCTACCGTACAGGGGCGGATCTAGGCGGATCTTGCCCTGACTGCCCCACAAAACATGATGGCATGCAAAACAACCCAGGATACCCAAGAAATTAAAAGTGCTTATATTTAAAATGATTTGAAACACTACTACTGCTACTAACTAACAAACTACAGCTGTGTCACCACTAAACCAACAGCATTTCATCATTGAAAACAGAAAACTCTCTGAGTCAGACCTTTAGCTTTATGCATGCTGCGTGTCGGTTGCAACTTCAACAACAACTGATGTTATTATTGATGCTTTACTTGCCTAATAAAAGTCCTGTAACTGAAAATGGTATGGGTGTCGCTTCGTGCCACGGGCGATGAAGCCGCACCCATAGTATTTTCTCCTGCCCCCCACAATTCGGAAATGTTACATCCGCCCCTGTTACCGTATCGATTTTAAAATCATTGAATCATGTCATCATATCATTTTAATGAACCAATATGTTCCATGCATTATATTGTCAACCACAACATCTCTTTCTCTTGCACAACATCTCTGGGGATGAATATTTCACTTGTTTTTACAACACTCATTTGCAATTATTATTATTGCAGTTATTAGTAATTATGCACCTGTATTCTGTGTCCAGTGAAACAGGAGAGCTGTACATCAGAGTGGCTGGGTAGATTGGAGCCGGTCACATAGTCAGGCCCACACACCACCAACACACCTATAGGCAGGCAAACAAGCAAGCACATGTTAAGCACTGGTAGAAGGTATAGGACACCACAGGCAGGGCTTGACACTAACACATGCCCACTTGCCCCCCCGGGCAAGTGGGCAAAAAAAATGGTGAGGCAAGTGAAGACTGCTACCTGGTTGCCCGATCGGGCAAGTGTGCAACTTAGTGCACTATAACAACACAAGATAAATTTGTGTTGAAGGCAGTCATTGCACTCTGCCTCTGTGTCTTTCGCTGCTTTCTAGCTATCCACAATTCCAGGCTGGATTTGAGAAACAAAACAGGCAAATTAACACACCATCAAAATGTCCTAATCTTCTACATTCTCTAGTTGTGCAGACATGGGCTAATTAAGATGATTAATTTTAACTGTGTAAAAATGAAACCAAATGGACCCGCAAGGGTCCATTTGGTTTCATTTTTACGTTCTCAGGAGTTACATCTGGTTAACCAACTTAACTGCGGACTACCTGGAACCCAAGCACCCAAGTAGGAAGTAAACTTAAATGCAAAATTTGCAATATATTTTGGGGCATGAGGGCAAGTGACCATGACATGAGGGCAAGTAGAACCTGACTTGCACTTGCATGATGGGCAAGTGCCTCAGAGACCTTAGTGTCAACCCCTGACAGTGCAAACACAACAGGTATAAACACTCATTCGTACCTCTCTCTATATAAATAGATGCCTGTTTTTTCTTACAAAGGGGTAAGCACTCAGAGCGTATGTGTTACTTGTTCCTGTATTGTATTGTGTTGTCTTTTGGTTTGTTTTTTTGTCTATTGTCTTATGTATGCAGCTGTGGTCCTGTCCCCAAGACAAATTTGTCCTTCGAGAGACAAAATAAAATGAAACTTGAACTTGAACTGGACTTGACTTGATTTTTGGTGTAGAGGGACAAATATGGGCAACTACCGGTAGACTCCGGGTCCTACTGTATACTAATAGCAGGCTCAAAATATGGACAACACAGTAAAATTGATTGATGCTGATTAATGTTTGCATATGGCAAAGGTCCACTGGACTTCATTTAACTTGCAATGTTGATGAAGTGTTAATTGTCCATTTATTATGTAGCAGTGGCGTTTCTGGGCAATTTGGAGCCCTAGGCAAGATCTTTGACATTTTTCCAAGATTTTTGGTGTTTTTATTGAGAAACCTGTGGTTTTTTGAATGGTTGTGTCTGAATGGCCCTCATATTCTTTTCTGATGCAATGTATTCATATTTTCTAATGCGATATATTCATAGTCATATTCAGGGACAGAATTGAACAGCCCTCCTTTAACGTTTGTGTGCCCCTAAGGTAGGGGTGCCCAAAAGGTAGATCGTGATCTACCAGTAGATCACACAGGCCATGCAGGTAGATCACATGACAGTCACCCCATGCAGCACTTGGTCCCTTATAGATCTGTAACTCTTGAGAGCGTTAAAATGAAACCAAATGGACCCTGGTTTCATTTTACCACACAATTAGAAAATTGAGAATAATTGTTATTTTGACCAATGTTTTGCCAGTTCTCATTCCCAATTGTGGACAAAAATGTGAAAGTTATTAGCTTTGGGTGCAAGAGACTAAACTCAACATCACAAACTGTCAACTCAAACGCCAAATGCTGTTTTCAAACGTCAGTAGTAACATATACAAGAAAACCTTCCAATCTTCCCCCTCCATCTTTCATTATAAGTACATTATTCGTAAACGCAGGAAGTGAGACTAGTATGTAAGCTCTGTGTGTCTGTGTGCCACACTACATATTTTTAGTGTTCTGTGCTTACCAGGGTCCTGTGGCTGGATTCTCTTCAGCAGACAGTTGTATTGTTCTCTTTGGCCTTCTGAAGGTACATCATACACACATCTGATGGATGGACGGACGGACAAACAGACAGAGTTAACAACAGGGGCGAATCTAGGCATAGGCATAGGCATAGGCATAGGCATGCCCAGCCTGCCCCAGCAAATACGATGGCATGCAAAACAACCCAAGATATTTCAAATGAAAGTGCTTTCAAATGAAAGTGATTTAAAATGATTATGACACACTACTACTGCTACTAACTAACTACAGCTGTGTCACCACTAAACCAACAGCATTTCATCATTGAAAACAGAAAACTCTCTGAGTCAGACCTTTAGCTTTATGCATGGTGCGTGTCTTTTGCAACTTCAACAACAACTGATGTTATTATTGATGCTTAATTTCCTAATAAAAGTCCTGTAAGCAAAAATGGTATGGGCACAATTCGGTATTGATAACGTGTTAATTAGCTCAATATTCAATATTACCAGTATTGACCACTAGATGGCAATGGAGTGCAATCAGAGTCGGACACGTTCCACCAGTCACCTAGTTCTCAGAATTGCGACATTGAGGGGTCAGTAACTGAGCGCTCTGCTGTTCTAAATAGGGGAAAAACTGGAGTTGGAAATGCATTGTTTCCAAAAAAAAGCCTAGCCCAAATAAGGGCAATTTTAGGCATGTGTGTAACATGAAAATTGTTTGTATAGTTACAATTAAAAGTCTCGTTGCTCATATTTTAATAGAATACAGTATAATGTCGGCATTTGACGATATTCGGTATTCGATATTTTTTTATAGACCCAACGATATTACTCAGTATTGATTTCCAATATTGCGATAAACGGTAATACCGGTATATTGCCCAAGACTAGTACTGGCTACTTTAGAGTGTTTTAACCATAGACATAACAGGCACTGGATATGTACATTGGTACAGGTAACTTGTCATAACTCCGCTGCATCTACTGAAACCTGTAACCTGTGCATGCATGTGTGTGTGTGTGTGTGTGTGTGTGTGTGTGTGTGTGTGTGTGTGTGTGTGTGTGTGTGTGTGTGTGTGTGTGTTTTATGTGCATGTGCGTGCATGCATGCGTGTTTGTGTGAACATACTTATGTGTGTGTGTACACGCCCGCCATGCGTCCAGCTCCAGCGACAGTTGTTCTATCTTCAGCGGAATACAAACTTCTCTCCTTTTCAACAACTGGCTGTGAAATACATGCACACACATGCACACGCACACGCACACGCACACCCACACCCACACCACACACACACACACACACACACACACACACACACACACACAGTGTCTTAAACTCTGACCACACCAAAGGGTCACCATGCAACTCGGTGGATCCAAACATTTGCTAGTCGTTACGAAACCGTCTAGACCCGTTGATGTAGTTTTGGTCTTTGAATTAATTCAGTGGTTTTCAACCTTTTTGATACCAGGGACCACTATTTATCCAGCATTTGAGCCACAGACCACCATTTGATGACATTTTAGTCCCACAGACCCCCAAAACTAAAGATTTATTTTGCTTTTGTCCACAATTCCAGGCTGGATTTGGGAAACAAAAACAATCAAAATAATGACCATTAATCTGCTAGTTGTGTTGACTTGACGTGATGAATATTTTAACTCTTGAGAGTGTAAAAATGAAACCAAATGGACCCGCAAGGGTCCATTTGGTTTCGTTTTTACGTTCTCAAGAGTTACATCCGGTTAATCAACTTAGGGACCCAACTTAGGGAACCCTCTCAAGGACCACTGGTGGTCCCCGGACCACCGGTTGAAAACCACCGAATTAATTCAATAAAGCATTATTTCAATCAATCAATCAATCAGAAATACATGAAGTAGCGGTTAGCAAACCTTCTATAATGCTAGAACACTAAACTTAATTTTGGTTACACCTTCACTAAACAAGGGTATATTTTATCCCATGTAAATTATTTAATAAAAAATATTTCTCATCACAATATTGGAAGTACAGCCCCCCTGCATATACTGTATGAACCTGACTGTGGCATGTATGTGGTTATATGTGCCACATACAGTATGTGTCCTATATATCCACATATATGCACATACTGTATATGACCTGGTTATTGCATATATGCAACATAAATGATGCACATATGATGAATATAGTGGCATATATGTACATATATCTTCTTGCCACATGGGACACATGCACACGCACCACACTATAGTGAAAACAATGGGTTGCATACCTTGTATACTCATACAGAGCAGGCACAATGTTGAAGTATTGTCTTCTAATGGCCAGCAGAGCTCCTATGTAACCACACAGTATCAGTAACTCACTGCAAGCTCTGCACGCGCGTACACACACACACACACACACACACACACACACACACACACACACACACACACACACACACACACACACACACACACACACACACACACACACACAGACACACACACACACACACACACACACACACACACACACACACACACACACACACACACACGCCGGGTTAGTTTCTGCTCAATATATGAAGTACAGACATTTCCAGTATATACAGTATATATGAAATAAGAAAGGGGTATTACTCAGTGAGCTTGGTCATGAGAAGGCGGTCTGTTCTGATGTAACTCAGCAGGTCCAGGATTGGTTGAACACTATCCACCGTCCAATCAGATCCACTCAGCTGCTCTGGGGAGACAGGAAGGACATCAACTTGACCAGCAGTCAAACATCCACGGTGCAACAGATGGATAAATCACTCCAGTGTCGTGTGTATTGTCCTAATAGTGGTGGGCCAACATGAAAAGGGCGCTAGAGTAGTTCTTCTTTTGACATAGTGGGGAATGTGCGCTGCGTAAACGTTCGCGGAAATAACGCGCGTTTATGATTTGAGACATTGGGCTCCATTTTCGTTAACGCTAAACCCCTACAGTATATTGTGTTGGTCAGTGGTCTCATGTCCCTGGACAGTGTTGGCGTCGATGCAATCACCACCATTGCATCGACATCACCACCAATCACCATGCTGCACCTTGAAACATCAACCATCTGCCCACCCAGTCTGGAAAATTCAATACTGGAAGACATGTAGTGACATGTAGCCTTGGGTGTGTCTTGGGCTTTAGCAAAACATAGCGACTGACCTTCAGGCTAGGAACGTAAGCTATCCAGATGCACGGGACCCTTTTTGAAGGTATAGGTATAAGGTATAAGGATTACCCGTTTGGTGAGAGAGTTCAATTCCACCCATTTTCAACAAAATTCAACAAAATGAACCCTAATGGGTTAATTTGGTTCCATTTGTACGCTCTCAGGAAAAAAGAAGCGTCTAAAGAAATCCATTAACATGGTGAAAATACATCTTGATGACATCATCAAGATGTCATGTTAGTGACATTAGTGTCATGTTAGTGGTTTTCTTCAGACCTCCATTTCTTGGGAACTTTCACTTTTACACCTCTAGGGTATACTAATGATTGATGACTAATGAATTTATTTGGACTAAAGAATGCATTAGGTACAGTAGAGAGCTACAGACCAATGGTCACATGTGATTACACACACACACACACACACACACACACACACACACACACACACACACACACACACACACACACACACACACACACACACACACACACACACACACACACACACACACACACACACACACACACAGAACTTGTTACCTTTGACAAACTGTAAGCCCACACAGAGAGCGTTCTCTGGCTCAGGACTCAGCAGGTGGTATTTGACAGCGGTGAATAAATCTCCTTCCAACATGGCCGACTCCGCCAGAGCACTACAGTCCTCTGACGGCGGGATGCCGCACTGCAATGATGCACACAGACACTGCCATTACAGAAAACACCAATGGAGGTTCCTTGTTGGGAGCCTTTAAATCCGAAAATTTCACTAATAATTGTGAAATGGATGGAAGGTGACATTCTTTTGGTTATTGCTTCGAATGTGAGCGTGAGAGTTTTGAACTCTGTGTGTGCAGCGACCAGGAGCCAATGGAGGGAGCGGAGAAGGGGAGTGACGTGAGCATTTTGGCTGGTTAACCCTTTCTGTAGTGAATGCGTTTTGGTGTTTTAGCTGTTGAAAAATAGCAGATCTACAAGCTCATATCGCGCCACCGAGTGGCACGATATGAGCTTGTAGTTCTGCTATTTTTTGAAAAATTGTGAAAATGTGGTGCAAATCTTTGAATAATTATTTCGGAAGCAAATATTTTCAACTCAAATCTTTGCGTCTGGGGGATCCCCTAGAACAACATGTTTTTTTAGATGAGGTTCTGCAGCTAAATGATAGATATTTCTGTGGGTCCTTCCTATGAAATATGTTCATCACTGACACAGAAAGAGGTTTTTCCAGAAAAACTAGAATCTCGCGCCAGGGACTAGAATTTAGTGTCATGGACTAGAATCTAGTGTCGGGAACTATAATCTAGTGTCAGAAACTGGAATCTAACTTCAAAAACTACAATCTACTGAGAGGAACTAGAATCTACCGTAGGGGACTAGAATCTAGCATGAGGAACTAAAATCTAAGCGTCGGAAACTAGAATCTAGATCATTTGGAGGGGCTGAAGTGCACATGCCGGTAGACCAGTATAGATGAATTAACCTCTGTCTTTTTGATTCATCTCCGTTCATTGCAGCTCTGCAGGATTTTTTATGGGGACAGAAATCTCTGTCCTTGTAGCTTACAGTGCTAAGTGCTTTCCAACTGACTCACCCGCTGGCGCAGAGTGTTGATGTGGGCGGGACTTCCACTGTGAAAGGCACAGAGTTTGGCCAATAGCAGGTGGTTGTCGGGGATCATGTGGAGGAGGTCAGCTGAGAGCTCCCTGGACATAGATAGATAGATAGATAGATAGATAGATAGATAGATAGATAGATAGATAGATAGATAGATAGATAGATAGATAGATAGATAGATAGATAGATAGATAGATAGATAGATAGATAGATAGATAGATAGCAGGGGCAGATGTAGCATTTCCCTATTGGTGGGGGAAGGAGAAAATGGTATGGGGGCGGCTTCATCGCTCGTGTCACTTCGTGCCACGGGTGAGGCAGCCGCTCCCATACCATTTTCAGTTACAGCATCAATAATAACATCAGTTGTTGTTGTAGTTGCAACAGACACGCAGCATGTATGAAGCTAAAGGTGTTTGTGAATTCCAGCCTGGAATTGTGGACAAAAGCAAAATAAATCTTTCGTTTTGGGGTCTGTGGGGCTAAAATGTCATCAAATGCTGGTACTCTGTGGCACAAATACTGAATAAATAGAGGTCCCTGGTGTCAAAATGGTTGGTCTTACGCTTACTTTTATCTTGAAATTAAATTAATATTACGCAGACTTTAGTTTAGCCGTTTATTCTTGGCCCTCCACACACTAGCGTCATTTACAAGGGGTTGATGGGTGTGTGGCACCCATGGGCCCCATCGCCACTCTAGGGGGGGGGGGGGGGCCCGAGGCCCAAACAGACTTTTTCCTTCTCCTTTTATTAAAAGGAGAAAGGAGAAATGCTGCTCGTGTGGGGCCCACGCGAGCAGCATACGGGAGATGAGCTAATGTCACTTTACTTACTTAGCTAATGTACTTTACAAAGACGGCTAGTGTCAAAGCTGCGACATTGAGGCGTCAGAAACTAAGCGCTCGAAAGCTGTTTGTGCAGCATGTTGTCCCTATTTATTGTCCCGATCCTCAATAGAAGTCTATGTAGAATGGCCGCCCTTGGACTGGCCACTTTAAGAGAACGGAGTTGTCGCTGCTGCTCTACTCTGTGCTTACCTTTGAAAGTCTGAGATTCTTTTTTGAGATTTAAATCTAAAAACTCTCAGGCCATTCTCACCCGATTTCAATAATTCCAAGTGTGGTCCAAGTATATCCAAGTATATTTTCATTTGCTATATAGGTCATGCGTTTATAGTATGCGTTTATCACACAATAGGAGAGGGGAAATTTTCGCATTTTCTCCATGCACTCTCTCTGTGCCCCGTGCAGTGCGTAACTGGGGCTTTCCCATTCTAATATGGAATACGACACAGCTGTGTATAGGCTACTGAACTAATTACATGATCTCAGTCTGCACAGTATAATGTATTTATATTATCTATTTATTACTATTACTATTTATTACTCTAAATATAATCAATTATATTCATAAAATATAATCTTAATATAATCAATTAAGCCACTGGAGCTATTTATAAGTCCTCAATATTAAATCACAAAGAGCTTATGCTTATCTTATGTATGTTTATCATACCTTTTAATTTAGCATTAAAACATAGGTGACAGGAACTGTAACCAAATTGACTCTACTGATTAAATAACAGCCACTGCAACTATGATAGGATATGTTAATCAATAATCATGTGTGGCATAGCCATAAATGTTAATTTTAGTTTTTTTCTAGGGTGGGATGTCTGTATTCATCTATCAATACATTTATACATCCATTCATCTTCACCTGCTTATCCATAGTCAGGTGTTGGGGGCAACAGCTCCAGAGAGCTCCAGACACATAGCATGGTTGGCTGATTGGTGACTCTTGTTATATTTTTCTGGCTATTCAACATTATAATGTAATGTTTCTAGTTGATTTTTATTAGTCAAGGTGGGATAGGACGAGAATAGGCCGTAAAAGAGAGCCTTCCCAAACGATCCAAATTATCTGACAAACACCTCTGTGTGTGCATGTGTGAGCGCACGCTGACGGGGCCCTTTTTGATATCGGCACCCATGGCTGATGAACCCTAACGTCGCCACTGCCTCCACAATATTTTCTGTTTCTCATTCAGCCCCTTGGGATGGGCAATATAACTGCCCACCCCTGCTTTACAGTAAACGCAAAGAGCCTTAACCTGAACGCGTTTTGATGTTTTATCTGTTGAAAAATAGCAGATCAAAAAGCTCATGTCGCGCCACCGAGTGGCGCGACACGAGCTTGTTGTTCTGCTATTTTTGAAAAATTGTGAAAATGTGCTGCAAATCTCTGAATATGTTATTTTGGAAGCAAACATTTTTTTAACTCAAATTTTTGCATCTGGGGGATCCCTAGAACAATGTGTTTTCAGATGGGGGGGGCGGTCTATAGCCAAATATGGATAATTCTGGTGGTCCTTGGCTTGGCCTTGGACACAGGAACACAGATTTTTCAGAAAAAACATAGAATCCAGTGTCAGAGACTATAGAATCTAGTGTCAAAAACTCGATTCTCGCGTCAGAAACTAAATTTTAGTGTCAAAAGTAGATCCTATCATCAGAAACTATAATTTAGTGTCAATAACTAGAATCTAGTGTCGGAAACTACTGTAGAATCTAGCGTCAAAAGCTAGAATGTTGCTGCAGCTATAATCTGGTGTCAGGAAATGCTGTATAATCTGGTGTCAGAAACTCCAATCGAGGGTCAGGACACAATGGGTTAATCAATTGTGGTCATCGGTAACGATATGTACGGATGATGTGATACTGTATAAATATAAAATATTCCAAATGATCTCACCAGCTTGCTGTCATGTACTTCCTGGCCAGTAGTTCCAGGCAGTAAGCAGTGCTCCGGTTGGCTGGCTCTCCCAGGACCACGCCCACGCAGACGGCCAACTCCAGCTCATTGCCGCGGATCAGACTGGATATGGCTAACTGAGGACACATGCACAAACACAAACAATACATCACAGTTTTTTACTATAGGTTAAGGCTAGGTTTAGGAATAGTTGTACTGAGGTTAGGCTATAACAGAGGTGGGCAATTATTTTTCCCAAGGGGCCAAATGAGATACATGAAATATTGTGGAGGGCAAGACTAAAGGCTGAACTAAAGTCTGCGTAATATTAATTTATTTTCAAGATTAAAGTAAGCGTAAGACCAACCATTTTGACACCAGAGACCTCTATTTATTTGTGCCCCACAGAGCCCAAAACTAAAGATTTATTTTGCTTTTGTCCAACAATTCCAGGCTGAAATTCAGATCAAGATCAAAATGACCATTAATCTTCTACATTCTCTAGTTGTGTAGACTTGGGGCTAATTCACATGATAGATATTTTAACTCTTGAGAGCGTAAACTTTTTTACGCTTTCAAAGAGTTACATCTGGTTAACCAACTTTCCATATTTAACTGGAACTCTCTGAAGGACCACTGATGGTCCCCGGACCACTGGTTTAAAACCCTTTCAGGGGCCGGCCAGAGTCAGCCAAAGGGCCGCATTTGGCCCCCGGGCCACATAATGCCCAGGTATGGGCTATAAGGTTGAGGAGGAATAGTTAAGCTGAGGTTAATTCATTTTAGAAAAAAATACCGTACCTCTACATTGTCTACAGCTAGATGACAGCAGGCTGCCATCACAGAGCGGCCATCTTGGAAGTACCACTCAGCCAGTTCCTCAGACACCCTGTGGAGCAGACTGCAAAAAAACACACAACACAGCTAGCCTGCAGTACAGCCGCTTGGCCTCAAGAGGTCAGCGTAAACCCACACAAAAGCATCAGCATTAAGCCTCAGCAACTATTGCTGATATTTTTTTACTAATTTGAATAAAAATAAAAAACGTTTTGGGACATAATGAGGTTTCCATCCTACTTAAATAGTAGCCATCATCTTCGATTTGACAGCTAATCAAATCATCTAAAAAGGAAATATTGTGTGACACACGTACGCAGCGTGCACATGTGTGTGTACCTCTGGTATTGTTGCCTGTTCTCTGCATCGTTGTTAGTATGACCGACGGCGGAGCTCTGAGGAACATGGATGTTGCCTTCACACGCCCCCTGGGGAAGGAAGCCTTCATCATTACCTTCATCATCATCATCATCATCACCAAACAAAACTTTTAAAAACTCATTTATACACAAAAGCCTTCCACTAGGCCACTACTGGTTGGTTTAGGTTTCAAATATTTTTTCCCTTGTATTACCTTCAAGCTTTTATTCAATGTATTAAATGTTCACCTCATCTGTATTTCTATATTTATTAGTACTTATTTACTTCTTACCTACTGTACATTTGGTCCACCTTGCGCTATCTTACCATGATACTGTTGTTGTTGTTTTTATGCATTTGTTGTTCAGCGCTTTGTAAGGCACGTTTAAAAAAGTGCTATATAAATAAAGTTATTATTATTATTATCATCATCACATCTCTCTCTCTCCCTTAGGGTAACCAGATCCAAACTGTTCATTTGAGGGACAGAAGTGTTGCTTCTGTCCCTTGTGTGGGACAAGTCGAGTGGGGAAACGGGACAAAATGTATGCAATGTGGCCTCTCTAAGAGTGAGTGTGGAAATATAGTGGTACCATGGTGGGGATTATTTCAAAAAACATAGCAGGAAAAGATACAACAGAAATCCAACTATTAGGGCACTAGTACAAATTATTAGGCCATTTTGAACACTGATGCCTGTCGGTCAGTCCCAATGTGGAACAGAGTCTCAACTTGTGGGACGCTTTATGATAAGTCTTGGAAATGAGGGACTGTCCCACGCAAAGAGGGACATCTGGTCTGTCTGTCTGTCTGTCTGTCTGTCTGTCTGTCTGTCTGTCTGTGTGTGTCTCTCTCTCTCTCTCTCTCTCTCTCTCTCTCTCTCTCTCTCTCTCTCTCGCTCTCGCTCTCTCTCTCTCAGAAGGTTTTGTTTGGGGTTTTATCTTTGGTGTTTTCACATTGTAATGTGATCTGGTCTGAGTCTGCGTTTATTTTTGGTGCGGTATACAAAAGAGAGTGTGCAAAAAAAAAAAAAAAAGGCAGTTGCTGAACTTTGTGGTAGGTCAAGCTAACCTCACCATT